>CAWUFW010008696.1:0-600000 GCA_963921515.1 Calotriton arnoldi | reverse complement strand
CCAATTTATAAAAATGTTAGAGTCCTTGATGAGCAAAATCCACTTGAGGGTTCCGGAGATAAAGATTTTCAAAGGTTTTATCACTTTTCAATCCAACTGCAAACAAGCATTGGTCAACAAAAAGTTTGTAAACTTTTGGAAAGTTTATAATAGTTAGTTTGCCTCCTCTCCGAGGCCTAGGCAACCAAATCCAACAGGGGGAAGGCCTGGGGGGTCAGTGGGGTGATTTGGACACTTACCTGGCCACCAGAGCATTTTCCAGACCAGTTCCAGCCTTTATTACACGACCACCATAGACGATATTGGAGTAGTCCTGATGCTGAGCATACAGGATGAAAGGATGCTGAAGGATGGTCCGGTCGCGGTGCAGTCAACAGAGGTGCCTTTGTGGTGATTCCTCAGTCCACAGGTCATCTGGGGCGACTTTAGCCACATAGGTCGGGATCACTTGAAGTCCTCTTCGAGACCGTGGAAGGCCAGCTGTGGCTGGTGTACTGGTCTCCGTACACCATTGTCCTTGAAAAATCTTTCAGTGGGGGCAAGATTATTGAAAAAGTTGTAAATACCCAGCTAACACTATTCTTGGAAACCTTCAAACTCCTCCATCCAGCACAATCAGGCTTTAGAGTCCTCCACCTCACGGAGACAGCACTCCTGGAAATTACAGACTCTATAAAATTTACACTGGACACTGGCCACAATGCAGCATTCCTTTTGTTAGACCTCTCAGCGGCATTTGACAAGCTCTCACATGAGATCTTCCTTCATCGACTTGCCCATATTGGGGTGGAGGGGAAGGCTCTAGCCCGGCTGTGTTCCTTTCTGAAGCACAGGGAACAGGTAGTATGGCTATAGCCATTTTCCTTGGAAGCCAAAACCCTCAAGTATGGAGTGCCTAAGGGCTCAGCCCTGCACCCCACACTTTTTCATATATATATATATATATATGACGCTGCTGGCATACCATATCGATTTCTTTGGTTTCCAGGTGGTCTCCCATGCAGATGATACCCAAATTCTGCAGACCTATAATAACAATGAGTTCCAGGCCAAAGCTAAATTTGCGGCCTGGAGGGTAGCAGTGATGGGATGACTTAAAACCAACTCCTTACAATGCAACCCTGAAAAAACGGAGATCCTGCTGTTTGGTGTCGACCCCCTGCCGAAATGGTCAGGGACCTGGCCAGCCAGCTGCACTGCACCTCCACCCGCTGAGGAGGCCAGGAACTTAGGAGTTCTTGTCGACACACTTTTATCCCTTAAGCCCCAGATCTCAGCTGTGGTTAAAACTGTTTGCTGGATACTAAGAATACTAAGAAAATTCCTCAAATTCTTGCCCTGGGAATCCCAGAAAACAGTGGTACAGGAGTTGATCCTATCTAGGCTGGATTATGTCAATATTTTGTACTTAGGAGTCTGAGAATATGTTATCCAGAGACTGCAAAAGATACAATACATGGCAGTCTGCCTTTTGTTTAACCTTTCTAAACTCTCCTCAATTTCCCAGTACCGTAACCAGTTGCACTGGCTACCAGTGAAGAAAATGGTCATTTTTAAAGCCTTGACGGTGGCACATTTGGCATTTTACAAGACAGGTCCCAAATACCTACATGAAAGGATGAGCGTATGCTGCCCTAAAAGATCCTTGTGCTCACAGTCGGCCCGACTGCTGACCATCTCCTTCACCAAAAGAAAGAGATGGGGCGGTTCTGCATGTTCGGTTCTGGCAGCTAAGCATTGTAACGAGCTCCCCTTACAGTAGTTAGCCAGGCTCAGGTGTCAGTCAGTAACTATGTGTTAGCCAATGGGGCTACTAGCCTTTCCACAGCAAAATACCAATTTAGAAGTGTTGCTGTTAAGACATATAAAAAATACATGTCCTACCTAATAATATACAGCTCCCTGCCTTAGGGCTCTATAGGCCTTCTTTAGGGAAGACTTACATATATTCTTAAGGGAAGTGGGGGCTCTGTCATTAGTTGAAGTAGCAAAGTCGAAATTGCAGAGTTACCACTGCCCTTCCAGTCGGCAGTGTAGGCTGGGAGCCATTTTGAACATTGTCACACACAGGGTTTCAAAACAGTGCTGCAGCCCTGGGTGGACACTCTGTCTTACATGTCATAGGTACCCTGGGTACCATATACTGGGGGCTTATAAGTAAGTCAGTCTTTGCCAATTGGGGATAGCCAATTCGACCTATACTTTGCAATGGGTTAGAACACTGGCACTGAGGTCTGATTGGCAGGCCTCGGTGCACTCACAGAGTCGATCAACCAGAAGCATCAGTCCAGAAATGTGGGGGTGAACATGCAAAATGAGGCATTTCCTTACATAGCCCAGATATTGAGAACGTATTGACAAAAAGCAAATGCTAAGGCCTGTCACTAATTACCTGTGCAAATCTTTATTGAGTTAATTGTGTATAAAGAAAGTTTTTCAGTGTCAGGTAGAATTGTTTTGTTACTGTGTGAACCCAGGACATGTTTGCATTGCCCCCCCAACCCCCACTTTTTGCCCCCATTTTGAATACTAGATGCTGGTTTTCTGACTCTGATTGTGCCCTGGGCTCTGCTAACCAGACCTGATAAGGCAACCTACCTGTAAGTTCCTAGTATATGGTAGGGCATGTTGGTTTAGAGGCCCAGTAGACTTAATGCACTTAAGTGTGCACCACATTGGTCCCTGATGTCATTTTAATAGCCAGCCCTACCTTGCAGGCTGCTTTCAAAAGTAAATTATATGCAAATTCTACTTTGGAATTAAAGGTACTTCCAAAGTCACAAACTACCATATTTTTACATATAAGTCCCCCCTAAGGACTCCCCTAGGTGCCCCAGGGGTAGGGTGCCTTGCAACTATAAGCAGGGGCCGTTTAAAATATATTTTATATGCCCTGGTGAGGGAAAATGGCAATTTTGTTTTTCCCCATTGTGGCTCAATTGTTCATTGGCTAACATGGAAATACTTTATTAAAGTGTAACTATTGAAAGAAAGGAGCTAAAACGATACTTCTAAGTATCAAAATGATAGAATGAATCCAGCAAATTGCCACTGTTAGGTTTATTATAATTATCACAGAAAAGAAGTTATAGAACTTTCTTTTCTGTAAGCCAAAATTCAGCCTTACAGTTGCACTCTCCTGATTGGTCAGCCTCTGCCAGGCTGAGCCAGGCTCCCTTTAATGAGGTGTGATGGGATGTGGCCTGACAAGAGGCAAATGATTTCCTGTGGGTGGAGAACTGCAAGCTGCAGAGCAAAAGGCAGGATGGGGTGGAGTAGCCAAACTGGTCTTTAAAGAGGGAATCACAGTTTGAGACAGCACAGGCTCACCCCCACATACTGCACCCCCAGCCAGACAGGAGCCACAGTAATTAGATTACTGAAGGGGCTGGAAGGGGAGTGCTAGGGAAACTTAGCCACACCTGTGGGTTGGCTTAGCCAGATCTAACTCTTCAGGAGAAGATTTCTCCATTTTGGATTTTAGAAGAATAGTGCTTTCTGGGACAAGAATATGCCACACTTTCGATGAAGTGGTTATACCTGAGGGTGGCACCCTGCATCCCATTGGTCACGGGTGATCCCCTGCTTGACGCCCAGGACAACTGAATAAATATGGGAGAGCTGCATAGCAACTCAGATCTGCTGCCTGAAACAAGAAGAAGAAGAAGGACTGCCCTGCTGGAACCCTGATCTGTACCCAAAGGATTGCCCTCTGAAGGACTGCACCTTCTGCACAATCTGTTACTGCAGCCCTAATGACCTTTCCTGGCTTCACAAGGATTAAGGAGTGGACTCCCTGAAAGCAACAAGTTAACAGAGCCCACCTGCATTCTTCTCCACTAAGAAGACTCCATCGTGGAGTGCATCCAGTGGACTTTTAAGGATTTGTCCAGGTGAATTGTGGGAATTGTAGTCCCAACATCCCAAGGACAATCTCAGAGCTTCTAGACCCTTGGATTGGTGTTGTGGACACTTTTAACTCACAAGAGGAACTTCAGGAACAAGTTCCCGAAGTTTTGAGAAGTTTGGAGCAACTTTTGTAAAAAGCTCCATAAGTTGACCAGGTGCATTGTGGAGTTGTAGTCCCAGACCCCAAGAGGCAAACCAGAGCATCTTAACCCTTGGTTGGTGCTGTGGACCACTTTCTTGCATCAAGAAAAACTTCTGGAATTAAGTATAAAAGTGTTACATCGTGGGTGGCCTGAACTCTGGACTTTGTCCCGGTCCAACACGACCTTTGTTAACCCTTTGAGTGCTATTTGCTTCTAAGCGCTAGTTTTACTTTTATTCTTAAATTCATATCTCTGGTTCCCTACTTTGAAATAGAGCCTATTTTTATATATTGGTGTTGGATTTTTATTGTGTGCTGTATCTCACTTATTTAATGTATTGGTGTTTTTAAATGCTTTACGCACCTGTCTCCTAAGTTAAGTCTGCCTGCTCGTTGCAAGCTACCAAGGGTTGAGCAAGGAAATAATTTATTGAGACCTTGATTGACCCTTTTATTGTGTTTGTGGCCTTATTACTAGTGATATGTCCCTACTTATCACTACTAGTAAATCACTTTCCAACAGTTACTATAAAAGGCAATTGGGCCAAGATGACTGACCCCATCTTTAGAGAGCACCCTCAGAAATCTCCATCCTCAGTGCTTGAACCTCTCTGATCCACCTGGGCATCCAACATCTGACCTCCCTGTTCTTGAATTATTCCTATATGTGGCTATTAAATAGACACGCTTACAATTGCATCTCCTGGCACTTTGTAAATGCATCCAAACGTTCATCTACAGGCTGACAACTTAAAATCCTATGACACTGGCATGAATTCTAGAATTATATATTTTATTATAAATGGCTTTTCAATCAGTGCACTTGAAAGCCCTTACCTTGGGTATTCAGTGTGAGTTAAATAACACGTCAGTTTCAAAGTGAAATATCAGTTATCTTTTGGTCTTAAAAATGATTCATGTATAAATAGAAATACACTGACACCTAGTGGTTTTTTAGGTCGAGCATTCGAGACCTTTTTTAAAAAAAAAAAAAATTTATTAACTCAATCCATCTCACAAATACATATCATAACAGTATTAATCAATACCTACACAATAATTGATACAATATGAACTATCACAAAGTAAATCAACAGACACAACCTAAATAAAGCAGGTTAAAATCAAATTGTCATTAAACAGAAATCAGCAAATTATTTCATATATTGTATCATAGACTCCCATATCAGGATCCCAAGTTTTTGCCGTTTAGATGATTTTAAGGCATATAAATTATATTCCATATTATAAACATGAAGAAATTTAGCCCTCCACATCTCAAATGTGGGAGCCTCACTTTGTAGCCAACATAAAGCAATACATAAACGCGTCACAGCTGCGGCAATAAATGCTAAGGGGTCGATTCCGATTCGGGCCGGAAATCTCTCCGACCGAGCCGGACCCGGAGAGATTTCCGACCGAATCGGACCCGTGCAGTCCGACCGAACGAGTCCGATGCATTCGTATGCCACCGGACACGAGTCGGTCGGACTCCCATTGAACTCAATGGGAGCCGGTCGTACAACGCGTACGCGGGCTCCCATTGCCTCAATGGGTGCGAGGCGGACAAGGGCGCCCCTACAGCGAGTACGCCGCGAGCGCGCCGCGGCATACACGCACAGGTAGGGGGGACCCATGGGTCCCCCTGTGTGCGCCTCGCACGGGTACGCGTACAGGGGGGTCCGACACGGACCCCCAAAGTACGGCTCCGACAGCGAGTTCGAGTCGGACGGCGCGAGTCGGTCGGAGCGGTCGAGGTGCGCATCGTGTCCGACCGAGTCGGTCGGAGCGGTACGATCCGGGTACGAGTCGGTCGGAGCGGTCGGGTCGCCCGGACGAGTCGGTCGGCGAATTCGCATCGTACTCGCTCGGCCGGACCCGCGTACGGTTCGGTCGGGAAACAGGGCTCCGAATCGGATCCGGTAAAGCCGAATCCTATTCGGAGCCCTACCGGCCGAGATCGGAATCGGCCCCTAAGTATCTAAATTTATAGACTGGTTGCAGATGTGAGATATTTGGCCATATCCCTAATAACATCATTACCTTGGTCATTGGAATAGAAGTGCCTGTTACTTCTTGCAAAAACAGTTCTATTTGTTGTATAAATTGCGACAATACAATACATTAAAAAAAAACATGCACACTATCAGCTCCATCAGTATGACACCTAAAACATTTGCCATCATTGTTTCCACCCCACTTCATCATGCGTTCGGGGGTGTAATAAAGGTCAAAAATAGACTTAAAATGTTGCGTTTGTAAATTCGCCGAAAGCAATATTTTCCCTGCAGTATCTATAGAGGTCTGCATCACCACTCCATTGACCCCTAAACGCACAGCCCATCTGAGATCGTGGGCCACCAGGTCGTCTTTTTGTGATTCAATTAACATAGCATATAGTACCCCTATCTTTGCCTTCTTTCTAATTGCCTCTACTATTGGAAGTGTCATGATTCCCTCATTCAAGTGATGTCTGACAAGATAATCACGCAATTGCAGATACTTAAAAAATTCATGATATTGAAATTGATAACATTCGGCTAATTCAACAAATGAACATAACACCCCTCCCTTATATAAATCACCCAAATATCTAATCCCCTGCATCTTCCAACATAACATTTTATGATCCCAAAATATTTCTGGAAACCTAACAACTGAATCGAGAGGAGTATAATGATTCAATTGTGGAATATTCAACCACTTACATACCCTTTTCCACACCTTATAAATTGAAATCATAACCTTGAACCTTGTTCTTTTATAATAGCTTGGCTCGGAAAATTTCATTAACACATTTCTAGCTTCTTCCCCTAACAATATTTGATATATTGATGGAGCTTCTGCCACTATCGGGTCTTCCCCTGTCAACAAAATACGTATATTTTGCAATACACAAACATAATAATAAAAACGAAAATTCGGGACAGACCAACCTCCTCTGTCTAATGGTAGCATCATGTATTTAAAAGCTCTCCTCGCTTTGCGTTGTCCCCACATGAACCTATCACATATAGATTGGATCCCTTGTAGCTGTTTATTTGTAAGCTCTAGTGGTACTGCTCTAAAATAGTATAGTACTTTAGGAAGAACAATCATTTTTAACACATTTCGTCTCCCAACTAAAGTCAGATGCAAACACTCCAAATGATCTAACTGCTTCTTGACCGCTAGGATAATACTACCCCAATTAACCTCGATTAATTCTTGTAGGGACATTCTAATTTTAATTCCAAGATATCGAGCCTCATCCGTCACCTGACTCTCCCCCGGACAGGCCTGATCCGTGCATACTATCTGAGTCTTGGCCACATTAAGTTTGTATCCCGACACCGCCCCAAACTCCTCAGCCAGCTTTCCTATCTCCCTTATAGCCTGTGCAGGATCTGCAGAGGCTACAACAATATCATCCGCATATGCTAGAACACGTACCCGATAGGGTCTGCGGGACTGAATAGGTCGTATTGACGGAGGGTTGCTGAGCACAGGTTTCTACAGGCCCCTCCACCCAGACAGACCATGAGGCGCACTTTTGCCAAAAAATAATTACTACGTGTTCAGAAGCAACGGTATGTATATATTTTTCCCAATGCTCACACAATAGGTGTGCATTAATAATTTTTCACTTCACTTTATTATAGGTCCGGCACGGAGTGGTACACAAAGGGCTGGTCCCTTTGTTGTCCTGAAGAAAAGGTTTAGGGGATACCTTGAAACATGTTGACATAATACAAGGGATTATAATTACATAACAGTTACATTTCCCTTTTATTAACCCCTTTTTATCCCTACCAACTAGGAGCAGGAATAAAACAATAGCTCACTAGTTAGGTAAAAAAAAAATGTAAAACATCACTTACACCACTCCCCCCTACACTGCACAATACATAGCCTCACAAGGTAAGTGCTCCTACGTAAATCCGCAAGTCGCAGCACGCCCCAATCAGTAGATGTTTGGGATGGCCCCAATGATGAAGCATGTCACCTAGGGGCAACCCTGGGTGAGTGAGGGGACACAAGAAAAGAAATTTTTCTTTTCAACCAGTAGAGGTGGCCTTCACCCCAATTGGTGAACCCGCCCTTGTTTCTTGGCTAGGTTCTTTTGATCCATCACCTACGGATTTTTTTGATGTGTGCTGTGTTTGAGCCTAGCAAACATTGAGTCGCTGGGTCGCACACTAGGTCGCACACCCCCCAGTGTGCGACCCAGCGCTGCAGCACCGAAGAAAACCCTGCTCTACATCGACCGAAAAGGCCGAAGCGGCTTCGGGGCATTATTCATTTTCTCACAGCGGTCCACACATGACTCAGTTGAGGGTAAGTGACCATGGCCAAAGACCCTGGTGACATAATGATTACCACTGACATGATCGCGCTTTGAGCACTGTCCCATGACGTCAGTGTCTGTGGCACAGTGCTGTAGTCAAATAGACAAGAACATAGGAGAACATTTGAGTTTTTTAACATCTCTCGTTCGAAGCCAGAACTGAACAAAGAACCCTGACATCAACAGATTGGCCAACCATCGCTGCACTGCATCACAATGTTTTCTGTTTTAAACTCCAACAGCAGCTCATTACGTAATGAGCATATGGGGACTTGTGATTTATGGTTATGTGTTGGGTTTTGCCCGTGGAATTGTATATAGAGCTGGAATGTTGGGGCATTACATAATGTGTTAATGTCCTGTAGAATGCGTATCAGGTGGGCCACAGTGCTTCTCGGACCTCGGTCTTGCCGGTCGCATTCTGTTGAAATACAGTACTGAGCCTATACTTGCCTCGCAGCTTCTTTTCAATGGCGACGATCCTTGCGCGATGGGAAGGACTGCATGCATGTTGGAGGCAAGTCATTTGTTCAGAGTGTGTCCTGAGGCACTATCCTCTCATGGAGCCTAGTTTACATATTGACAGATATAGTCTTGCGTTCCATGTGGCACCTGATCCTGGTGTGACATGAGCACTAGGTTGCGCTGCTCAGGAGTGCTATTGCTTTTTCAAGGTGAGCCGTAGTCCAGTGGCTACTAAGCTCAACAACTACCGTGAAATACATCTGCATTCCAGCTGTGGGGCTCCGCAACTTAATGTAAACATGGGAGTCAAGTGGATGAGGCATATAGTGATGCTACCTGCCGCCATCTTAGGAGCAGCATATCATGGACACTGCTGGTACCTGGATGCCAAGGTGCCAGTTTCTCCACAGAGTCAGTCTCAGTTCGGAATCATTAGTGATATGCGCAATGGGTTACCTTGTCGGAGCACACAATAGTCCATTAGTCCTGTGTATCTGCAGAGGGGCATTTATGGACTACATACTGTGATGGTGAAAATGCAAACTCAGGTAAGCTGTTTTTATGAATTCTTTTCCAACCAGATCTGCATGCGACTTTCAACTGTGATTGGTGCATAGTATGCTAGCATATGATTTACGGCTTGTACTGTCAGTGCACCGTTTTTCAACTGTGACGCGCACACCTAATTTGTGTGTTATGGATGACCTGTGATGCGCACACAACAGACCACGTGTAACTGGCGATTCGTTCTGCCAGCACAATGCAATCCATTTGTTGGGTGTTTGCCATTTACTTACTTCGGTAGCATCATTGGGAAACTGCAACTGATTCCCACCGAGATCTGGTTGTTTTTGCATAGCTGCGATGCACACACACTATTCAAGGAAACAAGCATTTGCAATGCAATAGGTCTCGCATGTACACAAGTTTAAACTATTGGCATTGTAAATGTCAATACCTTTTATTTGTGTTTTAAAAATGAAAACAAAAATAAAAGGCACTGTCATTTACAATGTCAATAGCTCAAACTCGCGTAAATGCGAGACCTGTTACATTTGCAATGCAATAGGTCTCGCATTTTAGAAACTTTGACCTATTGGTATTGTAAATGACAATGCCTTTTATTATTGCAGGTGTTTTTTAAACACATAAATAAATGGCATTGTCATTTACAATGCCAATTGGTCAAAATCTAGCAATTGTGAGACCTATTGCATTGCAAATGCTTGTCTAAAGATGGTCTGTACAATGTATTTTATTGCAGTAACTCACAGTGTAAATCATCTGTGGTCATTAGGCATTGCCTGTGTTAACACAGAATAGTGCTGTGCATTCCATTAAGTGTTCCCTAGGAATAATATAGATCAGGGTTGACTTTTGGGATACTTGATATGTAGATGCTTCCAATACACAGTTCTGAGTTTAGCAGAGAATTGCTAACAAATGCTATTTGGTGTCCATGTAAATGTCGAACCCTTGGCCCCATTCACATAGAGGTGGGAAGATTAAATTTAACTTGTGATCATTTTTCAAATGTAAAAAGTAAGAATTTGTTTATTTTATATTTTAGATGTCTATCTTCGTCTGCAAGCCCCATTGCGAGGCAGTGCAGCAGTTTATCCACACTACAAGAAATTCCATAGCTCCAAGAGTAACAAGCATTGTCCAAACCAAGAGGTTTCATATTTTTACTTTGCCAACGTTTTGAGTCGCTGCTGCGCAGCTTCAGAAAAAAAGGAGCCCGGGCCAGGGAAGGCGAAGCCGGACCCAATGGGGGCCCAGGACAAGCGCCGCCCGGAGGCGGGAAGCTTTCCTCCCCCTCCGTCCCCGGGGTGCAAGCCTGGGAAAAAAGGGGCGACCACGATTGGTCGCCCCAGGCTGGTTTGACCACTACCAATCAGGAGAGCAGGCCACGAGCCGCGGAGGGGGTTAAGAAGGGGGCAAGAGGCCCCCTCGAGCATAAACCCCCCTCCGGCGTAAGAAGAGAGAATTCATCGGTGGCATTATCGTACCTGTGGGGACCGGCCTGAGGAGCCCTGCTGTCGGGACAAAGACTTGCAATAATCCAGATCCAGCAGGAACGAACGGGAGGTAACCGGGACCGACGCCGCGACGACGACAAGCTGTTGGGAAGTTTTTGCTCGGGAAGGAGCGGAGGCAGCCGGAAAGACTGCAAACCTCCTCACAGGGGCCGTAGCATCAGGGTGAACCGGGATAAAAGGGGCAGCGGCCCCGGGGCATCCCCGGCATCGTCACACTGAGGAGGCAGCTGGAAAGACTGCGGACCCGCCTTAAAGGGGCGGAACATCGAGGCAAGCCGGAATTTAAAGGGGCAGCGGCCCCGGGTCATCCCCGGCATCGTCAGCGAGGCGCACTGAGGCCGGGTGCACTCGGGAGACCTGCTTGCATCAGCGAGTTGAGGGAAGCGAGGAACACGCTGGCCGAGTATCAGGAGAGCAAGGAGGATTGAGCGTTCACACGGAACGTTCGGGAGCCGGATCAGAAAGGCTATAAAAACAAAGCAGGAAGGAGCTTGCCACATGCTAGGACTGTAACAAGCTGCGGGCCTTTTTTGGTGTCCTCTGTTGCGCATTGCAGGGCTGCAAAGGAGCCTGCCTCCCCACTGCCATCACACAACAGCAGCACAAGGGTAGGTGGCTCAAATCAGGCAAGCAGGCTAGGACTGTAGCAAGCTGCAGGCCTTTTTTGGTGTCCTCTGTTGCGCACTGCAGGGCTGCAAAGGAGCCTGCCTCCCCACGGCCACCACACAACAGCAGCACAAGGGTAGGTGGCTCAAATCAGACAAACAGGCAGGATGGCCAGCAGGCGTGGGGCGGCCGGAAGGGCTAAACAGCCCCCAGCACGTTTCAGGGACACAGATTGGGCAGCAGAAGCCTCACAGAAGGGGCAAAAAAGGAGAAGAGAGGATAATGGCCCAGAACTGGATGAGGACCTACAGGCAATGCTGGACAGAGCCAGGGCGTTGGTAGCCCTGAAAGGGAAATCATGGGTGAATCAACAGATTAAAGACGCACCCCAAGGAAGAAAAAGGAGGCAACAGCAGGCAGCAGCTTCGGCGCTGCCCACCAAGAAACTGGGCGCCAAGGGGCATGTAGCCAGAACGGCGGCCCCAAAAATAACCGCGAAAGCAAAGACAAAGAACCCGGTGGCCAGGGAGGGCAGACGGGCAGTGACCCCAGAAGTGGCATCCAGCTCCGAGACCGAGGGGAGCAGCGACGATGAGGGGTCTGTAGCCAGCAAGGCGGCCCCTCCAGAATCGCGCAGAGATCGACCCAATGCGACCGCCATGGACAAGGGTAAGAAATGCACGCCACACAACCAAAGGGGGCATGGAAGGGGGCAGCGCGATCCACCAGCAGAAGGGAGGCCAGGGCAAATAGTGAACCTGGGTACACAGCAGGGAGTGAGCAATCTAGCGTGGCTAGGGCCCTGGCCCTGTCACACCCCCTGGCAAACAGGGAAGGGGAGGGACCCACAGTTTATCCAGGGGGAGGCATGGGGCCAGCCACCCTGGATGCCCTGGTGGCAATGGCCCAGGGTAGGATCACCCTGTGGAGCAGGCCCACAATGGGGCACAAACAATCAAGGGGGCAGCCAGGAGCAGGAGCAAGGGCCAGACCAAAGGGGAGGCTCAAAGAGGGCAAATGACAAGACCAGGGAAGAACCCCAAATAGCAACGCCAGGCGGGGCGGACAACCAGGTAGCATTGGGACAAGGGGGGCAACAAACTCCGGGGCGGCCAAGGCAGGCGAGAAAGGGGCGCCAGGGGAAGGCACAAATACCAATGGGAAGCCGGCCAGCGTATACCTGCACCCCTCCCCAGGGGACCCCTCCACAACCACAAAACTCCTGGGACTAGCCAACCTCATCCCGCTAGCAGTAAAGGAAAGAATATGGCGGAAAGAGTTCATAGACATCTTTTCCCTTCTAGAGGTACGGCAGGCAGGCCTAGACCTGACAACACAGGTCAAGAAAGAGGACGATAGGAGGGAACCACGCAAACCCAGGGTGGAGAGATCGCTAGAGAATTGGTTGAAAGTTTTAAGGACCCTAGCTTGTGTGTTTGTGGAGAAGTTCCCCCAGAGCGCAATGGCACTCATCTTGTATGAACAGAAGGTGCATGAGACCCAATTGAAGTATCAGGGGGAGGCATGGTTAAAGTACGATGAGGGCTTCAGGGAGAAAATGTAAACCTGGCCAGTGATGGAGTGGGACCGGCAGGACATGGAGGGTTTTTCCACGCACATGGTGGCGGCCAGGGAAGGGGTCAGCTCAAGGGAAAACAATTTTTGCACTTACGGGAGTAAGGGCAAATACGAGGGGCAAGGCCAAGGTTTCAAGGGCAAGAGCCAGGGCAGTACCAAATCCAGAAAACCTTGCTGGAAATTTAACAAAGATGACTGTAAATGGGGGGTAGCATGCAGGTTCAAACACGCTTGTGGGTCTTGCGGGGGAAACCACCCCGCAAGCTGCTGCAGGCAGGATCAGGGAGCAGGGGCAGGCAAAGAGAAAGCCGTCACAAAGAAGTGAGGAACAGGCCCCCACGGACGGGGGCCAGGGGGCAAGGGCATGGGGCAGCTGCAACCGACCCCTATTAAAACCAGCAGGCTGGTATATTTATTGGGTCAGTATCCCAAGGCCACAGACAGACAGAGGCTGGCAGAAGGTTTTACACAAGGCTTCATAATAACATACAAAGGACCCAGGGGCGCACGGGACAGTCGGAACCTAAAATCCGTAAGGGAGAACCCAGGCGTAGCTAGAGAAAAGGTGGGCAAAGAGGTTCAACTGGGGCGGGTGGCTGGACCGTTCACCTCCCCCCCATTGGAGGACTTGGTGGTCTCACCGCTAGGCGTGGTACCCAAGAAGGAGGAAGGGAAATTCAGGCTAATACACCATTTGTCCCACCCGCAAGGGGATTCCATCAACGACTGGCTGGATCAGGATGCTTGCACAGTGGCCTATGCATCAGTGGATGACGCAGTAGACCTGATAAGGCAGGAGGGGAGCCCTGTTAGAGAAAACTGACATAGAGTCGGCTTGCCGCCTCCTGCCGGTCCACCCAGATAGCAACCATTTGCTAGGCTTCCAGTTAGATGGGGAATACTACTATGACAAATGCCTGCCAATAGGTTGCTCAATATCATGTGCATATTTCCGAGGCATTTAGACGCTTCCTAGAATGGGAACTAGGGACACGCGCCACGCGGGGGGAGGGTCCATTCCTTAGATGACTTCCTCTTCATTGGCAAGGCAAAGACAGGAGACTGCGCCCACCTCTTGCAAAGCTTCGTAGCGCTGGCCCGGGAGCTAGGCATTCCGCTAGCACAAGACAAGACAGAAGGCCCGACCACGAAGTTTTCCTTCTTAGGGATAGAACTAGACTCGGTGGCAGGAACATGCAAATCACCACCCAACAAGGTGTCGGAGCCTAAGGAAATAATGGGTAGGCTGAGGCTTCAGAAGAAAGCTACACTAGGTGAGGTGCAGCAGCTGCTGGGGAAATTGAATTTCGCGACAAGGGTGATCCCGGCAGGGCGCGCGTTTGCAAGAAGACTGACATGGCTGACCAGGGGCATGTCGCAGAGGCACCACAGGGTCCGCCTAACGCAAGGGGTAAAAGCGGACTTAAAACAGTGGGAATCCTTCCTGTCCAATTTCAATGGCACCCTCATGCGGCGAGAGCCATGGGCGCCAGCGGCACAGCTCGAGCTGTACACAGACGCAGCTGGGAGCTTCAGCTTCGGGGCTATCCTAGGGACGGCATGGATGGCAGGGTCATGGCCTGAAGCCTGGAAACAGGAAACAGGCAGGGGCCACAGCAAACATTTCACTATTGGAATTGTTCCCCATAGTAGTGGCCTTTCACATTTGGGCTGAACGGCTGGCGAACAAGCAGATAATACTGTGGTCCAATAACCATGCAGTAGTACAGGCAGTCAACACCGGGATGGCAAAATGTGTGGCGGTGGTTAGCCTGCTGCGCAGACTGGTCCAATGCCAGCTGAAGGTGAATATCGCACTCAGGGCACGACACATCCCAGGAATAGAGAACTCAGTTGCGGATGCCATTTCTCGTTTTTAGTGGGCAAGATCCTGAGACCTCGCTCCGGATGCGGACCAAGGAATGACCCCAGTGCCGGAGGAAGCTTGGACATGGGTAGAGCTGGCATAGAAGAGATGCTGAGCAACGCACTGGCCCCAAAAACAATGCACCACTACCGTAAGTGCTGGGCGACATTTACTGCAGTAATAGGGCTAACAAGAGGCCAGCCGGCGGGGCAAAGCGAAGTCCTGAACTTCATAGAATGGGCATCCCTATCGGGCAGGTCGAGATCATGGGCCCAAGCACATTTGAGCGAAGCAGCCTACTATACAAAGATGGTGACGGAGGAGGACCCTACCAGGGGTTTTCAATGTAGAATGGCAATGAAAGGTTGGGGCAGGATGCAGAAGGCAAGGAAGGACACGAGAAGGCCCATTCCCTTCAGCATACTGCAACAAATGATAAGGGCCCTGGGGGGTTTATGCACAGCAGAGAAGGAGGCCGTTCTTTTCAGGGCGGCATTCGCACTGGCCTTTTTTGGGACATACAGGGTGAGCGAGCTGGTGGCCCCAGCGGTAAGGGACCCATGGACGGCGTGCATACACCAGACCGACCTCACGCTCGCAGATGGCTACATGGACATCCTGCTGCGGAGGTCAAAAACGGACCAAACAGGCAAAGGGAGGTGGACCAGACTAAATTGCATAAAGGGGGAACCCTGCTGCCCGGTATGCCTGGTGCAGGAATACATGGCATCCGTAGAACCTAGACAGGGGCCGCTCTTCAGACATGAAGATGGGTCATTCCTCAGCCGCTTCCAATTTATAGCAGTGATGAGGAGGGCCTTGGGGGCGGTGGGGCTCCCGGCCAAGGCCTTCGGATCCCATTCTTTCAGGATCAGGGCCGCAACTAAGACGGCGGGTCTGGGCATGGGCAGCGAGCAAATCAAGGGAATTGGGCGGTGGACGTCTGGCCCGTTCAAATGTTATATACGCCCCACACTGTACTGAGCCCAAATTTCTCCTCCCCCCCCCCCCTGATTTTAGGTCCGTCCGGGCGACGCAAGACGGTGTGGATTGTGGGACATTCCTACGTTACACGGGCGCAGCAGTGGGCAGCGGCCAGATGCGGATTCGGCGGGATTTGGCTGCGAAGCACTGACATTGTTTGGTTGGGTCGTTCGGGAATGAAATGGGACCAACTGCTACCCGCCATGCAAGACGCACTGGGGAAAGGTGGCAAACTGGACACGGTGGTAGTCCACCTAGGAGGCAACGACCTGGCCGCAATGGGTAGGAGGAGCCTGCTGATGAAAATGCAGGAAGGCCTAGTTGCAGTAGCAAAGCTGGTGCGCCCAGCCGAGTTAATCTTCTTGGAAATAATAGTGCGGAAGTCCTGGAGTGGGTGCATGGACCTGGGGGCGGTGGAGAAATCCAGACGCAAACTGAATATTACAATGTCAAAGATATGTAGGGCCAACGGCTGGGGTTTTGTAAGGCACGGCTTCATAAACTTAAGGTCGCCAGGCTACCATGCAGAGGGCGGGGTGCGCCAAACGAGAGTGGGGATGGATATGTTCCTGCTCAACATCGTGGGGGTGCTAGAACTAGTGGGGTTCGCATAAATGGCGGGCGAGCATAGCGGGGCTAGGGGAGAGCTCCCTCCGATCGGTAAACCGTAGGTAGCGTGGCGGTAAAAAACCTAGAAGGATAAGAAAAGGAGAGAATTTGCTAGAAGTAGATGGAAGGCTCACACAGTGTCCTTGGGATGCCTCACGGCAGGGGCACTGAGGGAGCCATTACTGGACATTAGCCACAGATTGAGTAGATGGGAGGCTCCCGCAGGGCCCTTGGGATGCCTCGCGGCAGGAGTACCAAAGGAGCGAGAAGTTAGAACTCAGCCGCAGGCTGGATAGATGAAGTGCTCACATGGGGTCCTTGGGATGCCACATGGCAGGGAGGGGCCAAGATGGGCTTGAAGGCAAGCGGGACGGCACTTGTGGCCCGGGCGAGTCCGGACGGACACCCACCAAGTCGGTAACAAGTTGAAGCCTAACACCGTGCAACAGTGGCCTGGGTAATGGGGCCCCTCCCCGGGAAGTGATTTGTCTGAGAGAGATAACAAGCAGAAAACGGACTAAATGAACTATGATGGCAAATCGCTAAATGAGTCAATTGAATTGTAGGTATGACCATGAAGAAGAAATGTTCAAATTTTATGTGCTAATAAACTGCGACCTTTTTTGGCACCAAACAAGTTGTCATTGGTGTTTGCGAAGGGCAAAGGGGTGCAGTTGGAAAATGGTTAAGCGGAGGGGGGGTGACTCGCCTCTTGGGAGGGGTTGGAGCCCGGGCCGGGGAAGGTAAAGCCGGACCTAATGGGGGCCAGGGACAAACGCCGCCCGGAGGCGGGAAGCTTTCCTCCCCCTACTCCCCCGGGGTGCAAGCCCGGGAAAAAAGGGGCGACCACGATTGGTCTCCCCAGGCTGGTTTGGCCGCTACCAATCAGGGGAGCAGGCCGCGAGCTGCGGAGGGGGTTAAGAAGGGGGTGAGAGGCCCCCTTGAGCATACAACCCCCCTCCGGCGTAAGAAGAGCGAATCCCACCCACCCACTCCAGAATAAGGCAGGAAGGCGGGCGTCGCAGCCGCGTGGGTTTGAGGTGAGGCGGTAAAAAACCTAGAAGGATAAGAAAAGGAGAGAATTTGCTAGAATTAGATGGAAGGCTCACGCAGTGTCCTTGGGAGGCCTCACGACAGGGGCACTGAGGGAGCCATTAGTGGACATTAGCCACAGATAGAGTAGATGGGAGGCTCCCGCAGGGCCCTTGGGATGCCTCACGGCAGGGGTACCAAAGGAGCGAGAGGTTAGAACTCAGCCGCAGGCTGGATAGATGAAGTGCTCACATGGGGTCCTTTGGATGCCACACGGCAGGGACCCGGAGGAGCAGGGAGGGGCCAAGATGGGCTTGAAGGCAAGTGGGACGGCACTTGTGGCCTGGGCGAGTTCAGAGGGACACCCACCAAGTCGGTAACAAGTTGAAGCCTAACACTGTGCAACAATGCCTGGGTAATGGGGCCCCTCCCCAGGAAGTGATTTGTCTGAGAGAGATAACAAGCAGAAAACGGACTAAATGAACTATGATGGCAAATCGCTAAATGAGTCATTTGAATTGTATGTATGACCATGAAGAAGAAATGTTCAAATTTTATGTGTTAATAAACTGCGACCTTTTTTGCCACCAAACAAGTTGTCATTGGTGCTTGCAAAGGGCGCAGTTGGAAAATGGTTAGGGGGGGGGTGACTTGCCTCTTGGGAGGGGTTGGGCAAACACAGTTATTGCCACTTCTGATCACTATTGATAAAAAAAAAGTGTGATGATACATACATGCGTATGCGTTACATGTGTGCACATATATATCTCAATGTATTGGCAGCCCCAGTATGATGAGTTATGCATGCTCACGCACATACTAGCATTCACATGCATAAGTCATGATGGGGCGCCCATTTTGTTTCTTTTTTCAATTTACTATTCCAAATGGTGGAAGACCATCTTGGAGTGGAAATTACAAAAAAACAAATAAAGAGTGCAGCAAAGCACATCTAAGAAAAAGAGCAGTCCAGTAGCAAATTGCAGATGCAGGGATCTCGCAAAACGTTAGAGGAAGTATTTAAGTAAAAATCAAAACTAGAAAGGAGAGTTGGGGAGGGAGAGCAACAGGGAGAGGGAGAGAGGGTGCAGCACACGGGGAGAGGATCAGAGTGCTGAAAAACAAAGAAACAACTAGTTCCATGAATATAAGCAAAGGAAAGGCACAAATCATCCAATCAAAAGGACAAAAAAGAAGCTATGCACTAGGGGAAGAACAAACACAAGGGGAAGGAAAACCATCAAATAGGAAGCGAGCAAATGAAATGGAGAGACCTAAAAATTAAGAAAGCATTGGATTCTGAGGTGAAGAAGATCTACTCCATTTCTTGTATGTCACAGGCGAGCATCAGGAACACGTCAGGTGGACAAACACAATAGGACGATAAATCCATTACATGGTACCCTAACTCTAAATATACGGCCTCCTCTAGATTCTCGTACTTAAAAAGAAATGGGCTTCTTTAGGTTGCTTGCAGTTAAGTGGGCGCCAGGAGGAAAATTAGGGCATTGAGAAGCTGAGAATGCCAACTGAGAGGAGGATAAAAGACAGTCTGGTCAGACCTTACCATGCTTGACGAGATTGGCCGAAATGTCTGATGTGTGAGCTGCCACCTCAGAACACACACCTCAGACTACCTCCAAAAGATTTCTGGGAAGTATTGGACTATGAAGGCTGAGCGGCGCCACTGCTCCATTCATCAGCCTATAGTGTCATACACCATACGACAGGGGTGACACTATGTTTCCGTTGGGGGAGGACTTTGTGTTTTAGAGAGCAACAACCTGCACATCTGAGGCGGTCAGAGGTCCAGTTTACGTGTATGCATGTGCACATACATCATGCACCAGGGGCGTCGGGTGTGACAATTGGACTCAGAGGTTTACTAATGTAGGAGAAGGACGTCAGTGATGGATGAGTTATTAATGTATCTGCTGATTGCCTTGTCTCTTTGTACTGGAGAGATCCTAGGCTCCATCATGCATCATATTAATCGAAACTGCCCCCCTCGCTCAGAAAGCATATACTATCCAACAAACTGGAAGCACTGATTTTATCTGCGAATTTAAAGTAAGTGCAAAAACATGTTTGGGTTGGCCCATAAACAAAGCAGGCACATAACATAATACTAGGTGGGCAGAATGTGTGTAGATGAAATGTGTAATGGGGCTTGTAAAGAAGCTTTGAAGGAAGCTTGCAACATACTGTGGATATGCGCCCTCCCATCGCAATTGGTGTGAGGAATTACTTAGAGATAGAGCCATGGATGTGAAGCATAGATGTGAGCAATAACAGCCACGGCTGAATGTTCAGGCAATCTCACACACCCATTGCAACTGCCATAGGCTCCATCACTCCACTTAGATTGAACAGTCCCTACTATAAGAGTACGAACCACAAAACGTGGCACATCACTAAAGCATACAGGTGCAGAGTGTCTCACGCAAATGGTGCACACACCATGGACTGAAATGCCCACGTGTCCAAACAGAGCAACGAGGGGAGAAATGCAGAAACCATGCAATTGCTGGATGAAAAGATGGATGAATGAGTGCATGGATTTTGTGGTGTGTCACTGAGCATATGCATGTATATAGATGAGTACATGGATTGTTGAGTGAATAAATGCATGGATGGGTGAATGAATGGGTGAGTAATTTCCCAGCTGAATGGCTAGACAAATGAGTGTACGCATATAAGGACAGAGTGAAGGGAGAGTGAGTAGATGGATGAATGAGTAATGATTGCGTGAGTACATGGATAGATGCGCATGTGAGTTAGCTGAAGTGTCAGTGAATGAATGCATGGCTTATCTATCCACCCACACATAAGCATTTCTCTTTCAGTCTGTAGTGTCTTGTAATAAAAGAGTGCTGGAACTCTTCTGGTTCTCACTGTAAACCATAGGCCTGTGATGTAAGCGTTGGAGTGATGAGTGGAAGGCAGGCTTAGACTGCTGAGTTCTGACTTACAAACAGCAGAATAAAGATGTGTAAAATTACTCTCTGTGTGTGGCATACTTATTGGTGAGGCTGGCAGGATGCTACACAATTCATCTATTCACCTATCTAAATGTAATATGCTTATCCCTTAATCAACCAACATACTCATCCATTCATCCTTCATGTATATCCCCACAATATCTTTTTAAGTATCATATACTCACCTACTCATGCAGTCTTCTAGTCATCCATGTATCCATTCATGCTCAAGCATCTACTGATTTTTTAGCCCCCCACACACATTCCTGAATCCAACCAGCTGCCTGTTAACACCTAGAGAAGTCCTGCTCCACCCAACCACCATCAACGCTCTTCCTCAAATTAACAACCAGTCATGCCAACTGCTTGAATAGTTTTACTTTTTTTGCTAAGGTGGGGACACACATAAGAGGAGAACAAAGAAGCCTGAACATGCTTGTGCGGATTCGTACATCTGCCGTCAAAAGAAATGGTAAAGCGTCAGTACTAAATTAATACTCAAAACAACATGAGTGACAGTCACAAACAATGGCTGGTAAATGTAGGCAACAAATGTGACTGACAGTTACAAACAACAACTGTGGAGAGGGCTGTTGTTTAGCTCTTCTATATATGTGTGTCAATTTTAAGGTCCGCTAAACAACTAACATTGTCTCTACAAAAAAATACAAATGGGATTGTGGCACTGCAAGACAGTGCCGACGAAACAAAAAGCAACGGGACTCACCACAGATTCAGAATTTCGCTAAGTAGGGGGTAACTGGGCAACACAAAATGAAAATAGTACAACGACAAAGGAGATTAGAACAAGTTAAAGTGAATTTGAAATGATGTTAAATGAGAATTACTAGGTGCAGTGCTACTTAGATGGGGTTGTTGATCTGGACTGCACAACTAAATTGATTCATACTATGATGATGATGAAATGACAATAGAAAGATTTATATTGTGCTCCACTATCCAAAGGGAGAAATAGTGCCAGGAGTGAATAATCTGACAAAAGAACCAATACATTATGGGTGCTCAAGGTTTAAAAAGCTAGCATTTGATAGCCTTTCAAAAAACAGGTTGTTAGAAATGGGCGTCTCTAGTTGGCAGTGGCTTGCACCCTGTCCAAGTAGGGACCCTTCCTTTTAGTCAGGGTAAGGGAGTTACACAGCCAAGATAACCCCTGCTCACCCCCTTGGTAGCTTGGCATGTGCAGGAAGGCTTATCTCAGAGGCAATGTGCAAAGTATTTGTACATACCACACACAGTAACACAGTGAAAACACTACAAATAGACACCACACAGTTTAGAAAAATAAACAATCTTTATCTAAACCAAACAAGACCAAACCCACACAAATCCAACATACGTAACTCAAAATATAACTTTTAAAAGGTTTAAGCAATTCTATCAATAGAACTCTATTGATGCAGTGATTTTTGGTGCGTCAAAATCCAAGACGAAAAACAGCCGCAAAGGAGGAAAGCATCTGAAAACACAGTGATGCGTCAGTTCTTGAGTCCTTGGGGAATGGATGCGTCAGTTCTGCTGCAAGCAGGAGAAATGTTGCATCGATTCCAGACTGTGAGGAGAAGGCATGTGTCAATTTCCAGAAGTGACTCCTTTCGGATGGTCGATGCGCTAGAAACTTGGCGCATAGGTGCGATGCGTGAAAAAAACCAGGTGCTATGGGTCGATGTGGCGGCGAAAAAGGCACTGCGTCGATTTTCACTCCCGCAGACAGGTGATGCATCGATTTCTTCAGCCGCACAGCATGGCCAGAACTGAAGTCGGAGCGGAGTTCTCGGACGTCGGAGACTCGGTGCTTTGGAATCGAGCTGTAGTGGATTTTTGGGCCGCAAACAGGTGCTGTGCCGATTTTTCAGCCGCACCTCAGTGATGCGTACGTTTTTCAACCGCACAGCAAGCTTGCGGCTGGAAAAACGGTGCTGGAAGGGCGATGCGTGGATTTTAAAGTCTTGAAGCAGCAGAACCACCTCCAAGTGCCCAGAACTGGAACTGACACCACTTGGCAGGTCAGAACTCTCAGCAAAGGAGTTCAGAAATGCTGCAGATGAAGTCTTTGATGGCCCTGAGACATCCAACAAGAGGCAAGCACACACAAGTCCTTGGAGAACCTTGGAAAAGCAGGATACAAAAAAGCAAAGTCCAGTTCTGCCCACAGATAGAAGCAGCAACTGCAGGTCAGCCCAGCAAAGCAACACATAGCAAAGGGGCAGTATTCCTCCTGACAGCTCTTCTTCTTGGCAGAGTCCTCAGTCCAGAAGTTTTCTAAAGATGTAGGGTTATATGTCCAATACTTATACCTCTTTTGGCCTGTTAAGTAGGCATACTTGAAAGGAAAGTCTTTGTTGTCCACGAGATCCTGCCTTACCCTGCCTTGGTTCCAGACACACTACAGGGGGGCGGAAATAGCATTGTGAAAGGTCAGGCACAGCCCTATTTAAGTATCAGTGACAACCCCTCCCACTACTCTAGTTCAGGATGGCCCATCAGCCTGGTGATGGGTCATTAGGAGATGCAGAGCGATACCAAAGGGGATGATGGACGGAGCATTTGAGCTAATCAAACACTCACCCCCAATCAACTGATCTGGGTTTAATCCATCATCATTCTTTAGCTCACTCCACCACCCCAGTTCAGACATGGCCATATGCAAATCAGTCTGACCCTGTGCCTCATGGGAACAGTCCAGCCCGAACTGCCAAGCCATGTCTTCCCTGGACCAGAAACAAGCATCCTGGGACCGGTTTCTGGCTATTCAGCCGTCATCAGCTAGGCTAGCTTGAATCCAGTGGCAAAGTGAGCAAGGGACCCACGTCTGGGCAGGGCACACCTCAGCTCCCTTTACGTGACAGTCTAGAGTGAACGCACAAACAACCCAGCTTTCAGTCTAAACCAGATGTTGATTCCACCGGCAGGCAGAGACACAGAATGGTAAAGCAAGAAAATTGTGGCATTTTCAAACACACAATTTAAAAACCACCTTCACTAAAAGATGTATTTTTAAATCCCGAGTTCAGGAAACCCAAACTCCAAATCTCTATCTCTTCCCAATTGACAGTTACACTTGTAAGGTGTTACAAGGCAGCTTCAATGATAACCAATGGGAGAGATTGTCCTTCCAATAGTGTAAAATAAAATTAGCAGTATTTCACTATCAGGACATGTAAAACACACCAGTACATGTCCTACCTTTCACATAAACTGCACCCTACCCATGGGGCTACCTTGGGCCTACCTTAGGAGTGCCTTACATGTAAGAAAATGGAAGGTTTGGGCCTGGCACGTGGGATGTACTTGCATGGTCAACATGGCAGTTTAAAACTGCACTTGCAGACACTGCAGTGTCTAGCCTACGACATGTTTCCAGGGCTACTCATGCGGGTGGCATAATCAGTGCTGCAGGCCCACTAGTAGCACTTGATTTACAGATCCTGGGCACACACAGTGCACTTTACAAGGGACTTACCAGTAAATCAAATATGTCATTCATGGATAACCAAACATAATCACAATCTACACAGGGAGCATTTGCACTTTAGCACTGATCAGCAGTGGTAAATGGCCCAGAGTTCAAAAGCCAGCAAAAACGAAGTCCAGCATACAGTCAAAAATACAAGAGGTAGAGTCAAAAAGACAGGGGAAACCACGGCAAGAGTGCCAGGTCTAACACAGGGTTATAATCAATAGGATACAATTTAAAAGTGGAGAATTCCTATAGTTTGGGGCCGATACAAGAAGGCCGACCCACCAAAAGTGAAATTATGTGTGAACGACTGACTTCTTTATAGTACTGATTGTTGTAACACACTATTATACGAAGGCCATGCGCTTCTAATTTAATAGGTTCACTTTCAAGATGTAATATATACCAAAACAAATCTGAAGCAATACAGTGGAGATCTAGGCACTGACCAGCCTGAAGAAATCTCTGATTACATACTAATACGTTACTTAATTTTAAAGAGCAGGATAACTTAGAGGGAGCACAATTTAATAATGCTTCACGCACAGTGGAAGAGGTGCTCACAGTAGCCCCTCAAGCACTGATAGACACCAACACGCGGAGCACAAAAGAAAGCGGAGCACGCCCACCCATGCACAAGTCTGGTGCAACCCTGCCTCTCCTTTCAATGGCTGAGCCGAACCCTCATATAAATGGACCAATTAGCTTGGAGGCTTCTTGCTCAGAGATGTTACCGACAAACCTGGCCCCCTCACATCCACAAGCAGAGCAAACTCTTCTTGAAAGAAAAATCACTGAATCTCTCCTAGCAACAACACGCAACGCCCTAATGCAATATAGGTCCAATATGCAGGAAACCAACTTTGACATAGCCTACCTGATAACACAGGAATGGGAAGAGCTGGTAGCCTCGTACAACCCACATACCTGGACTTATCCAGGGAAAAAAATAGCAAGATACCTGAAATTAACAGTAATCAGGACAAAGCGAATGGGATGGACAACATATGGGCCTCGTTACAGAACACTATGCAACTCTCAGTTAATGCGATGCAATATCAATCTGACAAAATGGACATACAACTATCAGTTTTAAACTTATTGTCCATATATGTCTTAAACATCAATGCTAAACTGGCCAACCTCAAACAATCTGATCAGACGGGCCCAGACAGAGACGCAGTTCACACAAGCAAGCTGTACCTGGGTTGCAATTGTAGAGAAGTTATCTACCCTACCATCCGTGAACGGGATCCCCCCCGATCTAGTTAAAACTAGACCGTGACTACTGCTCAGACGTACTGAAACCAGTCCCTGAATGAATTCTCTAAAAAGAGTTAATTCCGGCCTCATGGAGGGGCTCAATCATTTCCCCAATCAACAAAAAGGGCGACAGGAACGAGGTTAGAAACTACAGATTGGTAGCCCTGATAGACAATGACGCCAAATATTACGCCGGCTCATACAATAACAACTGACAACCCGGGCAACGGAAAATGCAGTCATCCCTCTTAACCAAACTGGCATTAGTAGGCACAGGGGTACTACCACTAACAATCTAACTCTCTTCCCGATGATTGATGCCACAATAGCAGCTAAACTTCCACTGTATGTCTGCTTTATTGATTACAGCTCTGCTTTGGACCGCATTGATAGAAACTAACTGTGGTGCAAACTTAATAAATGGAATATTCCATCCCTCCTCTTGAAACAGCTAATACTTCTCCACACAGAGAGTTCATGTGAAGCTAATGGCTGGAGATCACCTCTCAAGAAGGATTCCAACCACAATTAGGCTGAAACAGGGCTGCATACTAGCATCCAACTCTGTGTAACCTCTTAATGGCAGACCTGTCAACAAGGCTAGACAAGTGCAACTCCCATGCTCCAAAGATGGGCGTGCCTCGTCCTTTCGAATCTACTATATGAGGACTATCTCATACTAATCAGTCGAACACCAATAGGCCTCCAACACTTAATGGACACTACACAAAGCTACTCAGTCGAAAATGGCTTGAGCATAAATCTGGACAAATCAAAAGTCATGCACTTGAATCAATGAAGGGCTAAAGGAGCTTACCGCTGGCACTTGGCTAAACAACAGCTGGAAATTGTCCAAGAACACAAGAGTACAAGATGCACGATTGCTTGCCTGCCCAAAGGAACCACAGCAGTGTAGTGAGTATAGTTTGGAGGAAGGTTTGCAGGACGTTTTGGGGGACATTTTGCATAGTGTATCGCAGCTGGGGGAGAGAGATCATCTTACTCATGTTGAACAGAGCTCCCCTGTCTGACGGAGATTCCCATGTGTCCATGACCTGATTTATTCAGGCAAGTAACGGTTGCAATGTTCAGGTCCCATTACAGCTGTTTGCCTAAGGTTACCTGGATGAACAGATATTTGAAGCGCCTGGGAGCCTAGCTCAGGGGAATAGATTGCTTGTAATCAGAGTGGTCTCCAGCCAGGAAAGTATGTATTCTTTGACCAATTCACTGACAGGCCTGACGCTTCACAATAAATGCATAGTATTTCCATTAATAGGGGGATCATTTGGGGGAAGTCGTTACAGTTCGCCAGGAAATTATCTGCTTATAGGGAGACTCTTCCTTCCCTCGCAGACGGCCAGGAGAACCTGCTAAGTTGTGCATCTCAGCGGATCCATTCTGCCAGAGGTTTGATCATTAGAGTGAACAGGAGTGGGGGCAAGGGGCATCCCTGTCTAGTGCCTCTCTGGATAGGGAAGTGAGAGGAAAAAGCACTGCTCACCCTGACAGGTGCCCAGGGATCCATGTATGGTAGCATTGTGTAGCGTCGGAAAATGGGGCCAAATTTCATCCTCTCAACAGGCGAAACATAAAGGGCTAACATATCTAGTCGAAGGCATTTTCAAAGTCAATGGAGACTAGGGCTTCAGTCCCTGGAAGCCTCAAATTTAGCTAAGATAGTGGAAAGCCCTTGAAGTTAATGCATGGTGCTATGTACAGCGTAGTCGAAAACAGTTTTGATCATAGCATACTAGGTCTGTGATTACTGTCAGTGGTCTGTGGGCCAATACTTTGACCAGAATCTTGGCTTCTAGATTTATGAAGAATATGGGCAGATAGGAGCTGCAGTCATCAAGTGGTTTAATCGGTTTCAGAATGACAGGTATGGTGGCACCAAGGAGGTCCCACAATAGCATCCCGGTTTTGCAGGCCTCTTCATACATTTTGAGGAGGTGTGGGGTGAGAAGTGAGGAGTACCCCTGGAACGGGAAACAGCCATCACAACGCGGCTGTTTCCCCGCATGCCATTATATCGCAATCGTTACAACGCATACGATGTAACAACACGTAGCCATTACTACACATGTTTTTACATCGCATGCACTTTTACAACGCATGAGATGTAATGGCGATCCACCTCATTGTGAGGAAGCAGAGGCTCTTCCGTTTCCTCACAACAACGTGCACCGTCCCTCAGCCGACATGAAGCAGGAACCAGGAGAGAGGAACCAGGAGAGAGGAACCACGAGGAGAGAGACGTAAGGGGGATTGGGCCTGGGGTGGGGGTTACTTTTTAGGGTTTAGGGTACTGTCAGGGTCGTGCAGGGTAGTGTTTGAGTGTAGGGACCGGACTGGGGGTCGGGGGGTTGTGCTGGGGGTAGTGTTTTAGGGTTTAGGGTAGTGTTGTGGTGTTTGTGTAGTGTAGGGTAGTGTTTTAACGGTTAGGGTAGTGTCGGAGGGTCGTGCAGGGTAGTGTTTGAGTGTAGGGAACGGACTGGGGGTCGGGGGTCATGCTGGGGGTAGTGTTTTAGGGTTTAGGGTAGTGTTGTGGTGTTTGTATAGTGTAGGGTAGTGTAGGGTAGTGTTTTAGGGTCTAGGGTAGTGTCGGGGGGCGTGCAGGGTAGTGTTTGAGTGTAGGGACCGGACTGGGGGTCGGGGGAGGGTCATGCTGGGGGGAGTGTTTTAGGGTTTAGGGTAGTGTTGTGGTGTTTGTGTAGTGTAGGGTAGTGTTTTAGGGTCTAGGGTAGTGTCGGGGGTCGTGCAGGGTAGTGTTTGAGTGTAGGGACCGGACTGGGGGTCGGGGGAGGGTCATGCTGGGGGTAGTGTTTTAGGGTTTAGGGTAGTGTTGTGGTGTGTGTGTAGTACAGGGGAGTGTTTTAGGGTTTAGAGTAGTGTTGGGGTGTTGTGCTGGGTAGTGTAAATGTAGGGAGAGGACTGTGGGTAGGGGGAGGGTTGTGCAGGGGTACTACATTAGGGTTTAGGGTAGGGCAGGGTAGAGTCACCTTTCAAACTTTTACCATGAGTATACCTTTACCACGCATGCGTTTGCGTTGTAATGGCATGTCGTGGTAAAAGTTTGCAATGTAATGGCATGTCGTTGTCATTGACATCGCGTAGTAATACCCACGTTGTAATGGCACGCATGGTATTGGTACACAATGTAATGAGTCATATTCCCCTGGATCATCTCTATGGGGAACCTGTTGAGATCCAGGATATTCTAATGCTGTATACCCACTACGGCCTTGCATATTTTGGCCTCACAAAGTATCTCTTCCAGCCATCTGCAATCCACCTGGGAGAGGGTACGTATAAGTAGGTCTTCCAAAATTGGGTTCTCTCTTTTGGCTGCCTGTGGGTCCTTCGCTGCATATCTGAGGTCAAGGTATCGCGCAAACTCCTGGGCAATGCCAGTGAGGTCCGTAGCATGTGCACCTCCTAGAATATTCAGGCCCAAAATGAATTGCAGGGTTAGGTCCCTGCTGACCAGTCACTGCAGAACCTTACTGGCTTTGGTGCACATCTCATATATTTGGAATTGCAAGGAGATTGCCATGGAGGCAGTGGTGTCCACCCATTTTTCTCTGAGCAAAATAGTGTTGTAGCTGGTTATTGTGGGAGCTAATAAGTCAAACCTCCGCATCTGCTATCTGTGTCTCGAGGTCGGTTACCTCTTTATTCTTCTGTTTTTTGGTGGCTGTTTGGTAGGATACCATCCGTCCTCTGAGGCCTGCTTTGAATGCCTCCCACAGCAGGAGAGGGTAGGAGACTGAGTCAACATTTAGTAAGACAAACTCCTCAATGTGGTTTCTAGTGTAGTCCATGAAGTCACCATTAGAGCAAGTTCAGTCAGGGTTTGAGGAAGTATCTGGGCACCAGGCAGGTAGCCCACATGAGTTGATGGGATAAAGATATAGTCCTACGTGCTGACGATTTGAGAACTTGTGAGTAATGTGAGAACTGGGTGTCTGAAGGATAAATTGCTCCACATGTGTCCACGAGGGCCAGGGTTCTGGCCCATCGGGCTAGGAATGGGGATCTATGAGTTGTAGACTGTGCGCTAACATTGTTCTGAATGTCCATGACTGAATTGAAGTCATCCCGACGATTAGGAGTACTGTCAGAGACTTCAGTATATGTGTTGTTCTATAGTGTCTCTCACCAGAGTTGGCAGTAAAGGCACTAAACAGCACTGAGGGCAGCGACAACCCGTTGAGATCAGATGCGGTCTGCTTAGATGCTCACCAGAGCTCCCCCACTCTGTGAGTTGACTGTGTCATGTCCTCCCCTTGTGGCTCCCGCACCCGCCCATGAGGAGGTCTTTTTCTCTATGAGCTGCTCCTTGAGGGCAGGGGCTGGATCCTGAGTTCTGTATCTGCTGCCCTGAGTACAGATCTCCAGCCATTCCGAGACTTCCTGAAGTGTCTCAAAGAAGTGTGATTTGCTGTTGTGCAGGACTTTTTGCTCTGCTGGGAAGAGGAGCATTTATTGGAGCTACATTGCTCTTAATTTCTGTTTAACTGCTCCGAAAGACTGTCGCAGTTGTTTGACATGCCGTGTGTAGTCTGGGTAGATGTTGATCTGAGGGCCCTCGGATTAGAGGTCCTGTTGTGACCAAGAGAATAAGAGGATCGTTTCTCAAGCCGCATAGTTGGGGAAGCAGGCAATCAGAGCCACGGCATCGCCTCGGCAGGAGGCTTTGGCTCAAGTGTGCAGTACGTCCCTTCAATTACAAAGTAAGTGAATAGGTTGTGTGTCGGGACCCAGGACTGTAACTATTTAGCCAAGCAATGTTCGGGGTGTGTTTCCTCTGAGCCCTCCAGTAAGTCAACAAATCATAAATTGTTCCTCCTTCATTGCCCCTCTGCACACTCTGACCTCCGTTCCAGGTGACTCACCTTCCGTCTCATCTGGGTTGTTTCTGTGGTCTGTCCTCTGCAGTGGAGATTCGAGTTTCGGCTTCGTTAACCCTGTTTGCCATTTTCTTGAGGTGTTGCCATAGGAGCCCAACTTTGACTACCAAGCAGCCAATCTGTCCCCAACTTTGACTACCAAGCAGCCAATCTGTCCCCAACTTTGACTGTGTGCTATCAGTATTCTCCTGGTCTTGGTGATGGCCTGCAGTATCTGTGCAATGGAGCCCAATACAGCAGGTCCTGGTGTGAGTACACCTGCGGGCGGCAGGAGCAGTTTTGGTGAATATATCCATTTTCGTCTGCTGCTGTTGCTGTGTCTTAGCTGCCTGCGTCTTCCACATGATGGCAGCAGGGGAGCTCTCTGGTGGCCGAGGCCAGCTTGGATAGTGGTCTCTAGAGGGGTGATGGGTGAGACCCCACAGCAGCGCAGTTCTACTGGTCCAGCAGTGTGGGGCTCCCCCCGGCTTTCCCAAAAAGGCCCCGGTCATATAGGCAGGTAGAAGCAGTAGCATTGCCGGGAGAAGGAGTGGGTGCCTTGGGCCTGCCGTATCCCTGTGCAGTTTAGTAATGCAGGAAGAGGATGTGCCAGCAGCTAGGGAAGTCTTAGAGTCCAACACTGGGCCAGTGTGGCAAGATTGGTTTTGTGCGATAGGCATCCCACAGTGTCTCCCCTTCTTTCCCCTCCCTGTCAGCCTAGACTCAGGCAGGCACACACATCAAGACAGGTCAGTTCCAGCCCAATCATTGCTGTCCATTTTCCGCTGGCCCCAGAAGTCTCTAGTGAGGGGGGCAGGCAGACCCCCCTGGGACTGCGGAAGAAAGTGTGCGGTGTATCAGACCCTCAGGCTCTAGTCCCTGGCCCCCAGCTGGGCCAGCGAAGAGGGGAGCCCTTAATCCAGCTCCATCCTTCAGGGTATCCTTCACCTCGCATGTCCTGGATCACTTCAGGCCCTGGGGTGTAAGTAGGCTAATCAGAGCCCTGCTAGTGGTGGCAGGGGTAAGCAAGGGTGTCTTTGCCGGACCTGCCCAAATCTGAGGCTGCCATGCCACCCCCAGTTACCCTGAAGCACATTGGAACAATCTGGCAGTGTCTTAGCCACAGGGGCAGTTTGCAGAGTTCTGGGCTCCCAAGTGGCCATAGAGAGCTGGCAGGTTGGTTGGATTGAAATCGGATTAAATGGGGCTCGGTGGAGCTCTTCTAAAGCACGTCTGCCATCTTGGTGCTTGGCCACACCCTCACATAGTTTCACATTTTGAAGGGATATACACCTTTTCGTTTTCTAAGCAATTACATTGAGTTTTTACTTGTTTTATTTGGTCAGTAAATGTGGTTTGCTGAACATTCATTTGAGGATGTGAGAGTCAGTAATAGGCTCTAATGGTAAGACGTATTCAATTATGAAAAGAGTGTATGATATTTGTCAGTTATATAATACACTGGAAATGTTATTTCAGAATATACTACACATTATATGATATGTTGATTTGCAGCAAAGAGGAGATAACATGTCTACTCCACATGCTGGTTACTTGTAAATCAACGTAAAGTATTGGCACACCGTTCTTGAAACCCTTTGCAAAATGGCTTAATGAATGTCATTGGCTTAGATGATAAAATGCATCAAACTGCAACATTTATGACAGCAGCACTGTAATTGCCAGACAAATCTTAAATCTGCATTGACTTGAGTCGTCTCTCCATATTTTGCGAAATGGTAGAATATAATTAAATATATGGATTAGAAAACAGTATTTTAACAAAGAATAAATGGAAGGAAACTGGGACTTTTTTATTATAGTTCTGCCCCGGTGAACTCCTAGATTGTGAGCTTTAAGGGCCAGATGTACGACCGGGGCATTTAGCGACTCGCAAATTGCGCTCATTTGCGAGTCGCAATTGGGAAGGGATGCCCTTGGAAGGGCCCTTCCTAATTGCGAGTCACAAATCCTATTTAGTGAGTCACAAATAAATTGCGACTCGTTAAATAGGGTTTGTACATGGCCCTATTAGTTTTTGCATGCGCAAACGGGTCGCTAACCCGTTTGCGCATGCAAAAATGGGTCATACATCTGGCCCAGAATGTATTGTTTTGCTAAACCCCTTTTTACCAGACAGATTGAGGAGATTCATTGGAAGGATGTAAATGCATTTTGAGTTATAATTTGTAATCTTTCTTAAGATATGTATTGGTACTTAATTGGTATATCTTTGGGGTGATTTTTTATTCCTTATAGTTTTAAGAGGAAAAATCAAGAATGATGTTTCAATATAAAAATACATGGATAGTTCCCAGTTGTACCTCAAAATGACATCTGAACAGGACATCGCCCACCTCTCCCACTGCTTCACAACTATAAAATAACTAGATGGTATGCAATTACCTAAAATTGAACCCTGAGAATATTGAATTTCTACTTTCCTTCCATCCATAGCTATCTCTCAAATCCTGCCTGAGAGCGACTCATATGATGCATTGCAAGAAAATTCCATATTTTGTATCTTGGTTCCCTAAAACAAACTCTAAGCCCCAATCAGTGTTCCATGTAGTAATAAAGAAGAGGAATTCTTGTGTCATATATGATGTGACTGTAGTCCATCAAGCTTTGTGTTGGGTTCAGTGCTTTCTGTCAATTTAGGTAGATCAAAGTCCCTCCCTGGCAATGGCCAGTGATGAACATATGCCTATTCAAGCTAAACCTCCACAAACCTTATCTGACTATTTTTATATCATTGGCATATACGGATTGGACTATACTATTATGATGGTACACATAACTCGTAAATGTAAGCAGGTCAAATCCCTATTATCCTATGCTCAGAAATGTACAGATGTTCTTAAGCTAAGCCAATTTACCCTTTGTCCTGCCTCCTATGCTCTTCAAAAATGATTACTAGATTCCATTCAACACTGTGAGTAGTTGGCCTGGCATATGATGTCCACTAATCAAAGTGGGCAGCTTGCACCAGTCTAAACAACCCTTATGGTGATTTATGAGGTCAAAGATAACCTCAGAAAGCTATCTGAGTGGTAGCTGTGGAGAGCAGCCTTCAGGCTTAGTCTTGAAGGAATGTTAAGCAGCTTGTTTTACCAGAATGCAACCTTATTGTATTGGTTAAATGAAAGGAGAACCACACAGTAGTTATAAAAATATGTATTTATTATTATAACACACTCTAAATACCTCACAGTATCTGCTACACGCAGATAAACACAAAGTACACAATACTGTAGCACAGAAACTATCGTAAGTAGCACTAATACACAGTAGGCTCCAGGGGGAGACCAAACCATATACTAAAATAGTGGTATAAGAACCACGACTCGAGTCAAGACAGTGTCTAGAGGTTGTAGAATCGCTGGGACCCCAAGGAACCACCCAAGGTGAGTAAGGAGGGACCCCACGGAGGACGGGTGCAGTGTGAGAACACGACCGCGTGCTACGTACAATTCAATGGGAGAGGCGTGGTTGCAGTTATAAAGATTTAGGACCCTTCCCAGTGGATTACGAGGATGCCCTTTGGATCATAGGAGGTTGAAGAGCCACCCCACCCGTGGATACCGTAGTACCAGAGTTACCTATCCCAGGGAAGCCGGGTGCATAGGGCTGAAGTGGTGTCGGAAACCCCCGTCGATCTCAATGGAGGACTTCGAGGAAATGCCACTGCGGGAAAGAAGAAAAGTGTCAATTGGAATCCAAAGGTGGATTTGTGTTGAAGAATACCTGAAAGCAGAGGGGACAGAGTCTGGGTCACTCAGGAGTGACCAGGGGCTCGGTAGCCGAATGCCCACCGATGTCGGGAGCTTCAGGTGCATTGATGGAGACCTTGACTCTACAGTTGCAGGGACCAGGTGACGTCCAGGATGACCAGGAGCCATATACGAGATGTCCCATAAAGGATGTTGAGTGCTGAGGGGTCGGTGTCCGGCGTGATCACCAACAAGCCTTGGCAGTGGCAACCCACGAAGAAGGTCAAGGAAGGTTACGGTCTGACCCAGCAAGGACCAGGGGACTCACCACAGCAAGAGGAGTCAGGGCAGTCCTGGAGCAACCAGTGGAGCCCAGAAAAAGCAGTGTTGATCCTCAAGAGGACCCACAGGCCAGAGGCACAGGAGTCATGAGGGGACCTCGAGCAGATTTACAAAGCAACAGCCCACGGAGCACTCAGTGTGAGGAGGCCAAAGTTCTTTGGTGGAAATGTGCTCAGAGGTTGGGGCTATTGGTAGCCCAATGCACTTGTTCGTGAAACACCAACAAGCATATGCACTTGCAAAAGTACACGGTGCACAGGGGTTCATATTATGCAATCCCCACAAGGGATACTGGCCTCAGACTTGTAGAGAGGGCACCTCTACCTCAAGGAACATAGGATCTCACCTCCTGTGTTGCTGGATCCTTTGGAGTCCGCAGGAGCACAGGATCAGCAGACCGGCCAGTTGCATTACGGTGCCTGCAAATGCAGGGGAGTGACTTCTTCACCGCAATGGAGATAACTTCAGTTGTCCTTGATGCTCCACAGGTCCTGTACGGAGCCTGTATGGTGTACGGGCACAGACAATGCTTTGGACGGAGAGGGAGACGAAGTCGGGCCCAGTAGTAGTCCAGCGAAGTCCAGAGTGTCCAGACGGTCGAAGGTCAGTGGTTTCTTGCTCAGAATCTTGTCCATGTCAAATCTAGGGTCCTGCAGCCACGTAAGCCCTTTTGTACCCACGGGAGAAGGTTGGACTGATTCAGGGGACCATCCCAGGGGAGGGTCAGGACAGTGGGGAGGATACTCCCATGTCCTTTGTCCAGTTTCGCACCAGGGCAGGAGCCAACGGCTCCCAGGACTGGTTTGAACTGGCCCATGCACAGGGACACCAAATGTGCCCCTCATGCAGACTTTCGGTCGCTGGCAAGCGCACCCACCAGGCCTAATACACTAAATCCTGTCTGGGAGGTGGTCACACCTCCCTGTGACAGGAAGCCTATTGTTCTGCCTTCCCCTGCTCGAGCTTGGCTCACAGCAGGAGGGCAGAAATGGGTCTCTGGTCGGCAGCAACCATTTTGGGCTGCCCGGAACTAGAAGGCTGGTACCGGGAACACCAGGGACCTCACAAAGCTTGTTTCTGAGGGATGGAATCATACCTCCCACACCGGTTAGTGGTGTGGGGGTATGATTCCACAATGTTTGACACCAAACACAATAGGGTTACTTTCAGACGTTTTAGAGTTGGTCATCACGCGGTCGCATATTGCCACTCCATATGTCGTAAATGGCTGTAGCACTAACAACCCGGGAGAATGGACTCCGTAGGCTGCAGGGGTGTCCTGCTCATGCAGTGGCACCCTGTCACTTTGAACCAAGCACCCTGCCTTCAGGATTGTCAAGGCCTGCTATAGGGGTGACTTATAGGTTTTAAGTGTAGTGACCCTTAGATATAGTAAACCTATATCTTAAGTAAGTGGTGCATGCACCAACTTACACAAGCTGCAATGGCAGGCCTGTAGAACCATTTTGCATGGCCAATCATGGGTGGCATAATACATGCTTCAGCCCATGTGAGGCCTCTGGGGTACCTATGCCCTGGGTACATGTGTACCATATAGTAGGGTCTGACAAGGATACCCCAGTATCCAATCTGGAGTGTACCTAAGTACAGGATATAACATTTTAGGGAGAAAGCAGATAGACTGGGGTCCTGATTAGCAGGATCCCAGTCAGACTAGTCAAAAACAGTGTAACACCAAGCAAAAAGTGGGGGTAACAATAAGAAGCAGATCCTACTTTCCTACACACACTACCTCGCTTGTCGATGATTGCTAAATGATCACTGTGTCTCATATGTAAAAAAGCATTCATATACCAAATTCTATCTGATTTGTGTATGCTTTTCGATGATTAGCATGTTCTGAAGTGGTCTTAAGCCTGGTCAATGTCTTCTTTTCACTATAAAAAGCAGCAAATAAATACACAAATGCATAAACAGAAAAAATGGTTTTGTGACTACTGTTATATAAGTAATTATTTTTACAACACCCAAACCATTGTCTTACATATTTTTTACTTTTTCAATATAGGTATCACAATTTTCTTCGACAATTAAACAAGTTGTATTTAAATGAAAATGTCAGTTTTCATGTAGCACCAAATCATCTCTAACTTCAAGGAACAAAACATTACTTTAGCCAATATATAATTTCTAAAACATTTACAGGCACATGCATCAACCATTTTTGCGAGCGCAAACGGTGCGATTCGCAAAAATCGGCCGTTTGCGCCCGCAAAAAGGGCATTTGCGATGCATCAAGGTTCAAGGCACTCGCAATTTGAGAATTCGCAATTAATTGCGATTTCTCAAATTGCGATTGCATTTAAGGAATCGCAATTTGCGATTCCTTAAATGCAATGCAAGAACCACTTTAGAATAGCGATTTCGCTACTATAGGGCGCAAATTACCATCAAGTTAAACTTGATGGTAATTTGCAAAACTTTGAAAAATGCACTAAAGTGCATTTTTCAAAGTTGTAGGTTACACACACACATGCCCTTGGAGCATGTGTGTGCGCAACATGTGTGCACAGAGCAATTTCAGGGGTGCAACAGGGTGTCCTTTTGACACCCTTGCACCCTTGAATTTGCATGCGCAATTTGCGAGTACCTATTGGTACTCGCAAATTGCGCATGCAATCTCCCATTCAATCCTATGGGCCTTTAGGCCCATAGGAATGAATGAGAAGGCATTCCTTAATTGCGACTCTCAATTTGCGAGTCGTAATTAAGGAATGTTTGGGAATCGCTAATTTTATAGCGATTCCTTCATGCATAGGCTTTTGCAATTCCTTAATTGCGATTCCTTAATAATCGCAATTAAGGAATCGCAAAAGCCTACATTGATGCATGTGCCCGTTAGACAATTATCACAATTCGCAACAAATGATGAGATTGCAAATATGATGGGATTACAGCTAATTGTCTATTCCTCTCTCAGAATTTCAGCAAGGTGGCCAGTTAGTCACTACTAGACCTGCTCAGACCTGTGGTATGCAGCACAGCGGTGCCAGACCACTCCTCACTTCAGTCTTGGAAACACACCATTTAAACACGGAGGGGCTGGAAAATGTGGGAGACTGGGCTGCTAACCATCACAGAGGTGGAATCCTCCTGGATCAGAGGTTCACAAATGGTGAACAGTAGCAGAATCAGTTCTTAACCACACTGCACATGTCTCCTTGCCTGGCATGATTTCATGGTTGTATTGACTCCACACTTTCATTCTGTTCATGCATTCAACCTTATGTCCCATGATCTTTGCTGTTTTCCTACTTCCACCTCAGGTAGTCTTCTCCGTTTCCCTTCAGGGTGTGTAACCCTATATGGTTTTTACGCAGTTTGTGCAACCGCTCTGATGTTGCTGTGCTGGAGTCCTCTGCTCCTTGGCGTGCTGGAGATCAGAGATGGTCTCATGGTTGACATCTGGTCTCAATTCTGCCATCAGGGTAAGCTACTGCCTCTGGTTGTGGATCACTCCCCTCTGTACCTGCTCATATTTGGTAATTAGTGTGTACTCAGCTGTTGGCTTATATCTTACTTATTTAGAACTCAATCCAACCGCTACCCGAGGTCACAGCGGCAGATCGGACCGCAAACAAGTGTCAGTCTATGCCAGAATTCCTGAACGCTGCACCCAAGCAAGCATTCCTGGGTCTTCTCTTTCCCATCCCCATTTTCTCTTTCTTTCTCTGGTGAGATATTAGAGCTCGCAATACCTTCAGCAAGACTCAGGGAAGGCAAGGATTCTTACTAAATCTACATCTTTGAGCAAAGCCTGATATCCTCTCTCTGCTATTACCACCACAGCGTATTCTCAGAGTGGTACTGGTATGCACTGTCTCTGTGTCACAATCATTTTTAATGCATTTATAGAATGTAGTGAGAACGTGGACGTTCAATTTTTCCTTTACTCTTGAGTATTCCATTATCCATGCCAACTCTTTTACAAACCTTTCATCCTTTTTAAATCTAATTGATCAACAATCTGGTGTATAGTTATTTGTTAACACATACACATACACAGGAGTGCTAATAAACATTCACGATAGAGCTACATTGTAATCACATCAAAACTAATTTCCAATAATTTGTGCACTATTATAAAAGCCGAATTATATGAAAAAGAATAACACTGCAATAATTGGTGAAAAAATAAATGCGCATTGTCTAAGTCTGATTCATTTTTCGCCCAAAAGCTTTACTTGTTATTTATACTTACCTATACCCAAGTAAGGAAGATGTTCAAACAGAGTCCAGCTGTGGTCATCAATGTAATGATGCTTCAGAATTAACAGTTGGCACACATCCCTAGCTGGAATGTCCTTAGGTACTTCCAATGCTCTGCTGGTGTCATCTTCACTGTAAACTTTAATGACCTGTAAGAGGAGCAACGTGACATTTCTTTAGACAAAATTAGGCAATATATTGTATCACTCAACATATGTTTGACGTATGGCTCAGCTCAACGGAATATTTTTATTGTTAACACATAGACAAATGCAACATCGTTACTACAGAAACAAGAGACCATAGACATCCAGAAAACGAATAATTATAGTTTCACGGGATACGTGATACTCCAAGAGGAGAAACAAAAACCCTGAAAGTAGGACTGAGCGGAATGATGCTCAGAAATATTAACTTTTTTTATTGTTGACATCCGGAATGGAAAATTGTGACTTGGTTTTGGAAGATCCTCTGTAGTTATAGACTCAAGTTGTGGAAACGTGTGATTCCTTTAGTTCTGCAAATAGCCCTCATTGTACTTGGCCCGCTAATGGGCTACTAATGTCACGCCTGGCTCAAACTGTTTTTTGCATCCAATTTGACACTGCAAATTTTGCACAAATGTTGTGACCTGGCAGTTTTTCCCCTTACAGATTCAGGTAAAACCTTGCCAAATTTGTGCAGGAAAAAGAAGTGCATGATGAGTTTTGTAGCATGAAAAAAGTGAAAATCTATAGTACTACCATGGTGACGCCCAGTTTCCCATTTGAACTCATAATGGAGCGGCAAACGAGTACGAGGGAAAAATGCACTGGGTAGCCTTCCTCACCCAAATATCTCAGCCCCCAGAACCTCTCCTTGCGATGGTGCACTTTGCCTAGTAGCAATGCAGGCACCCTTGCACCATAGTGCAAGGGTGCCTGTGTTGCAGACAGGATTGTTTTTGTGAAGAAAGTGCCACCTTCCAGTACAAAAACAATCCTTTGAGACTTCTTCCTCTTTCTACGTGTGCTGCAGAATGCAGCACACGTAAAAAGAGGAAAAAACAAGGAGAAATAAAGATATTTCTCCTCATTTCACCTCCCCTGGGAAGGCGTAGCATTTTACTGCATTCTCAAGTCTACCACTCGTGGTAAATATGGGAATGTGTCAAAATCCATGGGTGGATGCGTGTGAACACCAATGCTAAACCAATGGATTGCATCCCTGAGGCAGAGTAACACAAGGCAACGACTTGCGTTACTCCAAATTTATCAAGTATCGCAGGGCCATGCAAGATGGCCTTGCGTGGTTTGGTTAAATCACATCCAGGTTTTGTGTTACCTTGCATGGCACAAGGGCGATGCTAAACTTTTATAAATATGCCCCTCAATGTGCTATAATGAGAGTGATGCAAGTCATAGTTCTCTTCATTGGGAAATAACGAAATTTGAATGTTCGTCTCATGGAATGCCTTAGTTTATTCTTTTACCAATAGTCTTACAGTGGAACTTTGGATCCTTCGGAGTTTGGAGAACGTTATCCGCCAAACAGTCAGATATACTATACATGTATAAACGATTTGGGGGCCAACTGAAACAGTTATAAATATACCTGTTTTTTTACTGGTAATTCAAACTGGGACACATTTGCAGAAAAGTTCTTGGTGCGATGTTCTCACCACTGCTTTTACATTTGGTTCTAGAGAGAGTTCTGTAGAAATCCAGAAGACTACACTCTTAACATTCCTTTGAAGGGTGGTATGAAAATGGACCATTGTAGGCTTTGATTGCAAGAGTGTGTGTATATGACACTGTGTGAGGGAGGTGGAAAAACGTAACAGCTCATTTGCGGAATCATTGAACCTGACCCAGCCTCAGTCCACTGTTGCCGCTGGTAAGATGTTTTCTTTGCTACATCTGCTACTTTCTGTGACTCAAGAAGGATTGAAAGCATCATACACCTTTATTGAAAATGTGATATTGTCCCTAGCAGGTGTGGATGTATATCATAGCGGAAGGTTGTTGAAGCCCGGAAGAATTCTAGTTGTATATGCACAACCATTTGCCACATATAAAGTTTGGTAGTCTAGGTCCTGTTGGCTTGCATGGGTGGATTCGGATTGATGTAACTAAGGGCCAGATGTACGAAGCCTTTTTATGGTCGCAAACTCTCTGATTTGGAATTTGTGAATGCAAAAATGCTTTTTTCAATATACAAATCCAATTTTAGGAGTCAGTAAACTTTTACTGACACCTAAAATGGGATTCTGACCTCTTAACAAATTACTGTTCAAGAGGAGCATGGATTTGGTTTGCTGTGTATCAATGCTTTACAACCATTAGCTGGTGGTGAAATATTGACTTGCAAGTTGGAATGGTAAATCATTCACAATAGTATTAGGATCACTTGGGACCCTTTCCTATTACTGAATCTTCTAAGAGAATTTGTTGGGAAGTTGGCAGTAGTCCTGAGGACCACTTCTAACTGCCAAATGTTTTTTTACTTAAAAGTAAACTTTTATTAACGCAGCCCTGTTTCCGTTAAGAAAAACATGGTGCACTTAAAAAATATATACTTTATTAAAAAGCCATCACAGGCGTAACTGTAGCAGGCCAACTTTCCTGTGATGGAGACCAATCAGAGGAAATCACAATTGGCAACCCTCCTCGGTAATATTCATGAGGTATGCCAGATTACAAGCCAATAGATTCAGAATTTAAAAATATGACTTATTAGTACATACTTCAGTTCATAAAATGTTTTACTAGTTGCAAATGTACTGATTGCAAACTGTAACCAGATTTTGGCAACCAGATCTTTGTACATCTAGCCCTTAATTCTAAGTGACGTTGCTGTTTTCAGTGTTTCCTGGGAGAATCACCTTCAGTACATACAAAGGTATGTTGAGAACCCCAGAATTTATTCTGAATATTAAAGCTGGTAAGTGACAAAAAGGGAAGATTGTTGTAATTTACTCAAGGAGGGGGCAAATATGTAGTGTATGCCTGAGTGTATGCACATGAGATTCCAGACTTGGTGCATTTTGCATGTATTGCTGTTATATCACCAATTATCAAAACTAAAGACCTTTTCCTTGAACAAGCACAAGAAGACACTGTGCGTGACAATTTACACAAAGCGCAGAAGACATTCGAGGTGGAGCCACCAGTGAACCCATCACTTCATTACTGTTTATTGGGAGCCACTTTATTAATACTGCACACTGTCCCACTCTGCACCATGATGCATTCTTATGTGTGTGCAGCAAATGCAGAATTGGGCAATGTTCGCTTTCACAATAAATGTGCAGTTCACAGTGCAGGCACAAGCTCAGTCCTGCATTATAACCATCATATTAGTGAAACGCCGACCAGCTGTTTCAAGATACAGGTCCACCATTCGAAGATGGCGAAGACACAGCCTCTCTTTTAAAGGAGGGAAGGAATGCCCTCTACAGGTAGATGCAATGAATGACGACACCTATCTGCCTGAGGGCTTGTCGGACCCCTCCTCTTAAGGGGCATGCGGGTGGGGGGGTGACCTTATTGTGTGCCCCCTCTGTTTGGCACACAGCCAGTGCACATCTGCAGGTGCCTCTTTGCCTATGCACCAGCAACTAATATAATGCAGGAATATAGGCAAGGGATTCCCTCACTTTTAAGGGGACCACTCCCTTGAGATTGAGCCAGTGCACATTTAGCTGATCCATATTGCAGAGTATTACATATTACGTAAGCACCTGCAGCCCCTTCTGTAATATCAAAGTGCGTAGAGAGTGCAAAAATTGTGCACACCATACAGTTGCAACACTGTGGCACTTTATTAAATGCAGGCCCTGGTGCATGTCTGATCCTAACTATGGGCCCTGGAGGCACCTATCAGGGAACATACCATCAAAGAGTGCACCCACCCATATGAACATCCATCAGGGCACTCTTCTAAGGCCAGAAGCATGGTGTGCATGCACAGATATTGCATGAGAATGATGGTAATAGTGACTTATGTATGGAGGTCTGAGTAAGAAATCATCGTCATATTATAATCATATGTAAAGGACGATATTTCATATGCTGCAGAAGGGATATACCTATTTATAGAGAGGGGGGGGACGGTGGGAGCTGATTGTTAGGTCCAGTGACCCTTGCTCCCGATTGATAACTAGTACAATAAAGGGAGTCACTGTTCCTTGTAAAGGGAAATCAAAGAATGAAGTTTTGTCCTGTGCTACTCTATGTGTGGGGATAGTGTGTCCTCATCATGATGCCCTCACACACCCCAAGGATGTCATGCTTCATCATAGGGCTTGTTGCTCCTCGTCGGGCCGGCGCTGCAATGCCCTACGGGTCCCCGAAGGGTCTCTTTATCGGAGATCTTTTGATGAAGAAGCCGTATGGGTGCGTGCGTGTGAGTGGTAGTGAGGTCTCAAGTAGTGCTTTTTAAAAATGACTGGAGGGGAGTGAATATTATTTATTAAGGTGATCCCTCTGTCATTGTTAACAGGTGTGTGGTGCTGCTCTGGGGATATTATGTCCCTAGGTAGCTAGATATACGTCTCTAATGGGCGTATAGGTGGTCGACATGTTTCACGCTCTCTGTGGCCTCAGGAGGAGATCCAAGCGTTTCTTCAGGACCAAGGTAAGTTTAGGTATCACTAGCGGCCTGGATTTGACCCGTGCTGCTAGGTTAATGAGAGGAGTAGCGTCCCCCTTATTTTTACAATTATTGCCTCATGAGATTGGTGAGGGCAGTCGGGAGGGTTCTCCCATTTAGCTGTGCCGGTACACCTGCCTGCCTCTCTCCATCTCCTCCGGCACAGCTAAATGGGAGAACCCTCCCGACTGCCCTCACCAATCTCATGAGGCAATAATTGTAAAAATAAGGGGGACGCTACTCCCTCTCATTAACCTAGCAGCACGGGTCAAATCCAGGCCGCTAGTGATACCTAAACTTACCTTGGTCCTGAAGAAACGCTTTGGATCTCCTCCTGAGGCCACAGAGAGCGTGAAACATGTCGACCACCTTATACGCCCATTAGAGACGTATATCTAGCTACCTAGGGACATAATATCCCCCAGAGCAGCACCACACACCTTTTAACAATGACAGAGGGATCACCTTAATAAATAATATTCACTCCCCTCCAGTCATTTTTTAAAAAACACTACTTGAGACCTCACTACCACTCACACGCACGCACCCATACGGCTTCTTCATCAAAAGATCTCCGATAAAGAGACCCTTCGGGGACCCGTAGGGCATTGCAGCGCCGGCCCGACGAGGAGCAACAAGCCCTATGATGAAGCATGACATCCTTCGGGGTGTGTGAGGGCATCATGATGAGGACACACTATCCCCACACATAGAGTAGCACAGGACAAAACTTCATTCTTTGATTTCCTTTACAAGGAACAGTGACTCCCTTTATTGTACTAGCAGAAGGGATATAGACATACCTCAAATATGTATGTTTGAAATGTTGGTAATGAGGATAGTGAGCAAAAGCAGACTTAATGGATGAAGTATTAAAAGTACTTGCCTCCTTAAAGAGCATAGAAGCACCTGCTTTTGATGGATGGCCAGCTTAACTCCATTCTACTGTTGCCATAAACTTCCCTCTAATAATTGACAAATATCAATTTCATCATGTTAAAAGGGAGAAATTAACTTTGTCCTATGAAAACAGTGGTTAACACTCAGCGGTGGCTGGCACAGGCAAGTGCGATGAGGCGGGGCTAGTGCGGGGCGAGTAGGGATGGTGGGGAAGACGACAGACGATGGAATAGGTTTCATTACATAAATAAATAATACCTATTACATCGTCTGTCAACTTCCCCCGTTCCCCACCGCACTTACCAGTGCCGACCGCCGCTGTTAATACTTTGATTCTCAAGGAAGGTAACTATCTAACTGACTGTGCAAATCATACATTTCTCCCACTTTTGAGCACTTCTCATAAAATATTAACCATAATTTAGCCAATCGATTGTAACATGCACCTAAAACTGATCCACCTATCACAGACAATTTTTGTCAAAGGGTGATGAGGATGATCTAAGTTTAGATGTCTGGTTGACTTAATGAATATTAACGCCTATATCGAAACACCCTGAACAGCTGTGTTTCTTGGGGAAAGAAAACCTTTGCTATAGCGAGATGATTGTTTTTAAGTTGAAAAGTTTGGAAATCTAAATTGTCACTAATATGTGTACATCTCATCTTCACAATTATACAAAAATGCTGTCTTTCCGTGAACAGAAGATATATTTACAATAGAGAACATCAGGGGCGTCCTGGTTCTGCTCTGCTTGAACCACTCCCTTCCTCCTTGAGAAGTAATTGTCACCTTACATGAATTTTCAACCAATCAATATTTTATATCCTTAATGTGTGCAGATGATATTCTCTAGTTGTCATTTTACCCCAATGTTTCTCTGGAATATGCTGTGAATTTGATTCATAAATAGAGCTCACAATATGTTAAATGTGTGGGAAATGAAGTCTTTCCGCTAGAAAGATTGTGTACAATGGGACTTGTAGATAGGACGGCTTTAAGTGTTCTGGACATTCCCTCATGTACCTCGTCATTGGATGTGAATATTGCACTGCCCCTGAATTGAACGTAGAGGTAATAGTGTCTAAAATGAAGGGCAGTTGTAACAGAGGGGCAGGTGTACAGATTGGCTTGTGGTGGAAGTGGCTATACTCAAAATGTGGGACTTAACTGAAATCCGTTATATGTTTGGATAAAAGGAAAATTCATCATTCACAGCAATTAAGTACAAATGTATTGACTGCATGTCACATCCAAATAAAGATGCTCCTTAACCACTGGGAACCTGGGCCTATACCTATAGATGGACTTTCCAAAGTTGGGCTTAAATGACACCAGTGAAAGAGACTTAAAGAAGAGGATAGAGTACCGATCACATTCAGGGATCCCGTCTCCATGGGAACACACTGTGGCCGGTATGTCTCCCTGGACTGGTTCTAGCTTTCTTGTATCTTATAGGCCAAAACATCTTTAACTTTCAAAGAGTTTTATGGCTGCACAGCCGGGTAGCAAAGACCTTCAGATGTTCAAGGATTGCCTTCCCCACCTCATATCTTTCTCTTGAATGTATCCTAGAGCCTGTCCATGCCACAGAACCCTCCACGGAGAGCCCTCCTGGGTGACAGAATGTAAGCCCTCCACACTACAAACTTCAACATTGTTACTGTCTCTCTCAGATAAATTCAAGTTTACCCCAGAATCTCTCATCAAAGCAAAAGTTATTCAAAATGCACCCATGCTCACCCATTTTCCTTAAATGGATTTGTACTCTGTTACCGATCTTGCTTGTGAGCATCGTGGCTAGCTATTCTATCTCTACAGTCAAACATGTTATCTAGATACTTGTGCAGTGTCAGAAGAGGTAAGTGGAACTCCCTCATTACTCCATTCATGCATCCGGAGCAGAATGCTGGGCACAATATGTAAAATGCCTTCAAGTAGGGGTTTGGAAACGTATAATTGCATTAGTGTGGAGAGACGAGGTTCACAATCTTTGCACTTAAAAAGCTGTCATTTTTATGTTGTTTATTCAACTTCATGGATGGGCGAAGATTCTTGCGAATGTGTTGTTATGGGACAGTTTTCCGCAAAGACATTTTTGGCAAAAAACTTCATCTAAAAGTAAGTATTGCCTGTTTTTCTCCTTGAAATAAAATATATCTATTTTTTTACAACATTTACAAAGTTGGAGTACGTGAGGTTTTACAATTTCACAAGCCTTCCAATTCAAATTCTCTCTCATGAAGTATTCTCAACTGTTGTGCGAGGAGTATACATAAAACTATTCACAAACATTACAGTCCTGCCAATCAAAATGAGTAATCTTAGCTGATCCTTTTCTCATCATGATCCTCAGGCTCCAAAGAAATGTATTCCATTATAAATGCCTGTTCTCCAAGGACAGTTCCTAAAAGCCTAGTCATGCGATGCAAATTAAAGTACTGTTTGTTCCATTCTCGCATTTTAATAACGTACATCTCATTTTGCAGTCTTTGTTCTTGCTCAATAACTCCATCTATCTGGTTTCGTTGATACGTTTCCCCTTAGATTGCAATTGACCACATTGGTGTAAGTAGATCGCAAGACATAGCATTTACTCATGTACACTCCTCTAGCATCTGATGCTGCTCAGGAAATAAATATTCTGACACTAATTCAGCTGGCAATGGCTTAGCAGCACAACTTGAAGAATAACAAACAACAATTGACACAGCTCTAGGATCAATCTTAGTGTTGCCACTTTCTGAAGTAAAACTTCCTTAAGCCATAAACAAACCAGATTGCCCTTGTTTGTATATTTGTCTCTGACATGTTCCATTTCAAAGGAGGTAATCTCACTGTTGTTGATTAAGGGTGGGCGTAGTTCGCGAAGTAATGCTTCGCGAAGCTACGCAAAGTGCAGTTCGCGCTACGCAAGCTTCGCGTAGCACTACGCGAACTGCGTAGCGCACTGTTCGCAATGATTGCACAGTGCCGGATGCTTGTCCGCACTGTGCAATCATTGAAAACGGCAACTTGCACAGTGCGAGCTGTCTTTTACTGCCGCTCGAGTAGATTTTTACTCGAGCGGCAGCTTTCTCAACGCGGACTGGTAGTTTCTCATCGCGAGCGGTCGCAAGCATACGCGACCACTCGCAATGAGAAACCTGACCTCCCGCGTTGAGAATCTCGCCGGGAGGTTTATTTTCCACGCTCGCGATCGGCAACTTGATGTTGCTGATCGCGAACGAGGAAAAAGTCTCGCCGGGATGTCATTTTGCTTGCTCGCGGTCGCCAACTTGACGTTGAGGACCGCGAGCAAGCAAAAATGACCGCGGCACTACGCTACGCTACGCTACGCGTGTTCGCACTGTGCTACGTGCAATTCGCGTTGTGCGAAGTAGCGCAAACTTCGCAAACTACGCGAGCGTAGCGTAGCACTTCGCCCAGGGTTATTGTTGATAATAAGGAATTTTAAATTCCACATTCTGATTGTATTCATTCTGTTAAGCCCATGACCATCAATGTTTAGGTTTCTGCAGTACCTGTTGTTTTCTCTCACACTGAACAGTGATCCTTACATAGCAAATCTCATAAACGTAAGGGTTCCATGATAAGAGTTCAAAATGTTGAGGATAGGCTAATTATGAACAATGATAACATTATCAGTAAAGTTAATACCTGGTTTAGACACATGAAAAGCTTCAACTCAGTTATTAAAAATGCCGCCCCTGATGTTACTCACCTGCTTGTAACTCCTCATCCACAAAACTTAAATGCAAATAACAAGAACTGAGGACCTCATGTATCATGCCATTTTATTGTCAGTAAGGATCCGATTCGTGAAACCAGATTCTTTTCGAATGCAAAATGGAATTTTATTATTCACCAAACTCAATAAGCGATTCGGTAATGTGTTACCATATATTATCGAACTGCTAATTGATTTTGGGAATAGATACTGAATCGGTATTTGGAAGAGGCGTGTTTAGGATGTGCCTTCCAAATACCAATTCCTTTAGGGAAGTATTAATGTTTTGCGACCGGATTTCAGTCGCAAAACATTAATATTTGACCACCTCCTCCAAGGAGGTGGTAAGCCATTCACAAATGGGAAGTAGCACCCATGGGACCCTTCCCTTATGTGAATATTCACAAAAACGTTTTTATGAGCAGGCAGTGATCCATGAGACCACTGCCTGCTCATAAAAAGGTTTGTTTAACTTTTTTAGACCCTACGTTTCTTCTTTAGGCACTGGCAGGCTGTACTCCATCCTGCCTGGGCAAATAAGCGATGCACTCTGCTATGCTGGTGGAATGCAGCCAACCATATTTAGAAATCTGCACATGTCTATTTGAAATCTTTGTGCTTTTTCTACGGTCACTCTGCTGAGGAAGAACAAAATATCCCTGACATGGGTGAACAACACAAATATTGATTTAAATATATTGTGTGACTTGAATATCAGGTCAAAAATATTGTCACTACAAAAATATCATAGGGCAGAATATCTAACATGAAAATGTCATTTGTTTGGTATATAATATTGTTTTTAAGAATGTTGTTGTGTTTAATATAGTTTACTTTATTATAGTTGTAGTTAGCATATTATTTTATGTGTTAGAGTTGCAAAATAATTGTTATTAATCATTTAAAAATTTATTTTATTTTTACCTGTGCAGTTTATTTATTTTTTAATTTAATCAGTAATTTCTAGTGTAGTAGCACGTTGTAGGGTTTGTAAGGGAATCGGGTGGGAAGTTAATTAAATTATAATTGATTTACCTGTAATGTTAATGATTTTTTTATTTTACAATAAATAATTAATTTATTATTAATTATATAACATGCTTAAGTGCTTGATTAATATTTTATTCCTTTAAGTTTCATTTGTTAATTTTAATGTTTATTTACATTTTTATATTTTTGTTAGTAATTTGTATTTGAGTTGCAGGCTGTTGGTAATGTAGGAGAATTGGACAGAAGCTAATTAAATGATAAATTAGTGTTAATGTTAAATAATTTATTATTCTAAATTAAATATGTAATTGATTCATAAATATGAAAATTTCTTAATTGTTGTTTTATTTATTTGAGTTTCATTTTTAAAATTTAATGTATATTTCAGTTTTATACTTTTGTTAGTAATTTATATTTTTAGTAGTGGTTTGTTGGTTTTGTAGGGGAATAGGGAGGGAAGGTATTGAAATTATATTACAAGAAGCAATGTCAAAATTCTTATTAGGTCCAGCAAAGGTTCCAGTAATTTAAATCTGAGCTCAACTCCTGGTAGCTGAGGCACAGAGGAAAATGAGTAAATCATTTAGGGGCCAATTCCGATCTCGCTGGGAAAGCCCTACGGCCGACTGGTGCCCGTAGAGCTTCCCGACCGACTCGTGCTCCGGGGCTCCGACTGCCCGAGTACGATGCGAACAAGCGCTGACGGACACGGGTCGCTCGGAGCCCCATTGAAGTCAATGGGAGCCTGTTGTACGATGCGTACATGGGCTCCCATTGACGAAAAAGGTACGTTGCGCACAAGGGCGCCCCCTGTAGTGGGGACGCGTCTGTGCCACCCGCACCATACATGCATGTGTAGGGGGGACCCTTGGGTCCCCCCCTGTGATCGACTCGTAAGGCTACGGGTGAAGGGGGGTCCGGCGCGGACCCCCGAAGTCCGCTTCCCGGAGCGTCGACGTGTCGGAGGCTCCGACTCGATCCGGCTGTCCGAATCGTGCATCGTACTGGCTCGGTCGGAAATCGCCTCCATTGCACGGCACGGTTTGCTTACGGACGAGACGTACGGAGCGGTTCGGACCCGGAAATGACTCGGTCGGCGATTTCGCGTTTCTCGCATCGTACTTGCTCGCTCGTACAGCTGTACGCGTCGGTCGGAAAACACGCGTACGGCTGGTACTTTTTCCGCCCGGATCGCGTTCGGAGCCCTTCCGAGCGAGATCGGAATCGGCCCCTTAGAAGTAACAAAAAAAGTTAAAAAGTAGACAACACAACAAAAAAATCCTATTCCAATTTATTAAAATAGAGAATACTTTGATGAACAAAATGGCTCCAAAATGACAAAAATCCAATAAGGAGAACTAGAGATGTGAATTTTTAAAGTTTTAAAACAAATACCACCAAAAAGTGTTAAGGGCCCTGCTGGCTGTGCTTGTCCAGGACGTACGAACAATTTAAGGCCAACAGTGATGGAGCGTGGGTTGGATACAGAAATCATGTTTGCTCCGATCCTAAGTTTTACCTTCTGACTTGATCTATGAAACGGAAGTCAACAATCCTCCACTGGGCAAGGCTCCAGACTGTGGCCGAGAAAGGCTCCATGAGGCCAGCTAGTCTTCAGATGAGGTCCCAGTGAAGCCATTGAATTTTGGCAGAAAATCTCCAAGCAAGAGTAATACAAAATTTGCAGAAGGATGGTCCCTCTCTGGATTGATACTTTTGGGGACTTTGCTAGTGAAGATTTCTTCCTTCGGACTAATCACTTTTTTGGAACTTGGATTCCTTCAGCGGGGCAACGCCGAACTCTGTAGCCAAACAAGGCTTCAGGAGTCCTGATAGCCTCTCCTCAATGTCACGGTAAAGGGGATTTGCTGCTGCAGAAAAGATCAGAGTGGGAGCAACCTGAATCTTTGGCCAGTGGCAGCGCACCTTCATCGGATTGACTTGGCCAATTTGTCCTTGTCCTCCGGGGGTCTTTGGAGCCAAAAAGTTTTCTCAAAATGTAAGGAGGAGTACACTTTCACACAGCCAAGGGTCCCAGGACCTCAGAAACACCACTTTGGGTTCAAGACTCAGTCCAGCTGAATCCAACACCAGGGTCCAGGGCAAGTCCAGTTGGAACTAGTGAGCTAGGCTCTTCAGGAAAAGGGTTTCTAGCAGCATTTTGTGCCCCTTTATGTTAACAGGAGGTCATCCAACTGGCTTGGAGCCCTTTCTTTGCACTGGGCACAATTGGGAGCAGGTCCAGCCTTCAACATCTCCTCACAGACTTTAACAGCAGGCAGAGTCCGTCTTCTGTCATCCCCTGGTCCAGTAATGTTCTAAAGAGGGTGACCAGGGGTGCACAATTTATGCCTAGCCCTAGCCTGTGTGTATGGGTGACTCCAGGCCTCTCCCGGGCCAATAGGAAAAAGGTTTCCATTGGTAATCCTACACACTTTTCCAGCAGTTCCTGTGTTCTCATCTGCAAACAGTTCCACGGTGCCCCTCTCTACCTAAATCCAACATGGCAGAACCTTTCTTCCCCTGTTCAGAGCTCCTGTGCTCATCCTAGAGGTGTAGCCAGGGAAATTAGAACCCCTCTTCTATGGTCAATGCAAATCAGTTCTAGGGGCAGCTCCTCTTCCACTGAGGTTGGTGCCTGGCTAACTAGGGGGAGAAAGGATGGACAGGTCCAAGTATTAGCTTTATCTGCCTGTGACATGGTAGGGCTCTGAAGTTAATTAAGTTCCTGGGCACAGGTCTGATTGTCATTGTGTCAGGGGAACAAACCACCTCCCCACACCCAAGGCCTTTGTATCAGCACTGGGAGCAAGTTCATACTTCATCAAAGGGGCTATTAAGCTGCTGGGTGACAGTTGGCCGCTCATGAAAATGGGCTTCTAGAGGCTTTAGGCAGGTAAAAGGTGACTTTTTAAGAGTTCCTTTTACAAACCATTTATTGCAAATACGACTTTACCAAGAAATGTGGTTTGCAACAGATATTTTAGAAAGTCCAAGAATAAACTTTGTAGTAGTATATGACTTTACCAACGAATATGGTTTGTCATAGATATTTTTGAAAGTCCAAGAATAAACATTGTAGTAGTTTCCTAGATGGAGATAACATCATTTAATTTTCAATAATATATCCCAATGCTATCTTATAGAGCAGCTAGCCCTGCTACAGTGAAAATTGTTTTGAGGTCTTGTCACTGTAAGGATATATTTTACATTAAACTGCTACATGTCCTACTTTTAACTACTATGCATCGTGCCTTATGGGCTTCAAGCCCTACTTAGGGGGTAACTTTTTAATATGTAAAAGGAGGATCTAGGCCTGTTGAAAAGGGTTATTTTAACAGGTCAAGGATAGCCATTTTTGACGATTGAGGGGTCGGAGCACGAGCACTGGTGCCATGTTAGCAGATTCCCAGTGCACAGAGTAAAAGAAAACAGCAGAATCAGTCAAAGAAAATGGGAGCTATCATGGAAAATGAAGCATTATCTCACATGTACATTTTTAATTTTTTTTGTTTTAATTAAATTATTTATTAATTTATTGCTAAGTGTTTTTAATATTAATTGTAAAATTTATTTTCAGGTATTTTGGCTTTGATTTTATTTGCTTTACTCAAGTCATATATTAATTTAAACATTTTTAATTTATAATTTTATACCTTTAAGTGTATGTGGTTTTATTTGGTTGACAGAGGGAAGTGAGCTTAAAGTTACTTAATTTAATTTAATTTTGTTCATTTATTTGTATGTATTTTAATGTTATTTTGTATAGTATATTTTTCTATAAAATATAGTTTAATCATTTCCAGTTGCTAGATATTTAAATGTTTTCTAAAAAATGAATATGAGTTGGAATTGAATAATTAATCACTCTGAAGTCCAACACATTCCATACTTTTGCTTAAACAGGACTGGGAATAGTAAAACTAACCTCTCTGAAGTCTAAGACTTTCCTTATTGTTGTATACATTGGCGTGGGATTAGTAAATATTACCTCTTTAAAGTCCAACACTTTCCCTGCTATTTCTTAGATTGGAGTGGGAATAGTAAATCTAACCCTTCAGAAGTACAACACTTCCCTACTATTGCTTAGACTAGAGTGGGAATAGTAAATCTAACCTCTGTTGTTCAGACTGAAGTGGGAATAGTAAATCTAACCACTGTGAAGTCCAACACTTTCCCTACTGTTTCTTTGATTGGAGTGGGAATAGTAAATCTAACCCCTCTGAAGTACAACACTTTCTCTACTGTTGCTTTGATTGGAATGGGAATAGTACAGCTCTCCCCTCAGAAGTCCAAAGCATTCTCTATTGTAGTTTAGATTATAGTGTGAATAGCAAATCTAACCCGTCCTAAGTCACCTTCCTCACTGTTGCTTAATTTGGAGTGGGAATAGTAAATTGTACCCCACTTTCTGTATTGCTGGTTACACTGGATTTAAAGTAATTTTATTTTTATTGTTGTTTCATTTTCTTTATTTTTTTTAATAATTAGTTTTTTTTAAATGTTTGCATTATTTTTTTCATTTAAAGGAATTTTTTCCCAAAAGTTCGTTAGAGAAATAAGACAGTTAGAAAAGCACTTTGAACACAGCTATAACTAATTTAAAAGGGTACTACCTTTCTGTTTTTACTACTTTTTATTACTAATTGGATTTCCCTGCATTCATGGCTTCCAAATGTAAGCCAATGTGTATGATCGAGGACATTTTGAAAAAATGTCTTATGATGCATTCGGAAACACAGTGGAATGAATAACAATAAATACAACCACTGTTCTTAAACTCAGTATCTCATGTACGTTTCAGACAGACATAGGTTTCTTACATAGCCATTTTTCATTCATTATTGTTTGCCATGTGAATTGCTGCATAGTCGGTAAAAAAATGAAAAATCATAATCAGGTGCAGCTCAGTTGTTGGCTCCGGGATCGTGTGTTTTTGGAGAAACTACACACCCTATATTTCTTGAGACAAAAAGCGCCCATCAGATGCAAAGGTATATTACTTGTGTAAATCACCCATCATGGAAAATACAGAGGAAAACATAACACATGGATATTTTTTCCTACATATTTTCATTATTTTTTATCTAAACAGTTTGTTTATTCCGTAAAACAATTGAGGGTTCTGCACAAATGACCCCTGGCTGAATTCAGAACTTTGTCTATGTCTATGTGTAGCTTTACAGGGTGACACATTGGTTTCACACCTATTTCCACCACAAGCTGCAAGCAGGCTGAAACCACAAACATTTGAAAAAATCGACTCCCTCTTTGAAAAATGCAAAATCAATGGTTAAAAAAATGTTTTTTGATGCAACTCTTCTTGTTCCTGACAGCTGGGAAAATAGCAATCCAGCACAGCAAACCTTTTGTTGATGCTTTTTTAGAAAAAAAGCATGCACTTTCTTGCACAGCACTTTTTGGCATTTTTCCCAAAACATAACAGAGAAATTGTAGCTATATTTTGGCTATTTTCTCAGTTCCCTCCAGGGAAATCTTCAAACCCTGGGTACCTTTAGAATACACTGTATTTTGAAAAAAAGATGCAAATTTGGCGTGGATACCTTTTGTGGGGAAAAAAGTGATGAAGATTTAAGCGTGAGGTTCCCCAAACATCCAAAAAAGGGCTTAGCAGGGGATCCGGAGGGGGAAGCTAGTGGTTAATGGCAGTCCAGAGTAAGAGTTGCAAAAAATAATGTTCTGCTTGTGTTAATGTTCTGCTTACTGCCAACTTCTATTTTTATTTCCACAGACCATCGGTTGCCAGTTTGATTTAAATTTGTGTTTCATTTGTGTGGCAGTATTTTGGTCCTTCAAATCTTTTTTGGATAACTACAACTTGCATATTTTAAATTCCCCAGGTATTTTATGTTTAATTTAGTTATATACACTGCACAGGAATGTGTCTCAGTTGTGGCTCAGGTCAAGACTCAAAGGCAATTGCAAATAGTATTTTGGTAAAATGTGTCTGTCTTGACAAAGTAGAGATGTGTGCACTAACAGACTTTACTCAAAATCCAGTTTCACTGCTATGGTCACATACAACCACTGGCGTAGCTAGGGGGGGGCGGTGGGGGCGGACCGCCCCAGGCGGCACGAGTTTTGGGGCGGCAGCCGGACCCCCTCCCCCCTCTCTAACCTGCGGCCGTCGCAAGAATCGGCCGCGGCCCCAATAATCGGCCGCACCTCCCCTCCCCCCGCGAGGGCGGCAAACGCAGGGGCCGCCACGGGCAGCCTGAGGCCTACCTACGCCACTGCATACAACTTCTACAACTTCACAATAGGAGTGTAACTTAAAAAAATACCAGTTTTGTTGTATTTTGACGAAAGTCTGTATGTGCACCCTTTAACACTCCTCGCACTACAGAAGTCTCACACTACCAGCAGCACTCACAGTTGCAGTCAATCAGGGGCGCAACTAGACCCGAACTTTGGGGGGGGCTAGTACTAAATAGTTTTGGTGGGGCTACCATTTCACACACAGGCGAGACAGAATTAGAATACCCGTTTGGAAGGCCACTAGATCTGGCTTTAATGTGCTAACGCATGGAAAAGGCATTTGTCCATGGCTGTTCTTTCATGCTATAGCACATTAAAGCCATATCTTTTGTCTTCGCCAATGCATTCCCCTGAGACACCGAGCACTGCTGGAACTCAGAGAGTGTCCTCAAGACCTGCAAGCATCGGATGTCTGCAAGATGGTTGGTACCAAGGGAGTCCTGTGCATGTCAGAAAGGAAAGCACAGAAGGCTTACTCGAAAAGTGAATTTTCTGATTAAAAGTCGCATGAACTGCATAATGAGAACATGCTTCCAGGGAACAAGAAGATGTGTGTGGGGAAATCTCCCAATGTGCCCAAAATGGTGCTCCCACAGACATTTAGGAAGTAGACTTGAGGTGTTAAGAATAAACCGGGATAAAGAAAAATGTGGGAGCTTCTATCTGGCTGTCACAAATAGAGGTGGGCTCATCAACAGCTCAAAAGGAAGGGGTATCCACTGAGAAGAATAAGACAGATGCCTGTTCACAATGTAAAAGCATGCATGTATTGATAGTTCTATAGTATGGACCTAGCCTGAGAGCAACAGAGTGTTGCCCATTATGGGAGGTGATGGAAAATAAGCAATATTGTATTAATCAAGTAGTGCCTTATGTCTTTTTGTTACTTACACTAGTGTCTCACACATTTGAATTTTAGGTACAAAGCTAACACAGATGAAAACAATATCACCAGAGAGAGTGCCACATCATTTGCATTTTTTGCCACATAATTTCAATAACCTTGGTTCTCCAAACTGCCTAATTCTAGGGGCCTGGACAGTGTAAAGCTTTTGCACAGTGGCAACAAAATCTGTATTTCACAGGTAACTGTGAAATATTGTCCATATTTCATGGTTCATTAAAAATATGTGGGTTTAATACCACTGTTTTTGTGCAATAAAAGCAACAAAACATGTACTGGTTTTTGTTCGAAGATGTAATGACTTCTCAATAATCTCCATTGTACCCATCAGTGTGGAGCAGAGATTGTGGTGGGGATGAGTATCTTTTTTAATGTGCTATTTTCTGTCATCTAAGGTAGTGTTCAAACAGTTCATGAATCTTTTTTCAGTTTTTGGCCATGCAATATTTCTTTAAAAATGGCTAAACGCGGCTGTGAGAGAAATTAAGCTATATTGTAAATTACAACTATACAGCCAGTTAGCTTCTGATTCATTTTCTTATAAAGAAATAAACACTTACACCTAAGCCAACCCTGCACTTAGTCACTGTTTCTTTCTATCCAAACGAAAGAAGGTTGGACAAAGATGCCCAGATTTAAATGTGTGCATGCTGCAACATAAATTCATCACGGCAAGTAGTGTTCGCAGCCATATTAGTGAAGGAGCTAAAGCCATGTAAAAATTACATTTATTCTTGTTATGGTGAGCATCAACACCATAAGACTAGGCCTGGGTAGGGCTCGAGGAGTTTCACTACCCGGAATTCTGCGGAGTTGCAGAAAAACTCGGGCAGAGTATTGCTCGGCCACCCCTAATGAAGTCCCCTTGGATGCTGAGAAAAGTTGGGGGGCAATAACCCTTATTGTTGCCACAAGTAAGCCCCCCACAGGGGGATTGCTGAGGCGTCGTCAGAGGCCCTGCCGCCTTTCTCAACCACTCTGCAAAGGGGTCTCCTGGCACGCTACTGGTTGGGGGATAAAGTCCCCTTAGCTGCAGAGGGTCATTGGGGGCCAAGATCCCTATTGTTGCCACAAGTAAGTCCTCTACAGTGAGATTGCTGAGACATTGTCAGAGGCCCGCCCCCTTTCTTAAGCACTCTGCAAAGGAGCCTCCTGGTGCTCTACTGATTGGGGGATGAAGTTTGCTTGACTGCAGAGAGTCTTTGTGGGCCACGAACCCCTATTGTTGCCTCAAGTAAGTTCTCTACAGTGGGATTGCTGAGACGTCATCGAAGGCCCCGCCCCCTTTCTCAAGGACTCCGCAATGGGGCATCCTGGCACACTACTGGTTGGGGGATGAAGTCCACTTGGCTGCTAAGAATCGTTTGGGGCCAAGAAACCCTTTTGTTGCCATAAGTAAGTTCCCCACAGCATGATTGCTGAGATGTTGTTGGAGGCCCGTCCTCTTTCTAAACCACTCTGCAAAGGGGCATCCTGGTGCACTACTAATTGGGTTATGAATTCCCCTTGGCTGCTGAGGGTCGATGGGGGCCAAGAACACCTATTGTTTCCACGAGTAAGTTCCCCACAGTGGGATTGTTGGAACGTTGTCAGAGGCCAGCCCCCTTTATCAACCACTCTGCAAAGGGCCTCCTGGCGCACTACTGGTTGGGGGATGAAGTCCCCTTCGCTGCTGAGGGTCATTGGAGGCCAAAATCCCCTGCTGTTGCCACAAGTAAGTCCCCTACAGTGGGATTGCTGAGATGTCGTCGGAGGCCCCGTCCCCTTTTGTCAACCACTCTGCAAAGGACCTCCTGGTGCACTACTGGTTGGGGGATGAGTTCCCGTTGGCTGCTGAGGGTTGTTGGGGGCCAAGAACCCATAGTGTTGCCACAAGTAAGTCCCCCCACAGTGGGATTGCTGAGACGTCGGAGACCCTGCCCCCTTTCTCAGCCACACTGCAGAGGTGCCACCTGGCACACTACTGGTTGGATGATGAAGTCCCCTTTGCTGCTGAGGGTCATTGAGGGCCAAGTACCCCTATTGTTGCCACAAGTAAGTCCCCCACAGCGGGATAGCTGAGACTAGGGGTCAGTGTGTCTGTAAAGTCTGCTCCGCCGGCGTGTTGGTGGAGTTTTTGACAAACTCTGTGTTCCAAGCAGAGCGTGTAGTGGCAAAACTCTGCGAACTCCGCCAGCGGAGTGGAGTTTACCGCCCACCCCTTCATAAGACACTTGTGTAGGATTAGATTGAGATAGCCAGAAGGAGATCTAGGAGTAGCTCATGCATATGGGAAAGTGTGTGCATGCCCATAACCCCGCTGCACTGCTCTCAAAGGGCTCCAGTAGCTCCAGTCAGTGCACAATGCCTTCACCCTTAGTCACTGCGGGGCTCATGCTTCGTTACCTAAACAGATGACTGGTGCTCTCTCACAGGAAGATGGAAGGTACAGCTAGCAGTATATGGGAGTACTCAGAGCTTTTGTCCACTGAGGGGATCATGATTTGAGGGCACCATGATTGGAGTCCTTCCCTTTGTTTGGGGTGCCACCAAGCCACACATTAACGATTAGCGCCCATGCACTAACAGAGGTTTCTGCAAGAAATCCCTCCTGTTGTGCCCATGAAGTTGACCTGCCCTCACAAGCATTATGCTTTACTCCTCCATCCACTCACTTTAGGGTTTGCCTCCTTCAACCACGGAGGTGAATATATAAAACACCAAACTCCTTCAGTATGTGAAGGGTTTACGTTTGAGGGTCCACGTGAAACACAATTCCAAAATTGCCTAGACCACCTTTCACGATTGTAAAACAGAGCTGATCACCTTTCTGCTGCTCATTGCTATATTTAGGTGTTAAATTGGCACATTTGACGTGCAGTCTATGCCCAGAAAGTGTTAAATGTAAAAATGACAAAATAATGAAAAGGTACTTTCACAAAATGTGCTACATTACGCCGCATAATTTGTTTTTTCTTGCCTCATAGTTTAGGCAACCCTGCTGCATAATTTGGCCCTGCCCTGACGCATAATTTCAGTGGCCCTGCCTATCAAGAAGGTGGGAGAGGTATTGAGGTGGGTCTGCTCCTTCTCACTCCTGCCCTTGCTGTTCCAGCTGGTTCTCGTTAGGAATCATGGCTTGCTGGTTGCTATGCCCAGCACCAGATTCCTCTTTTGCTTCTATCATGGAGCCTCTGCGTTGCAAGCTAAGTAAGCCGGATAGTAAAACAAAAATGTTATTTCTCTATGCATTTGTGTATGTGTTTGTGAGTGATTGAGAGTAAATGGGATTGAGTAAACATGTGGGTGTTTGAGAGTGTCAATGAGAGTGAAAGTGAGTACGAGGGAGTGGGTGAAGGAGTATGAATGTGTTAGAACTTGTTACTGATTGGAGGTTGTGAAAGGGAGTTGTAGTGAATTGTGGGTGTAGCTATCAATGATGCAGTTGCACCAGGGCCCAGAGTTAGTGAGTGTGCCATAGGGTGTTAGTGACAAATGAGAATCAGTGAGTATGAGTACATTTGTGTGTAACAGTGAGCGAGTGTGAGTATGAGTGAGAATGGGCAAGTGAGAGAATGTGAGTTGGAGTGCTTGAGGGGAAGAGACTAAAGCCCAAATTATCAAAACTTTCACACAACGCAGTGCAGCAGCCAAAGTTTCCTTGCTGCATTGAGGGAGAGAGCAGGAAAGAGCCATATCTAAAAAGATATAGCACTATACTGCTCTCTCCCTAGAGCTGGCACACAATTAGGCTCTCAAGCACCACGCGCACACCTTTGTGACATATTGCAAAGGTGTCTATGTGAGTCTAGCATAGGTTTTGTACTGGAAAGGTGCCCTTCCACCTCAAAATACTATGCTTTGACTTACTTTAAAACTTTTCCTACTTCGGATTTGCGCTGCACAGTCTACTATAAATGCAAATTGGGAAAAGTTAGGAGAAATAAAAGCATTTCTCCCTTTTAACATCTGCTTTCAAGTGGAGTTTACATTTGACACAAAACACAGTCTACTATTGTTAGTAGATATGGTTTTAAATCAAAAACCATGGTTGGTTGCAAGGGAAGGCACAGGTACTACCCATGGAATGCGCTCTTCATGAAGAGCAACACAAAGCAGCACTTTGCACTGCTTTGCATTTCTTTCAAGCAACTTTCCAGTGCATAACATGTTTTGCACTGGAAAGTAAATTTAAAAAAACATTTTGCGCAGGTTTGCATTACTTTTTTGATGCAAACCTAGTGCAAAATACTTGTTAATCTGAGTCTAAATATGAGAGGGAAAGACTATGAGTGAGGCAAATATTGGAAAAAAATGGTGTAAACTCATAGGCGGTATTAGGCCCCTCCACTTTCAAAGATCACCAGCAGCCACTGACGCCAATACTAACTGACAAGATGTGGCCTAACGGCCTGAGTTCCCAACTTTGTAAATGGGGAACGAGGTCTGAATCCCAGCATCAGCTCAACTTTCTCTGATACTGGGCAAATTAATTAGGGGCTAATTACGAGTCTGGCGGTCCATGGACCGCCAGACTCGCGGGAGCATGGTGGTCCTGCTACCGCCCTATTACAACTAGGGTGGTCGTGCCGCCCTGGGACCACTGCAACTGCCAGGATTAAAAAATACCTATCGGTGGTGTGGTGGTGTTGAGGCCACAATATGCTTGCAGGGACTGCTGTGATCCCGACAAGCATTTACAAGTTTTCTCCGCCATGAAAACCGTGGCAGAGAGGACCCCTTGTGCCTCTGGGTCTGTGGATGCATGCAGGCGGGCACATATTGTGCCCCCCTGTGTGCAAGCACCCCAGTACCTGCACAGCATGGACTGCAGCAGTCCATGCCGTGCAGGTACTGATTTTGACGTTCCCATTGTGGGGCCTATTTCATAGGCACAGCCATGGGAACGCCAAAGACGCGCCCGCCAGACTAGGAGAAAACTCCTAATCTGGTGGGAGGTTCAACCACGGGTTTGGCGGTGCCGGAGCGGGGCAGTCCCGCTCCAGCACCACCAAACTCATAATCAGGCCCTTAATCTCCCTGTGCCTAAAAAAAATCTGATTTTGTGTAATGTAATCTGGTGCTCATCTAAAGGATCCTTATGCCGTTGGTCCGAGTTTGCTCTATATAAAACTGCTCCACCCAAAAACGACAGGCAGCCAGGAACATTTTACCCAGAGGATTGGAACTGCTACCCACTGGCCCTTTTTGCTATTCATCAACCCCACCCCTATTTTGTCAACATAATGTTGTTGTTCTTATGTCTTAGTCAGTACTTGGCACGCTTAGTACCAAAACCACAACCCCCCTCTCCCCCCTGCAGACAGAAGAGTCTATATTGCTGGATGGATGGTCACTGCATTTTTTTTAAACTCTTTCTTACCCTTTTAGCATTTATTTAACACGTAATACCCCTCACAGGAGTACTAAGCACTATATAAATGCAATTGCAAACAAAGACTATTCAGGATTTCTGCCTTGTTTTCTCGTAAGTACAGGAAGATGTCAGAGATTGCCTTTAAAGTGCAGATGTGGGGGTCTTGCATACCAGCATTAATGGACAAGCATTATCTCTCTTTATAACAGAGTGATCAGTAAAGCACACTACCTTGTACAATTGGAACCCCCACTGTGAGTTTTTTGTCCTTGATGCTGTGAATCACCGGGCGCCCCCCCCCCCTCCACCATCGCCCCCTTTGAGGAGGACACCGCAAGCAGCAAGATAAGCTGAAGGCTTTTGTCAGAGAAAAGAAAATGTTTATTCCAACGGTCTCTTCTCCAGCCATTCTTTGCCTAGGTTTTCCTTGGGACAGACAGAGACGTTTTAAGGCACGGGCAAAGTGGGCTCTGGCCCAGGGCCCAGGCCTTTCAGGTGCCCCTGATAGAGCCCGCTCTGTTGTGCAGAGAGTCTTGCCCTGGTGACCTTATATAATTCTTAAATAGATTGTTTTAAATACCGTTTTCATGCAACATTAATAAAAAAGTTTTTGGGGATCAAAACAGGACCTCACATATGAGAAATGGGAGGGTGTCACAGTGATTATTTGCAGTAACATTAGTGAGCTGCTGTTCTATTTCAATACTGAAAGCACACGTCACTATCCCAGGATATTATATGTTAATACATTTAGAATTTGGACGAGTGTGGTGTGCACTGTCAGTGGCCTGAGCTAAGAGGCCAAGAACGAGCTGAAATTGGATCATAAATACAAAGGGGCAGATTTACAAGCCCCTTGCGCCACTTTTGCGTCATTTTTCACATGTTAAAAATGACGCAAAAGTGGTGCAAGGGGCTTGTAAATCTGCCCCAAAGTTGTTCCGAACAGGGGCCCCCAAAATACGTTTGACCCAGGGCCCCCAAAATCCTTAAGATGTCCCTGGGAACAGACACACACACAGCTTCAGTCCGGACTACTGAACACGACGGGGGCTGAAGCCCCTTCAGCCCAATGGGCGTTGGGCACCTGCAGTCAATACACTATAAGAAGCACTTTCACACTCATCACAGACTAAATCACACAAAACCAATAGCACTGTTACCCCTCACAGAGTACCAGTCACGCACACAGACAAACGAGAAGCAGATTAGCAGTCAGCCTCTCAGGGAACTGCACCATTAACACTCCGCAATATAGGAAAGATTAATTTTGCGTTATTCAATCTGTATAAAGAAAGAAATAATTGCAGCGAGTTGAAACAATTTAGTGAAGGACAGACATGCTTGGTATGTGTGCACTTACATCTTCAGAACTCTGTAAGTGTTCATTGTCCTGTTACTACTGCCAAACCAAATAGACCCATATAAGAGAGGAATGCAATTATGTTCAATTAATCATCAATTGCGTGGAACAGACTTTTTCTAGAGTGAACACTGTGTTTTGCATTTTATGCGCTTGATAGGAAGAGAATTGCGTGATAATGGACTGGGTAACTTTTTTGAGGGCATACTGGCGATAGTTAATTGACGTCCTTTACCATTCTGATTCAAAAAGCAATTTGAATAAGAGCTTTCAACAATAACCAGGTTAAAGGGGTTGTTAATGACTTTTACAAAGCCTGGTGAGGAAATGTTGCGTTCATTAACAAGACCAGCTATTACTTGAATTTCAAAAGCTAGAAAATAAAATAGCAAATACTTTCCCATTCACCGGTCTGTACTTCGCCTTTTGCATTTTATATTGAGGACGACGTGCTGCAGAATGGAATGCCCTCAGCGTTCCTCCAAAATATTTAGGTTAGATAAGAACTGGTATCAGTGGCGTAGCGAGGCACTCTGCCGCCCGTGGCGGTCCCTGCCTTTTTGCCGCCGCCGCCGAGCGCCTAAGAGGGGGGGGGGGTGCTGGCGATAAATTTACCTGCCGCCCCGAAATCTCGTGCCGCCCGGGGCGTACCGCCCCCTCCGCCCCCCCCTTGCTACGCCAGTGACTGGTATACATTCTGCGTATCTCCACAAGCAATACTTCGTCCGAACTATCTCTTTGCCATTTTTAAATCTAAAGAAACATCTAATAACTTCAATGTACAATTAAATAGAAGTCAAACCTTTTGTGATTGAGACCTATATGTTTATTCTATTTATAGAGCGCATGGCTGCTTCATATGAGGCGTCGTCCCTCGTTCTGTCCATATGGGAGCTGCTCCTGGGCAGCATGAAGAGGAAACCAATGTAAAAAAAGACATATGTTCAGATTTTTCCTAAAGACTCCTTCTGAGGGGCTGTCCCGCAGGTTGAAGAGCATACTGTTCCAAATACCTAGATATATAAATGAACGCACGCCTTGTCTCACTTTGTTAAACCGTGGAACCAGGCCACCAAAGAGTCAGACGAGCAAAGCGCTCTTGTAGCAGTGTTGGGTAATACCAGACTTTGAAGATTGCTGGGGGCTGTTTTGGAAAAGGCCCTGTAGGCATAACGCATGCCTATAAATTGTACTCGATGGCTGACCGGAAGACAATGTAGCTCTCAGAGACCTCTATTGGCAGATGACTATCTGGGAGTCTTTAATAGCAGCTGAGCTGCTGCATTTTGAATCATCTATTAGCGTCTTAGAAGCTGCTGGGAGAGACCTAAATATAGCACATTGCTCTTTGTCCAATCGGGACGTTTTCGTATCCTGGGCCAGTGCTTAATTTGAGGCTGTGGTTTCCGGTGCTCGGCACTGGCACTTAATTGACAACACCAGCAGTTATGACAGTATGGCACATGGTGTTGTTAATTGTCTAATTTAGAGATGAGCATGACAACAGTTGTTTATTCAATCAATCAATCAGGGTTCTTATAGAGCGTGGCTAATCACCCGTTAGGGTATCAAGGCGCTGGGGGGTGCGGGGTCTGCAGTTCAGTCGAATAACCAGGTCCTTCTTGAACTGAGGCAGTGAAGGTGATTGCCTGAGATGTAGAGAGCTCCAGGTCTTCTCAGCGAGGTAGGAGAAGGATCTTCCTCAGGCTGAGGTCTTGCAGATCCGTGGAATAGTGGGCAGGGCTAATTGGGCGGAGCAGAGATGTCTGGTGGGTGTGTAGAAAGAGAGGCAGTGGTTGAGGTATGCAGGTCTGGTGTTGTGCAGGGCTTTGTAGGTGTGCGTGAGGAGATTGAAGGTGATTCTTTTGTTGATTGGGAGCCAGTGAAGGTCTCTCAGGTGCCCGTAGATGTGGCTGTGGCAGAGGCATTCTAGATGCTCTGCAATTTATTTTGGAGTTTTTGGGTGGCGCTGGCATGGAGTGCGTTGCCATAGTTAAACTTGCTGCTGACGAGCGCCTTGGTGATCGTTCTCCTGGACTCAGTGGGGATCCACTTGAAAATCTTTCAAAGCGGGCGGAGCATCTGGATGCAAGAGGATGAGACGGTGTTGATTTGGCAATTCATTGAGAGTGGGGAGTCGAGGAAGATGCTGAGGTGGCGTGCATGGTCAGTGGATGTGGGGGGTTCCAAGCGCTGTGGGCCACCAGGAGTCGTCCCAGGCGCAGGGAGTGGTGCCCAGAATGAGAACTTCAGTTTTGTCGGAGTTGAGTTTGTGGCAGCTGCCCTTCATCCAGGCAGCGACTGCCTTCATCCCGTTGTGAAAGTTTCTCTTAGCGGCTGTAGGTTTGTCAGTGAGGGAGAGAATCAGCTGGGTGTCATCGACATAGGAGACAATGTTGAGTCCATGGTTTCTGACGATGGCTGCAAGCGGGGCCATGTAGATGTTGAAGAGGGTGAGGCTCAGAGAGGAGCCCCGTGGAACTCTGCAGCTGCTCTATATAGATTCTGAGGAGAACAGTGGGAGCTTGAATCTCTGGGTTCAGCCGGTGAGGAAGGAGAGGATCCATTCCAAGGCTTTGCTGTGGATGCTGGTGTTGTGGGGTCTTGTGCAGAAGGTGTGGTGGAAGACAGTGTTGAATGTGGCAGAGAGGTCCAGAAGGATGAGGGCTGCGGTTTTGCCTCGGTTGAGGAGAGTGAGGATGTCATCTGTTGCAGTGAGGAGTGCAGTCTCGGTGCTGTGGTTGCTTCTGAAGCCTCATTGTAAGGGGTTCAGGGTGTGGTTTGTTTCAATGAATTCAGTGAGTTGGGTGTTGATGGCCTTCTCAATGACTTTGGCAAAGGGTAGCAAAGAGATGGGTCTGTAATTCTTGAGATCCGTCGCATCGGCAGAAGGGTTTTTCAGCAGGGCGTTGATCTCCGTGTGTTTCCAGTCTTCAGGGAAGGTGATGGACTGGATGGAGCAGCTGATGGTGCAGCTGAATGTTGCAGCAGAGTTCGATGTGGTGGGGCAGAGGTCTGAGGGGGTTCCAGAGTGGATGGTTTTCATGATCCTTAGGGTTTTGTTAGTGGTGAGGGTGGTCCAGTTGAGCAGGGTCGGCTGGGATCAGAAGCATTTGAGTGCGGTGGTTGTGGGTGGGGTGGGTGGGACCTGGGTTGTGAAGCTGTCGTAGATAGCTATGATCTTACGGTGGAAGAAGGTGGTGAGGTTGTCACAGAGTGCTTGCGTGGGGGGATGCCAGTGGCATTCGTGCTGGGTTTTTCAAATTCTTTGATCACGGTGAAGAGTTCTTTGCTGTTGTGTGCGTTGGCGTTGATATGTTCCTGTATGGCAGTTTTCTTTGTGGTTCTGATGAGGTGGTGGTGTGTGGTGATGGCGGTTTTGAAGGCTGTGTGGTCTGCCAAGGTCTTGCTGCTCCTCCATCTTCTCTTGAGCCATCTGCAGGTGCACCTGGACTCTTGGAGGGTGGGGAGAATCAGCTGGCTTTCTCAGGGGGCTGCTTGCCATAGGGTTTCCTGAGGGGAGCCAGTGTGTTGGCACACTTGAAGATCCATAGGTGGAGGTTGCGTGCTGAGGAGTCGGCGGTGGGGTTTTGAATTTAATGCACATTCAAAATTACTAAAACTAGCTGACCAAGCCATTCTTATAGCTTTGGGGTCTAGGATAGTCAGAATTGTCACACTTGTAGGAGTGTGATGGTTAGTATTTGCGTTGGTACTGTCATTGGCAGCACTAGCACGGGCAATGAATGGTGCAAGCTACAGTGGCCTCCTGACAAGGGCCCTGGCACTTGTTATTTTACAAATTTGGCACTGGCCTGTACCACTGTTTTCTGAGCAGTAAAGGGAGGAGACCACAGCACTTTTTTCTGGGAGCCGAAACACGTAGCTGAAAGTCTTAATTTGGTGGTTGAAAGGAAAATGCATGGAGAATGCTACGGTTTTCGTGCTCTGTGCAAACTGACATTTTGGTTCTGGCACACACTGGCAAAAGAGCATATTAATGCTTCTAGAAGCAGCCATTGCTGGAGACTCTCCAGGCAGCTGCTTTAAATTGCCTTATTGTAGGGCCGACCTTGCCTCATCATAGTGGGCTTTCACGTTCAATCTTGATGAAAGTCAAAAAGCCAACATCTTTCACATTGTTTAATGATATAACCCTATACTGTCGCCTGTTCAAACCCCAGTTTAGCAACATTTGCAGGCTGGTGAAAGCAATGTGGAATAAATGGTGTTTGATCAATGCATTAGTTGAAATTGCATGTGAAACTGGGTTAAACAAGTCTAAAGACAGGGGAATTTCGATATACAGCTGAATAAAAAGCCAACTATGGCCTTTATCATATTTCAGACTCAAAACCGTGGCTGTCATAATGAAGCTGCTGAAATAATGAACGTCTAGTACTGACTTGAATTATTCTCATGTATTCATCCTTAACGTATATCTACACCCTTCAGGAAAAGGGAAGCACATCAGAATTAAGAAACTAATCGGCAGGACACATAGAAATCATCTTAACAAGAGACTTTAATTTTAACCTAATAGGTAATAATGCTGAAAAGCCATGCTAAGTACATTAAGCCAAGCTTTGAAATATATCAGACTCTTCCACAACCAACCAATTTAGCAATCCACTGAGTAAGACCCCCTAGGAAGCCCTTCAGGACCAAAGGGTGTGGGATCTAAATGGCTGCTTTTCAGCTGCAACCCTATAAAACATACAAGGATTGGTACGACTAAAATGGCATTACTCTTTAAAACATTTGCCTTGATACAGCTAGTGATTCACATTACTAATTCCAAAATGTTACAAAGAACTGAAAGGAATATTTTCCCTCAGTTTACCACATTAAAAATGAAGGATTATGCTGTTCTATCTTTTGCCACCATTGGACAAAAACCTACTGGCAGGTACCCAGAAGAATCATAGGATCAACTTGATTTCAATGTGAAATGGATCATTGGATTACGGTCTGAACACAGAATTTAGTTCATCACATCTGCAAATTATCTAAAACTGAAGCTACTTTATATATTGAGATGTGAGACCTCTTGACTATTTTAGAAACAACTCAGCTACCCATCCTCAGTGAATTTCTTAACATCAATGGTATTCTGCAAATCTACATCAGACAAAAAGGCAATTGAATAAGGTCTTGACGTGTGCTAGTAAAAGAGCTCAACTCTGTCAAGTGGACAAAGGCAAGTCCATCAGAATGAAATCGTTAAAATCAGGATAGGGAAAAGCAATGGCTGACACTACATGCCGTTTGTTTGTTAAGAAACTGAAAATAAATTGGGAATCGTATAAATTCCTTTGAGGTACCTCACTTCCAAACAACAAGCAATATAAATGCATCAGCTTGGATGACCTATATAGTTCTCTCTAAAAAGAAGTATTGCATGGTGCCTTTCGAGAAATCTACTCAACTTCTTTAAAATCTTTAAATATGGACACCAAGTTTCCTATAAAGAAGCCCAATTTGGTAGGTTTTTCGCAGATCCGCTGATCCACTGCGGTGCTCAGCGTGGCCCCCACCATGTAAATCAGCGGTAGATCTACGGATCCACACAGAAGCCCTCAAAAGCATAAACAATCTACTTTTAATGCTTTTCATTTATGTTTCATTTGTAAAATATTGTCAATTACAAGACATACACTTCCTACTGAGCAATTTATGTATGTCAGTCTGCTTTTCAGTTTCACACAAGACTTTTTCTAAACAGCATACTAGCTTCACATTAACTGTAGTGGGTGTGGTTGACTATTAGCACTTCCAAGCATATCCCAAACAACATAACTTTTTTTTTATTTTTCCAAAGCCAATAACAGTGGTAGTTACTTTTTTTGTTAAAGTTACTATCAAATTTTTGTCCCCTGCTCATCTCCACCATCCAATCAAACACGTTCTTTTATATTTTACTTGCTGTCCTCCATTTTAGCTGCCTTTCATCTTCAAAACTGCCTCATTCTGCTGTAGCTTTTTCCTGTGTACTACTCTTGTTTGCCTCCAAAATGTTCAGAGTATGGATTGTGGGCCATAGCTTTGTGTTCTGGGCCAGAGAGAGTGCTAGAAATAGTGGCCTTGACAGGGACCTAGGTTTACCTAATGTAGACATTACTTGGGTTCGTGAGAGAGGGTTAAAGTGGCAATAATTGCTGCCTTTGATTGAAAGCATTGGAGATTGCCAACATCCAGACCTCATGATTGTGCACTGTGGTGGTAATGACCTAATCACAATTACTGGGTTAGGACTAGAAACCCTAATGAAGGATACCTTTGGTAAATTAATGTCAATTTTCCCACATACTGCCTTGGTGTTCTCCAACATTTGCCAAAGACAGAAGTAGCAGTGGTCAACCCAATTTTGTCCACAGTTAGCTAAATCTAGGATACATGTCAATAAAGTTGTTTCTGCATTTCCCTGAGACCACAACATTCCCTCTATATACCATAACAACTTACACTTTGACATGGACAGAATATATCGAAAAGGCAGAGTCCATTTCACAGACACAGGCAACAGGATGCTTCTCAACAACTTAAAAGACTGTATCCTGTTCCATGTGTAGTTATCATCTACACACCATAAACACAAAGGCTCTATTCAGAGCTAACCCAAACACAGTTGTTTTGTTTTTAAATCCTTTTTTGTAATTTCTCACTTGGATCTGCCATGGATCCTCGTCCATAGAAGGGGTCTGCTGGCTCTTTTTTCGCAGGCATACCCGTGATGGATCACAGATCCGTACCCGTCCAAAAGCACACAATCAATGCAAAAACAACAATACATTTAAAACAGTGGGCATGAGAGTGACGGTATAGGTGTGTGACTGGATGTGTGAGTGGTTGTGTGGGTGAGTAAGTGGGTGTGTGAGTGGTTTTCTGGGTCTCTGAGTGGGTGCATGAGTGGCTGTATGGGAGTGTGAGTGGGTGTGTGAGTGGTTGTGTGAGTGACTCAGTGATCGTGTGAGTGTGTGATGGGTGGGTGTATGACTGGTTATGCAAGTGGCTGTGTGGGTCTCCGAGTGATGTGTGAGTGGCTGTATGGGTGTGTGAGTGGCTGTATCAGTGGTTTTGCTGTATGGGTGTGTGAATGGCTGTGTAAGTGGCTGTGTGGGTCTGTGAGTGGGTGTGTAAGTGGCTGTATGGATGTGTGAGTGGGTGTATGAGTGCCTGTGTGGGTCTGTGAGTGGTTCTTGGGGTCTGTGAGTAGATGTGTGAGTGACTGTATAGGTATGTGAGTAACTCTATGGGTGTGTGAGTAGGTGTATGGATGTGTGAGTAGGTGTTTGAGTGGTTGTGTGGGGGTGAGGGAGAGAGTGTGTGAGTGGGACTGTGAGTTGGTGTGTTTTTTTAATTGGGATCTTGATCCACGGATCAATAATAGATTCACATGGGGGCCGCACATGCTCCAAAAATTTTTGGGGGTAATTTCTTGCCCATGAGGGGTTCCTCAGAGACCCCTCTATCAGTCCCATGGGGTCTATCAATTTTTACTTTTATTTGTCTGCCCCAGGACTGAGTCTCGATACACAAAATGGCGGCCACAACTTTCCTTTCAGGTTGCAGCCAGCCAATTATGGCATTGCTTTTGGCACGTGGATCAGCAAATCCGCTTCTGTGGATCTGCGTCTCTAGATATAATTAAATCTTTTGGTTTAATAACTCCAAAAATACTGAACAGATTTACACTAAATTACAAAAAGCACTCTTTCTGGACCAAGATCTAGCTTTCTGCCAAATTTGGTGTGGGCTGGGAAAAGGGGGGGGGGCAAAAACGCATTTTCTCCATTCATTTTTCCAAAGGAAACTTAGACACAGCTACAGCCCAAGTTTCTGAATGTATTTACAACAAATGTGGCAGAAAGCTAGATTTAAGTTCACAAAAAGGGTTTTTTATGGTATGATGTAGATCCATTAAGTACTCTTTTAGTAATTAGGCCTCAAAAATGTTGTATGTTTCAACAGAAACAGATCTCATGCATGGATGTGGCAGCAACCATCTCAGGTTTCAGGACTCAGTCCAGAGTTGTAAAAAAAGGTTAAAAAAGACATATCAAGGTAAGTTAGGCATACCCTCACCCCCTAAAGCTCTGGGACCCCACCTTGGGCCAAAATGTTTTTTCTATTTACATTTTGCAACGAGTTCGGGGAGGATCCATGAAGCCATAGTAGAATGAAAAAGGCGCAGTCTTTCATGCTACTGTAAATCCCCCCCCATCCCCAGGGGTGGGACAGTGACCAGGGGGCGGCACAAAACATTCTTTTGGGGAGGTTGGCATGTAGCACCCCTCCCTGAGCCACTGGGAGTCCCCAGGGACCCCATCCCCTAGGGCTGAATTCCATTAAAAAGGGGAGGGGTCATGAAGCCTCCCTCCCCGAGCCTTAATAGACCCCAGGGACACCATCCCCAGGACTGAATTGCATTAAAAAGGGGATGTGGATGGGCGGCCCACCTCCTCGCGCCTTAATAGGCACCTGGGACCTCTATGCTTGAGGGAGTTGGGGTCCCTGGGGCCTAGTTAGGCTCAAGAAGTGGGGCCACATGCCCCCTCCCTTTTAGAATGGTATTCATCCCCGGGGCATTTAAGGGGAAGGGTGCCTGGCCCCCCTCCCCAAGACACTCTGGGCACTGAAGACCCCATCTTTTTTTTATAAAGGGAAGGGGCAAGTGGCCCCCTCCCCAAACTCATGGTGGCCCCCCTCCCCAAGCCCATAGTGGCCCTAAGGACTATGAACCTGGTGGGTGGCTGGGTGCTGCATCCTGCGTGCTGTAGGAGCCTGCATTGCTCCTGTCTTTCGGGAACAGCTGTTTTTGTTTGCTCCCACCGGGCTGTAGCAATGTGTGTTTCCCTGCTCACAAGAGCACAGGCAGGGAAACAAAAGTCTGCTTCCACCTGGTGGGAGCATTTTTAAGGTTTCTGCTGAATAGGAGCAGACTAGCCTTCCCTGCCCACTCCTGCCAGGTGAGAGCAGACAAATGTTTCCCTCCAGCGCTTTTGGGGGCAGGGAAACTACTGTGCCCTGAGCGTGGGATCCTGGGGACAAAGTAATTGCTCCGGCTCCAGGGGATGGGGTCGCCGCTGTCTTTACAGGCTCAGGGAGGGGTGTTGCGTGCCCACCTCCCCGTAAAAGGCCCCAGGCTAGATACCATTTTAAAAGGAGGGGGTGCGTGGCTCCCCTACCTGAGCCTTAATAGGCCCCAGGGTGCAATTGCATTCAAAAGTGGCAGGGGGCCATATGACTCGCCTCCTCAAGCATTAATAGGTCTTTTTGACTCCATCGCTGGGGCTGATACTAACTTGAAGGAGAGGGGGCACATGCCTCCCCTCTCTGAGCCTGTAAAGGCTCCAGGGACCTCACCCCTAGGGCTGGCTCAATTACTATGTCCCAGGTAGCCCACCGCGAGGACACAGTAGTTTTCCTGCTTGCAATTGTGTGGGCAGGAAGCATATGCCTGCTCCCACGCTGGGAGGGGTCAGAGATGCCTTCCCTGCCCTTGAAGGATTGTCTGCTTCTACTCGTCAGGAGCTTTAAATGCTCCCACTGGGTGGGAGCAGACCTTTGTTTCCCTGCCCGCACTCTTGCAGGCATGGAAACACACTACGGTAGCAAACAAAAACAGCTGCTCCTGCCAGGCGGGAGCAATCCCAGCTCCCACAACACCTAGGATGGGGCTCCTCCTGCGGCCCCAAACTTACTGTCTGGCGGCTGCTTCCGGTGGGCACCGGGACTCCCACCCACCAGCACCACAGGACCTAGAGTATGAGGTTTCTGGGGCCACCATAGGCTTTATAAAAAAAGAAGGGCCGGGGCGATTGGGTCCCTGGGGCACAAAGTGCCTTGGGAAGGGGGGCTGCATAGCCCTCTTTCCTTTAAGACCCCGGGGATGGGGTCCTCTGGGCCACTATTGGCTCAGGGAGGAGGTCCATGAACCCCCTGTTAATTAAAAAAAAATGTTCCTGGGGGATGGGGGGCCGTTATTTCATTGGGGAGGAGGGGCTGCAGATCCACCCTTTAATTAAAAAAAAGGACTACGGGAATGTGTCCCCAGGGCCCTAAGTAGCTTGAGGGGGGGCATCAGTATCTTGAGTTACACTCTTTGATAAATACTCTCTTTTTCATGATCTCTGAATTCACCATGCCTTTATAATGTACGAGTTGCACCAAGTTTCTACTATTACCGGCGCAAGTTGATACAATAGTGTGATTCACTCATATCAGTTTAATGTGGTGTCTTTCTGGGAATATCCTATGTATGAATATCAAAGTTCTGAGCCCAGGTGGGCTGCAACAGTTTCTCAAGAAATCGCCTGGAAAGGTCTATGATGAGTTAGTGCCCTAGCGTGGCATTGGGTTAGTCACTACTCTTAATTAATCTTGGTTAGTCAGCAAAAACTTTCACTGAAGCATATAAGGTTCTTTGGTGCCATGGGTGTTAGCACTTTAGTGCGCCATCAAATTTGTCCTTAGGGGTTTTCTTTAGTTATAGGTATAGCGTTCCACGCATGTTATCAAATCAGTAAGCTGCACTTAACTTGTTTCTTTTCCTATTTTCCTTTCAAGGTGTGTCTCCGGATGGGAAGAGATGTATGGGCAAGTTTGGCGAGCAGGAGACTGCTGCGGGGGCTATCGCTTGTGCCGCTGAACAAAGGTAAGCTGAGGCACTTTTGTTCTTGGAACATCTGATTACCTAGCAAGGCATGGTGCTCAAGGAAGTGGTATTATACCCTCCTGAACTAAGATGGCCACCAAGATTCCCAAATCTCGCACAACCGTTTCTAGGTCATTCCACATAGACGTGGCTGAGCTGGCAGCGGATATTTACACATGCTGTTCCCTGCTGGGGCTCTCAAGTAAGCATGATGCGTATATACAGTTTGGGAACTCAAGAAAGCAAGATGCATTTGTATAGCTGGGGAAGTGCCCCTTAGATGTTGGAAGCACGGCTTTTGCACCTCCATAAGTGCAGTTCAGAAGACCACCCCCTCAACTTGGTGTTTATCCAGGAAGCATCTGTGGGGCTGGCGGGACCACTCTGGCCATGTTTTGGCTGACCATGACAATCTGCCCACAAGGGTTGGATGCAGGGCCTGTCTACAGGTCAGGTCCATGGCCAACCTCATGTCGTGCGCAGCGTGGAGTCGGCTGCCTGCGGGGGTTGGCTACATGGCCTGGCTTTGGCCGTGCGTGGCAGGTGGATACCTTTATGCTAGGAAATTAAATGTTTTTTTATGTTAAAAAACGCTAGAAATTCACTAAAAAAACTTAAGGTTAAAGTAACATTATAGTTAGGTGAAAATTTCAGCGAAACATCAAGTTTTAAGCGTACAAAACTATAACTCGTGACCTTAAGGCTTGAGATAACTATATATGGTGAAGTCCAGTGATTCTGTGCATTTAAACTATTACGTTGTCACTGAAATTATCCCCTATGACTTTATTTTAACCTTTTATATTTTCACTGATACCAAAGTGTAACTAATTTAAAATTCAGGAGATGTTAAAGGACTGAGAAAATGGGTAGGCCGAGTAAAATGATTTGGAAAGTGAATACTGTACATATGTAGACATATCTCTCTTTAAGTAGTTTAAGCCCCTTTAAAAACTGTGACAAAGTCATTCTTTTTGCCCTGATCTCCCCCATTTTTTGACTGATACTGGTGGTAACAGACACTGACCGAGCCCCGGGTTCTGCTAACCAGGCGCAGGACCAGTGATCTGATTAAAAATGTATATGGTCCTATTCACCCTCACTATGGAGCCACTGGCTGCCTGGGTGAGGACCGACCCTTTGGTGGGGGGTTTCGAGTGGTCTACTTGAGTAATCTGACCGGATAGCCATATATGCGGAGGATGTGCTCTTCTTTGTTACGGATCCTGAATTTTCCAGCCCTAGTATCCTGCAGATTATGCAGGTTTTTGGTGAGACCTCCAGACTCTATATTAATGTGGGGAAGTTGGTGATATTCTTGTGGGTGGCGCCCCTGGCAGCCTGGCGTGGGCATCCAGTTTATCGATGGCTACAAATGGCTTCCAGTACCTAGGGGTATTTGTTTCCCTCGACCCCGCTATCTCATGGTCCCATAATATAAATCCATTACTATCTCGCGTCAAGGAGGAAGTGAGGTTGTGGTCCCCACTGCCCCTGTCCCTATTCGGGCGCTTAGCTATCTTCAAAATGATATTGCTGTTGTGCATCATTTATCAACTCCAGAACCACCGCTATGGTATCCCTCCTACGTGGTTCCGCCAGATTAATGCAGTTTTAAACCAGTTTCTGTGGGGGAGCGCTACGCACATCGCTCTCCGGACATGCTTCCAGTCCATTTACTGCGGGGACATTGCCGCAGCCGACGTACATTCTTATTATGCTGCATCTCATTTACTAAACATAAATGACTGGTGGTACAATGACCAAGATGATCCGGCTTATGCTGTGGAGCGATAGTGATGGGGGACTTATCATTACTCAATCTTCTTTATAGTAATAGAGGGCGTGACCCTCTTCCCCCAGCGACTCAAGTACTCATTTGCATTTGGAGACAGACTCTCCGGCGGTTGGGATGGTGGGGAAGATTGACACAGGCGACCCAGCTGTGTCAGGGGTTTTTTCTTCGGCAGGTGGCCATGTTGTCTGGGTTTCAGCATTGGGATGCTATCGGGGTGTCCGTGTTAGGCGATGCTATGAAGGACACCACCCTAAAATCTTTTCAAGAGCTACAAAAAGATTATTGCTCCACCGTAGCCAATTTTATAGATACCTACAGTTCTGCCACGCTATATTTCCATCCATTCGTGACCTTTCAGAATTACCTGAGTTTAGCCCACTGGAGGGTAAATTGCTGATGGGGGATCTGGGTACTCATAAAATCAGGCAAGTTTTTCAGACTTTGATCACCAATAGCTCCACCACCTTGCCGACCCTACGGTAACAGCTTGGCAGGGGGACATAGATGGTCTGGACGAGGAGGACTGGACTAAAGCATTGGCATCCCCCGTTGGTGCCACCATTTCGTCTCACCTCCGATTGATTCAATTTAAATACCTGCACATGTCATATTACACAAGACCCTGTCTGTGGCGGATGGTCGTTATTGCTTCTCCCATCTGTCTTCGATGTGGCGTGGCGGAAGGAACTTTCCACCATACTGTCTGGGGTTGTGAATTGCTACAGGGTTCTTGGCGGGGGTGACTTCCTGTCTTGCGAAGGTTCCCTCTTGGGAGATCCCCTATGACCCTAAGTTGAAACTTATGCACAGCACTCAGGTGATTGGCAGAAACCACTATAAGCGACATCTTATATTTTTGGGGCTTACACTGGCTAAAAGGGACATTGCCCAAAAGTGGGAAGCAGATACGCCACCAGTGGTGGGGTATGGAAGAAAGCAATGGATCACTGTATGGGATTGGAGATTGCCGTCTTCCAGGCAAGAGGCTGCCCCCAAAAACACTCAAAGATATGGCAGCGATGGGCAGATTATCGGGGTATAATTCTGGCACCAGCGCAATCTGCTGCGGCCCAAATTGGCATTGAAATACAATCATACGGGCTGGGCCTTGAGAACGTTAACTATTATCTACTAATATAATCGATTGGGAGTTTGTTGATGACATGTGGGCTCTGGGGAGCGGTAGGGAAATGACTGTGCCTGTTTTCTTTCTTTTTCCATTTTCTGTTTTTCGAATTACTGCTATTATCGAGACTTATGTTGAATATTGTTTCACATTTATATGAGGGCTGGTCAGGCCTCAATGTGTTCTCAAATGCAATAAAATTTGTTGTGAACATTTTTTTTATAAAGTAATTAGGTGTAATTACAATTGGCACTGACAACCTACCTGTAAGTCCCTAGTATATGATAGGACCTGTAGGTTTAGAGACCCAGCAGCTTTGATGCCTTTATGTGTGCACTGCTGTGTTGCCTGCTGTCATTTTAAAAGCCAACCCTACTTTGCAAGCTGCTTTTAAATTGAAATTATATGCAAATTTGGATTTAAAGGTACTTCCAAAGTATTAAACTACCTTATTTTTACATATACCTCACCCCTAAGGTCTATCCAAGGTGCCCCTAGGTTAGGGTGCCATATAAAAATAGGCATGGACATTTTAGAAGATGTTTTCTATGCCCTGGTGAGGGAAAAACTACCAATTTCGTTCTTCCTCCATTGTAGCACTTTAGCTCAGCAGTGTAACTAGTGATAGGAGTGAGCTAAAATAATATTTCAAGGACTTAAAAGATTAGTAATGATAAATCCAACAACTTGCCACCATTGAATGTATCATAATCAATACAGAAGAGAAGTTACAGAAATGTATTTTCTGTGAGCCAAACTCCAGCCTTCTAGCAGCCTTTCCTGATTGGCCAGTGTTAGACCTGGCTTTGTCAGGGGGTTCATCCATAGACGTTTTGCTTTTTGGCCTCCTGTTTCTGACCCTGTTTTTGTTGGTTTTAGGACTCTGGGCACTTTGCCACCTCTGATCAGTGCTAAAGTGCATATGCTCTCTGTGTAAATTGCTGTCATGGATTAGTGTTTCCATAATTGGCTTATTTGGTTGGCTGTTAAGTCCCTAGTACAGTGCACTGTGTGTGCCAAGGGCTTGTAAACCAAATACTGCTAGTGGGCTTGCAGCACTGATTGTGCCACCCACACCAGCAGCCTTGCAAAAGGGTCTCAGGCCTGTCATTCCAGTGCCTGTGCGCAGTCTGGTACTGCCATGTGGACCTGGCAGGTGCACCCATTTGCCAAGCCCTAACCTTTCCTTTTCTTACATGTGAGTCACCCCTAAGGTAGGCCCAAGATACCCCTGTGGGCAGGGTGCAGTGTCTGTGAAAGGTAGGACATGTTTTGATGTGTGTAACATGTCCTGATAGTGAACTACAGGGAATTTCGTTTTCCACTATTGAAAGGCTATCTGTCCCATAGAACAGAATGGGAGTTTATTTATAACATCTTATAAATATAACTTCCCATTGGGACAAGATAGGAAGGTGAAGTTTAGTATGCCTGAAGTCAGAATCTAAAGATGCATCTTTTAGTAAGCATGATTTTTACGTTCTGTGTTTGAAAATACCACTTTTAGAAAGTAGGTCTTTTCTTGCTTAGCCATCCTGTGTGCCTCTGATAGGTTTATGTATTGACTGTCTTGCTTTGGAGTGACAGGGGCTAGGGATGTGCATTCGCTGTAGACAGCTACTGGAGGGGTTGAGGTGTGTCCTGCCTTTCCTGGATGAGTCAAGGCTGGGCTGAATATAGACCTGGGCTGCATTTAGAGTAGGGGGAGGAGATTTCCATTCACCTGAATGGGCCTGGTCTGCCTTACACAATGCTGTCTCCATCTCCTGCCAGGAAGCTGCACCAGAGAGGACAGCACTGGTTTTGGCTGGGCAAAGAGCTTCTCTGCCAGCAGAGAACAAATGAATTTGTGCTATAAAAAGTGGGGCCCAGACCCCAGACTTTTAGATTACTTCTGGAATTCAAGAGGAACCTTTGCCAAGGAGAAGAACTGGAGAAACTGAAGGAGAAGTACTGCCCCTTTGCTGTGTGCTGTCTGGAGTTGGCCTGCAGTGGCTTTTTCTGCCAAGGAGAGGATAAAGACTTTGCTGTGTGCTGTGTCTCCTGCTTGAGGAAGATCTCCAAGAGCTTGAAGGAGAGCTTGCCTCCTGTTTTGAAGTCTTGTGGATGCAAAGACTTCACAACCAGTAGTTCCCCTGAACTTCCTTGCTGGGAGTTCTGACCTGCCAAGAGGTGCCTGTTGCTGAATAAGGCCTCTGGAGGTTGCTCCTGCAGGTGGGAGCTGGAAAAGAAACGCAACTTCAAGAAGCGCAACACATCCGCACCTGTTTCCGACGCATCGCCGAAGAAACCGACGCAGCACCTGCCTGCGGCTTGAGAAATCTCTGCACACCGCATCAAGTGTACCGATCTATGAAGTCCAAGATCACCACACCGATTCTGATGCAGGCCCTGCTGTGCAGCTGCAAATACCAATGCATTGTGAGACCGCGGCTGAAGAAACCAACGCAGCGCCGTTGCTGCCGCCGCATCGAGAACCGATGCATCCCTGATCCTCAAGCATCACACCGGGGCATCAAGTCTCCAAGAATGCCGGGCCGCAGTACAAAACCGATGCATCAACTCCCCGCAAAGTAAGAAACCGACGCATCACCTCCCATTCAGTAAGGAACCGACACATCACCTCCCCTGCGTGGCAGTAAGGAACGGACGCATCACCTCCCCTGGAGTAAGGAACCGACGCATCACCTTCCCTGGGCGTAAGGAACCGGCGCATCACCTTCCCTGCTGCTGTTTTTGTTTGTGACTGTGACGCATCCAAGGTACTTTGTGTTGAAAGTGTTGCATCCATAGTTTGCTATAGACAGAACTGTTTCTACCTTTTATAAGTCATATTTTGATTACTGTGTTGTGGATTTTTGTCGTTTTAGTCTTGTTTGGTTTAGATAAAGATTACTTATTTTTCTAAACTGGTGTGGTGTCCATTTGTAGTGTTTTCACTGTATTACTGTATGTGTACACAAACGCTTTACACACTGCCTCTGAGATAAGCCTGTCTGCTCGTGCCAAGCTACCAAGGGGGTGAGCCGGGGTTATTTTAGAAGTGTATCCCCCTTACCCTGACTAGGAAGAAGGGTCCCTATTTGGACATAGGTCCAAACCATTGCCAACTATAGACCTCCATTTCTAACAGCCAGTCTTAACAGGTTTAGCCAAACTGCTTGGATGAGGTGAAAGTGGTCTGCACAGAGACAAGGGTTATCTGATGGGGGAGCTCTGCAGCTGCTGCAAACATGCCAGGACGGCTGCCTGGTAAATCAAACTGGGCTTGAAAGAGAGCAGGACAGTAAGGAATGCTAGCCAGGCCTACCACCTTTTCCTGTACCCCCCCTGGCAGCCCCAAGAGTGGATTTTGCAGGAGGTCTGGAATGGAAGTGTTAAGGGAAATGAGTCACAGCAGTAGGTTGGTTTAGCCAGCTCTTACTCCCAAGGAGAGGAATTCTGCATTTTGAATTTTAAAGTGTGGTGCTTTGTGGGACAAGAATATGCCACACTTTGGAGAAAGCTGTCATGCTTCTGGGAGGCACCCTGCACCCCATTGGTCAGGAGCACCATCCTGCTTGTCGGCCCATAACATTGAAGAAATATGTGAGAACTGCGTAGCATTTCAGATCTGCTGCCTGAAACTACAAGGAGAAGAATGACTGCTCTGCTGGAATCCCAAAAGGATTGTACTCTGATGGACTGCTCCTGCTGCACACTTGGAACTACAGCCCTGAGGACTTTGCCTTGCTTCAAAAAGGATTAAGGAGTGGACTCCCTGAAAGCAACAGGTTAACAGAGTTCACCTGCACTATCTCCTCCTAGAAGTCCCCAGCCTGGAGTGCGTCTAGTGGACTGTTAGACTTGGCTTTTTCAGCGGGTTTACCCCCAGACTTTCTGCTTTTTGGCCTCCTGTTTTTGACCCTGTGTGTGTTGGTTTTAGGACTCTGGGCACTTTACCGCTGCTAATCGGTGCTAAAGTGCATATGCTCTCCGTGTAAACTGTGTTATGGATTGGTGTTTCCATGATTGGCCTATTTGATTTATGTGTCAGTCCCTAGTAAAGTGCACTGCGAGTGCCAGGGCCTATAAATCAAATGCTGTTGGTGGGCTGCAGCACTGGATTGTGCCACCCATGCAAACAGCCCGTAAAGTGGAACTCGGACCTGCCATTGCAGAGCCTGTGCGCAGCCTGGGGCTGCCATGTCGACTTGGCAAGTGCACACACTTGCAAGTCCCTAAACCTTCCCTTTTCTACATGCTAGTCACCCCTAAGGTAGGCCCAAGGTACCCCTGTGGGCAGGGTGCATTGTATGTGAAAGGTAGGACATGTCCTGGTGTGTGTGGCATGTCCTGATAGTGAAATACAGCCTACTTCGGTTTTCACTATTGCAAGGCTACCTGTTCCCCATAGGCCAGAATGGGCAGTTTTGATTATTACATCCTATAATCCTAACTGACCCAGGGAACATGGTAGAAATTCGAGTTTAGTATGCCTGAACTCAGAATGATAAAATGCATCTTTTAGTGAAGTTGGTTTTAACATTCTGTGTTTGAAAATACCACTTTTAGAAAGTAGGTATTTTCTTGTCTAACCATCCAAGCCTGCCTCTGCTAGGTTGTGTATTCCTTGTCTGGAGTGTGAGTGACAGGGGCTGGGGGTTTCCAGGAGACAGGGTGAGTCAGCACAGGGCTGAATAGCAAGATCTACATGTAGATGGGTGGGAGGAGTTGCACCTGGGACCTGAATAGGGCTGTGCCTTCCTCCACAATGCTGGCTCCACCTCCTGTGGTGCATCTGATGTCCCTGGCCTACACTGCAAAAGGAAAGAAGGAGTCTTGTCAACAAAGTGCTCCAGGACTGACCAGAACTGGTTTGGACTAGGCAAAGGCCTCTCTGCCTTCAGAGAACAAAGAGAAATTGAGGATAAAAAGGGGGACCCAAACCCCAGAACTTTAGAACTCTTTTGGACCAAGAAGACTGCCAAGAAGAAGAGCTGGAGAAGCTGTGAGGTGGAACTACCACTTTGCTGTGTGCTTTGCTGTGTTGGCCTGCAGTGGCTGCTTCTGTCTTGGGCAGTGAAAGGACTGGACTGAACTTTCTGCAATCTACTTTGTGAGTGTCTCCAAGGGCTTGAGGTGGAGCTTGCCCCCTATTCAAGAAGTCTCAGGAACAGCAAAGACTTCCAGCCCTTGCCAACTAGAGACCCCCATTTCTAACATGGACTTTTAAGGATTAGCCCAGGTGCATTGTGGAAACTGTTGTCTCAACTTCAGAGGAGCAACTCAAAGGCTCTGGAACCTTGGATTTGTGTTGTGGACACTTTGAACCCTCTAGAGGAACTTCAGGAAGAAGTTCCAGAAGTTTGGAGCAGTTTGGAGCAACTTTTGGAAAAAGCTCCTTAAAGTGACCAACCCGACGTCAAGAGTCAAGCCGAATATCTTGCACCATGACCCGGCCTGGATTTCAGGGTCATCCTGCTGAAAGCTCTGGGGCTCAAGTCTTCCAGAAGTTGACCGGGGGCTCCTGCTGAACCAAGCAGATGAAGCCGCTGCAAATCTGGCCTGCTGAAGAGGCCTGCTTGATGTCAAAAGAAACTCCTCCAGAAAAGTTTCTAAGTGCAAAGGTAACATTTTGACCGAGGCCTCCCGCTTAGTGCATCCGACCAGGGCTCCATCGTGGTCAGCCTCAAACTTTGACTTTGTCATGGTCAGGCACGATCAGATGTCCCAAGTTGGCGCTATATGTTTTTAAGTACTAAAAATAATTTATTCTTTAAAATTCATATCTCCAGTTACCTATATTGGATTTTTGTCGTTTTGGTGTAATTTTAATAATAAAAATATTTGCTATTTTTATAAATTGGTTGTGGATTTTTATTGTCTGTTGTGTCTTAGATATTTTATATATTGGTGTTTCAAATGCTTCACAGACCCATCTCCTAAGTTAAGCCTGCCTGATCGTTGCCAGCTACCAGGGTTGAGCAAGGGAATAATTTATTGAGACCTTATCTGGACCTTATATTGCATTGGTAGCCTTATTGCTAGTGGTAGGTAAACATTTACCCCTACTAATCATCCACCTTCCAACAAAAATACAATCAATTTACTAAAACCCCACATCCTCCCTCACATTTTAAACCCTCTGATTTCATGCCTACATTCACGGCAATGCTTGTTTACTTCAATAATGGGTGGCTGATGTCAATTCCACTGTCTCTGGAATTTAACTGAATTGCTGTTCATGTTGGACATGACTAGAAAATGTACCAATAAAATTACCTTTGTACACTAAATAAGCACTGATTAAGAAATTCGGATCAAAAATATAGGTGAGGCATAGACCAATGACTAAAAGCCCATCTGAAAAAGCGAATGTGCAAAACTGCTGTTAACTATCAAATGAAATGCATCATAACACACCTTCAGCTGTTAAGCCTCAACAACCAATTTCTACAATTTCTACAATGCATTCATTCTTGAGATTAATTTTATATTGCAGCACTATTATATTCTATATTGTTTGCAAGAAATCAGAAACAATTAGGCCAATTCACATAAGCAATTGTGAGTGCTGGAGGTAGTACCACAGAAATACTCTTTTACATACATGTGTGACGTTGCCCAGAAACATACAACTCACTATCAGTAAAAATGTGAACAGGGCATCCCCCTTTCTACTTTTTCGAACTGCATAAGAATATTTCCTGATTATTTGCATTGTATTCCAATTTTGAGGTTTTGGGACTAATCCAGGCATGTAAAAGTGAAAAGAAGAGAATTGCTAGATTAATGTTTTAGGTACTCTAACATACCTTTGTGGATCAGCCCTATTGGGTTACAATTGTACTGGATTAGTGCAGAGGACTGTACTAAGACCTTCGGAGAGACCTCTAGGATAAGAATGAAAAGATGTATGCTAGGCACTTTCCGTCAGTGTGTTGTAAGCCATTGAGCTCATACTGCTGCTGGGCATCTTTTCTGCCTGGATCGTTTATGTGCTTCTGCCCTATGGTGGCCTGAAGAGTTTTTGAGTGTCACATGGAGTGTAGAGCATGAAAGTCAGCAGTGAGACTTCAGAATTCTAGGCAGCGTGTAGGATATAAAATAGGGGATTCTTGTTTGTTGTCAAACTAAAATCATGAGCTCCTGGAAAGGTGTGGAAATACTGTTTATAAATAGCCTTTGGAGTGTGTCCAAGTTTCCAAATCCAATATGTTGCAGAACCTTTTGCTGCGATGTCAGTTCAGGATTAAAGCATTTATAAAGGAGGCTTAATGAGAGGAAATTGTGTCACAATTCATTTTGTTCCCTGATTTGTTATTGTGATCTTCATCATTTCCTACTATTTTTGTCCCTGGTTTATTAGTTTAGCAGGTTGGACCATTTCCCTTCTGAATTCTTCCCTTGGACTAGCCTAGATCTTTTCACTTTCTTCATGTCAGGAATTTGATGGCTTGCTAATTTTTCTAGCACTGTCTTCATTTTCAATCAATAATTGACTTTCATGTATATTGTTCTGTGCAAGGTGCCACCTTGACTATTAGGAGCCACCCTGTCCTTGTGCAATGTAAAAGGGCACTCAGCAGACCTTCTCTGCATTGAGTCTTTGAAAGACTGTGACACCACGACTACTTAGGTTTTATAGTATTATAGTCCTACTGTTCCACACTCAGGGTTCCCTTCAAAATAATTAATTCCTCTCAGGACCTGGTACAAGACTTACCATATTTGTGCCTTGAGAATTCAGAGCTTACTGACCAGGTCCTTCCGTTAGAAATGCGGAATCAGGTTCAGTCTTCCGGCCCAATCAGATATTTAGGGATATATGTGTCACAGGGCCCTTCCCAGCTATACCAGCTTAATTATGAAAGCACGCTTATGAAGGCTAGAAATCTTTTAAAACAGTGGCAGAATTGATCACTCTTATTGATAGGGAGAATTGGTGTTGTCAAAATGATGATTTTGCCTTTATTTCTCTTTGTTTCTTCAAATTTATTCATTAAAGTTCCTCAAAAAAATGTTAACGAGGTAGACCAAATACTTCAGTATTTTGTCTGGACTGGCAGGAAACCTCGCACGAAATTAGAGACTCTACAATTATCAATTGCAGAAGGTGTACTCGCACTCCCTCACTTTAAAAAATATTACCAAGCTGCTTTTTTTGATTGGTGAACAAGGTCACTTACCAGACGTGATATGTGCTGCAATTTTTACTTGGAGCAAATGATTTTGGAATCCGGCTCGCACCATGTTCCTTTTATTAAAATTCCGAGGCTCCCCAAGCGAAGTAGATATAAGACACCTCAAACTATTTCTGATAGGTTCCTTCAATTGAAGCAGGAATATCAGTTTACCTCTTTTCATCCAGAAATGCTAATCTCTCACAGTAGGGTGATAGATCTTCAAATAAGCCAAAGAAATACAACAGCTTGGAAGAGATTAGGAGTAATTTGTGTTAGGGATCTCTTCATAGGAGATCAAATTAAATCCTGGAATCAAATTAAACAGTCCTATCCAGGACTTCCATCTTCATTAATTTTTTCATTTTTTCAGCTTGGGAACTTTTTAAGAAGGTTCTCAAGTCTCCTCAGATCCACAAGTAAATCTGATTAGTCTTAATTTTTATGGAAAAGAAAGCCGAGGGACAGGCACTTGGTATAAAATCTTACTTAGCTATCTTCAGGCTAAAGCTGCGCCTAAAACTTTACAAATGATCCAAAATTCTATTGGTTGTAGGCTGAATATGCAAACAAGGAGAGCTTATAACATCTGGGTCCATAAAGCCATAAGGGGCGCTAATTCTAAACGTATGGCTTTTCTTTCCAGATGGAACCTTTATTATACTCCTTTTCGACTCTCCAAAATGCACTCTTCTATTTCAGGAGCATGTTTCAGATGCACGCATCCTATTAGGGACTGGCTCCATATCTGCTTTGCATGTCTGGTTTTAGCTAAATTTTGGAACCAAGTGCATCAGTGGCTTAGCAACAAGCTCGAAATAAATGTAGTGCCCGAACCAAGTACGGCTCTTCTCGGAATGACTAATACACTTGGCCTACCAATACGACAACAACAGTTTGTTTTTATTGCATCACGTGTCGCTATGTCACTAATCTTGCAAAGATGAAAGGAGGCTGATCCTCCAGCATTTACGCAATGGTTGATTAAAATGTCTCCTATCAAGGTATCAAGGTGAAAGAAAAGCTATACTTGCAAAGAGTAGGAGCCTTAAGGAAGTTCAATAAAATGGGGTGGGAACTAGCAGGCACATGCATCAACCATTTTTGCGAGCGCAAACGGTGCGATTCGCAAAAATTGGCCGTTTGCGCCCGCAAAAATGGCATTTGCGATGTATCAAGGTTCAAGGCACTCGCAATTTGAGAATTCGCAATTAATTGCGAGTTCTCAAATTGCGATTTAAATGCAATGCAAGAACCACTTTAGAATAGCGATTTCGCTATTAGAGGGCGCAAATTACCATGAAGTTGAACTTCATGGTCATTTGCAAAAACTGTGAAAAATGCACTTTAGTGCATTTTTCAAAGTTTCATGTTTGCACACACATGCCCTTGGGGCATGTGTGTGCGCAACATGGGTGCACATCACTTTTTCAGGGGTGCAACAGGGTGTCATTTTGACACCCTTGCACTCTGAAATAGCATGCGCAATTTGCGAGTACCTACTGGTACTCGCAAATTGCGCATGCATCTCCCATTCATTCCTATGGGCCTGTAGGCCCATAGGAATGAATGGGAGCCATTCCTTAATTGCGAGTCGCAATTTGCGAGTCGCAATTAAGGAATTTGTAGGAATCGCTATTTTCTCAGCGATTCCTACATGCATAGGCATTTGCGCTTCCTTATTAGCGAATCCTTATTTTTCGCTAATAAGGAATCGCAAATGGCATGTTTGATGCATGTGCCTGTAGGTCTATGCATGCCCTTATCCACGCAAAGTCAGCTTTCATATACGCAAGTATAGATTTCGTATTTATGTTAATAGATGAGTATTAATCATGTATATTAATGATAATCCTATTCTGATGAATTGCTTATTTATGTCTGCCTTTACTAACTGCAAATGAATACATTTAAAAAAAAATAAAAAAATTCAGAGCTTGGATAGACTTTGGTGCCAAAGTCTACAGAAATCTCAGTAGTCCCTTCAAGAGCCACACATTTTTCTGTGGATCCAATTAAATTAAGAGAGTGTTTGAATTCTGAAATTGGCATTTTGCTTTTTGCCCTGCACGGTTTAATCAAGATAAAGTCCTGATTCGTTGCCTTACATAGCAGCACTGACCTTAGCAATTCCATTAGTAACCAAGTCAGATACTTGTTTACTGTCTTATGAGGCCTTCTAATTAACTTTTAAGAAGATGTTTGTTGATTTGTAGTACTCTGCGGCAAAGGCCTTGTGATATTCAAAAAGGAGGGAATTATGTATTGACGTATGTTACTCATTCTTGTCAAATAGCAGCTGAAACTATCTAGGTCGATAGTACTCAGTATTGTTCCAACTTTTTTGAAGGACAAAATTAAGGATGAATTGATTGGATCATAGCATTTTACTTCTTTTTCTGAACTTATTGATTTAGCACTTTTGATTGAACTCAGATTACCAGATGGATGAAGGGAAAGGAGAATATTTCAGTGAAATCATTCTAATTTAACTACAATTCCTTTTTTCTGGTCAGTCTGACAAGTCTATGTGCCTAATGTTTCAAGGAGAGCCTTTGCAAGCTTCAGCAGTGAAGGGTACTTCACTGCAAGAAAGAAAGAGTGCCGGCCTAAGTCTGATTTACATCTACATTGTGGAGAGGCTAGGCATATGATGCCGGCCTATCCTAAACAGCTTTTGTCGAGTGCTGGAAGTTTTCAAACCTCTCCAAAGAAGAAGACAGGAGTGTGGTGGTTTCCATAAGTTGGATCTTTTATAAATGACACTGTTAATCTCATTCGCTCTTCTTGCCAATTGTTATGAGAATAGAAGTAAAGGTGCTAATTTATGTGCCTTATCTGATAGTGGTGCCTGTGAGACATCTGCTGATATTGATTGGTGCACATAGAACAATATTCATAAGAGAATTACGGTGACCTCTCAAGTGATTACAACTGATGGCTCACCATTAACTTTAGGACCAAAATGTGAGATTTATTTCCCAAGTCTCTTTTGGTGTTCATCCATAGTTGTTATCTCTTGAACTTATTGTCTCTCCTAATTATCATAATCTGAATGGTAACTGGTAAACTCAAACAGTAATTGTAATCATTGTTTTGTCATGACCATTGATACACCCCTGCAAGTTACTGATTGCCAACTGATGAGCTGAGGGATGCCATTTCCCATTAAACAGTGACTATCATTATTCAGTGTCATTGCAGCCCTGTGCTTTCCTTCATTGTTTCTAAGCCTGAACTCTGTCTACATCCTTCTGATAGGGTAAATGACAGCATCTTACCAACTGAACCTAATGCCATTGTTCCTTTTGGATGCATTTATTCTCCAACCCTGAAGAGAGTCTAAAGGCTTATACACATGAAAGGGTTAATCATGCCATTTTCATCACATATTGGGGCACCTTTGTTTTTGTACCCAAGACGGTATTTATTGAGCTTGTCTTACAAAGGGCTTATCATTGTTTGCTACACCTAAAGGAAGGCAACAAGTGGAAGACTTCTTTCCGCACCCTATGTTGGCATTAAATAGTATTTAATGCCATTTCTGCTGTACAATGGTACTGTCATCTTTAAAGCCATCATGGAATCAATATGCTCTGATTTCTTGAATCAGTTTGTCTTGCTCTATTAGGATGATATAGTGTTTTCAAAGATTCTTGTGGAATATGCATGTTTGGTGCTATCAAGACAACAGAAACATAATTTGTCCTGTAAACCTAGAATTGTGAGTCTTAGATTTAGATTGAATACCTCTGGCCTTCCTATGGATCTGAAGAAGGCATCTCCCTCACTTACATGACCTTTCCAGATGCTTTGAAAAACACACAAATGTCCTCCCATTGCTGAAGAAACCCTCTGCGGACCCTTGAGCATGTCAACTAGAGACCTATCTCCCTGCTACCATTCCCAGCCAAGGTCTTAGAGAAAATCCTCAACAGACATCTCAACAAATACCTCAATGATCACCAACTCCTTGACACCACTCAGTCTCGACCACAGCAGGGAAACTGCCCTCATTGCTGCCAATGATGACATTCGCATGACTCTTCACAGAGGAGACACGGCAGCCCTCATCCTCCGGGACCTTTCCACAGCATTTGGCACAGTCTCCCAGCTCAACCTCTTCCAATGCCTACATGACATCAGAATACAAGGACACACACTCCGATGGATCTGCTCCTTTCTGACTGGAGGGACCCAGTCAGTCAGCCTAGCATCATACACCTCAGATGCTAGCAACATTGTCTGCTTTGTTCTGCAAGGATTCTCCATGAGGCTGACCCTTTTCAATGCATACATGATCACTCCAGTCAGCATCTTCTGCTCTCACGAGATCAATGTTCTCTCCTACTCTGATGACACACAACTCATTCTCTCCCTCACGGACAGGACTTCCAGTACCCGGATCAAGTTCAATGCTTGCATTAAAGAAAGTGCCCAATGGATGAAGACCAACTGTCTAAAGCTGAACACTGACAAGACTGAAATCGTAATCTTCAGGAAGAGACTCCACCTGGTGCCCTACAGATCTAGGACTGACACCGTCCCCCACCTCTCATGCCAAGATCCATGCGATCACCATCAACAGCAAACTCGACATCACTGCCCAAGTCAATGCCGTCAACTCTCCATGCTTCTATACCCTGAAGATGCTGAGGACATTTTTCAAATGGCTCCCAATCAGCACCCAGAAAACCATCATGCACGCCCTCGTCACAAGCAAACTGGAAGATGCAGAACACCCTCAAGGATGGGATCAACAACAAAACTCACCATAAGGCTGCAGACCATTCAGACCTCAGCTACTAGAATCACTCTCAACCTCCCATGCCACACTCACATCACACCATACCTAAAGGTGCTCCACTGGTTCCTCAATCACAAACGGACACAATTCAAACTCCTCACCCAAAATTTTGAAGCACTACATTACACTGGCACAGCACACCACAAAAATTGCATCTTCTTTCACAAACCTTTCAGACACCTTGGCTCATCCGCACTCCTACTTACACAAACCCCACGCATACGGAAAGCGAGATCCGGCGATCGAGCCTTCTCCTACATCGCTCCTAATTCGTGGACTGACCTGCCACTACACATAAGAGCCTCTTCCTCACTTCTTGGATTCTGCAAGAAGCTAAAAATGTTGCTTTTTGAGTATTCACACTAGGCCTTAGGTGTGCCTAGACTCTCACCTGCTCAGCGTCAGGATACTAGCCCAGATAATATTGCGCTCTACAAACCTGCATAACATCAGCTATTGTAGAATGACATTTTCCTACAAGTGTTAATGTGACTCAAAGATTCCTTGGATTTACAAAGCTTTATCGGCAATTCAACAAGGCTTTTGCAGAGATCACTGTCAACATTACTCGAATTCTAGAAAAGGAGGATATGTAGGATGGATTTTGCTGGGGTGATCTAGCTGAAAGAGCTTTCAGTACACTAAAACAAATGTTTTGTCCATCGCCAATTTCTCCTAAGTCCGAAGGAAAGCCGAGACCGGACCCAATCCACCTCGTGTATACGAACCATGCTCAACCACAGTCAGCCATAACTTTCGATTTAGCCCCGGTCTCGCACAACTATATGCCCGTAGTTGGTGCTTTGATTTTTAGGAGCTAGTTTTACAAAAATGTAAAACTTTATAACTTCAGTTCTACTGATGGGATTTTTATCGTTTTTCTCTATTTTTTCTAAATTGGCGTGGGATTTTCCTTGTGTTGTGTTTTTACTTTATTACAGTTTGAGTGCTGCATAAATACTTAACACAGTGCCTCTAATTTCAGCCAGACTGCTTTTGTGCCAAGCTACCAGAGAGTTAAGAACATGTTAATTTAGTGACTTTTGTGGTTCACCCTGACAGGGATTGTGATTGTTGCTTGAGAAGGGTCTTGACCTCCCTCAATCAAAAATCCAGGCTGCAACAGGAATAAAATGAGTATATTCATGAATTAATATGTAAATAGTGTTGGTACACGTAGAATGGACTTTTACTGACGGTAAGTTAAGTGTTTCAGGGCCAATTCACTAACGCATGTAAAGGTACATAAAGGAGTACAGTAGTACTACTTTCCATACTTATAATTTTTGGGGTGATTTGATCCCTCGTGTATTGTTAAGAGGGCCACCACAGTGGCACTGTGAGCACCAATGCAGGAACTCGTGCCAAGGAACATTCCGAATAACAATGCAACGTGGTTACAATGGAGACCTAATCAAGATTAAAAAGGGGAGTTGCCAACACACAGCAGCAACAAGTCCTTCAGTACAAAGTTTAAGTTGTTTAACAACGTCCTAGAGTCTTATCCTTGATAGCCAAATGTCAGGCATAATTAAGCGTTACCTGGAACAGCTTTTTATAACAGATTACTGCTGCTGGTTTTATTATCCAGAGCTCTGCTTGTGTGTCAGGCTGCAAAGTAACAGCATTTCGTAATCTCTATGTAAGGACACGTTCGTTAGGGATTAAGAGAGAGTCATCTGAGAAGGATATGACACAGGTTTGTCAAGATGTGCAAATGTAAACATCAACTTTTTTACTTTCTGAAGTGTACAGTTTATTTGACTGCAACAATGCAGCCTATGTAATAACAGTAAATCTGATCTATTTTTAATAGTTATTTTTAATGTTATATTAACAGGGTTTCACCTTCAATAGTGGCATTCTGCAGTTTAAGATATTGCAAGCTATACAGCAGGCGCATAAACACACACTACTACCATATCATATTCTAGTAATGTGCATCTGCAGGTTAAGAAAAAACCCTGTTATGCCGGACAAAATTAAAAAAATGTGATGTTTGCGCTTGTGCTAGAAATAAGTAACAGGGTGCATAGTGCTTATCTACCTCAATATTTTCAAGGCCACCGGCCGGAATCTCCACAACCGGCCGGAATCTCCACCAACCGGCCGGAATCTCCACCTCCGGGCCGGAATCTCCACCTCCGGGCCGGAATCTCCACCACCGGGCCGGAATCTCCGGCCCGAGTGCGGACATAAAGTTAGTATGAGTAAGTGCATTCTGTGAATACCAAAATGAGTAAGTGCATTCTGTGAATACCAAAATGAGTAAGTGCATTCTGTGAATACCAAAATGAGTAAGTGTATTCTGTGAATACCAAAAAGTACTAACTTTACGTTTTTGACGTAAGTTAGTTCTGTGAATCGGGCCCTACATCAGTGTCGTAGCTAGGCCTTATGCCACCCATGGCGGCGGCTGCGTTGGTGGGGGGGTGGTGCTGCAGATTCCTGTGGTTGCCGCCCTGCGACAGCCGCAGGTAAGAGCGGAGGGGGGAGGCCGGCGCCCCCAAAACTCATGCTGCCTGGGGCGGACCGCACCCCCGCCTCCCCTTGCTACGTCACTGCACTACATCGGATTCCAGTCCAGAGGAACATTCTGGACGTGCGTTCAGCCTGCTGACACTGTCCGTACATTCAAAATTATGCAGTTGTTTTTAACAGTCCTGCACTGTTACAGTGTCTCTTAGTGCTCTAAATTTCCCCAAATGATAACATGTAGACCTTATTCCAAACAGAGAAAAATAAATAATGAAATGTTACTTCAATTTCTATTTCTGTCGATATTTACTGTCTGCTTGCTAGGCTCTCCTGTCAGCAATGCTTGCCACCCCATCTCTGTTTTGACCACCCCAGCTGCTCAATTAGCGCCCCATTAGTAAATCCCTTTTTCATTTCCTGCTTTGCCCATCTTTACTTCTGTCTAAAGCCACTGTTTTCTCCTCCCCTACAAAACTTCACAACCACTACTCCTTATTCACTACCCTCATTGCTCCCTCTCAAAGGGGTCTCAAACAGTATGAAGTGCCATACACACTGATGCTATTCAAAGTACACAAAGCAAATGTGTACTTTTTATAGCTTAAGCTCAAGGTTAAGTACCTTTCCCGTGCAGATGTATCATCTATTAATTCTCTCCATGAATGTGGTGCACAGAATACTATAGCACTGTAGAAAAAAAGTACTAATAAGGCATTCCCGAGTCAGCAGGGGCACCGGCCCTCGCTCCCCTGGGGCAGGACCATCCTCCATATTTTGAGACACCCCCCTGCCTGGCGGGGACCTCACTGCCTTCGATGGAACAGTCAGTGCAGCGGATGCACTGAAAGTAGTGGAGATTCCCAAACGAGTGCCATGTGTTTTTCTCACCACTTCGCAACATTTTTTGTTTAACTGAACAAAAGAGCAATGTACCTGACTCCCAGGGAGTTTTCTCTATGGATCCCAGGGCCAGGGCCGGTGCTAGGCATGGGCAGTGTGGGCAGCTGCCCAGGGCCTCGCACTCAGCTCACCAGCATGGGGCCCCACACCGATCGTGTGTCCTCTTGTTTCCCTGCCGATCCAACTAAAAGAAAGGTGTCTCCTTGCAATTAGGGTCCATGGGAGGGGTCCCCTCCCCAGGCCTCTCAGGGATGGGGTGGGGAGGCCTAGGGGAGGGAGACGCTTCCTCTTGTCCCAATTGCAAGGAGACCATTCAGAGACACTGCGGGACGCCCATTGTCCAGCATTTTAGCACCCCCACAGTTTTAAATTTTAGCCCACAAGCAATTCTCACACCTATCGGGCTGAACGTGTGAGAATTGCTTGTGGGCTGAAAGTTAAAACTGTGGGGGCGCTAAAATGCTGGACAATGGGCCTCCCGCAGTGTCGCTGAATGGTCTCCTTGCAAGGGGTCACTTATGTAAATTATAGGGGCCTCTCACATTCCCTTTTGGCCCAGGGTCCCGCAAATCCTAGAACCGGCCCTGCCCAGGGCAATTGTTTGAGTTTCCCAATTGGGAACAAACACCATGCCTTGCATTCAGGACACAGGCATGGAAATCCGGTATGTCAGCCCTCTCTGGTTAGGCTTAGGCTCTGCCATCAGATACATAATGCTGCTTACCCGATCTCTAAATGTGGCATGGGAACCGCTCGTTTGGTGGGCTGACATCATTTTTGGTTGATGGTTCAGATCCACCAAACTCAAAATGAATCCCTTTATCCCTGCTTCCCCATACTGTCAACCTAACTGGATTGACTACCTTTGTCTGTAGTATTAAGATAGGAGCAACCATAAATGTACATAAGCTCAAGAGCAGTTTTGTTTAATGTATTATTCATTTTATTCACTTATTTTTTGGCATATCTTTCGCTTCCCCAGAAGTGGATACCATACAACTTCACCTAATAATACGGGTGTAGGAAGGTGGAATCTGACTATATGGTTGCCCCCACTTTTTTTATGGTGTTTTGCTGGTTTATGACTTAGTTGGACTGGGATCCTGCTATTCAGGGCCCCAGTCTATCTGCTTTCTCTGTAAAAAGGTTTCCATGTGCCTTAGGCACATCTCTGATTGGAATCTGGAGTGCCCCTATAAGTCCCTAGTATATGGTATACTATGTACCAAGGGCATAGGAACCTCAGAGGCCTACCAGGGGCTGCAGCATGTATTATGCCACCCCTGGAAGGCCATCCAAACTGACACCACAGGTCTGCTACTGCAGCCTGGGTAAGGTGGTGCATGCACCCCTTACTGTGATATAGGTTACCTATATCACTAAATACATACACACATATAAACCTATAAGTCACTCCTAAGGCAGGCCTTATCAATCCTAAAGGCAGAGTGCATGGTTCCTATGTGGGAGGGTGCCCCTTCATGAGCAGGGCCCCTCTGCAGCGTTCGGAGACCATCTCTGATGCTGTTTGTAGTGCAGCCTGACCATATACTCTTAAGCGCATTATAACCTCGCGGTAAAATGCTAACTTTGGAATGGCTGCACCTAAACATGTCGTGTTTGGTGTCAAACATCTTGGAATACTACCCCCCGCCAATTCTGGCGGCGGGGGTAGCATTCCACCCTTCTAGAGGGAAAGACATGTTAACTCTAACTAACCCGGTAACTTCTTTCCAAAGCCTGGCATCACAAAATGGATGCTACTGCCACAGACACAAGTCTGGCCTCCTGCTGCTGGACGAAACTCCTGCAGGGGAGGCCTGGACAATAGGTTTCCTGTCCCATGGAGGTGTGACCACCTCCCCAGACAGGATAATGTGTATTGGGGCTGGGCGGGAGCACTTTCTGGTGCTTTGAAGTCCTGCACTGGGGGCACACTTGGTGTCCCTGTGTATACCCCAGTTCAAACCGGATCAGGGGCTTGCAGCCCCTGCTTTGGCGCGAACTGGACAAAGGGAAAGGGGTGTAGCCACCCCTCTGCCCTGACCCACCCATAGGTGGGGCCACAGAGTAGTCCAACCCCTAAACTTGGTATAAGTATAGGAACCCAGTCCTTAGGACTTTAGATTATCCCTGGACGAAACTCTGAAACTGAATCCTGGACCTTCGACGCTCTACTCACGATTAGAGGACAGAAGAATCTCCCTTGGGGTCAAGGAGTGACTCCCCTGCTTGGCAGGCACCAAAGAAGCATCTGTCCGGTTCGCATTTCTGAACCTCCCGTCGGACGTCAAAGTCATCGCATCACCAGAGGTGGATTCTCAGACTTCCCCGAGGCTACCCTGAGTCCCCAGCAAAGCTGAGGCCCGTGGCTATAGTGGGTGACTTGAAACCGTGACCCCTGGACCCCAAGCACATTTGCAAGTGCATCCTCTTCTGGGTCTCCCAAGAAGTCGTGCTTTGGGCTCCGAGTAGCCCTAGCCTCCAGCACCACCTGCACCGAAGATCACTGGTCCCCACTCCACGAGTGTCCTGTAAGCCAGATCCACGTGCGGCGTCACGAGGCTCCTTCGCAGTCGGTAGCCCGTTGGCTGGTAGCCCTTAACGAAGGCCAAACTTTTCCTAACTTGGCATCCTGGTTGCTCCAGGCCTGCCCTCACTTACCCTTGCTGGGTGAGTTCCCCAGACCTTGCTGGTCTGCACCATCGACGATCTTCCTCTGCATCAAGACTTGCCGTTGCCAAGGCTTGTTGGGTCCAATCCGGTCGCCGACACCTTAGCACTCGACAGACATTGTGTACCAGCCAAAATCCTGCTCCTGGTCACCAACAACGCCTCCTGGACCTCGTGGCTGAAGAGTCAAGACGACCGTCAATGCACCTGAAGCACTCGACATCGGTGGGCATCTGTCCATCGCCTTCCTGGTCACTGGCTAGTGACCCAGACTCTGTCCCCTCTGCTTTCAGGTTCTTCAGAACTCCGATCCACTCTTGGGTCCACCCGGACACTTTTCACTTGGTCGCCAGCAGCACTTTGCAGCAGATCGCCATTCAAATCGACGACGAAACCCGACCCCGAAAGGCACCTATGCACCCGGCTTCCCTGGGTGAGGTAACACGAGTCCTCCAGTGCTCCCGTGGGTAGAGACTCTTCAAAGTCCTAGATCTCAAAGGGTTTGGTCCAAGTCCTCTTTTAAGTGTCCCTTTTCTCTAATTTCCCGATCCCGACTTTCTCCATAGAAGTCAACGGCGTATCGCGGTTGTGTATTTACACTGCACGCGTCTCCCGTGGGTCCCCTGTGTCACTACCTTGGGTGGTTCCTTGTGGTCCAAGCACTTCTAGAGGCTCTAGGCCTAGTGTCTAGTTCAGTCGTGGTTCGCATACCACTTTATTGGTATATGGTTTGGTACGCCCCTAGGGCCCAAACGTGTATTTGTGCTATTACTGTGTTTAAATAACTTCTAACTTATGTATTTCGAACTCTAGCCTCATAAAGAGACTAGAGGGGTGTGTTTAGCAATAAATACATATATTTTGAATATATACCTGGTGTGGTGCTCTTTCATTTGGTCACTCAAGAGATTATAGACTGGTAAAACAAGCTGCTTTACATTCCTTCAAGACTTAGCCTGAAGGCTGCTCTCCATAGCTACCACTAGGATAGCTTTCAATAAGGTTGTCTTTAACCTATCTCCAATAAGGGGTTGTTTGGACTGGTGCAAGGTGCCCACTATAATTAGTGGACAGCATATGCCAGGCCAACTTCTCACATTGGTGTGCAGCGTGTGGGATTCCAGCTTGCTATTGTTTTACCAGATAATCTCAAGTGAATTGATCAACTGAAAACCACTAAAGGTACCTAAGGTACATATAATTTAAACTTAGAATACAGTAAGTTCTACTGACTGTTAGAGTTGTGTGTTAAGGGATAGCACAACCCTTTCTACAACTCAAGAGAGTTTAGTAGGCCACACTAGAGTAGGTAGTGCATACACCACACCACACTAGTAATGTCTTTAAGGGTAGGATCCAAAGAATCCTTGCAGGAAGCCATTGAGCTTCCACCCTCCAAGTATGATACACTCCCATTCTTGGAATTGAGAGCTTTATGCAACTTGAGAAAAATAAGGACAGGCCAAAGCCCCACCACCCAACACCTCAAGGAGTTGTTGGTGGCTTATGACCTTAGTAGGCCCTTGGGGACTGAAGGGGTAGGAGCTGAGGGTGGGGCAGATGATGAGGATGGGACCAGGGGTACCAGTACCCCCAGCCCCCCCTCTGAAACTGGCCAGGAGGGCGACAATGGCCCTGACCTGGATAATCCAACCCCTCCTGAGGAAGATGAAGAGGAGGATCAGAATGATGCCCCCTTTGTCCCCCCAGGAAGGATTGTGAGTGTGCCCAGAAGGTCTAGATCTTCTTCTCAGGAGTCTAACCACTCTGGCACCTCAATAGGGAGCTCTGTCTCATCTCATAGGAGGGAATCCTCTCATGAGAGAAGAAAGAGGCTGGTTCTATATGAGGAAGCTCAGCTTGAACTCAAAAAGAAGCAACTAGCCATAGACAGGGAGTCCCTAGATCTCTTTAGAGAGAGAAGAAAGTTGGGACTAGAGTCCCATGGTGGCAGCAATATCCCTAGAGATAGGGACAGGTCTTATGACCATAGAAACCTAAACAAGATTGTCCCTCCCTACCAGGGTGGGGATGACATCCACAAATGGATAACTGCACTGGAGAGGGCCTGTAAAGTTCAGAAGGTCCCCCAGAGGCAGTGGGCAGCAATCTTGTGGCTCTCCTTTGCAGACAAAGGTAGAGACAAGCTCCTCACTGTAAGAGAAGAGGATGCTGACAATTACACAGTCTTGAAGAGTGCTCTGATAGATGGGTTTGGCCTAACCACTGAACAGTATAGGTTGAAGTTCAGAGACACCCAAAAAGCTCAGACTCAAGACTGGGTTGATTTTGTAGATTGTGCTACAAAGGCTCTGGAAGGTTGGATACATGGCAACAAAGTGCATGACTTTTTAGGATTGTACAATTTGATTATGAGGGAGCACATCCTTAATAATTGTCAAAACCAGCTTTTGCACCAGTATCTGGTGGACTCTGATCTGACCTCTCCCCAAGAATTGGGAAAGAAGGCAGACAAATGGGTCAGAACCAGAGTAAAAACTAGAAATCAGGGTGGTGACCAGAAGAAAGATTCTACTAAGTCCCAAGAGAAAGGTGGGGATAAATCTAAGGATAAGTCCCCTACAGGGCCCCAAAATTCCTCTTCTGGGGGTGGGTCCCAAACTCCTTCCTCTCCTGAAAAGAAACCATATTGCCATGTCTGTAAAAAGCCTGGGCACTGGAAAACTGATCCCAGTTGCCCCAGGATTGGCAATAAAGAAAATGTTCCTCCCACAACTACTACCACCCCTCCTGGTACTACCAGTAGTAATCCTCCTGTTGGGAGTAGTGCACCCAAAAAGTTGGGTGCTTTTGCAAGAGGAACAGAGGTGAGCCCTAGTTTAGACAGGGACCCCTCAACAGACTCCTCTGACTCTGATGGTGGTATAGGATTTGCCACCTTTACCATGGGTCCCACAGCGTTGGGCAGGTACAGATTGGAGCCAATAATTAAAGGTCAGAAAGCTGTGGCATTTAGGGACACAGGGGCTAGTGTCACCATGGTGGCAGGGAAACTAGTCCCCCTCACCAGTTTTTACCTGAATTTAAATACCAGGTGACCAACATTGATGGTGTCAGAACAGATCACCCCATGGCCATAGTCAATCTCAGCTGGGAGGGGGTCACAGGCCCAAAGAGAGTGGCAGTGTCCCCCACCTTACCTGTAGATTGCCTGATGGGCAATGATTTGGAAATTTCAGCCTGGGCTGAAGTGGAACACCAAACCCATCTTAGGATGTTGGGCGTCCCTGTAAAGGTTAGTGGGGCTGTGATGGCCACAGCCCCAGCCCAAGAATTTGGAGAGAAGGAGCCTGAAAGAATGGCCCACTCTCCCCCAAAAGAGAGCACAAGGGTTGAAGAAAAGTCTTCTTCCCCCAGACAGTAGGTAAGGGTCAGCCTCCTCAGGGAACTGACCCTACCCCTAGTGAAGGAACTGCCACAGAGGTAGTCAGGCCTGGCCTGGCCACACCCCTGATGGCAGATGACCCTTCCAAGGTGGTACCCCGTCTGGAGCAGGTAACCTGCCCCTCTCTACCCTGCCTCAGTCAGCCCAGGGCTGCAGAGGTCAGGGAGGTCAGTGGACCCCCCAGGGCCCCCTGTCCAGAGGAAGCCCCCCATCAGCAGATTAGGGGCACCCAGTCTAGTAGCCCTAGCCAGGTGAAAATTCCTCTACACACTGAGGGATCCCCCATACCTTTATGTAGGGACCTCCCCAGAAGGACTCTGGTAGGCAAGGGCAAACCTGGGACCAGAAGGTTCCAAACCTGCCATGTCCCTCCAGTAGTCCATCCAAAGGGACCCAACCCCCAGCTGTAGGCAGCCAAAGGTTGACCCTTAGAGCAAAGTGCAACTCAGTCATGGAAAGACAGGCATACATGGTGACCAGTGATCTGAGGAAGCTGAGGCCAACATTCCTAGGGCCTCACTTCCCTACTCAGACACCTCACCAGCCTTGTACTTTACCTAAGCACACCACAGGTAGTGATTCCCCATGGTGGAGACCCTCTCATACCCTTAGGGTGAGGGATTGCTTAGTGGACCATAAGACAGGGGGCAACCATGCTAGTGCAGGTGCTTCCTTATATGACCACTTAGTCAATGAAGGCTCAACTGGCCAAGGTTAGCCTTATCTCCTTTCGTTTGGGGGGGGTTATGTAGGAAGGTGGAATCTGACTATATGGTTGCCCCCACTTTTTTTATGGTGTTTTGCTGGTTTATGACTTAGTTGGACTGGGATCCTGCTATTCAGGGCCCCAGTCTATCTGCTTTCTCTGTAAAAGGTTTCCATGTGCCTTAGGCACATCTCTGATTGGAATCTGGAGTGCCCCTATAAGTCCCTAGTATATGGTATACTATGTACCAAGGGCATAGGTACCTCAGAGGCCTACCAGGGGCTGCAGCATGTATTATGCCACCCCTGGAAGGCCATCCAAACTGACACCACAGGTCTGCTACTGCAGCCTGGGTAAGGTGGTGCATGCACCCTTTACTGTGATATAGGTTACCTATATCACTAAATACATACACACATATAAACCTATAAGTCACTCCTAAGGCAGGCCTTATCAATCCTAAAGGCAGAGTGCATGGTTCCTATGTGGGAGGGTGCCCCTGCATGAGCAGGGCCCCTCTGCAGCGTTCGGAGACCATCTCTGATGCTGTTTGTAGTGCAGCCTGACCATATACTCTTAAGCGCATTATAACCTCGCGGTAAAATGCTAACTTTGGAATGGCTGCACCTAAACATGTCGTGTTTGGTGTCAACCATCTTGGAATACTACCCCCCCCGCCAATTCTGGCGGCGGGGGTAGCATTCCACCCTTCTAGAGGGAAAGACATGTTAACTCTAACTAACCCGGTAACTTCTTTCCAAAGCCTGGCATCACAAAATGGATGCTACTGCCACAGACACAAGTCTGGCCTCCTGCTGCTGGATGAAACTCCGGCAGGGGAGGCCTGGACAATAGGTTTCCTGTCCCAGGGAGGTGTGACCACCTCCCCAGACAGGATAATGTGTATTGGGGCTGGGCGGGAGCACTTTCTGGTGCTTTGAAGTCCTGCACTGGGGGCACACTTGGTGTCCCTGTGCATACCCCAGTTCAAACCGGATCAGGGGCTTGCAGCCCCTGCTTTGGCGCGAACTGGACAAAGGGAAAGGGGTGTAGCCACCCCTCTGCCCTGACCCACCCATAGGTGGGGCCACAGAGTAATCCAACCCCTAAACTTGGTATAAGTATAGGAACCCAGTCCTTAGGACTTTAGATTATCCCTGGACGAAACTCTGAAACTGAATCCTGGACCTTCGACGCTCTACTCACGATTAGAGGACAGAAGAATCTCCCTTGGGGTCAAGGAGTGACTCCCCTGCTTGGCAGGCACCAAAGAAGCATCTGTCCGGTTCGCATTTCTGAAGCTCCTGTCGGACGCCGAAGTCATCGCATCACCAGAGGTAGATTCTCAGACTTCCTCGAGGCTACCCTGAGTCCCCAGCAAAGCTGAGGCCTGTGGCTATCGTGGGTGACTTGAGACCGTGACCCCTGGACCCCAAGCACATTTGCAAGTGCATCCTCTTCTGGGTCTCCCAAGAAGTCGTGCTTTGGGCTTCGAGTAGCCCTAGCCTCCAGCACCATCTGCACCGAAGATCACTGGCCCCCACTCCACGAGTGTCCTGTAAGCCAGATCCACGTGCGGCGTCACAAGGCTCCTTCGCGGTCGCTAGCCCGTTGGCTAGTAGCCCTTAACGAAGGCCAAACTTTTCCTAACTTGGCATCCTGGTTGCTCCAGGCCTGCCCTCACTTACCTTCGCTGGGTGAGTTCCCCAGACCTTGCTGGTCTGCACCATCGACGATCTTCCTCTGCATTGAGACTTGCCGTTGCCAAGGCTTGTTGGGTCCAATTCAGTCGCCGACACCTCAGCACTCGACAGACATCGTGTACCAGCCCGAATCCTGCTTCTGGTTGCTGACAACACCTCCTGGACCTCGTGGCTGAAGAGTCAAGACGACCGTCAACGCACCTGAAGCACTCGACATCGGTGGGCATCTGTCCATCGCCTTCCTGGTCACTGGCTAGTGACCCAGACTCTGTCCCCTCTGCTTTCAGGTTCTTCAGAACTCCGATCCACTCTTGGATCCACCCGGACACTTTTCACTTGGTCGCCAGCAGCACTTTGCAGCAGATCGCCATTCAAATCGACGACGAAACCCGACCCCGAAAGGCACCTATGCACCCGGCTTCCCTGGGTGAGGTAACACGAGTACTCCGGTGCTCCCGTGGGTAGAGACTCTTCAAAGTCCTAGATCTCAAAGGGTTTGGTCCAAGTCCTCTTTTAAGTGTCCCTTTTCTCTAATTTCCCGATCCCGACTTTCTCCATAGAAGTCAACGGCGTATCGCGGTTGTGTATTTACACTGCACGCGTCTCCCGTGGGTCCCCTGTGTCACTACCTTGGGTGGTTCCTTGTGGTCCAATCACTTCTAGAGGCTCTAGGCCTAGTGTCTAGCTCAGTCGTGGGTCGCATACCACTTTATTGGTATATGGTTTGGTACGCCCCTAGGGCCCAAACGTGTATTTGTGCTATTACTGTGTTTAAATAACTTCTAACTTATGTACTTCGAACTCTAGCCTCCTAAAGAGACTAGAGGGGTGTGTTTAGCAATAAATACATATATTTTGAATATATACCTGGTGTGGTGCTCTTTCATTTGGTCACTCAAGAGATTATAGACTGGTAAAACAAGCTGCTTTACATTCCTTCAAGACTTAGCCTGAAGGCTGCTCTCCATAGCTACCTCTAGGATAGCTTTCAATAAGGTTGTCTTTAACCTATCTCCAATAAGGGGTTGTTTGGACTGGTGCAAGGTGCCCACTATAATTAGTGGACAGCATATGCCAGGCCAACTTCTCACAACGGGTATTTTCACTCTAAAACAATATTAAAAAAGAAAAAGAATTGTTCATATGAGAACAGGGTCTTTAAGGTGCAGTGGCTGCCATTTCTTTTTCAAAGATCTTAGAGTGTAGACTTTCATCAGTCTTATTCATTTTACAGGTGAATAAGTGTGTGTCCCCAACCATTCCACAGTCATTGCAATTGAGGCATCAGCCAGCTGAAAGAAAGATCGGCTACATCAGTGAATCCCTCCCTTTATGAGGCAGCTTGCTGGGCAGTAGCAGTGATGACCTCTTCCCCAGTTACCTTACTACCATCGCACAAATCTGCTGCTAATCTGTTGGCAGCTCACACTAGTTTCATGAGGATTTCTTTAGCCAATATCCATTGTCTGTCATCCTTTTCCAAAATTTAAAGAGGAGGTCTGTTTGCCCCAGGCAATGTATCATCAGTAGTAGCAAAAAGGCTATATATTTTTTTTATAATGCCTTTTTTTTGGTACTGAGTGAAACTGGTCAGTTAATGAGTCAGTGTTTGTGACTCTGGGGCCCACCTTTCCTCTCTGCAGATCCACCACCTGCCTCCAGATTGTCTTCACTAAGGTATATGCCCACAGCACATGTAAAAACCCAGTACCTTTGTGTCGACATCTCAGACTTCCCCCTGATTCATTCAGATAAATATTCCTTAGTGGTTGGGGGGTGGGGGGTAAGGTAGGTTCTATTAAGCATTGTTAGACCTGGCACCATTGGCGTGGGTCTCCCTTCCATTTTTTTGCTGTTGTCTCCTATGTTTTTGCTGTGTTTTTGCTGGTCTAGATGCTTTGGGCACTTTGCCACTGTTATTCAGTGCCAAAGTGCAAGTGCTCACTATTGTAAATTGTTGTAATGGATTAGTGACTCCATGATTGGCCATTTGATTTACTTGTCAGACCCTAGTACAGTGCACCATGTGTGCCCAGGGCCTGTAAATCAAATGCTGCTGGTGGGCTTGCAGCACTGGTTGTGCCACCCACAGAAGCAGCTTGTAAAAGGTGGCTCAGGCCTGCCATTGCAGAGCCTGTGTGCAGTCTGGGACTGCCATGTCGACTTGGCAAGTGCACCCACTTGCCAGTCCCTAAACCTTCCCTTTTCTACATGTTAGTCACCCCTAAGGTAGGCCCAAGGAACCCCTATGGGCAGGGTGCATTGTATGTGGACGGTAGGACATGCCCTGATGTGTGTGGTATGTCCTGATAGTGAATTACAGCCAATTTCGTTTTTCACTATTGCAAGGCTATCTGTTCCCTTAGGCCAGAATGGGCAGTTTGATTATAACATCTTATAAACATAACTGACCCAGGGAACAAGATAGGAAAATAAAGTTTAGTATGCCTGAACTCAGAATGTTAAAATACATCTTTTAGTGTGGGTGATTTTTACATTCTGTGTTTGAAAATACCACTTTTAGAAAGTAGGTATTTTCTTGCCTAACCATCCAGTATGCCTCTGCTAGGTTGGTGTATTCCATGTCTGGTTTGTGAGTGACAGGGGGCTGGAGAGGGCCTTGGCTCCAGCAGTCTGATGAGTCAGGGCTGGGCTGAATAGGGCCCACATAGAACAGAGAGTAGGGGGAGGAGATTTCCTTTCACTTGCCTGCGCATTCATAGAATAGAGAGTAGGAGGAGGAGTTTTCCTTTCAGCTACTTGGGCCAGGTCTGCTTTCAACAATGCTGTCTCCACCTCCTGCCAGTAAGCTGCACCAGGGAGGACAGAACTGGTTTTGACTAGGTACAGACACTCTCTGCCTTCAGAGAACAAAGGATTTAGTAGTATAAATATTGGGGCCCAGACCCCAGAACTTTAGATCACTTCTGGGAATCAAGACAAACCTTTGCTAAGGAGAGAAACCAAGGAAGCTGAAGGAGGAGACTGCCCCTGTGCTGTTTGCTGTTTGGGGTTGGCCTGCAGTGGTTACTTATTGCCAAGGAAAGGAGAAAAGGAACTTTGTGTGTGCTTTAATCATCTTGAGGAAGATCTCCACGGGCTTGAAGCTGAACTTGCCTCCTGTTCTGAAGTGTCAGGGACACAAAGACTTCAACCCCAGCTCCCCCTGAATTTCCTTGCTGGGAATTCTACCTGCAGAGAGGTGCCTGCTGTTGCTTTGGGCCCTCTGGAGACTGCGTGTCGCTGGGAGCTGGAAGCGCGACGCAACGAGGAAGAAGCGTGTCGCCGCCGCAGCTGTTGCCGTCGCATCGCCGAAGAAGCGTGTCGCCGCCGCAGCAGTTTGCCGTCCCATCACCGACGAAGTGCGTCGCATCACCGGAGAAACGTGCCGCCGCTGCAGAGGTCGCCGTCGCATCACCGGAGAAGCATGTCGCAGGGCCTGTCGCAGCTCAAGAAACCATTGAGTTCGCCGCAAGGCCACCGGGCGTGCACGCATCGCATCCAAGTTATCGCATCGCATCAAAGACGCCATTTTATCGCACCGGATCGTCGCATCGCAGCGCCATCTTGTCGCATCGCACCGGATCACAGTAAGAAACAGACGCTTCACCTCCTCTCCGGTAAGGAACAGACGCATCGCCTCCCCTGCGCTGCAGTAAGGAACAGGTGCGCCGCCTTCCCCAAAGCAAGGAACTGACGCATCGCCTTCCCTGCGACCCTTTTGTTTGTATTGCGTTACGCATCCAAGGTACTTTGAGAGTAAAGTGTCGCATTTACCATCTACATTGAACTAAGCTATTTCTACCATCTGAAAGTCATATTTTTGAATACTATATTGTGGATTTTTGTCGTTTGGTCTTGTGTTAAGTCTAGATAAAGATTACTTATTTTTCTAAACTGGTGTGGTGTCCATTTGTAGTGTTTTCACTGTATTACTGTATGTGTTCACAAATGCTTTACACACTGCCTCTGAGATAAGCCTGCCTGCTCGTGCCAAGCTACCAAGGGGGTGAGCAGGGGTTATTTTATGAGTGTAGCCCCCTTACCCTGACTAGAAGCAAGGGCTCCTACTTGGTCAAAGGTACCTACATCTGCCAACTAGAGACCCCCATTTCTAACATTGGTGGTTAGCGGTGAGGATTTGGACTTGCATTTGTGACTCATATACAGTGATTGGTGTACACTACTAGTGAGTGCAGACCATAACGCGACCACATACATTTTGGTAGAATTCTTTTCTTGGGACTTCTATTTTTGCTAGAAACTGCCAATCCTTGTTACCATGAGCAAACGCATCCAACGCATCTATGGATCTACAATTTGAAGAAGACAGTGTTGATATGTACATTGTGTCACAGGTTAAAACACTCTGTAAAAGATTTAAAATCTCTGTGAAAGGCATCTCCAAGACGGAGGAGTTCCAAAAGGCGCTGAAAGCCTGGGTGGAAGCTAGAAAAGCTCCTGAGAATTCTGAAGAGCCTAGTGAGGAGGCAGAGAATACAGATGGGCAGCTGGGTGGGCCATTGGGTCTGACCGGGGAGAAAGTACCTTCCAGGGCAGGCAGCAGTGTTTCTTCAAAGGGCCTGTCTCCAGAAGAGCTGGAGGACAGGGAGAGGGATAGGATGCATAAGATGGAGCTAGCCAAGCTCAAACTGGGTGGTCAGATGGAATTAGAAAGCAAGAAGGTAGCCTTGGAAGAAAAAAGGATGCATTTAGAGCATGAGAGAATGTTGAGAGAATTAGAGTTGAAAGTCAAGAGCTTAGAAATTACTCCCTCTGGTGGCAGCACACCATCCATGCCTGCAAGAGTATTCATCCCCAAAGATGTAATTAAGGAGTTCCACAAGCATGAAGATATTGGGCAATGGTTTAAGGCCTATGAGGTAGCCATGACCTCCCACCGGGTCCCTGAGAAGGATTGGGGAGCGGGGTTGTGGGGGCAGTTTCTCAGTGATGGGCGGGACACCTTGTTCGACTTGCCCTCTGAGGACCAGAATTCCTATGTCCACATGAAGGAAGCCTTGATGACCAGGTATGGGTTGACTCCAGAGCTTTATAGACAAAGGTTTAGAAATTGTAAGAAACTGGACTCAAGTACTTGGGTAGAATATGTGTCTTTTTTTGGCAGAGCATTGGATGGTTGGGTGAAGGGTAGCAAAGTGAATGATTTTGAAGCGCTCTATAATTTGATTGCATGGGAACACTTGTCCAGTAATTGTTTTCCAGAGCTACGCCAGCACCTGATTGATAGTAAGCTGACTATCCCTAGGAAGCTTGCTGAGGAGGCAGACCACTGGGTTAGTACCCGGGTCCACAAGGGTCATGTGGAAGACTTCACCAAAGGTGGGCAGGGTCCCCAGCAGAAGAGTGGGGGGGACAAGGGTAAACAGAGGGAGTTCCAGAAAGGGCCCCAAAGTAATCCCCAAGGGAACCAAGGGAAGGGTTCCCAGCCTCCCCCTGAGAAGAAGCCAGGGGCCCGACAGATAAGCCTGTTCAGAAGGGGCCCAGGAAATGTTATAATTGTGGTCAGATGGGCCACTGCTTCTGGGATCCTAAGTGTCCCATGCAAGTGAATGTAGCACCCACTGGTGCACCGCCCCGGCAGATGGCTAGTGTAGCCCTGGGAGAGGAGTTGGGTGCCCAAGGTGGGTGGGGTCCCGCAGACATGTCCCTGGTCTCTTTAGGAGACAGTGAGATGGTCCCTAGGACCCAGCTGCCTGATAACACTAAGAAATACAGGCAGTGGGTGACCATCAATGGCCATAGGGTGGAGGATCTGAGAGACACCGGAGCCAGTGTGACAGCTGTCAGTTGTCGGCTGGTGTCTGAAGAGCAGGTGATCCCCCATGCATTTTACACTGTAGTTGCCGCTGACAACTCAGAGAGCCACTGTAAGGTGGCCCAGGTTCCCTTTGAGTGGGGGGGTCTCAGGTACCTTTCAAGTAGCTGTGAGGCCAGCCATGCCTGTTGACTGTGTGCTAGGCAATGATTTGGAAAGCTCCCCTTGGGCTAAGGTGGAGCGAAGAGCTCATTTGGAGATGTTGGGTCTGCCTGAGTGGGCGTGTGTGACCACTCGGTCCAAGGCAGCCAGTAAGGGTATTCAAGAGGACCTGGAACCTGAAAGAATGGCCCAGGTGCCTGCCTTAAAGAGAAGAGGCAGGAGGCGCGGGAAACCAGCCCCCGAAGTTCCCACGGTCCAGGAGGACGCAGACCTTGAGGGGTATTCCTTGGAACCTACAGGGGAACAAGTAGCTGAACTGGGGGACCTGCCTGAGCTGACCCATTGGCAGCAGGAAGGAGGACCCTCCATGGGAGAGTTCTGCGAGGAGCAGAAGAAGTGCCCTTCTCTTGTGGGTTTGCGGCAACAGGCCACAAACCAGGCAGCAGGTGATCAGTCTGCATCACATTGGATCTACTGGGAGAATGGTCTCCTGTATAGCGAGCCTAAGGTTGCTGAGCCTGGGTCAGCCAGTGTGCTGGTGGTACCCAGCGCTTCAGAGCCTTCCTACTGGGTCTGGCTCATGATGTGCCTTTGGCAGGACATTTGGGGCAAGACAAGACCTTTGAAAGGCTTGTCACCAACTTTTTTTGGCGCCAAATGTGCAAGAGTTCAGATACTCATTGCAGGACCTGTCAGACTTGCCAGGCAAGTGGTAAGAGTGGGAGGAAGCAAAAGGCTCCTCTCCAACCGTTACCTGTGGTCAGCACCCCCTTTGAAAGGGTGGGCATTGACATTGTGGGGCCTCTGGATCCCAAGAAAGCCATGGGCAACAGGTTCAGCCTGGTCTTGGTGGACCATGCCACCCGGTACCCGGAAGCCATCCCCCTCAGGACTGTGACGGCCCCCGTGGTGGGACGTGCATTGATGGGGATTTTCCCCCGTGTGGCGTTCCCCAGAGAGGTGGTGTCAGACCGTGGAACCAACTTCATATCTAAGTATATGAAGTCCCTGTGATAGGAGTGTGGTGTAACCTACAAATTCACCACTCCTTACCACCCCCAAGGTAATGGGCTGGTTGAGAGATTCAACCGGACCCTAAAAGGAATGATTATGGGTCTTGAGGAACCTATAAGGCGTAAGTGGGATGTCCTCTTGCCAGGCCTTCTGTTTGCTTACAGACAGGTGCCACAGAAGTCCTTAGGGTTCAGTCCCTTTGAACTGCTGTGTAGTCACCCTGTAAGAGGACCTCTGAGTCTGGTAAAAGAAGGCTGGGAGAAAGCTCCCAGTAAACCTCCCCAGGATGTATATAGCTACATGTTGGCCTTCAGAAACCAAACTCGGCGTTTCAGACAACTCGCTCAGGCGAATCTGGAAGCCAGCCAGGAGGAGATGAAACGGTGGTATGATCAGATTGCCACTCTGATCGAGTTTCAGCATGGACAGAAAGTGTGGGTCATGGCCCCCGTGGAGCCTTGTGCGCTCCAGGATGAGTGGACCGGACCATTTGAGGTGGTGGAGCGCAAGAGTGATGTCACCTACTTGGTGGACTTGCGGTCTCCTAGGAACCCTTTGCGGGTCCTGCATGTAAACCGCCTGAAGCCCCACTTGGAGAGGTCCGAAGTGGGCATGCTCCTAGCGACAGATGATGGAATGGAGGAGGAGACTGAGCCTCTTCCTGACCTCCTGTCTGCAACAGAGCAAGATCGGTCAGTGGACGGAGTGAACCTCTCTTCCGCCCTGACCCCTGAGCAGCAGGATGACTGTCGCCAACTGTTGGGACAGTTTCCTGATCTGTTCTCCCTGACTCCCGGTGTCACCGAGTGGTGCGTCCATGATGTGGACACTGGGGACAGTCCTCCTGTAAAACACAAAACTTACCGAGTGACTGACAGGGTGAGAGCTTGCATCAAGGAGGAGGTCTCCAAGATGTTTGCTTTAGGGGTGATTGAGTCCTCTAACAGCCCTTGGGCCAGCCCAGTGGTCTTGGTCCCAAAGGCTGCCGCGCCTGGTGCCACACCTGAACTCCGGTTCTGTGTGGACTAATGAGGACTCAATTCAGTCACCAGGACTGACAAGCACCCCATCCCCAGAGCTGATGAGCTCATTGATCGGTTAGGGGCTGCCCGGTACCTCAGTACGTTTGACTTAACGTCTGGGTACTGGCAGATCGCCTTAACTGATGGGGCAAAACAGAGGTCAGCATTCTCCACACCAGATGGGCACTACCAATTCTGGGTTATGCCCTTTGGGATGAAGAATGCCCCTGCCACCTTTCAGAGGTTGGTCAACCAGGTGTTGGCTGGACTGGAGTATTTCAGTGCCGCCTACCTGGATGACATCGCAGTGTTCAGCGCCAGTTGGGAAGAACATCTGCGCCACCTCTGGGAAGTGTTGATGGCACTGCGGAGGGCAGGCCTCACGATCAAGGCGAGTAAGTGCCAGATCGGGCAGGGTTCCGTGGTGTACTTGGGATACCAGGTTGGGAGCGGCCAGGTGGCGCCCCTACAGCCCAAGATTGAGACCATCCTGGCTTGGGAACCCCCCAAGACCCAGACAGAGGTGAGAGCCTTTTTAGGACTCACAGGGTACTACAGGAGGTTTGTCAAGGGGTTTGGCAGCATTGTTGCACCCTTGACAGAGCTGACTTCCAGGAAGCAGCCCAAGAAAGTGAACTGGACTGACACCTGTCAGAAAGCTTTTGATGCCCTGAAGACTGCCATGTGCACGACGCCCGTGCTTCAGGCGCCCAACTTCTCAAAGGAATTCATTGTGCAGACAGACGCTTCAGAGCATGGTGTGGGGGCTGTACTTTCACAGATGAATTAGGAGGGCCTAGACCAACCTGTAGCCTACATTAGTAGGAGGTTGCTTCCACGGGAACAGAGGTGGAGTGCAATTGAGCGTGAGGCATTTGCTGTGGTCTGGGCACTGAAGAAGTTGAGACCATACTTGTTTGGGACTCACTTCCGGGTTCAGACAGACCACAGGCCCCTCAGATCATCAAATTTTCTTAGGCTGGGTCCCTGGCTTCCAGCAGATGAGGGGGGAGAATCCCCACATTTCAGCTGGAGGGGACACGTGTTAGACACGTGTTAGACCTGGCACCATTGGTGTGGGACTCCCTTCCATTTTTTGCTGTTGGCTCCTATGTTTTTGCTGTGTTTTTGCTGGTCTAGATGCTTTGGGCACTTTGCCACTGCTATTCAGTGCCAAAGTGCAAGTGCTCCCTATTGTAAATTGTTGTAATGGATTAGTGACTCCTTGATTGACCATTTGATTTACTTGTCAGACCCTAGTACAGTGCACCATGTGTGCCCAGGGCCTGTAAATCAAATGCTGCTGGTGGGCTTGCAGCACTGGTTGTGCCACCCACAGAAACAGCTTGTAAAAGGTGGCACAGGCCTGCCATTTCAGAGCATGTGTGCAGTCTGGGACTGCCATGTCGACTTGGCAAGTGCACCCACTTGCCAGTCCCTAAACCTTCCCCTTTCTACATGTTAGTCACCCCTAAGATAGTCCCAAGGTACCCCTATGGGCAGGGTGCATTGTATGTGAAAGGTAGGACATGCCCTGATGTGTGTGGCATGTCCTGATAGTGAATTACAGCCAATTTCATTTTTCACTATTGCAAGGCTATTGGGTCCCATAGGCCAGAATGGGCAGTTTGATTATAACATATTATAAACATAACTGACCCAGGGAACACGATAGGAAAATAAAGTTTAGTATGCCTGAACTCAGAATGTTAAAATACATCTTTTAGTGTGGGTGATTTTTACATTCTGTGTTTGAAAATACCACTTTTAGAAAGTAAGTATTTTCTTGCCTAACCATCCAGTATGCCTCTGCTAGGTTTGTGTATTCCATGTCTGGTTTGTGAGTGATAGGGGGCTGGAGAGGGCTTTGGCTCCAGCAGTCTGATGAGTCAGGGCTGGGCTGAATAGGGCCCACATAGAATAGAGAGTAGGGGGAGGAGATTTCCTTTCACTTGCCTGAGCCTTCATAGAATAGAGTGTAGGGGGAGCAGTTTTCCTTTCAGCTTCCTGGGCCAGGTCTGCTTTCAACAATGCTGTCTCCACCTCCTGCCAGGAAGCTGCACCAGGGAGGACAGAGCTGGTTTTGACTAGGTACAGACACTCTCTGCCTTCAGAGAACAAAGGATTTAGTAGCATAAATATTGGGACCCAGACGCCAGAACTTTAGATCACTTCTGGGAAGCAAGACGAACCTTTGGCAAGGAGAGAAACCAAGGAAGCTGAAGGAGGAGACTGCCCCTGTGCTGTTTGCTGTTTGGGGTTGGCCTGCAGTGGTTACTTATTGCCAAGGAAAGGAGAAAAGGAACTTTGTGTGTACTTTAATCATCTTGAGGAAGATCTCAAAGGGCTTGAAGCTGAGCTTGCCTCCTGTACTGAAGTCTCAGGGACACAAAGACTTCACCCCCAGCTCCCCTGAATTTCCTTGCTGGGAATTCTACCTGCAGAGAGGTGCCTGCTGTTGTTTTGGGCCCTCTGGAGACTGCGCGTCGCTGGGAGCTGGATGCGCGACGCAACAAGGAAGAAGTGTGTCGCCACCGCAGCTGTTGCCGTTGCATCGCTGAAGAAGCGTGTTGCCGCCGCAGCAGTTTGCCGTCGCATCACCGATGAATCGCGTCGCATCTCCGGAGAAGCGTGCCGCCGCCGCAGAGGTTGCCGACGCATCACCGGAGAAGCGTGTCGCAGGGCCTGTCACAGCTCAAGAAACCATTGAGTTCGCCGCATGGCTGCCGGGCATGCACGCATCGCATCCAAGTTATCGCATCGCATCAAAGACGCCATTTTGTCGCATCGCACCGGATCGTCGCATCGCGGCGCCATCTTGTCGCATCGCACCGGATCACAGTAAGAAACAGATGCTTCGCCTCCTCTCCGGTAAGGAACAGACGCACCGCCTCCCCTGCGCTGCAGTAAGGAACAGGTGCACCGCCTCCCCCGAAGCAAGGAACTGATGCATCGCCTTCCCTGTGACCCTTTTGTTTGTATTGCGTTACGCATCCAAGGTACTTTGAGAGTAAAGTGTCGCATTTACCATCTACATTGAACTAAGCTATTTCTACCATCTGAAAGTCATATTTTTGAATACTGTATTGTGGATTTTTGTCGTTTGGTCTTGTGTTAAGTCTAGATAAAGATTACTTATTTTTCTAAACTGGTGTGGTGTCCATTTGTAGTGTTTTCACTGTATTACTGAATGTGTTCACAAATGCTTTACACACTGCCTCTGAGATAAGCCTGCCTGCTCGTGCCAAGCTACCATGGGGATGAGCAGGGGTTATTTTAGGAGTGTAGCCCCCTTACCCTGACTAGAAGCAAGGGCCCCTACTTGGTCAAAGGTACCTACCTCTGCCAACTAGAGATCCCCATTTCTAACAAGCATCCTACAGTGTCAATCAGAATCTGGCATTGCTAGTTACATGCTTCATATTTTCTAATACTTTTTTCATTCGCCATTTAACTGCATGCCAATAATTTCCTCCCATCTTTCTCGAATGTGAAGGTCACAGATTTTTTTCTTTAACCAAGGCTCATATAAGGCTGAAATCAGTCTGCCCCTTATATTAGAGTTACAAAAGTAGAAAATGTCGGTGATGTAAGTGTTCTGCCATTAAAGCCGTCTTTGCAATTCTTGATGCTCGGATCAATTTAGCATAGAGAAGAGCAACTGGACGAGTACAATACTGAATTCTGTCTAAGCGTCATGCAAGGTCAAAAAGGTGCCATTCATATGTATGTCTTCCAGTCCCCTACAACCTCATCTGATCCATTCTGCCATCTTGGATTCCTGCGTCAATTTGGAGAAGGACAGGTAGTCCCAAACGGTAAAGTTAGCCAGGGAGGGGGCACGTTTTTTTTTGGTTTTGTTTGGTACTTACATATTGTAATCGCAACTCAAAATGTATGATCTCGTACTTTCAAAAAGAAAAGGGGGAAAAAGGAAAAACTGTAAGGCAGAGGGAAAAGAAAGGAAGGGAGGGTATGGGAAAAATTAAAGGGGAGAGAAAAAGGACAACAACCCCAACAACTGGGAGAAACCAGTACAGCAGCTAAATCACGTGTATCTACAAGCTAAGCATTACGTCAGCTACAACATTTATCAACAATGTAGACATTAGAAAGGAGCAACAGAGTTGACAATTGAGCGTGTTGTTACCGAGAAGGGTCTGCTATAGTGACTGTAGGTTACGTCAGGCCGTCCTGGTCATCTGGACCAAACATGCAGTACAACCTTAAGGCTCAATTGTATTAACATCTAATAAATCTTGAGATCGAATCCAATCCTGAAAGGGACCCCAAATGTCCCGGGGTCTAGAGACCGTCGGCATCAGCTCCCAGAATGTATTAAGCTGTTCCTGACAATGTATAACATCTGTAACCCAAGATTGGGTCTTCGGAACCCTCGCCCTCCCCCAGGTCATGGCCACCCGTCGCTAGCAATAGTAACATCGCAAGTAGGCGCCTAGATTCAGCAGTGATATCTTTCGTGCACCCTAAAATACCCAGGAGTGGTGATGGTTCCAACCTCGACTCTAGTATCCCGTTAATTAAAGCAAAAATGTCTACCCAGTATTGTGCTATCTTTGGGCAATACCACGCCATGTGAAGAAAGGGGGCCTGGGGTGAACCACATCTCCAGCATCTAGCATCTTCGCGCAAACCCATCCGTAAAAGCTGTGCAGGCATCCTGTAATATCTATGCAAAAATCTAAAGTGAATTAAGCGGAATTTGTAATTCGGGGACAGCATCTCCAGCTGTCCACAGCAGAACTTCCACTGTTCTTCAGTAAGGGGCGTGGGTAGCTCTTCTACCAAACCCTCAAAAGACTTGGGACGAATGATCGGGAAAGTGAGTTGCATACAATTTAATAGTCTTGTGATTAGCTTACGTTAGGATGTGTTAGTTAGTACCTGCTCTAGGGCTGTTAATGTGGGCGGAGGGGCAGGGAAGGAGCTATGCGACTTGCGATCCGATAATATAAGAGTAGGTCGGAGAAGTGCACTGTGCCGTCTCCCGTTGCCTCCGGTGGGGAGATGAATGTATCCCCTGGGTACAGATCGGCAAAGGTCCTCCAGCCGAGTCTGCCTGCTCTTAGAACCTCACCACGATCTGCCATTGACAGTATCTGGGGGTTAAATGCGAGAGGGACGGAGGGGGCATATAGCAGCTCCTGCTTTGCCCTCAAACGAAGACCGTCCCAGGCCCACCGGCGCATTTCGATAGTATCAATTTCATTTCTGGGTCTTTAAAATTTAGAGAAGACTGCAAAGTTTAATGGAACGGGTGCTGATCTGCCCAGCTCAATAGCTATATGCAGCTGAAATGGAGTAGGAAAAACCCAATGATTTAGGAACTGGGCTTGTGCGCAATAGGCATACAAGGGGATATCTGGCGCTCCCAGCCCTCCCTCACTCAAAGTCAGAGTGAGAAGCTCCCAAGAGATTTGTGGCTGTTTCCCAGCCCACACAAGTTGTATCATCAAGGATCTCAGCAAGTTTAAAAACGCGTGTGTAAGGGGTATGGGGAGGGGTGACAAAAAGATATAAAAATTTGGGCAGCACAATCATCTTGGCTATAGCAATTCTTCCCTCTAAGGAGAGGGGTAACCGCGACCAAGTTTTAATTTTTCCCTCTAGCCAGCTGATCTTGCACCCAAAATTAATCTCCCAGAGCTCCTGCATGTCACGACTTAACCAGATCCCCAGGTATTTAATATGGTCTGTCAGCCCATTTGAGTGGATAGTACAGTGGAAATGGGGTTGTGCAGTCTGTCAGAGGGAACATCGTGGATTTGGACTAGTTTATTTGAATCCCAGATAACCCACCAAATTTGGTTATTTCGTGGAGTATGGGGAGTGTATTTTCTACTGTATCATTTATATAGAACGTGATCTCATCCGCGTATAGCGAGATTAATAGGCCTCTGGTTGAAAACCCCACCCCTCTATTGGCATGATGTTGTCGGAGTCGAGCAGCCAAGGGTTCCATAGCTATAGCAAAGAGGAGTGGGGATACAGGGCACCCTTGCTTTGTGCCCCTAGTGATAGGAAAGCTCTCTGATAGGAGACCGTTTGCGTGCAGTCTGGCAGTGAGGCCTGCATATAGGAGCCCATTCGGAGTTATAAATGCCGGGCTAAAGCCTAGTCTACCCAATATGGTGAATAGGTAGGACCATTCGAGTGAATCAAATGATTTAGTTACATCTAGCAACACAGCCACTGCAGGAGTCTGATGATTTAAATAGTGGAGTAGAGCGAAAAAGGTTCTCAGGTTTTGAGCTGTCGATCTACCTGGAATAAAAGCAGATTGATCCGGCCTTGCTATCAGGGGGAGTAGGGGCTGTAGTCTTTGGGCAATTAATTTAGCATATATTTTGTTATCAACATTAATAAGAGATAACGGGCAATAAGAGTCTCGGCTAGTGGGATCTTTATCAGGCTTTAGTAATGTTAATACTACTGCTCCGCGCATCGTGGGTGGGAGACGACCCATGTCGTTCGATTCCTGGAACACTTCTAATAATTGTGGGGCTAGTAATGTGCTATAGGTTTTATAAAGGGAAGTGGTCAGGTCATCCAAGCCCGGAGCCTTGTCATTCCGAAGGCTATTGATGACCTGAATTATATCTTCTAGTGTAGTGGGTTCATCTAGATATTCTCTATGTGCTCTACCTAGCCAGAGCAGCTCTAGTGATTCCAAATATGTATGCAGCTCCTCCTTTATGTCTGGGATAGTAAAGGAGTATAAATTAGCATAGAATTCTGATAGGTGATTAGGTATCTGTTGCGATCCTCTAATTGGGTCACCATTCTCATCCCTTAACTCTGTGATGATAGCAGAATTTCTTGGAGGTCTAAGCATGGCCGCCAAAGTTCTGCCAGGACAGTCTCCCTCCCCGTATCTTCTAGCAGTGCTATATTTCCCCATGAATCTCACTTCTCGATTTGCCTCCTTAGTATATTCAGAAAGGAGAGCTCTAAGTGATGCTAAGTGATCTCCTTCGCCCGTATTGAAAAAATGTGTTTCCCTATCCTTGACTTGTGCCTCGAGTGCCTGGAGTCTCTGTCTGATAGACTTCAATACGTCCGCTTGTTTGGCAATACAGCATCCCCTTATGACCACATTAAAGGCCTCCCACAATGTACCCGCCGATTCAACCGAGCCTTTGTTCTCAGTAAAATAGTCGCAGATATCCTTCCTGATTTCCTCAAGGAAGGCAGGGTCTAGCAGGGCTAAGGGGGGGAGCCGCCATGTGAAGGGGCTTCTAGTTGGGGCCAGGATTTCTAGCTGCAACAGACAGGGGGCGTGGTCAGAGATGGTTCGCGGCAGAAGACACACCTCTGAGGTCCACATAGCAATGTCCCGGGAAACCACCCAGTAGTCCAGCCTGGACCAGGTGTTATGATGTGAGGTGATGCAGGATCCTACTGCGCTATCTGGGTGACGGTTCCTCCATATATCTACCAGGTCATTTGCTTGCATGAGAGAGTTAAGAGCTTCGCTTGCACGGGGATGCAGTTTCCGTGCCGCCCCCCCTTCTATCTAGAGTATCATTCAATATGGCGTTGAAGTCCCCACCCCAGATGATCGTTTCACAGCCCAATCCAGCGATTTGAGCCCATACATTATGGAAAAATTCTGGTTTGTCCATGTTGGGGTCGTAAATAGCCACAAACACAATCTCCCATCCACATAATGAACCTTTAAGGATGACAAATCTTCCTTCAGTATCGAAGTGTGTATGCATGGATTTCCATTCCAAACCTCTGTGCGTGAGTATAGCCACACGCCCCCTCATAATTAGAGCAGCCGGTGGCGTACATCTCCCCCCAATATCTATGGTGCAGCTTAGTATTGGATGCGTCAGATAGATGTGTCTCCTGGAGAAAACAGCAGTCGATCTTGTGTTGTATCAAGTATACTTGAATGAGCCTAGCCTTTCTGTGGTTATTCAGACCTCTAATATTCCACGTTAAGAACCTCAGGGTGGACATGTTCGTTTAATGTAATGTGCCCAATTTTCATTGTGTAACCTCCTGACAAAGCTCCGGAAAACTATCTTAAAATAAGCCAACATAATCTGGGAATGAGTTTGAAAAGGCCCTCCTCCGTTGTCCCGAACAGACTGACAAGACTTGTCTAGTAGCTGACACATACTGCTTGACCAATGAACAACATTCTGCTGTACTACAACCCTAATCCCAAGCCCCCCAACCACACCAACCCCCCAATTAGGTTGAGCAATAGCATCCCACCTCAAACTGCAAACAGCCTCCCAACATAAGCAAAAGAAAACAGTTACAGGAGATCTCCCTAGAGGGCGAGGTGTCTCCGGCGTACACCCTGACCGAAGACCAGATGGCTGAGAGTTTTGATGAGAGATCAAATAAGATTACCCATTTCCTTTTTTTGAAACCGTGTGAGTTGAACAGCGGAGGGAGCAGACAACCACCAATACTTTAGCACAGAATATACAGGCCTCCCACCACACTCCTTACCAACACTCCCATTAGTTTGATCATTGTAAATACGCATAAATGTCAGTCATTGTCGCTGAGGGTCGTTTCTGATCTTCCTGAGGTTTTAGGCGGGCGTTTATGCCAGCAGCATGTTTGGCAAACTTCATAGCTGATTTAGCGTCTGTAAACAGGTGGTGGCTGCCCTTGTGTGTGACTTTAAGCTTGGCTGAGTACAGAAGGGCATAGGTGATTCCTGCCTGGCAAAGGATGCGCTTGGCCGGGATGAATTCTCTCCTCATGGACTGAACCGCCAGGGTGAAATCCGGGAAAAAGAAGATCTGGTTACCCTGGTGTGTTATCTGTCCCATCTCTCTTGCTGCATGGAGAATACCATCTCTATCACGATAATTGAGCAAGCGGGCCAGGATAGGTCGTGTGGTACCGCCCACAGGAGGTCTCGGGCCAGGAATCTGTGAGCTCTCTCTACGATGAACATGGTAGAAAGAGACAACCCAAAAATGTCTCGCAGTAGGGTTTCGACAAAGTCCGCAACCTTGCCCATGGCCGTGGTCTCTGGTATGCCAGTTATGCAAAAGTTATTTCGGTGGGACCGGGCTTCCAAGTCCTCATTTTTGGCCTTAATAACCTCCAGGACCCTTTCCATAGTAAGCAATTGTTCTCTGGATTCGGCTTGGTACTCGTGGGCATCAGAGGCTCGGTTTTCCAATTTATCAATGAACAATTCATGATTGTCCACTTGTTGTTTGACCTGGTCTAGCCTGTCAGTGAGCTTGTCTATCTTGTTATCGATTGTTTTGAAGCTAGATTTAACGTCCAGAAGAATGGTACACAGGTCGTCGCCTCCCTCAGCGGCCCCATCCCTGTGTTTGGCTTCGGGATCTTGTTCAGAGTCTGTGTGCCTGGTCAACCTTTTATTTTCAAATGGCAGCTTGGTCTTTTTAGTGTCCGTTTTCCCCATGTTTCTGATGCTATTTACCGTTGTATTCCTCCTGATTGTGGGGTGTTGAGTTTGGGGATATTGTCACGCACTGTCGTCCCCTCCCGGGCTCATCGAAGGGAGAGAGCCCACCCCAACCGTCGCACCTCGGTTCGCCGTTGTCGCTAGAGCAATAAGCAGGCACCTGGAGGGGCACGCTTGACGATATCTGTTCAGCAGTTGCCGCCTCGGGAGCCAGCCCATTCACACAAATAGTCCTCTGGTCCCACACCCAACAAGGTTTCGGTATGCGACTACACGCCGGGGCCCAAAAGCAAGGCAGAGTCCAAGCGGTCCCCCCACATTATCTCCTCTGCAGAGGACCTTACAGGATTCCCAAGGGGGGAGCACTGCGAGGCCTATCGCAGCCTCTATGCCTCCGGATGACTGCAAGCGTGGTCGGACGTTATAAGGCGTCAAGCTGAGGCCCAGGAACCAGGCCAGATCTAAATGGCTCCTCGCGGCTTAAATAAGGCCAAGCCTCCTATCTCGTGCCAGACCAGAGTTCAAAGGGGGGGCTTCACCGGTGTCTCAATGGTGCCCCTGCCACAGGGCATTCGAATGTTAGTTGGGTTGTATTTAGGCTTTGGGGTGGTCCCAAGGGGCAATATCAGGGCTATCTAGTTCTACCACGTCTTAGTGGCAGTAGACCAAGGGGACGTCTCCCCACGCCCGGAGCATGCAGGGATCTATAAGGGGCTTCCAAGGAGTCACGGTGTTGCCTGTGAGTCAGGGCATTTACTTACATGCCAGCTTGCTGAACCGCAGTCCGCTGCGAGTCCGGTGATCTCTCCACCGGTGTTAGCAGGCACCGAACTCCTGTACTTTAGCGCTCGCCAGCCGCGACTCTCACTTGGCAACCGGCGTGCCCCAATCGATCAATCCGGCTCGGCCACAGTTCAGGCTAGAGTGAGCCTCCAGGCAGGGAGAGGACGTGGCTACAGGCCCCAGGCCCGTACGAGGGTCAGCAACCCTCTCGCTCAGCAGCCGCGGCCGGGTCTGCCCAGTCTCCTCACGCAGCGTACCTCCAAGGCCCGGGCGTGCGCCCACCTCCAGGGACAGGATGTCAGTCGCACACGCTCTCTTCGACGCGGATTCCCTCCCCCACCAGCCGGGCCGCAGATGAGCCGATGGGGTTTATCCTCCGGCAGGCCCAGTCTCCGCGTGTTGGCCCACACGCCGATCGTTACTCGCAGGCGGCCTACTTCACGCGTCTCCGGGGTCGCTAGGCCCGGCTTGCAACTGGCGGATTGTCGGTCCTGCGGCCTCGAGAGTGGGCTCAAACTGTGCAAGATGTGTTGGGCAATCCAGATTTTGCAATTCTATGCGTTTATTCTCTACGATGCATAAGGATTATGGGCGGATGCTGACTCAGCCGGCGGAGCCCTCTCAAAGAGCGCCCATCTCGCAGCTCAGCTAAACCACGCCCCACCAGGGAGGGGGCATGTTTAATAATTATTTTGGCCATCCAGATCCAGAACATGGACATCAAAGAAAGTAAGTGTGGTATCTCAGGGCGCATCTTGTGCAGAGTCAGAAATAACTCATTCAGTGTGCAAGGCCAGATAATAACATTGTGTAGTCTGGTTAAAAAAAATGCCTCCTTGGTCATAATTGAGCTTTAGGGTAGGGGTGGACGATAAATTCTGCTCCGTTGGCCAACACGGAGTTCCAGCCACCCTCCACCAACCACAGCATACCAGAGTTTTTTCTCACGTTGGCTCGCCAACAGTAAGTTGGCGAGCGAGAATTGGTGTCCCCTTGCACCATTTTCAAGTAATAGGAGGTCACCCAGTAAGATTTTCTCACTGCAAGCGGCCGTGACCATTCGCGGTGAAAAGCTGCCAATCAAGTTGAAAATCTACACACGCAGTGGGAAGTAGATACCGGGTAGGGCTTTGCTTTTACTTTAATCGGAGCTAACATAGTTTGAAACTCTGTATACCTGCCCAGAGGACCTCACAGCCGCAATACTTCAATTAAGGGGTTAGCGCTTCTTGTGACCCTGCATTTTGAAGTACTATTGAATTCAGACGCACATTTCTGATCACTTACTGTCCGGTCTCTTCTTTGGGCTTACCTCTGCATGCATGCTTTAGCAGTTTGGGGCTTTCTTGCCACCTAGCTTAGGCAAATGCCTTTATTATCGATATTTATTTACACTGAGCAAATCTTTACAACACTTGCACAGCACAATGATATAACTATGTGCATGCTTACATATCTCTCTCTTTGAAATACCTTGAGTTCATCCTCTTCCTCCCCTCCTTGTGTTTTTAAGGAATTCTTCTGTTCTCTTCCCTATGATTGCCATATAGGACAGAGAGCAACCTGAGCCCCATGCCAGGGTGAGTTGAGGCATGACTCCCGAAACTAGCGAGTAAGGCTCACTCTTTGTATGGAATTAATCTTACTGTTGTCTTTATCAATATTTTGCTCCACCTACTGCAGGTGATTAAGGGGCATTGAGTGTGCATGTAAGGGGGGGTGTATGGCAAGGATATTTTATCCTGTTTGATGCTCTTGAATTGATTTTTCTATACATAGAAATATCACGTATGTTAACCTGAGTATGACTGTTGACCTAGCTGTTTTGTCTTAACCTTGTCTTGCTAGACAAAAATGTTCACATAAAAACCTTCTGCACATGTGTTTTGCAGGTTACACCAGTGAATCCTTCATCTCGTGACATCTCATAGGATCACTGGAAGGTTTTGTAGATGTCATAATTTGTTTTGATTTGAGCACACTTAGCAGCAGCACTGAATTTAGGTTATGAAGAGGCTGCAACACCTCTGCTCAGGGTTATAGGCTGAAACATGTCGACCTTTTTTTGACATCAGAAGCAGGTTTCATTTTTCCCTGCAGTGCCCTGTTTTTAATCCTGGCCCAGGGTTGCAATAATAAAGGAACTTGTGGACCCTGTAGCTAGTTTTAACTCTTGCTTTCACTTTGCTCTGTTGCCCTCCCAACCACAAGCTCATCATTCTGGTATTTATTATACCTCTTCCTCAAAAAACATCCCTGAGATCCTCCTTCTCAGAGAGGGGGTTGTAGCCAGTACTGTGACTAGGCATTATAGTAGGAGGATGTTCCCAATGATGAAGCATACCACCTACGGTGGGTGAGGGAAGTTGTCCTTTAAAAAGGATACTCCACTACGGCCAGGGCTCCAGCTATAATAGCAAGGGTTTCTTTTTGTAGTTCATATATTGAGTAGTGGAGTCAACCCTTGCAGATATTTAAATCTCCTATGACCCTCTTGTGTGATATAGAGAAAACAATGGCCAAGATGCACAAGAAGAAAACTCAATGCACATTAGGGCTCCATGTTATTTTGTTGCTCAGAAACAAACCCAAAAGAATTAATTGGCAGACAAAAAGGTATGGTGAAGTTGAGCTGTGTCAAAAGTACATTGGCCACCGTGGGTGGCAGGCAGACAGGGATCGCTAAAGTGGTGCACAGTCCTTGACCCAAGGGGCAGAGGCAAGGTCTTCCATTGACTTTGTGGCTGGTGGGCCGCCCAGCAGGCTCTAAATGAGCCCCTCATTGTTTAGAGTGGGTACAGCGGTGCATACAAGGAAAACTGGGCACAGGTTTAGTGGTGAGAAAATTAGGCCTCAATGTTCTGTTCATTGGCTGTCCCAATCCCAGTGCTCTCCTGTTCTCTGGCCTAAATGTGTGTAATACTTCCACCTGCTATTCATTAGGAATCTATAAGTTATCCTGTCATACATGATAATTATCTTACGTTGATATCATGATAGTTAATTTGTGGAAGCAATAGTAGTTTCCCACATTGAGCACTTCATGTCTGCTTATTTAAATATTGAAAAACCAGTTAACATTTCAAAATTGCAAGGCAGTCAAAATCAAGCCATGAGCTTTATTGCCTTGTGCCCATGAGCTTCCATGATTTGCAAAGTTTTTGTTGGCAAACCTACTACTGGGAAGCTGCGTAAGCTCAGAATATTTTGCTCATGTATTGCTTAATGGTAACAGCTTTGGAGTAATCTCTCCATTTTCTTTAATGCTCTATTTACTCTATTCATGGTCTCCTCTCATTAAAGGCGAAGGCCCAGTCAATGCTTAACTTTTACTGCCCATGAGAGCTCTATCTCACTCAGATCATAAGAGACAGACCCTTTCACTATGTGTACAGTACTGTAATCTGATAAGAATGTGATAACAAGCTATTTATTTCCTGCTGCAAATAAGAACATTGATATTACACATTTACTAGTTTTATCAATGGGAAATTAACTGAGGGATGCCTGTCCTCTGCCTTTGACTGGAAGCCTTGGTCATAGCTTTTCCATTGGCTGATTGTGTGAGGCAGGTATAATTTCATGTTATTGACCTCGCATGCTTACTGACTTCATAAACATTTATTAATAAAAGAATGGTGGTTGAAGAAATACTATATAACATTAATACTGATACTAATATCAAAAATATATATAATGCATGACATTTCAATTTTAACATCTCAATGCACTACGAATGACTGATGTTAATAATGTTGAACATCAACACCACTGAATACATGTGGTATTTTCACCTGAGGTGTACATGTTTACACCCAGGGTGTAACTCTTTGTAGCATTCCTCTCCACGTGGTTCATGTAGCAGGCTGTGTGACTTTTTTTCTCTGCCCAGATACTATCTGGGCTGAGAAAAACGATTTTCGGAATGAGAAAGAAAGGTGTTTTGGGATTGACTATTTAGGATTAATACTGTCAGACCATTCCCCCAATACTGGTGCGAGCACAGAACTCTCATAATAATGTATTAATAGCTCCACCCTGAAACTTAGTAAGAGAATCTCCAATTCCATACTAATTTCTTCTTCAGGTCGATTAATCTTTGCCACTGTGTTAGAATGGAGCACAGCCCAAATACATTTCTTAATAAATCATCAACTTATAATAATTAATATTCGGTCAATGATGAGAGGTTTGATGAAGTTTTAAAAGCTTTATTTTCTCATATGAGATTAGTACATATTGTTTTGTCTTTTTGTTTAGGTTAGTCAAAAAAGTCTGTTTACAGAAATATCAAGAAAATTTGGTAAGAATTTGCATATAAAATAACAGCATTTTCCATAAAGGAATTAATCCCTACCTTAACCTTAAGGTTCTAACCTATCCTAGCCAGAACCAGTAAAGAGTTCCTTTGGAAAAGAGCAAGAGAAAAATAGAGCATCAGGCTAATAGCCATAAGAAGTCGAACTTCCCATAAAGAGTAGTTCAGGAAACTCAGCCGAGTTCCCCAACAGCTGTAGTAGCAACGGTTAACACAGGTGTAAGGAAATACAGTGCAAATGCAGTAACTATGATCAGCATGGAGAAAGTCACCAAAATCCCCATTAGTAGTAGCTCACAGTAATTTTAGGTAGGGGTAGCACAGTCAAGTGCTAGAGGGCATGACAAGGGGAAGATGTACATAGAATGCATTGCCTCTCCAACTAGGAACATGTACTAAATAGAAAGGCATAAAACATGTTGCAAAATCCGAATGTTGAATCATCTCTAGCCAATAGAAAAGGATCTTCCATCTTCTCTCTCGATTCCCGCGGTAAACATCCATGTCGACATGATGTTATTTGAATGCTACTACAGCGTATTAGAAAAAGATACATCTAGGAAGGTTCTCATGTGAACCTTTGGGGGAGAGGAGTTGGCCTAACGGCTAGGGCGGTCTACCTCGAATCTGGGGAACTGGGTTCAAGTCTCGGCAATGACGTTGAACATCCTGTGATTCTGGGCAAATCACTTAATCTCCCCGTGCCTAACAAAAAAAATTAATGTGTCCTCAGGTCACGCAACTGGTGCTATGTAAAGCTCTCTGATACCCGATACCTTCGGGTCAAGTTTGCGCTATATAAAACTCCGTAAAATAAAAAAATAAAAACTTTGCAAGCCTACTCTGTTAGCTGTTCAGTGTTCCATTGTGTAACAATGGGCTGCTCTATAAAACGAAGCATACCCCGGTTAGATCATGAGACTTGAGTCTATAGCAATATACTTGTTCATTATAATCATGAGGCAGAGGTAACTATCTAAAATACAATTAAGTCATATGGTGTGAGGAAGAAAAGAAATACATTTCGCAGCAAACAGCACATTTCAAGAAGATGTTAGGTTCTACAGTTCAAACATAACACTAAGGGGCCGATTCCGATCTCGGTCGGAGGCGCACCCAATACCATTCGGTCGGGAAAAAAGCCATGCGAAAGCCTGTTTCCCGACCGAACCGTACGCGGGTCCGGCCGAGCGAGTACGATGCGAATTCGCCGACCGACTCGTCCGGGCGTCCCGACAGCTCCGACCGACTCGCTCGGACTCGAACCGCTCCGACCGACTCGCTCGGACCCGGTCGCACCGCGCAATGGAGACGTTTCCCGGCCGGGTAAGTACGATGCGCGCCGCGAGCAGTCCGACCGAGCCGCGCACTCCGGCTCGTAAGAGCTGTCGGAGCCGTACTTTGGGGGTCCGTGTCGGACCCCCTGTACGGCGTACCCGTGCGAGGCGCACACAGGGGGACCCAAGGGTCCCCCTACCTGTGCGTGTACGCCGCGGGCGCTCCGCGGCGTACTCGCTGTAGGGGGCGCCCTTGTCCGCCTCGCACCCATTGAGGCAATGGGAGCCCGCGTACGCGTTGTACGACCGGCTCCCATTGAGTTCAATGGGAGTCCGACCGACTCGTGTCCGATAACATACGGCCGCATCGTACTCGTTCGGTCGGACTGCACGGGTCCGATTCGGTCGGAAATCTCTCCGGGTCCGGCTCGGTCGGAGAGATTTCCGGCCCGAATCGGAATCGACCCCTAAGTCAGTATTTACAAAAAGGCATTACTTTTAATAAAGGGAAAGGAAGGAATAACAGAAAATATTGAGGTCTAGCAGTGAAAGAACGACAGGAATGAGAGCTTTCTGCAGACAAAAGCAGCATTTTCTCTTTTTACATGTTTAATAAAAGCACACTTTCTCTAACCTCTATATTGACACGCATTTCCTATATTAATGTCAAAACGCATTTCTAAATTGTCATGTGGTAAATTTTTGTCAAAAATGTTAACTTCCTCACTGGTCTATACAAGACGTATATTATGCAAGACTTGAGGAATAAACCAGTCGCAACGTTCTGTGTCAATGGTTTGCAACTACAATTGTGGTCGTAATGCACAGCGACCCCATGATATATTTTGCTCGACTCATACCATATCATCTTTATTAATTAGATTATATTGTTTTTACCCTATAGTAAAAAAGTTTCATGATAAATATTATTGTAAATTGTAAATTAATTTTATATATTTATTTTAAATGTAAAATGTAAGACAAAAATGCTATAGCACTGTTAACTTAATTTTAAATTAAATCTATAATTAATTTAAATATAATAATTTAAACAAAAATTATTTTTCTGAAGCTTTAATTAGAAAATAAATCTCACCTAAAGTAATAAAATAGTTTTTAGTATGCATTAATAATTAAAAGTGATGTATAGAATTCATTAAACATATTTTAATTATAATTATTAAAATGCAATATTATATTAATTTTTAAATTTAACAGAGGTTATTCAAATATTGTATATGTAAATTCAAATCTGTTTTATTTTCATAATTTTTACCATTAAATTATATTTATTTCTGTTGTTTATTTTTTAAAGAATTTTACATTATTTTCTATCAGGTTTTATTTTAAGTCCATGCCTCGATTATTCTCTGTGGAAGCGTGTTGCAGCATTAGTGGTTGGCCATGTGTAGTGCTGGACTCACTCCAGCTCTGAGGTGGAGTAATTTACTATTGTTTGGGGTCCCTTTTTGGCTTCAGTAATTTTAGAAGTGCAGTTTGTGAATAGTGATGTGCTTACTTTTTTGTGGGTGGGTGCACGTCCCTCCCTAAACCCCTACCTAACCCACTCTAAGACCTGCCTTATTCCTTCCTAATTCTCTCTCCTTTAGTCATAACATTTCTCCATTTTCCAGCCACTACCCTCTGTCCCGCCAATATTTACTGCTAAAACGCATACTTAAGTGTGTGGTGACTCCGCTGTGGGGGCAGATGTTTTGTGATTCTTCATTTCCCTTGAATTTCTTCATTCACATGATGAATATAATGTATTGTCATAAACTCTGGTCTTTAAGTGGAAACACAGAAACTTACTGGTCAATAGTAATAAACATCCTACAGAACTTGAAAGGTTTTTCTTACTTTTGCTTCTTGAGAAAGATGTCAAAAGATGTGGCAGGGATAAGCCACCATCTTTCTCTTTGTCATTTCCCACGCCAAACTGAGCCAAGAGCTATTCCTGGGCTCTTACCAACAACCATCAGCACTTGATAAGAAGGTACAAGGTGTACAAGCCACCAGGACACTCCTGAAATACAGGTATCCAGCATTGGTTGCAGTCAGATGGTAACCGCAAGATTGTGAATATGATTGTGGCTCTCAGTTCTAAAACTGTAGGTATGACTATAAGATGCTTATTGCTCCCATAGAGACACCTGCAGGTGTCCTTAAACCCCTGGATCTCTCAGACATCCCTCACATTTTGAAATCCCTTGGAAGTTGTTTTTGTCCTAAATGCCAGTTTCAAGATTCGTCATGACCCAATAACCATATTTCACACCATTATGAAAGTCCAGCTACGTTCTTGGAGTCAACCAACAATATATACCCCATGGTCTGGCAGGTAAATTGTGGTGCCAACTACAAGTTGACTGGTAGCACAGAGTGTACTCACCAAACTAAAATGCCTGCACTTCTGGTGAATTTAATTGGGTTAAATCAAATATCTTAACAAACTTACACATAGAATCTTTAAATAGTAAGAGAAAAGTCTAATTTGGACCAAATAACATCAAAATCAACTAACTATGTTATCTCTCAGCTAATTTGTAAAAATGATGTCTTCATCATATCTGTGCAGCAACGTAAGATTAGGTGGGGCAAGATGTGCCAAGCTCACTCCTGTCCCATCACAATCTCTTGCCTCAATTTGCATATTTTTATCGGTTCCTTCTTTCATGCATTTGGTGAACACTAAATTCAGATCTTTGTGTTAGATACAGCCATATCAACAATAAATCATCCACAGATTTGTTCATATAGACATTAACCAAATACAATAATTAAAAGTTGCTGCGGAACATGAGCGCCACTCTATATTTTTCAAAATTAATCCTGGTTCTTGTCTTTCAAGTCTCAGCCATCTGAAATGCATGTGTGGCTCGCCTTTCCTTTGCAATGCCTATATTGTTAAATGACAGGAGATAAAATACCAGCCACTAAAAGTTGCCTTTCACCAAACCAGAGCCTAACCATCATTTGCTAATTGTCATCTAAGTACAACAATGCCACTCCGCTTATAGGCAATGAATATTTCAAGATAAATCCCATAGCATACTACTGTGCTATGAATCTTGGCTCTGCATCAGTTATGTATAGGAAGTAATGGACAAAGTTTAGTGGCAAAGCCATTCACAGTATAAAATGCTGCTGCATTGTCAATGGGTCCCTTTTTCTGCACCTGGACCCATGTTTATTATAATATTGGATTGTTTGGGCCCCTATTAGTTTTAACCCCTAACTTGCTAAGGAAGTGACCTCCAGGCACTACATTTCTGTTACTGAGGACATGGAGGTCATATCCTCGGACCAAGAAGGGCAAAGGGATCCTTAGCTCCTCCCATCAGGTGTTCCACAGACAGATTTGTGAAATTATTTTTATCTCTGACTCACAATCCACACAACCCAGAAATCATGAGATGCTGTTGCAAATTGTGCAATCATCCAATAAACCCCAGATTTTCCCTCCACCGTTGTGTTAGGGTAGCGGGTTTCCTCCCCTGAAAAGCTCCACACCAGAAGCAAAGAAAGCCCCTTGGAACTCATGGGAACTTGGAAATGGTGGGGGGAGCAAACCAGCATGGGTCCGAACTCCTTTCAAAGCACAAAATAATCACAGACTTTCCCATCTCTAGGAGGCAGATCAATCTGGAGGTAGAAATGACCCCCAGATCAAGGGAGCAAGTCAGTGGACAATACCCCCAAACTATTGAGATGCAGATGGGGGGTAGTGACCCAGTTTACTACCAGGGCTGTGCAAAATTCCCGTAATTTGCCTTTGCTTTAGTATGTGAAAGATTGGAAAAATTATGCAAAATTATACGGAATTACACAAAATGCAGAACTGACATTAGGCTCTGTATTTTAGTGTGAAATTCATCCTCATGTCCACTTTCAACACAAGGACGTTTGGTGCTAAAAAAGTTGTGTGAAAAAACCAAAAGCATCGAAATCAACAGCTGTTTGTGTTCTGTTATTCGCATTGTGCCTGTGCATCGGGGAACATTTTTACCACGAATGGCGCACTTGCAGTACATTTTTACCACAAACTACACAGAATTACGCAATGTGGCATAATAGCGTAAATTCAGGGATTTTACATAACAGTAACGCAAAATTACGCTAAATTACATCGGCGTTAAGCAAATTTTGCCCATGCCTACCAGATACTCTTTTCCTATTTTTCACATTTCTAAAAATTATCCATGGTGACCAGCGGGCCATTCAGATCCCCTAATTTCAGGGTAACATCCATTCTGTGATCGGTAAAGAGATCTGAAATACAGATAGTGGACAGAAGTGAAAGAAAGACAGGCCATATGCCAGGAACCCCATTTCCCTACATCAAATTATTAAGATGGCCAAAAATGATCTCTGATATAAAGGGAGAAATTTAGATAAGCTAAGGAGCTAGATGTGGGGTTAATATCCATAATCTGCACACCTTTCCAAAAATGGCCACTCCAAAAGAAACACTTTTCTGGGATTTCAGGAGAACCATGTTTTCCGAGCAGGGATCTTTTAAGAAGGATATTTTTGCTACTCCTGAATAGATTCCAGCTTTGGGAGTGCAGTCCTCCATCAGCCAGGAAGAATTCTGGGAATGGTACCTTGAAAAGGGGAGAATTTCTTCGCTCTAGCAATGCCTCTTCCTCTGTATCCAAGCCTGGAATGTTGTGTTCTTGGTCTCTTAAAGGTGGCAAAATGCCAAATGGCTTTTCCACTTCCAAGGTGGGTTGATTGGTGCCCAATCTTTTCCGTTTGATCAGTGTTTTGATATTTTCCCATTTTCTAAGATAGGCCTATTCACATATGTGATATCACATGTTTATTGGGAGGAGTATAGAAACGCAGGATGGTAGGATTTGCACCACTGAATGCCAATTCCAATGTTTTGTAATGCCTGAAAGTGAGGAAATTATGTTTTAGCCTCAGAGTGAAATTTAAAGAGCTTTGTTGATAAGAAGACATGGTGTGATTCAAGCAACCTACGCCTCCCTGAATGCCACTGGTCCTCTAGGTTTCAGAAATTGGGGTTAGTATCAGTCACTGGGTGCTGGTTGGCCAATGACCCAAATACTGCAGCGCAGCCATCCCCTATGAGAAATATGAGGAAATGGTGCTTTTGTAGCCATTGCTTGACATTTACAGGGCATTCTAGGCACAAACAAAGTAGGTTTCATTCTAGCCACACCTCTCTGGTTCCAGGGGGTCTATAGTTTTTAGAAATTCCTAGGGTTGGTAGTGTTCAGAAGGTGCTTTCCAAGCCTGGGTGAAAAACAGCCATCATCCATTGGAATTTCCTTAAACTTCCCCCTTATACATTAGGAATGTGTAGTAACCTGTATTATATTTATCTTGTTACTTTCTCCCAAGTTGCTAAGCCAGAGTGAATGTGATGCATGGAATGTTGGTGTGATGGTCTTGAATGGAATGTTTGGATGCCTGGATGCTTGAGTGTGACAGTTGGAGTATGGGCTGAGCAGCAGGCAGGCTGCTCCTGGTGGGGCTGCAACCATTGATGTTATGGACTTAATAAATAACTTACAAAGACACTACTCTGCTACGTCTACTTCATCGCCTCTACGCATGAAACTTCATTACTACATTTTGGCGACGATCTGGATATTAACTCACGCTCTACAAGTGGTCTTAAGGAAGTTAAAGATGACGTGTCAAGGAAGTCTTCATGTTGGAAGGAACCTACAGAAACTACAAGCGCAGACAGCACACGGAACAGTCCTGAGAGGTAGTGGTTCACAAATGACCACACAGACAGCGCTAGTACACTTCCAGGAGGAAGTATTGAAACAAATGAATCAAGACCCACAAGAAAAAAGAGAAACTGGAGCAGCACGCCTCGCAGCCCCACCAGTGTCCTTCACACCGGACAGCCCCAGCCCAGTCGTGCTGTGCTCACAAACATCACATCACATCTGTTGGACTTTAAAGAAACAAGAATTGTGTGCTACTTCAGGCTCAACAAAATACAGATTGCCTCACAATTTGCCTGATGGGAGTTCCTGTTTTAATGCTGCGCATATTGACTTTTTTTATGGACATTGGATTTTCATGCCAATCTACACCAGTCTGGTGTACGCTCGCAACAACATACTGGGAGATGTTTATCTTATCTTTGTTAAGATAAACATGCAGCTCAAAGTGTCTTCCCCTTTAATATGATTCTCTCTCAACGTTGTTTTAGTGCAACCTACAGCAATAGGCAATGGTTTTACACTTGTTTGGTTTTTATTCCAGTTAGCGACGAACGGAGCGAGACTTTGGTGATGAGACAATTTTTGTCTCTTATTTGTTTTTTTTTGTGAGGCCCCCACCTCCCCGAATTTATGGCAGTTGAACCGCTGTGCTGCGGTTTAAAAATAGAGGCACGAGTTGCTCTGTATGTGCGCAGTCTTACCTTCTCTAGGTGGTCGCGTGGCTGTGTGGCTGGGACTTCGGTGTCTCTTCTGTTGCTAGGCAGCACTGCAAGCTGCCCTAGGATGCTGTTCAGCACGCTCCCACCTGCCGCCACCCGGCGCTTTCGTAACTGTGTGCCACCATCTTGGTTAAGGATGCACATTCCAAGCTTCGAGTATATGTCGTTTTGACCAGCTTTCTTCAATCAGCACTTCCACGGAGATCTCTGCAGCCGTTTATACTTCTTCGAACTGGATTTGATGTGGAATGTCACCTTGTATGTCCTGCCTTTCGGATAACTGTTGCGGGGGCATTTTATAAAAATGCGGATGAGAATTGATAGCTACCTGTCTGGATATGGTTTTGGGAGATGATTACTGGTACACTGTTTTTATTTACAAGGCCTATTTACTGTTTATGTTGTGTCCATGATTCTGCAAAGTTTTACTCTGCGCTTTTGGGTTGCCCATTTTTTTTGTTTATGGTGACACGCACACCGGATTGAGTTATTTACACGTTTATTGGGGTCTGGCTTGTCGCTGTCTAGGTGACACACAGACTCATGTGATTGTATTATGGATCTTGCAAAGATGAAGGTGGCACTACATTGTTTAGTATTTCTTCCTTTTGGTAATGTGTCACGTATTAACGCCTTATGTTCTTATTATTTTCTGATTAGGACATTATTTGTCTGCCCATCTTTCGCACGTTGTATGTCTGAAAATTTGACCCTTACAGGAGGGTGGTCTTTTTGGTTCATGAGTGGTGGTCACTCATTCTTGTGGTTGGTTCTACCACACTCTTTGAAGGCAATGTTTTAGGTTGTTTTGGCCTGTTTTTGTATGTCAGTATCCCTTAAGTAAGGGATGGGTATGGGTTTTAATCCCATTTCCACGCTGTATGCTACTTATCCCTTAGACGTGGGTTGGCTTAAGGGGTGTTACTCCTTTTCTCACAGTTAATGGGTTGTAGTCCCATTTAACGCAATGTAGTCATGTCCCTATTGTGTGTAAGTCACCCTGTGCTTCACGTTGGCCATATTGTGGGTAAGTCACCTTGTGCTGCACGTTGGTCATGTAGTGTAAGTCACCTTGTGCTGCACATGTGTTTGTTGTCTTAATGGGTGTTAGTCCCATTCAATGCAGTTAGTTAGTAATGTAAAAAAAAAAAGTGTTTTGCCCTTACATGAGGGAGGTTTTGATAACTCATTTTTCCCTTTCTAGAGGGATGACTTATTGGGTGTCAGTCCCATCTACACAGTTTACGTTATGGGTCACAGTCCCATTTTCATATTTATGGTCCTTTACATGAGGGGTAGTGAGTTGGGTTGCAGTTCCTTCTTCACAGTTTGTGCAGTTTTGTTCTTTTTTTAAGGAAACTATTCATGGGTGCAGTCCACCCATAGTGTTGAAGTTCTGGGGGTGCTTTACTCCCATTTTTCTCTTCACAGGGTTAGAGTTCTCGGAGTGTGTTTCTCCCGTGTTTCTCTTCACAGTGTTTCATTTGTCTTTTCATGTGGTTTTATCTCCCCTTGTGTCAGTGAGTTTTATGTTCTCTATATTTTCCATTTGTTTTAATATTAAAGGAGGAGGATGTGTGATATTTTGTGTGTATCTTTTCATTCTTCTTTCCTCCTTTGTTTAGTCTTTGTTCCCTCTCGTGATGTGGTTGTTACCATTCATCCCCGGGTCATGGACATTTGACTTCTTTTGTACATTGTTGTGTATAGTTGTTTTCTTTTTAGTATGGTTTAATTTATTTTCAAATTTAAGGGAGAAGATATTGTAGTATCTTCCTGTTGTGTTTATAATGTTCCCTGTTAACTGGGGCCAGATGTACGACGTATTTTTGCATGCGCAAAGGGGTTTGCGACCCGTTTGCGCATGCAAAATACCTAAGGAGCCATGTACAAACCCTAATTAGCGAGTCGCAATTTAATTGCGACTCGCTAATTAGGATTTGCGACTCACTATTAGGAAGGGGCGTTTCAAGGGCATCCCTTCCTAATAGCGAGTCTGAGCCCTATGTATGGCTGTTTTGCGACCGCAATTGCGGTCGCAAAACAGTCACAATTTGCCACCTACTTCAAGTAGGTGGTAAAGCATTCGCAAACGGGAAGGGGTCCCCAGGGGACCCCTTCCCCTTTGGGAATGCATGGGAAAATATTTTTTAAGGGCAGGCAGTGGTCCCAGGGACCACTGCCTGCCCTTAAAAAATGAAACGAAAACGTTTCATTTTTTTTTTTTTAAATGCATCCCATTTTCCTTTAAGGAAAACGGGCTGCATTAAAAAAAAAAAAAACCTGCTTTATTTAAAAGCAGTCCCAGACATGGAGGTCTGCTGAGCCCAGCAGGCCACCATCCCTGGGAGGGCCAGCCATTCCCAATGGGGTCGCAAATTGCGAGTGGCTCAATAATATTCATGAACCTCGCTCTCTGACACAGTTGTACATTTGCTTTTGCGACTCGCAATTTGCAAGTCACAAATGGTCGTACATCTGGCCCCTGGTTCCTAGCTGCTCAGCCAGTGTGAGTGTTCTGTGTGGAATGTTGGTGTGATGGACATGAGTGGAATGCTTGGGTGCCTGGTGTGAGTGTTGACATTTGAATATGGACTGAGCAGCAGGCAGGCTGCTCCTGGTGGGGCTGCTAACATTGATGTTATGGACTTAATAAATAACTTACAAAGACCCTACTCGGCTACGTCTACTTCATCCCCTCTACGCATGGAACTTCATTACTACAGAATGTTTGTGGTTTGTGTCCTCTCCTGTTCAATGTGATTGGCCCACTCACACATGTGAGGGGTTATTTTTATTTGAAGAAATGTAGGAATGCTAGATGGCTGGCTTTTTGTTGTTGGCTTCAAATTCTGATGTTTCCAGTTTATAAATGTGAGTAAGTTGTGTGTTACAATATTCAATGCTTTAGATGTATTCTATGCATATCTCCATTGTTTCCTGCTCTGCTCAGCCAGTGTGTGATGTCATGGAATGTTGGTAAGGGACTGGAGGCTGGTTGGCAGTTAGATAGAGTTGGCTGAGCAGGGAGGATGCTACTTCTGGTGGGGTTTGTAACCTGTAACTAACTGGTAATCCTCTTCAATATACCTACAACTTAGTAATTCATGAACTGCCTACTTGATTCCTTCTTGCCAAGAGGGTACCTTTATTTACAACACTGGCGATGACCGGGAAAGCAAACCTACTCGTGAAGGAGATTGAAGAACCTACTGTGAGTAGGAAAGAGATTGAAGAATTAAGAAGAAAAGAGAGACACCCTGAAACCCCACCAGTGTCTTTTCCATCAGACAACCTGCAGTCAATGCAAGTGTTAGGCATTTGAACTGCTTAACTTCAAATGTATTACAGCAAACAAATGATGGACGGAATGCTGACAATGCAAACATTCTCCCCCAGTCAAAAGATCTGGGTTAAATCCATCGTTCTTTTGCCCACTACGCCACCCCAGTTAGGACCCAGCCATATGCAAATCAGTCTTGACCCCGTGCCCCATGGGAACAGTCCAGACCGAACTGCCAGGCCAGGTCCTCCCTGAACCAGAAACAAGCATCCTGGGACCGGTTTCAGGGTATGTCACCCTTCTTCATCCAGGCTAGCTTGAATCCAGTGGCGCAGTGAGCAAGGGACCCATGTCTGGGCATACCCATCCCACTTAGGGCAAAAGTGTTACAGCAAACAAATGATGGACGGAATGCTGACAATGCAAACATTCTCCCCCAGTCAAAAGATCTGGGTTAAATCCATCGTTCTTTTGCCCACTACGCCACCCCAGTTTGGACCCAGCTGGGGTGGCATGGTGAGCAAAAGAATTATGGATTTAACCCAGATCTCTTGACTGGGGGTGAATGTTTTGATTTGTTCTGCATTCCGTCCATCAATTGTGTGTCTTTGCTTTCTCGCCCTCAGTGCGCCAGGTATGCCCAGACGTGGGTCCTGGGCTCACTGTGCCACTGGAATCAAGCTATCCTGGCTGAAGAGGGGTGAAACCCCGAAACCGGTCCTAGGATGCTTGCTTCTGGTCCAGGGAGGACCTGGCTTGGCAGTTCGGGCTGGACTGTTCCCATGAGGCACAGGTTCAAGACTGATTTGCATATGGCCAGGTCCAAACTGGGGTGGCATGGTGAGCACAAGAATGATGGATTTAACCCAGATCTCTTGACTGGGGGTGAATGTTTTGATTTGTTCTGCATTCCGTCCATCAATTGTGTGTCTTTTGCTAACTTCAAATGTACGCAGATTGATCGTGGCTGATGATAGTGAAACCGGTGCCAACAAAGTTGTTGTTGGCTTATACAGCATTATACAACACATACCGGTGGGGAGTGAACCGGCGGCAAGTGAAAACATACTGGCGGTGCATGAATCGGCTGTGAATAAGTTAATTCACTCAAAGGGCTAAGATAGAGTTTTATTGTATGCTTAACAGTAGATTCCTGGATTGATCCACCATCTCATGCTAAAAGGTTGGGGGCACAAGCATTCAGACCTGCGACTGTGCTGCCATTATTGAGAAAAGCCGGATTCATCGGTGTTGGCAAGGGAAGCGCATTGCCAAGGGAAGCGCATGTATAGTGTGAGGTTGGAGGTGCCGGGTATTTCGGTTTGGCCAAGCGAGGCGTGTTGCCAAAAGAGATATTTTTATGTGGAGCACGTTCGCTCATCGCGCGTTGCTAAGAGAGATGCCATTACAGATGCTTGTCATGTAGCTCGCTTAGCCAACCGGATTAATAATGTGGCACTCCAATAGGAATTGGCGAACATGAAGAAGAAAAAAACAGTGAACATATGTTGTAGCAGAGCCTGCATGTGCTTAGTCCTAGGTTTAATTAAGGAGGGCTATTGTGAGGTCATGTGTTCGAAAGGGGCTGCATTATACATGGTCAGGAGATGCAACGGAGAGCCTGAAACAAGCCAAACTTGATCGAAATTATAATCGAGCCTTGAGTGCAAGTGTGACATTTGGAAAAATTACAAGTAGAGAGAGAACAACTTTACCCTGTGTAGTATGTACAATCACTGTGAGTTGTTGAATTGTTTGCCAAATAGCTCTGCCCCTTATTCTGCAAGAGAGGTAATGGGAAAGCTGATCGGTGCAGGAAAGTAGTCTGGAAGGAAAGCTAGAGCATCGACCTGGCAAAGTGGAACAGTTTGCGTGCAGTGAGAACTAAAGAGCCAACCTTTTGCACGAGGTTAAAAGAAGGACATCCATTTAAATGTAAGGAAAGTACTTTGGCAATGCATTTGGGTGAGAGGTCGCCCACCAGATGGGAGGATTTTGTGTTCAGATGAGAGGTCGCTCACCAGAGGGGAGGATATTGTGTTATTACCATTTTTGAATGCCATGTTGGCATTGCGGCAGAGAGTATTGTTTCATTTGTTCCACTTTGAAGAAAATGCTGTTATGTATCAGTTTATATTGTGTCCCTGGTCCTGCAAGATATGCGGTAGAGAGTGAGTGTTGTATCCCTGTTCTTGCTAGCTATGCATTAGAGGGTGTCCCTGGTCCTGCGAGGTGTGCAGTAGAGGGCGAGTGTTGTGTTCCTGGTCTTGTGAGGTATGCAGTAGAGGGTAAATGTTGTGTCCCTGGTCCTGCAAAGTATGCAGTGGAGGGTGAGTGTTGTATCCCTGGTCCTGCAAGGTATGCAGTAGAGGGTGAGTGTTATGTCCCTGGTCCTGCAAGGTATGCGGTTGAGGGTGAGTGTTGTTGCAATCTTTAATTGAAGATGATCCTTCCTCAGGGGTTGAGAAGAGATTTGTTAGGGTCATGTTGTGTTGCACTCTAAATTTACAAAAGTCCTTCCTCGGTGGTTAAGGATAAGCAGATTTCCATGTTGTCCATCTTTGATTCCTCCTTCAGTGGTTGAGCAACAATCCTTCCATATAGTATTATGTATGGCTAGTATTTACTCTGCAGCCACATATTTGTGTGTGTGAATGTTTAGTTATTGGACCTGACTGAATAATTTATAGGGTTCAGTAATTTACAGGATTTCTGCAGCCTCATATTTGTGTGTGTGAAGGTTTTGCTATAGGACCTGTCTGAATAATTTATAGGATTTATCGATTGTATCATTTTCTATTTGATGTCTCCTTTTTGCATTTTTCTTATTTTCTAAGTGAAGGAGATGTGGTATAATCTGATACGCTTTAGATGGATAGAGTGGGCTGAGCAGGGAGGATGCTGCTTCTCGTAGGGTTTCCCTTAAGTAACTTGTAACCTGTAACTAACTGGTAATCCTCTTCAATAAACCTAAAACGTGTTAATACATGAACTGGCTACCTGATTCCTGCTTACCCAGAGGGTGCCTTCATTTACAACACTGCTTTTTGAGTCATACTGTGTAGTTTGCAGGTTTTCTGGGTAAGGAAAGAAGTGAGATCCCTAGATTTATAGTCTTCCAAAACGCTTTTGGTTTTTAGAATTATGAGGGTGTTTGACCATCAGTGACTCTACAATGAAGCCATTATTCACCGGAATTTTCCACGATTTCTTCTGCTCCTAATCACACTTCCCTTGATTAAAGTTTAGGCCCTTTCCTTTGCCTCGTGTGCATGATCTCTTGACCTTAAGAAGGGTGGGAAAACTTGATGGTAGGACTTTTGCCAGTGGCTACAAATTCCACTATTTTAACCATAATTTGCCGTTTGCAGAGCATTTGGTTAAAAAAAAAACATTTTCTTTTACAGCGTGTTTTCTATTTTTCAAAGTAGACACAACCATACTTTGGATATTTGTGCCCCCACTAACCTCAAAATCTGCAAAAAAGGATGCACATTTCGCTATGGATAAAGCTACGGAGAGGTAAGCACAAATAGTCTCAAATGTCAAACAAGCATCTGCAATGCAATAGGTCTTGCATTTACGCAAGTTTGAGCTATTGGCATTGTAAATGACAATGTCTTTCATTTATGTTTTGGTTTTTAAAAAATAAATAAAAGGCAATGTCAAGTCAAGTCAAAATAACTTTTTTCGGTTCTAGAGACCATAAAAGTTTCACACACGTACTTTCTACAATAAAATTTTCATATCGCGGGGTTACAGAGGCATAGATAAAATCAGTATAAAAAAACAAGCAAAAGATGGCATTCAGACAGTTTTCATAGGGAATGTAAACCCTGACGCCAAGTACCCCATGCATCAGTCTCTGATATCAAGGCATTGTCATTTTCAATGCCAATAGCTTAAACTCTCACAAATGCGAGACCTATTGCATTCCAAATACTTGAAGGCATCGCTGAGTTGCCCCCTTCTGTCTCCCGTGGCCCCTGAAGAGTTCCCCATTTGCTACGAGTTAAATAAATGAGCCGATGGTCACAACTGCGCACCAGAGACCCCCCTGCCCTCCTGCAGTAAGAGAAACTCATTAAAGAAAATAGTACTTACAGACTAAAGAAGACGTACCGTGTAACAACCGAAGTAAAAGGGCCAGTCTTCATGGGAGGTTACAAATGAAGACAAGGCGGTAATAAGGAGAGACTAACAAGTGTAATAACGAATCAGAAGCCAGCATTTATGAAGGACAAAGACACAAGCTGATGGAGCAGGGGTTCGAGAAAAGAAACCTGCTCGAATTAATACCCCATGATACGCACTAACAGTAAGTAGTAATAGAAAATTAACGTGCACCTTAAATGAACACGAGGGAAAACTGCCTTGCGCATGCATGCACTAATGTGAGATAACGCACGAAGAATGAAAACTGTATTTACATTATGCTTTGAAAGAAACGAGAAATAATGCATGACTAGGCCGCATGTGCATTTCGTAGTTTGCATGTTGCAGCTTGCTTTGAATTAATAAATAATATCGTTTTGCATAAGGCTATGCTAGGAAAAACATTAACAAGGAATAGTACAAAGGTGGGGGGTAAACAGTGAAAACTACATCGTCATAAAATTAATGAATGTCCATTTTCCATTCGCTATAGTGGGCTGGATGAACTCCATTTTGCTTATATTGTCAGAAGAAGGAGGGGTGAACGGAAGAGTAAATCTGATGTGTCAGAGGCAAGGCAGACGCGCTGTGCACAGCAGAAGAAATGTACAAGTTGAAGGCCAGTGTGACGACTGTCGGCCAAAATGATGAAATCAACCATGGGACCGGAGTGCTATTCTGCAAACGTTGTCAAATTTATGAATACAATTATTTAAATGTATCTTATATAGGAAAACGTGAGAATGAACTAAGAACCGAACTGTGAGAAAGGAAGCAAACAATAAATTTACAACATTTACCGTGAGGTCACCATGGTGTGACATTCCACCCCCAAAGTCCACCAATCAACTGTCTAGTTACGCTGAATGTTTCAATTGATGTGGGATGGACATGTAGTTTTTAGGGTATAATTGGGTTGCCTTTAGGGGTGTGGTTATGGTGTCGTAGGTGGAGAGGCTGAGAGAGGGGAGATGCGTCGAAGTTCGTCGGCGTTGCAGAGAGGCCTAGCTGTTCCTGTCCTGTCCTGATCCTGTCTCTGAAATCTTTGTCCCCTGACTCTATTTCAGGGGATCCCCACCACCACTTAAGCCTGAGGGGTGGTTTTCTCTACAAATCCGCTGGGTTTGTATTATTCTAACTCGTTCTTGCATAATTTACTTGCGAATGTATTTTTGTCTCTGAAACCTTTGTCTCTTTATCTATCCACTCCTTCATGCAATATTGTAATTATGTGATTGATGAGTTTGTCTCTTTGAATTGCTGATGTTTTTCTCTCCCTTTGTGAGTTCATTGTTTGCATTTGTGACCGTATGCATTTGAGCATTTTATTCTATGATTTGAGATAAATCTATTAACTTCAACGAGAGTCTGTGTCTTATTTAGTTGATCAATTGTCTAATCAGATAGGGAGTATCATTACCATCAACTATTCAACTAATTGGTTCATCGACCAAGTAGAGGATAAGTTGATATATATATATAGATATATAGATATATATATATATATATAATAAGAATTTTGGGAATGCCATATATGGATTTTAGAAGGAAGAGAATACAACTTTTATCAAATTGACCCCAGCGCATCAGGGATTTGGGTGAGTGTGTATGGGCCATTGTTCTGCTATATTATTGAGTTTTGATCCCTGATTAGGCATTGGCCGCACGCTGGATCAGTTTCCTCGTAGCAGAGGGCGGTTTAATTATCGATTAGTTTGGTGATGATTATTGATTATATGTTCATAACACGAAGAGTTAGTGTCTTGTTCTATGTTGTCTAGAAGTACAGGTACGGAGATAACTGAGGAATCCCGGGAATGGAATTAGCCTGAAATAGGCAGAAGAAGAGTGTGGTAAAGAAATCACACTGTAGAAGTACTTTGTCTGTTGTAATAATACCGAAGCTATGGAGGGCTAAAGGTGTTATATTTAGGGAAACTTCGTATGTGAGTAGAGTGTCTGAAATAGTGAAGGGTCCGCTTCCGAAACTCTAGCCTTATCCCCAGGGGAGTACCAAGACCTCTTTTCACACCAAAAGTCCTCTTGCGAAACTTTGGCCTTATTCCTAGAGGAGTAATAGGTCCACCCGGAGCTTGTTTGAAGAGTAAAATAGCGCTGGACGTTATTAGGATCTGTAGTAAAGAAAAACCTCTCGGAAAAGTGAAAACTATCTCTTTATTTAGTGGAACAGACAAGGTAGCATTGTTTTATGTTGTTACTAATCGAATTTCTTGATTAAGAGTGCTTAGAAAAATATTGCTGTATTATTTTGTAAAGGGAGGGTCAGTGGAAGGAGTAATACTGACGTCAGAAAAGCTGCGCTGGTATTGGACAAGCAGCGGGCGTGTACTGAGCTGTGATTGGCTAGTTGGTGTGAGCCGCGCTAGTATTGGTTGAGACTGTGCTTACGTAGTGGTGTTCTGATTGGTTGGTTGGTGTGTGTCGCGCTGGTATGGGACGAGAGCTGACAAATCGAATAGGTAGAATTACGGAAAGGTTTCCTTGTTTGTTTGTTGAAATACGTTAGTGTAAAAAGTCAGGAAAATGAAGTTGTTTGAGAAAATAAAGAAATTCTTCAGAAAGGATAAACCGATTGTGACTAGAGAAGGAATTCTTATTCTCCCTCCAGGGACGCCTGCTCTTATATGATGTTAGAACAAGGATATCATACGTGTACATGGTTGGAGAACTGGGCAGAGTATACAAAGGATGATGGTGTTTTAGCTTTTCCACAGCATGGTTCATTTAATATGAGGATTTTGCAGAATTTGAGAAATAGAATGAATTCATTAGAGCCGAATCCCAGACCTACACAGTATGAAGCATCAGAGGAATGGGAAATAGAAGCCATGGTGAGAGAGAAATATTGAGGAGGTAGGAGATATAGAAATTTAATGTCGAGGTACCCTTTCGAGAGAAGAGAAGACACAATGAAACGATGGAGGAGAGCTGTGGTAACAGAGGGTTTGTATCCAGTTTTAGTTGCTGACGAACAGACAGGAGGTAAATGTAAAGAGAAAAATATAGAAACCTCAAGTGCAAGAGATGGGGTAAACAATTCAGATGATGAGTTATTAGAAGATATTATGACCAAAAGACCCCCGCCATATCAAGAAAATTCATTTGAAGTGACTCCGAATGCACCCTTTATGGGAAATCCATTGATTTCACAGATTGCGGACATGGCTAGGATAATGAGAGAAAAAGAGTTTGAGATGCTAAATGAGGCAAATGTAGAGCAGATTCAGAAAATAAATCAGTTGAGTTTAAATGCAGAAGCGTTGACGGTACCGGTTACAATAGGTCCTGTAGTTCCTTTGTTTGGAGAGAACCCAAATACACCTAAAGTACATACATTAGCAGTTCCAATGAGTAATGTCAGGAGCGGAATGGAGATGATAGTCAATGAGAATAGACAGGCTGGCACAAATGTTACATTGTTAGATCTTTCAGTTTGTGAAATGATAACAGAAACCCCTAGAAGAGGTATACAGATAAATCCAAGGAGAATAGGGACAAATGTCACTCCAATGACAGGGAGTTCAGCAGGTCCTTCATCAGAAGAATTGAATGATTGGATAAAGGAAAGGAAAAAGAAGGAACCACAACCACAGAGTATAAATGTGAGCCAATTGAAGGTAGATTTGGAAGAGATGATTATTGGTGCAATCAGTCCAGACAGATTAGGGACTTATCGAGATGATGAATTATTGTTCTTGTGTAAAAGCATTACTTGGAGAGAAAGGAATCTTCATGAGAAAATATCTGAAGTTGCTAGTGAGTATGGAATAGACATAGAGAAGTCAAAGGTGTTGCAGAAATCGTACAGATTGGCATTTACTGAAAAAGATCTCGAGAGTTTGAACGCGTCTGGAAAAAGGTTACAGATAAAAGAGTTGATGAACATTTTGAAGAAATGGGGAGATGTAGATCAATGGAGAAATAGATGGGTAAGAAAGAAGGAAGAAGCAGCTAGTAAAGGAGTGTCTATGTTCCCGTTAAAGGAAACAGAACAGGTTGAAAGGGCGTGTCCGATGAGAGAAGTATCAGGTGGTGGATACGTTCTTGTTCCGTGGTCAAGGCAGGATATATTATCATTTACGAATGATTTCCCCAGACTAAGAGAGAAACCCGTAAAATGGTACAAACAGGTAGAAAGGTTTGTGAAGGTCTCGAAGGTTCTGTTAAAGGATTTAGATGGGTTGTTTGAAATTGTTGTTCCGGCAGATTTGTGGACAGAATGTAAGATCACTGTTTATTGGCCAAAAGAAGAATACCCCAGAGATCCTAAAACAGGTGCACCATCCGAGGAGGTGATGAAAAAGTATAATCAGGTAATCACTTTCTTGAAAGGGAAAATTTCCCCTAAGGAAACAGATTGGGTTAAGATAGACCGAACGACCAAAGAACCAAAGGAGTCAGTGCATGCCTATTATGAAAGGTTGTTACAAGTATTTAAACAGTATAGTGGATTTGAAAATATTGGAGACAAGGATGCTCAATGGGGTCCACCTATTGACAACCTCAATTCCGAATTGCCATGAGGGCACGGAAGATTAAGGGGGTCAATCGGGGGAAGGAAAGGATGGGAACAGCGGGGAGGGAGACCTGTGAAAAAGAAAGGCTAATTAAAGTTACATGGCACTTAAACAGCCAAGAACATAACACTTAGCGGTTTACAATACTATCTTAAATAGGCCTACCTGTAAAGCAAAATAACAAGTTCTGGCAGACGCAAGTAGAAGGACAATTTAGTATTCATCAAAGACCTTCTCTTGGCTACCTTGTCTTCTAAGGCCTAGAAGGAATTACACAATACTCAGGCGTATGAACTGCGAGCAAACAAACATAAATTTAGGCAATATCTCATAAACTCTTCTAGAACATAGACACTGCGATTTGTGAGTTTATAGTACCCACCAGTAGAGATGTGTGCTTGGGCCTCACAAGGGAGAAAGGAATAGGCTTACTTCAGCTACCTCTCACTGTTCCCCCTGCTAGAAGACGAACAAAAGACAAACACACTTACAACATATATACCAACGAGTATCTGAGTATCCAGGATAGCTTTTTATAGCGAACTTAACAAATAACAAATGCAACCATTCCTTGTTGTGCATAAGCTCATTAGATATGAGGATAATATACCACCTGGTATATGTAGAAAGTCTTGGCAATGTAGTATAGGGAACTCAGTAGAAACCATGGGGTTGATACTTAGTGTTTGGCAAAAGAATCAGGTTTCTTCAGTATAGAAAGAACGAGCACGTTCCGTTATTCAAACGCGGTGCATTTGGCAGCTAATATCGGCGGTAGAAGAAATAAATGCTCTGGGTGGTGTCACTGACACCCTTACCCTACTGGGCATTGAGGAATCCTTCGGTCTGGCTCTGCGAACATCACAGGATAATCTGCGGCGTTTCTCTCCCCGGCTCCGGCTTACGTAGCCGACAGGAAGCCTACGCTGCGTCACTTCCGGTGCGCGCGCCCCACACCGCACAGGCAGCTGGGAGCTGTAGTTCTGTTGCTCTGGTGGCGTCATAGCATCTGAAGGTTTCGTGTCTCCAGCCCGCCTGCATCTTTCGGTGAAGGACGGCGGCCTTCTCCCAGAAGTTCCTCCGCGTTGGTGGGTTTGAGGAGTGGACAGCGGTCGAGTCTTGGTACGTAACAGATATGGGACTTTTTGTGTATCGTTTTGTATTTGGATTAAAACCAGAGATTAGCAATATGATTCAGCAACATTTGATTTGTTGGCAGAGAAAAACAATAGATGAAATTTTGAGATATGCGAAGTATTGTAGCGATGACATTGAGTCAAGACACAAGAAATTAAAGGAAAAAATGATATGGGCACAAGTGAAGGTAGCAGAGCAACAAGAGGTAAATAGTAATTCTCAGACAGGTTACCAAATGAATGGTCAGAATCTAAATGGTTAGGTATTGAATGGAGGTAAAGGTAGAGGTAAGATGAGTAAAGAAGAGGCAAGAAGAAATTTCCTTGTCATGCGTGCGGAAAGATTGGACATTGGAAGAATGAGTGTAGATCTGCTCAAAAGAATAATGGGGTAAATCAAAATTGAAATCCACAGATGCAGAATGAGATTGTTGTGAACCAGCAGCAGCAGCAGCAGGTAGTTACCCCACAGTTACAGGTGCCACAAGCTCCTATGCCAAATAATGTGAATGCTCAGGTGCAGAGGTACAGTGTGAACACTGGATTTCACGGAGGTGACCAGATCGGTAAGAATCAAACTGTGCAGATGATTACGCACTATTGGTGGCAGTGCAATGAGAATGATTCAGACTCATCTCAATGAAGGTGCCTGAGGGGGGAGGAAGAATGCGTACTTGGCGCATCTTTGGCGGTAGATCAGTCAGGTCCATTTGTCGAAGGAAAGGTGGAAGGTAATGATATTACATTCCTGGTGGACACTGGTGCTACCCGTTCTACTGTGAGAGCAGCAGAAATTCCAAACCTACCCCTCTTGGGAGAAACTATCCAAGTTGTAGGAGTTTCAAATAAGCATATTAGAACCCCAGTCACAAATCCAATAGAAGTTCATATTGGAAACTTCAGAGACATGCATCGGTTTGTGGTATGTGACTCGAGTCCAGTAAATCTCTTAGGTAGAGATTTGTTATGCAAGATGATTTGTACCATCTATTATACGCCAGATGGTATTGCATTTCAGACCCCTGATGAGGATGTTGAATTCAAAATGATGTTAGCAAAGCAAGGGACAGAAGTGGATGAGTTGTTTTCACTTCTCACAGAAGAGAGTTTGCCTGAAGAATTAAGAAGTACAGTGAGGTCAGCTGTATGGGAGTTTACAGGAAAAGAAATCGGTCTAATGACAAACGTAGACCCGATTCAGGTTACGGTGAAAGAGAGTGCTGTGTATCCAAACACTCCTCAGTACAAAATGAGTCCAGAAGTAATTGCGGGTGTCACTCCTGTGATTGATCAAATGATTGAACAGGGAATTTTGAGAGAGATTATGAGTAGTCCTTGTAATTCGCCCATTATAGGAATTAAAAAGCCAAGCGGAAAATATAGAGTAGGTCAGGATTTAAGAAAGATTAATAAGATTGTGGTACCTTGCTGTCCCATAGTACCAAATCCAGCAGTCATCCTTTACCAAATTCCATGCAATTCAGAATTGTACACAGTGATTGATCTGTGCCAAGCATTTTTCTCGATTCCCTTGCATCCGGAGAGCCAATATCTTTTTGCGTTCCGGTTCGGAGACCTTTGTTTTGGCATGGTGCCGAGTTCCTCAAGGGTATACCGAGAGTCCCTTAATCTTTAACCAGATTTTGAAAAGATGTCTGGAAACTTTGATCATGCCAGGAAATTCACTTTTGGTTCAGTACATTGATGACCTACTTGTGCATCAAAGACTCGAGAGGCATGTGTGACAGATACCATTGCCTTACTGAACCATTTGGCAGAAGGAGGACACAAAGTGTCACCAGCAAAATTACAATTTTGTAAACAAGAAGTCCAGTATTTAGGACACAAAATTGAAAAGGGAGTCAGAAAAGTGACACCAGAAAGAATTAGTGTAATCAGATAAATGAGCCCACCTACCACTCAGAAAGAAGTACGAATGTTTTTGGGAATGGTTGGATACTGTAGGCAGTGGATTTGTGGTTTCTCATTGATTGCAAAACCTCTACAGAGGTTGACACGATAAGATGTGAAAGATCCGATTGTGTTGGATGATGAAAGTATGGAAGCCTTTATGAAATTGAGAAATAGTCTTTGTCTAGCACCTGCATTGGGAATGCCAGATTATACCAAGGAGTTTGCATTGTATTGTTGCGAAAGAGATGGATGTGCACTTTCAGTCCTAACTCAGAAACATGGAATGGCACGACGTCCAGTAGCATATTTTTCTGCTACTCTAGATTCAGTGGCTGCAGCGTTGCCAGGCTGTTTAAAAGCAGTAGCCGCCACTTGTGTGAGTCTGGAACAAAGCGAAGCGATTGGGATGGGATATCCAGTCAAAGTGTATGTGCCACATTCTGTTGAGATCCTTTTAACTTGAACACGGACTCAATACCTAACCTCTAGTTGGCTGACTAAGTATGAGAGAGTGATTCTGGGTGCTGAAAATGTGACTGTGGTAAGGTGCACAACTGTAAACCCGGCAACTCTATTGCCAAATTCTCAGTGTGAGGAAGTGAGAGAGGAAGCAGATCATGGATGTGACAGAACTGTGCACCAAACCCAGGTTTGATATAGAGGATGTTCCTCTGGAAGAACCAGACTGTGAAATATTTGTGGTTGGGTCATGTCTAAAAAATGAGAAAGGCGAATTATGTACTGCCTATGCTGTTTGCACCATAGTGGGAGTTCTAGAAGCATCCTGTCTTAGAGGGGTAAATTCTGCTCAAATTGCTGAATTGATTGCTCTAATTGGAGCTTGCAAAATTGCCAAAAGTCTGAAGGTGACCATATTCATGGATAGCCAATATGGGTTTGGGGTTGTCCATGATTTTGGACAGCTATGGATGCAAAGGGGATTTCTGACTTCTTCAAGTTCTCCTATTCGTAACAGCAAAACTGTAAAAGAATTATTGGATGCTTTGCAATTGCCCAAAAGAATTGCAGTGGTCAAATGTGCCACACATAAATCAGGAGATGATTATGTGACGAAGGGCAACAGATAGGCTGACCAAATAGCGCGTTTCTGTGCACGAAATTTAATGGCTTTAAACAGAGCAATTGAAAGGGGAAATACCGAGTGCCATCTTATGTTTACTAACCCATTTGAAACTTGGGATGAAGTGAGGCAGATGCAGGAAGAGGCAAGTGATGAGGAAAAGGAGATTTGGAAAAATACAGGTTGTAGAAAGCGAGCAGAAGACGAAGTGTGGGTCTATTTTGACAAAAGACCAGTCTTGCCAGATTCTTTACTTTCCCATATTGCCAGGAAGTTGGAAAGTGGATTATTGGTAGGGGCAAATGTAGGTCTGCCACTGGCAATAAGGCCACTAACACATGATAGGACTCAGCATAGGTCTTAGAAAATTATTCCTATGCTCAACCCTTGGTAACGTGGCTGCAAGCAGACACGTAACCAAGGGTTGAGCATAGGAATAATTTTCTAAGACCTATGCTGAGTCCTACCAATAGTTAGTGGCCTTATTGCCAGTGGCAGACCTACATTTGCCCCTACCAATAATCCACTTTCCAACATTTGGTGCTCAGCGGTGTGGATGAGGACTTGTGTTTAAAAGTACACCTTTCAGTAAAGTGAATTAAGATTATAAAAATCCTCTAAATTGCCTTAGAACAAAACCTTTGAGTTTGATTTTTGGAATTTGGACTAAACTGTTTTTAATCCATTGTTTTGATTTTTCCAAATTGTTCTAAGTCTGTTGTGCCTAGTTTTTGTGACCCAAAACTAGGGAACCATGGAGCTGGACCTGGCTAAACTGTCCCAGTTTAAGATGGCTGATCTTAGGGAACAGTGTAGGCTTAGGGGGCTGTCTGCTTGCAGGAAGTTTAGGAAGGTAGGGTTGCTTGAGTCCCTAAAAGCCTGGGTTAGGGCAGCTGAGGAGAGTCAAGGGGGGATAGAGGGTGTCCCCCCCAACCTCCTCCAAGAGGATGATGCCTCTTCCATTTTAACTAGTGTTAGCCAATTGAATCCAGATGGTGGGAGTGGGGAAGGGTCCCTTACTCAGGAACCACCACCGTCCCTTGCAGAGAGACAGCTTAAGGCTCAATTAGCTTTGATAGCTTTGGAGCAGAGGAAACTGGACTTGGCTGAGAAGAGATGGGAGAGGGAGGAGGCGTTGAAAAGAAATGGTGGCAGTGAAAATGATGAAGATTTTGAAATGTCCAGGGGTGGTGCATTTGATCACAAACTTCCCAAGGGTATAATACCCAAGTACACTGAGGGGGATGACATTGACAAGTGGCTAGCAGCTTTTGAGAGGGCCCTTAGAATGAGTAGGGTCCACTCTAAGTATTGGGGTGCACTTCTGTGGGAGTTGATTCCAGTAGCTGGGAGGGATAGGCTCCTGACCCTGAAGGGAGAGGATGCAGAATCATACCAGCAGATGAAGGCATGCTTAGTCAAGAGGTTTGGTCTGACTCCAGAGCAGTACAGGGTGAAGATTAGAGGCACCCAGAAATTGAGTTCAAAGTCTTGGGTAGACTTTGTGGACGTTTCAGTGAAGGCACTGGAAGGCTGGATTGTTGGTAACAAAGTTGACACATATGAGGGATTGTATAATTTGTTTTTGAAAGAACATATTTTGACTCATTGTGTAGAAGAGAAGTTACGCCAGTATCTAGTGGACTCTAAGCTGACAGACCCCATAGAGCTGGGTGAAGCAGCTGATGAGTGGGTGAGAACCCGGGTTTCCATACAGCACCACGGGGTGACCAGAAGAAAGGAGGACAGGTCCCTCCCCAGGGGAAAGCCCAAGGGAAAGAAGGTCAAAACCAGAAGGAGTCCTCCAAAGACCCACAAAAACCTGCACAAGGAGGAGGGGCCCCGAGCCAACCCAAATCCAAAGGGAGGTGGATTCAGGGAAAGAATGGTAGGTTCTTTGATCCCTCAAAAGTGGGTAAGTGCTTTGACTGTAACCAGCCAGGGCACAAGCAGGGAGATGCTGTCTGCGCCAAGAAGCTCCCCCCTAAGGGGCCATCCACAGGGATTGCCAGTGTCAGTGTAGGGGTGGAGAGTGGTGCCCCAGTGAGGAGTAGTCAGGTGGTGGAAGCAACCTTAGTGTCCCTGGGTGGGGTGAATATTGCAACCCTTGCTGCCTTACCTCCAAACATGGAAAAGTACAGGCAGAGGCCTAAAGTGAATGGGAATGAGGTTGAGGCTATCAGAGACACTGGGGCTAGTGTAACTATGGTCCTGGATGAGCTGGTGCCTCCAGAGAGGTTGTTACCTGGTGAGTTTCACCAGGTGACGTATGCAGACAGCACTACCAAACTCTATCCTATGGCTGTGGTGGATTTGGAATGGGGAGGTGTGACAGGCCCTATGAAGGTAGCTGGGTCAAAGGTGCACCCAGTCCAGTGTTTACTGGGCAATGATCTTGAAGCCTCTGTGTGGTCAGAGGTGGAGAGAGGACTCCATATGAAAATATTGCAGCTCCCTGAGTGGGTATGTGCTGTGACTAGGTCACAGACTAGCCAGAAGGGAGGGGCTGGACACTTGGACCCTGGAACAAAGGGCCAAGCATCCAAGACAAGGGTACTGGGCCTGGTGAGCCAGCCCAGGGAACTCCAGAGGTGCAGGCAGAATCTAACCCTGATGGGGAGGATCTGGCCTCTGAGGGAGGGACTTCATCCCTGCCAGAGCTGTCAGATTTGGCAGAACTGGCAGGAGCAGGTGGACCCTCCAGAGAGGAGTTCAGTAAGGGACAGCGTGACTTTCCCACCCTTGAGAGCATGAGGCGGATTGCTTCCAAGCAAGAGGAAGGGGATGACAGTGGGTTTCATAGAATCTACTGGGAAGATGGACTGCTTTATACTGAGGCCACAAACCTCAAGGAGGGGGCCACCAGGAGGTTGGTGGTGCCCCAGAGGTACAGAGAGTTCATCCTGACTTTGGGTCATGATATCCCCTTGGCAGGACATTTGGGACAGACAAAGACATGGAACCGGTTGGCGAACCATTTCTACTGGCTCCATATGTCTGAGAAGGTAAAGGAGTTTTGCAGCTCCTGTGTCACCTGTCAGGCCAGTGGCAAGGCAGGGGGCAAGACAAAGGCTCCCCTAATACCACTGCCAGTGGTGGGGGTTCCTTTTGAAAGGGTGGGGATGGACATTGTTGGTCCCCTGGACCCACCCACTGCATCAGGGAATAGGTATATCTTAGTGGTAGTTGACCATGCCAATAGATACCCTGAAGCCATACCTCTTAGAACCATTGATGCTCCTGCGGTGGCTAGAGCACTGCTTGGTGTGTTCACCAGAGTGGGTTTTCCAAAAGAGGTGGTGTCAGATAGGGGCACGAATTTCCTGTCCAGCTATCTGACTGCTATGTGGGATGAGTGTGGTGTCAACTACAAGTTCACCACCCCCTATCACCCACAAGCAAATGGTCTTGTTGAGAGATTCAACAAAACCCTGAAGGGCAGGATAAATGGGTTGTCAGAGAAACTCAGGAGGAGATGGGATGTTCTCCTCCCATGCTTACTGTTTGCCTACAGGGAGGTGCCACAGAAAGGGGTTGATTTCAGTCCCTTTGAGTTGTTGTTTGGACACCCTGTGAGGGGGCCATTGAGCCTGCTGAGAGAGTCTTTAGAGTAGCCTCTTAAAGAAGCAAAGGACAATGTGCTTGACTATGTGCTAGGCCTGAGATCTAGAATGGCAGAGTACATGTACAAGGCAAACAGGAAACTGGAGGCCAGCCAGGAGCTCCTGAAGCACTGGTATGATCAAAAGGCTACTATGCCCGAGTATACTCCAGGACAATTGGTGTGGGTGTTAGAGCCTGTGGCTCCCAGGGCCCTCCATGACAAGTGGAGTGGGCCCTATCCAATCTTAGAAAAGAAGGGTGAGGTTACCTATTTGGTTGACCTTGGCACCCCCAGGAACCCTCATAGGGTCCTGCATGTGAATAGATTGAAACCCCACCATGACAGGGCAGACATGACCATGTTACTGGTCACTGATGAGGGTGTGGAGGAGGAAACTGAGCCTGTGCCCGACCTCCTCTCCACTAATGTGCAAGATGAGTCAGTGGAGGGGATGATACTCTCTCCCAAGTTGACAGACCAGCAGCACAGAGACTGTAAGCAAGTGCTGGAGCAGTTTGCTGGCCTGTTCTCTTTGACCCCAGGCATCACTGAGTGGTGTGTGCACCACATTGACACTGGTGACAGCCTACCTGTCAAAAATAAACTGTACAGGTTATTTGACCATGTCAGAGCCAGCATTAAAGCTGAGGTTGCTAAGATGCTGGAACTGGGGGCAATTGAACCATCTGAGACTCCATGGGCCAGTCCAGTGGTGCTGGTACCTAAACCTAATCCTCAGGGGGGACCCAAGGAGTTAAGGTTCTGTGTGGACTACAGAGGATTGAATGCAGTCACAAAGACTGACGCTCACCCTATACCTAGAGCTGATGAGCTCATTGATAGGTTAGGGGCTGCTAAGTACCTGAGTACTTTTGATTTGACTTCAGGTTACTGGCAGATTGCCCTCACTGATGGAGCAAAGGAGAGGTCAGCATTCTCCACACCAGAGGGATATTATCAGTTCAAGGTAATGCCCTTTGGATTAAAGAATGCACCTGCCACCTTCCAAAGGTTGGTGAATAGGGTCTTGTCTGGGTTGGAACAGTTCAGTGCAGCTTACCTGGATGATATAGCTGTATACAGTTCTACCTGGGGGGATCACTTAAGCCACCTAAGGGAAGTGCTTCAGGCCATGCAGCAGGCAGGCCTGACTATTAAGGCAAGCAAGTGCCAAATAGGGCAGAGTTCTGTTGTGTACCTGGGCCACCTGGTAGGTGGGGGCCATGTACAGCCTCTCCAAGCTAAAATCCAAACTATTTTGGATTGGACAGCTCCTGTTACCCAGACTCAGGTCAGGGCATTCCTTGGACTGACAGGGTACTATAGAAGGTTTGTTCAAAATTATGGGACCATTGTGGGGCCCCTAACAGAACTCACTTCTAAAAAGAGGCCCAAGAAGGTGATTTGGACCCCAGAGTGTCAGAATGCTTTTGACACTCTGAAAACTGCTATGTGTTCAGCACCAGTGCTACTGGCCCCTGACTACACAAAAGAATTTGTGGTTCAGACAGATGCTTCAGAGCAAGGGATTGGGGCAGTGTTGTCACAGCTAAATGAAGAGGGCCTTGATCAGCCAGTTGCCTTTATTAGCAGGAGGTTTCTTCCCAGAGAGCAGAGGTGGTGTGCCATTGAGAGAGGCTTTTGCTGGGGTTTGGTCCCTGAAAAAGTTGAGACCATATTTGTTTGGGACTCACTTTCGTGTTCAAACTGACCACAGACCTCTCAGATGGCTCATGCAGATGAGAGGGGAGAATCCCAAGCTGTTAAGGTGGTCCATTTCCCTACAGGGAATGGACTTTACAGTGGAACACAGACCTGGGGTTGCCCATGCAAATGCGGTTGGACTTTCCAGGTTTTTCCACTTAGCTGATGAGGACTACCAGGGTGTAGGTTAGTAACCCATCACTTTTCGTTTGGGGGGCTATGTTGCAAAGTCATCCTGTGCCCTGGGCACCCCCAACTTTTGCTGACTGGTACTGGTGGTAACTGACTCTGACTGACCCTGGGCTCTGCCTAACCAGGCCCAGGGCCAGTGCAACACTGAAAGAGACACATTAGAATACAGTTAAAACACCTACATACACTAGGGTACACAATGGTATGGTGGGGTACCCTGTGATTGGCATGACCTACCCCATAAGCTCCTAGTATATAATAGGGCAGGGGGATTGAAACTACCTAGAAGTCCCTAGTACCCTAGGGCATGGCAGTTTAAGAGGCCAGCAGCCTTTCTGCACTTGCATGTGTGCACTGCTGAGGCCTGAGGTCAGTTTTAAAAGCAGCCCTGGGTGCCATGACTGCTTTTAAAAGTAAATTGTGCCCAAACTGGACTTTGGGGTTTGGGGCACTTAAAAATGGATAACCTACAATGTTGTGGCATATTAGGGACCCCCAGGGTCTCCCTAGGTATCCCAGGGTGGGGGGTCAGATATTTATAAAGTACACCCTTATAAAATGAGTTTTTATATGCCTGGGTTAAGTGAAATTTTACATTTCACTCCCACATTGTGGTAAAAGTGCTGCCCAAATTCGACTTTGATGCTAGGAGCACTGTGAAGTGAGGATCTGCAATATTTTTACAGATTCAGAACCCCTAAAGTCTCCCCTAGTTGTCTTATGGGGTGGGGGTCCTGTAGATATAAGCAAAGTACTTATAAAATATGTTTTTGTATGTCCTGGTGCTGGAAAAATGGCCCAAGTCATTTTTCCCATTGCAAATACCCTGTTACATAGGTTAACATGGTAGGAAGTTATTAATTAATAACTCTTGATAGGAGAGGGCTAGAGAGGCCATTCAAAGATTTCCCCGAATGGTATTAATAAATGCAACAATATGATATTGTTGAATTTCTCCTAAAGTGTACATGCAAGAAGTTATAAGACTTTCTTGTTTGTAAGTCCAGATTCAGCCTTCCAGTGGTCTGCCCTGATTGGTCAGAGTTAAGTGGATTAGCCAGCCTGCCTGGAGAGGTGATAAAGAGCCCCTGGGGTTATGCAGCTGGGCTGGGAGGGCAGTGTGCTGGTCCACAGGAATGCCAGGCCAGGGGGAGGGGTTGTAAACCTTGGGCTTCAAAGAGAAAAGCAGAACCCAGTGACATTTACAACTCTGAACTTTCTACCTCAGGCAGATGGGGGCATTAAGAAAGGTATGAGCAGATGCAGGGGGGAGAGTCTAAGTAAATTAGCCATCCTAGGGGTGTGTTTAGCCAGCTCTTGCCTCCTTGCTGGAAATTCTGCCATTATGGATTTGGAAGATTTGATGCACTCTGGGACAAAATAATGCCACACTCTACAGGAAGTGGTCATATATTTGAGGAGTTACCCTGCTCCCATTGGTCAGGAGTGACCTCCTGTCTGACCCAGAGAACATGGAATAAGTATCTGAGAGGGGAAGAGCCCTCCAGATCTGCTGCTTGAAACTTACTGAAGCAAGACATTGCCAAGCTGAGAAGATTTTGCTGTGCAAAGATTTCTAAGGCCTGACCTCTGAAAACTGCACCATCTGAAACTACAGCCCTGTGGATTATTTTGCTGAAAAAGAACTAAAGAGTGGACTCCCTGAAAGCTACAGGTTAAAAGAGCTCATCTGGAACATCACCAACTAAATCTGCACCTTGGGTAACCTACCAGTGGATTTGTAAGGGTGACGTCCCAGTGGATTGTGGGAACGGAAGTCCTCAACTTTCAAGGACCATCTTGGAGCTTCCAGACCCTTGGAGTGAGTTTGAGACACTTTGGGACCCTTTGAGGAACTTCAGGAAGAAGTTCAAGAAGTTTGGAGAACTTTGGAGGAACTTTGAAAAAAAGCTCCATAGAGTGACCGACTCAACCTGGTCAGCCAAGCCGCCTGCCTTCAATCGCTAGTCGGCCAAGCCATCCAGGTTCGTCCCGCTAAAAGCTCCGTCGGTCTGACTTCCAGAGTTTGACCGGGAGTAGAAGAAATCTGAAGCCGGCGAACCCTCACCGGATCCGGCTACATGAGGAGCATCGAGAGACCCCGCGAGAAAAAGCTCCAGAAATGTTTCTAAGTCCGATCGTAGAAAAGGTGACCGGGAGCAACCGCGAGAGCCAAGCCGCCTGTCTTCCATCGCGTGTCGGCCTGGGCTCCTGGGTTGCCCCGCTGAAGCGCTAAAGAAAAAGTTTCTAAGTCCGCTCCAGGGAAGTTGACCGGGAGTTCGTCGAAAGGCAAGCCGGCGAACCCTCACCGTATCCGGACTGGCTGGGAGCTTCGAGGGGCCTCGAGAAGAAAAGTGTGAAGGTAGAAACTGAGACCGGGACCTGCCGCAAGCTGTAGCCGCCCAGGGCTCCATTGCGGTCGGCCTGAAACTTTGACTTTGCCCCGGTCTATCGCGAGCAGGTATCCCAATATGGTGCTATAAACTTCTAAGTGCTATATTTTATTAAATCTTTGAAAATTCATATCTCTGGTTCCCTACATTGGATTTTTGTCGTTTTGGTGTCATTTTAAAGATAAAAATATTTCCTATTTTTATAAATTGGTGTTGGATTTTTATTATGTGTTGTGTCTTAATTATTTGCTGCATTGGTGTTTTTAAATGCTTTACATACCTGTCTTTGAAGTTAAGCCTGTCTGCTCGCAGCCACGTTACCAAGGGTTCAGCATAGGAATAATTTTCTAAGACCTATGCTGAGTCCTACCAATAGTTAGTGGCCTTATTGCCAGTGGCAGACCTACATTTGCCCCTACCAATAATCCACTTTCCAACACAGGGTTTGTCATGGAATTGCACATGTTGGAAGAGATGCAATGATCAGACTCTTCAAGCAGTCATGGTATAACCCGAAGTTCAGGGTCATTGCAGAGAGCCTTTGCCAGTGGTGCATAACTTGTCTGAAGCAAAATCCAGGCAGAAAGACAGTTGTTAGTTGGGGACGAATTGGAAGAGCAGGAGCACCATTTACACGTCTTCAGCTTGACTTTATCGAGCTCCCCCCATGTAATGGGCTGAAATATGTGCTAGTTATTGTCTGTTTGTTCTCTTGTTGGGTGGAAGCCTATCCGACAAGAAGGAATGACAGCTTAACTGTCGCCAAACTACTTCTGAGAGAACTGATACCTAGATACGGATTTCCAGTCACCTTAGAGACAGATAGAGGAACCCATTTTAATAATAAAATAATTTGGATGATTTGTGCAGCATTGCAAATTGAACAGAAGCTGATTGTGCCTATCGACCTGAAGCATCTGGAGTGGTTGAGCAGTTGAATGGCACAATAAAATCTAGACTAGGAAGGGTGTGTGCATCCACAACACTGAAATGGCCTGACGCTTTACCCCTTGTACTGATGAGTCTTAGAAGCATTCCTGACAAAAAGATGGGTTTGAGTCCACATGAGATCCTAATGGGGAGAGCAATGAGACAAGCATACATACCAGCGAACAAACTGATAAATATATCTGATGATCTAGTGCTTGATTATTGCAGAGGATTGGCTGATCTGGTACGTTCTGTGTCTCGCCAGGTTGGAGAATACGCCACAACAACACAGCCGAATCAAGCTCATGATCTGAGTCCTGGTGAATGGGTTCTTATCAAGAAACACGTAAGGAAATCGTATTTAGAACCCAGGTGGAGCGGTCCTTACCAAGTTATTCTGGTGAAGACAACAGCGGTGAAGTGTGGTGGTCTGCCAAATTGGATTCACGCTAGCCACACCAGACGAGTCCCAAGTCCGCTTGAAAGACCAGAGCAGCAACTGGTAAACAAAAGTCAAAGACCAGAGGTTGAAGTCAAGTAAAGTGGGCACCAGTTACTGGGTCTCGAGAAACTGCTGTAGAACCAGAGGAAGGTGAAACTGCTGTTGAACCAGGAGAAAGTGAGTTCACTGTTGAACAAGGAGTCAGTGAAGTTACTGTCGAGACAGAAGAAACAGAAGTTGCTGAAGGGTAGAAAGAAAGACAGATAGAAGGAAGGCCAAATAAAAGAACCTGTGAAACAGATACAGATGGTGAAAAAGTAATTCAACCTAAGAAAGCAAGAAAAGTTGATAATTGGCCACGTGGAGTGAAAAGACTGAAATACACTCTTGTGAGGAGAAAGTCAAGGAAAAGAAAAAGACCAGAGCAAAGTAATGAGGTCTCAAGTCAGGCAGACCAAGAAGAAGAGTCAGGAGAAGAATTAGTGCGAAAAACAAGAAGAGCAAGAATTCCAAGTAGAAAACATACCGCACCAGAATGGACCTACGTGATCTTGGAAGAAATTGAAAGCTTAGATCCGAGTGAAGAAAGAGACAAATCAGACACTGAACATGTGGATGAAAGCAAATTGAGACCACCTTAAAAGAACTGTGACAAAAATTTAAGGTGCAGCAATTGTTAGTTGGAGAAAGAAGTAAAGATTCTGAAGACCTAAAAGAAAAGAAAAGAAAAGAAAAGGGGTAAAGAAGAAAGTCTGAAGTGTAGGATTACACTATAGTTTTCCTAGAATATTTTTTAGAATTTTTAGTAAAGTTTAGTGTTTATAGATTTAGAATTTTATATTTTTAGTAGAATACAAAATGGCTAAAGAAAAGGTGACTGAACATCCAAAATCTAGTCTAAAACGTAGATGTATTAAAGCTTGGTAATGTAGTGTCTTGCTATTAACATTTATGTGGGTATTACTAACTGTCCTTGTACCTATCCTAATGATAACTAATAATGGAAATAACACTAATGATGTGACAAGTGAAAGAGTGAATTATGTTACTAAAAGAATACCAAATTCTAACATAGAACAATTGGATGGAAGCATTCTCCATCATGATAAATCAATTAGTGATTTCTCGTTAAATGTGTTTACTAAATTGCTATACGAGTATATTGACACAATGAATGTGAGTGATTGTTATGTGTGCATGCAATTACCTTCGTCTGTCTCAGAGGGGGTGACGTACCATCACCTTCCTTTAACATATGGTGTGTATTGTAGTGTCCTAACCAGTTTGTTTTATGTAACGGGGAAGCTCGAATATCACTATTCTAATATAGATTGGGGGGCATATTATCAACGATCTGCGATAATTATCGCAAAGCGCGCTTAGCGCTGTTTTTTTTATTGCCGGCTATCGCTGGATTTCCTCGCCGTGATTATCACCGCGTATCGCAAAGGCGATAGGAAATCCAGCGATAGCATGTAAAACCAGCAATAGCATGAGAATTCCAGCGCTAAATTAACAGCGCTAATGAAAAGCTTGCTAATAGGCAAGTGTATACTTAACCCAACAATCCACCCCCCATTGACAAGATGGTTAAGGCAAGTTTTTTTCAGGCGTTAAATTCCAGCGATAAGCGCGGTTAGCACAACTTTTCTTATTGCTTCGCAGGCATTGATAATAGGGGGAAGTTGTGTTTGCGACTGTTTCAATGGAGTTTTAGTCAGGAACGCCTACTTTGCATGTCATTAGCGATATATATCGCTGACATGCTTAGAGGTAAAAAAACGGCGCTATTGCTAGGAAACTCACGCTAAGGCCCGTTAGCTGCAGCTTGTTAATAGTGTGATACAAATATCGCCGCATTAGCGGCAGAAAAGTGCTGCTAACGCGGCGATAGAGTGCTTGATAATATGCCCCTAAGTGTTTTCAGAAATACCTATTATTAAAGAACTTAATAAGGTTTTGAGTAGTAAAAATGCACACTATATGGGAGAGTTCTTCCATATTACTAAGGCTTTAGATGTAGAATATGCTTACAAAAATAATTTAACATGTAGTTTGCAGGTTGAAGAAAAGATATTTATAGATTTAGTAGAAAGTAGAAGGGAAAGTTTCCAGAGAAAAGCTGTTGAACAGAAGTCACAAGTTCCACCATGGGCTTTCAGGGAAGGAAATTATGAGAAAGGTGAAACCTACGCTGCAATGTCTCTGGACTGGCATCAGAAGGGAAAAATATGTTTGTTTAGAATGAAGACTAATTATAACAATTATTTAATCGGTACTAATGAGTGTGAGGATACTTTCCAAATTACTGGAGGTTGGGGATTGAAGGGTGGAACTGATCCTGTGTTTCCGGGAATTTATTATGTGTGTGGTAAGAAAGTCTATTATAGGTTGCCTGCGCATTGGTATGGTAGTTGTTATTTTGCAATTGTCTTTCCAAAGTTCTATCATATGGACCGAAACAGCAACAGACTAAAAGAAATAAATCATGGACTAACACGTAACAAGAGAGCAAGTTTCTCAGAAATAGTAGGTGATATTTTTGGTGCACTGATACCATCAGTTGGAGTCGTTCTAAATTCGCACAGGATTCAAAAGTTATCCACAGTGGTTGATCGTTTATCAACAGACACTGCTGGTGGTTTCTTAATGATTGACACAGAAATGGTTGCAATCAGATCAATGGTTTTGCAAAATCGACTTGCCCTTGATATCGTATTGGCAAAAGAGGGTGGAGTCTGTGGCATGTTGAAAATCCAACACTGCTGTACTTATATCCCAGACAAAAGTAAAGGAATTGAGGGATATATAAGAAATATTACGAAATTAGATGAAGATTTGACCCAACTGGAGGTTGACGGTGTTTGGGAGAGACTTGATAAGGGTTTCTCCTCTGTAGGTAAATGGTTTACTACCTTTGGAAGTAGTTTATTAGGAAAAATAATAATACCACTTATTTCAGTAGCAATAATAATCTTAGTGATAATAACAACATATAAATGTTGTAAATGTAAGAGTGGGAAAAAGGAAATGACAGAATAAGAGAGTAAACAAAGAGCGAGAAAGAGGAAAAGAGAGGAAATTGAGCTAGAAGAATACTATAAAATGATGAAAGATATAGATGAAAGTGCCATAAAAAGAGAGAAGATTACAGAGTTTTAGATAAAAATGAAGATGGCACTCGGTATGGTAGGTATTTTATGATGGCTCCTGAAAGCCATCAGAGGGGGGATTGATGGAGCAGGGGTTCGAGAAAAGAAACCTGCTCGAATTAATACCCCCATAATACGTACTAACAGTAAGTAGTAATAGAAAATTAACATGCACCTTACATGAACACGAGGGAAAACTGCTTTCCGCATGCATGCACTAATGTGAGATAACGCATGAAGAATTAAAACTGTATTTACATTATGCTTTGAAAGAAACGATAAATAATGCATGACTAGGCCGCATGTGCATTTCGTAGTTTGCATGTTGCAACTTGCTTTGAATTAATAAATAATATCGTTTTGCATAAGGCTATGCTAGGAAAAACATTAACAAGGAATAGTACAAAGGTGGGGGGTAAACAGTGAAAACTACATCGTCATAAAATTAATGAATGTCCATTTTCCATTCGCTATAGTGGACTGGATGAACTCCATTTTGCTTATATTGTCAGAAAAAGGGAGGGGTGAACGGAAGATTAAATCTGATCTGTCAGAGGCAAGACAGACACGCTGTGCACAGCAGAAGAAATGTACAAGTTGAAGGCCAGTGTGACGACTGTCGGCCAAAATGATGAAATCAACCGTGGGACCGGAGTCCTATTATGCGAATGTTGTAAAATTTATGAATACAATTGTTTAAATGTATCTTATATAAGAAAACGTGAGAATGAACTAAGAACTGAACTGTGAGAAAGGAAGCAAACAATAAATTGACTAAATTGTACGTGAGGTCACCATGGTGTGACATTCCACCCCCAAAGTCCACCTATCAACTGTCTAGTTACGCTGAATGTTTCAATTGATGTTGGACGGACATGTAGGTTTTAGGGTATAACTGGGGTGCCTTTAGGGGTGTGGTTATGGTGTCGTAGGTGGAGAGGCTGAGAGAGGGGAGATGCATCGCAGTTCGTCGGGTTTGCAGAGAGGCCTAGCTGTTCCTGTCCTGTCCTGATCCTGTCCCTGAAATCTATGTCCCCTGACTCTATTTCAGGGGATCCCCACCACCACTTAGGCCTGAGGGGTGGTTTTCTCTACAAATCCGTTGGGTTTGTATTATTCTAACTCGTTCTTGCATAATTTACTTGCGAATGTATTTTTGTCTCTGAAACTTTTGTCTCTTTATCTATCCACTCCTTCATGCAATATTGTCATTATTTGATTGATGAGTTTGTCTCTTTGAATTGCTGATGTTTTTCTCTCCCTTTGTGAGTTCATTGTTTGCATTTGTGACCGTATGCATTTGAGCACTTTATTCTATGATTTGAGATAAATCTATTAACTTCAACTAGAGTCTGTGTCTTATTTAGTTGATCAATTGTCTAATCAGATAGGGAGTATCATTACCATCAACTATTCAACTAATTGGTTCATCGACCAAGTAGAGGAAAAGTTGATATATATAAATAATAAGAATTTTGGGAATGCCATATATGGATTTTAGAAGGAAGAGAATACAATTTTTATCAAATTGACCCCAGCGCATCAGGGATTTGGGTGAGTGTGTATGGGCCATTGTTCTGCTATATTATAGAGTGTTGATCCCTGATTAGGCATTGGCGGCGCGCTGGATGAAAGCCAATGACAAATATGGGCGGAGAGTGGACAGGGCTTCAAGTACATACTCCAATACAGCGAATGCGCTGCCCAGGCTCGACCTAAAAAGGGCTCAGCACTCTTAGGCCCTCATTCCGAGGTTTGTAGAATAGAGTGAGGTAGTTACCACACTCGGTAAATACAATTACCATGAGGTACTGCAATTACTTGGAGTGTAGTAAATGCTTCCTATTGCAAGTGTTGAACTTGAAAATGCAGAATAGTTATTTAAGATACTATATTCCAAATGTTTTCCACTGGCTTTTCTCACAATATATTTAGGCAGGCTTGACCTGCAGGAATATATCGGGGGAAACTTCTAGGGTGTGATAACTATCACAAAACTACTGTTTGCCGTGAACTTGTAATCATGCCCTTACCTTAGTACTTAAGGGGTGAAAGTAGGTTTAATATATGAATGTTTCAAAGTCCGTGAGGAGTCACAAAGAGTGCATCTCCCGCCCCAACCTAAACCCCAGTACCCAGAATCCTTGTGGAGGCTACGATGAAGAAAAAGGCACTCACAAAATGTCCAACTTTAAATAAGACCACTATTTATTTCACCTAAATCTATGGGTGGAAAAGCATGGATGAGGATAGTTTTATCGCTTTCTGACCGAGTGCACAAAACATTCAGATACACTGCATGAAATTCGAAGAACAGCAAAAAAATTACATTTTGACTGTGATTATAAAGGTAGCATGATTCGTTGCCTTTTGGAACCCATTGCCTTTTTAAAAAGTAAGCAAATACCACTAAGTTTAAGAAATGGCTTTTATTAACCATCCGTTGATCCCTACTCTGAAACGTGCTCGTCATGTTACTTCAATGGTATTTTAGTTTAAACTTAAAAGAGCGTTTTGAAAGTTAATTGTGATTTAACACGCTGTTTGCCTGGTATTTGTAAGCCGCTATAAAGGTCAAAACATGATTCCGTCGAGTACGTGCTGAAAACTTGTTGCGCTCAAAACTGAAGGACATTTTATCAGTAAAGAACCTTCACTTTAAAAACTGACCACTTGAATTATAATGTCACTTGTCTCCGATGCTCTGTTTTAATAAAAGGATCAAAGGTTGAGATCCCGAATTCTGGCATGCGGTACAATTGGCAGACTTGCCTGCAGTACAATTTCAACAAAGTCTTTTGTACAATAGTATTAAAGGCTCCTGGGAATGTTTTAATATCTTCCTCATTAAAACAAAAAGAAAGGCTGCATAATTTATTAAACTATGAGCATATTATAAGGAGAGTACATTTTTTTTAGCATGAGAGACAAAATGTTATATTCATCTGAACCTTGACGATCTTTTGTGATTCAATCCATTGGCACACACACATTGAGTTATTTTGATCACGTCTTCATAAAACTTCCTTGAGGGACCGAAGATTGAAACTAGCCGTCTCACTAAATTAACCTTTGTAATTTCTAGATTAACTGAGTGTATGAGCTAAGCAAGCATACAAGCCTGTTACAGGAAGCCCTATAAACAACGACTAATCTTTACATTTAGTTTGAAACTAATCTTAATATGGGGAGGAATTTCGTAGCAAAATAGAATGAGAGTTTTTAATGAGAAATGTAAAGGCAATCAGCCAATCTAAGCACCATGGGAACAAAATCAGTAGTCTCCTTGTGTGGGGTTAAATACGGATTAAGTAAGAAATTAGTGTAGTACCCTTTTGCCAACTATAGTAATATTTCAGAATGACATCACGTTCAATCCAGTGATCTGGTAATTAATGATTCTCTCGCACCACTTGACTGGTATTTATTATTAGTTAAAGTTTAATTACATTTTTGAAAGAAACCTTTAAGGAAACATACAACAAAATATATTATAAACAGAGGTACAAAGCATACTTTATAAAAAAAAAAAACAACATGATGGGGCAATGTTTGTTATGGTTTACTGATGTTACTAAATGGAGCTGGAGATATTGTTGAAAGAGAAGTAATGCTTAACTATCAAGAATTAGGGACTGATTACGATCTTGGCGAATGGGATACTCCGTCCCAAACGTGACGGATATCCCGGCCGCCGTATTACAAGTTCCATTAAATCCTATGGAACGTGCAATATGGCGGACGGGACATCCGTCACGCTTGTGATGGAGTATCCCACCTGCTAAGATCGTAATCAGGCCCTTATTCTTGTTCTTGCAATAACTGTCATGTCTTGATTATGGGTTGAAACACCAATAAAAAAAGGGTTTTAAAAAAAAAGAATTAGTCTTGTAAGGGAGAGGGGGTGGGACTGGTAAATAGAGCTGGGTTAGTGGAGGAAGTTTTAAATTGTAAAACTAATGTGGTCCTTAAACACAGAAAGTAGATGACCATAAGTAGAAATCAAACAGTGTATTTTGAGCTGTAGAGTAGACCCACACTGTGAATAGGCTGGGAGTATTTATTTATTTATAAAGTTTTATATAGCGAACGTGACCCTAGAGGGTATCAGAGCGCTTTACATTACACCATTCGGATACATTAGACAGTTGAGGGGGTAATATGTATACATTTAATTTAAGAGGTAGACAGTGGTAGATAAGATAACATATGTTGATAACAGTAACGTATGATTCTAAGTCTTAGTATGTGAATTTGTTCATTAGAAGCATTTTCACTTCTTTTTTGAAGGAGGAGGAAGGGATCCTGCGTACATCTGGTGGCAAGGAGTTCTAAATCTTCACTGCGATACCTGAGAAGGCTCTACAGCACGTTCTCTTTTTGTGGAAGGACTGTGGTTTCAGAAGTAGTGAGCTCACACTTCGCGAATGTCTGCAACCTCCCGACAGCTCTAGCTTTTGTGCTAAGTAACTGGGGGTTTTCATATGAAGGGCTTTCTGGGTCATGCAGGCGATCTTTAGTTGTTTTCTTGCCTCGTATGGTAGCCAGTTCAGTTCTTTTAAGGTCGGAAAAATGTGGTTATTTCTTTTTGTTCCAGAGACCAGCCTGGAAGCTGCGTTAAGAGATGCCCGCAGGGGGCCAGCTTGTATTTGGGAAGTCCGGATAGAGTGGTGCTTCCGTAGTCCAATCTTGGCAACACTAGGGCTTGTACTGCCATTTTTAAGTCGACCTGTGGGAGGAAGGGTTTAAGTTTCCTTAGGATACTCATCTGATGATTAGCTCCTTTGGTGGCATTACTGATATGCGCCTGCATATTCAAGTGTTTGTCTAAGATGGCGGTGGGTGTTAACCCTTCTGAGCAGTACTCCTAAAGTTCTGGTGGCAAGTCACACTCTTTCAGTCAGGATAAGTACTCTGAAACAAGAGCACAATCATTTTACACATCCATTCACGACTGCTTTACAATCAGTCTGAGGTGCAAGTCCTTAATGAAACATACTAAACAAGAACTACTATAAGAAATTTGAGTCCGTGTGAAAGTGCCTTGCACACATACTTCTTCGCTGAATACTGAGTGAATATCCTTTACCCTCAGTTCAGATGATTGCAAGATCTTTATTTTTCTATAAAATTGTGTTACTTCACAGAACTAGCCTTTTTCTTTTAGCCAAGGATTTCTTATTCAAACTCAAATTGCTGGGGTGTCCTTGAATAAAAAGGGGATACCCAAACTAGAAGCATCCGATCAGTGAACTAACCTAATGTCCGAGTAAAGTACTGGAATAGCTGGATCATCAAATGTTGAGAAAATGGTGTTGGTCAAGGTGACAGGGGGATGGCGGGGCCAGGTGATCGGCCAGGGTTCAAGGTTATTGAAAGCTATCTCGAAGGGAAGGAGTTCCAAGAGAGATTGCTGGCTGATCGACCAGGTTCCAGGGTTCAAGGTTGTTGGAAGCGATCTTGAAGGGACGGAATTCCAAAAGGGGTTACTGGCCCCTAGGTTATTATTGTTGTAGGCATCAGGGTCCAGAACCCAAGGACGGTGCTGATGGGGAACGCAGCTCTCAGACCGACCACAGACCCCTCAGGTGGCTCATGCAAGTGAAGGGTGAGAATCCAAAATTGTTGAGGTGGTCTATTTCCCTACAGGTAATGGACTTCACAGTGGAACACAGACCAGGAGTAGACCACATTAATGCTGAGGGTCTGTCCATGTTCTTCCATCTAAGTGATAAGAACTCCCTAGAGGTTGGGTAGCTCTCCCCACTTTCAGCTGAGAGGGACACGTGTTAGACCTGTCACCCTTAAGGTCTTCCTTCAACTTTTTGCCTGCTTACCTCCACTTTTAGCTGTATCTTTTTGTTGGCCATAGGTCTCTGAGCACTTTACTACTGCTGACCAGTGCTAAAGTGCATGTGCTTCTCCCATAAACAAGGTAACATTGATGTACACCTGATTGGCATGTTGTAATAATAAATAAATTTATTGTTTTAGCCAAACTGGCCATAACAATTAATATTACATTATACAAAAAATCACATTTAATTCTTAAAATTTCCACAGTTAAAAGTGATACAGTACAACCAATAATCAATAAAAACAATTTAATTTTGATCATTTGTCAAAATAGCAACATAATATTTTTAAATCATTGATCTCAAATCAGACGTATCTGTCTCGACTATTACAGTCTCAGTATTTATACAGGAAGTATCATGACTAAATCAGTATAGAAAGGGATTTAATTAGCTGACAATCAAGAAATACGCTAAACAAAAAAGTGCTCAGAATGTTGTTACTAGATCGCATAAGATGATAATTTATAAATCCTATCCAGTATTGGGCCCGACAACTACTGAGACAAGGCATAGATTTAAAGTCTTCATATATTTAACAAAATATATCTGCTCATCATCCAACAATAAATCAAAAGTAGCCACCAAAAATCAAAATGTCAGCCCCCCTTTTCACTAAAGATACAGAGAAAAATGAGCATTTGGCGAACAAAGTCAGCTTGATGATTACGCCCTACATTTTATTTTGCTGGGGCTATACTAATATTTTTGATAAAGGGTCTCTGTTGATTCAATATTCCAAAAATAAAAAGACTCAATTTCGTTGTTTCTAGTGTAGCCCACTCTCAGATAATTTAAAACAACACATAACCAATATCCTCAACATGGCTTTATAGGGTATTGTCTATCTGCATTCAATGCATTTATGCTCTTCTGCTCTTTGTTTCCAGGCTGCATAGTTATAGGATGACACAGCCAACCCAATGGCTCTGTTGTCAGCTCTCATACACAGAGCCTGAGCCTCGTTACATTTATTGACTTTGAACTTTAAAAAGAGTGGTCATAGATAGTATTTACGAAGGCATAATGTAAAGTGGCACAACAAGAGGAAATGAGATAATGTCTCTCAGCCACCCAAAGGACACAGACATTGATCTGACCCCTCATTTGAGAATACTGACCACCTTCAGGTTAGAAAGGCCACCGGTAATACTCCCAGTCGAAATTTTAGATAAATAGATCTTTTTTCTACTGGGTAGATGTTATTGATGCAAGCAGTGGAGGCCCTGTCTTGATTGAATGACAAATAGCGTTTTGACAGGGGGCCTAGTTGGTCAAAGTTTGTTTGGGTTCTGTGCTCCTACTATGCCCTCATTACCACTTCAAGGCAAACCATCTGTGATTATTTCAAGAAGAAGGCAGTATTTTTTTAGGCCAATGCTGACAAGAGCATTTGACAGATGAATAAACCATGGTAATCTGTAATGATCTTGTTGCTTCATGATGTCTATTAATGTTGATCTATATGATGCAAGTTCCTCCTTGGACCACATGCGGAGCCAGTATTTTAATGGTGCCAAAGTGATATAATCCTCAATTTTTCTGATGCCTAAGTCTGTTCTCACGGCAAGCATTAGCATACTACGACCCAGTTGTAATAGCCGTTGTCTAAAATTATTTCAGTGATTTGTAACGTTGAGGTCTTCTTATGACCCCAAATCTTAGTGCCAAATAGACAAGCTGCCCTTGCTTTCATTGTGTAGGCCGATGCAAAAAGAACAATTGATGGACAGAATGCAGAACAATGTCATACATTCCCCCCAGTACAGAGATCTGGGCCTAAATCCATAATTTTTTTGCTCACCATGCCGTTCCAGTGTGAACCCAGCCATAGGCAAATCAGTCTTGACCCTGTGCCTCATGGGAACAGTCCAGCCCGAACTGCTAGGCCAGGTCCTCTCTGGACTGGAAACAAGCATCCAAGGACCGGTTTCGGGGTTTCACCCCACATCAGCCAGGATAGCTTGACTCCAGTGGCATGGAGAGCACGTGACCCACGTCTGGGCATACCCGTCCCACTGTTTCGTTTGCATATGTCGCCCTAAGTGGGAAGGGTATGCCCAGACGTGGGTCCCGTGCTCACTACACCACTGGATTCAAGCTAGCCTGGCTGATGAAGGGTGATGCCCTGAAACCGGTCCCAGGATGCTTGTTTCCAGTCCAGGGAGGACCTGGCTTGGCAGTTCGGGCTGGACTGTTCCCACAAGGAACAGGGTCAAGACTGATTTGCATATGGCTGGGTCCAAACTGGGGTGGTGTGGTGAGCAAAAGAATGATGGATTTAACCCAGATCCTTGTGACTGGGGGTGAATGTTTGCATTGCCCAGCATTCCGTCCATCAATTGTTTCTTTTGCATTCATTTTGTAGGCCAGCACTGCTGATCCCACTGAATGATTGCCTCCCGAATTTGCAAATCTTAACACCACTCCAGTTTGCTGGGCCAGGGAGGTGTTGCTTTTGGATAGCTGCGAAGACCACGAAAGTTTTCCATCCAGTCAGATACCTAGATAGTCATATGCGGGTACTAGATTCAAAAATGTATTGTAGACCTAAAAGGTAGCTCGCAGTTTCTGCTTTTGGTCGAGAATCATATATTTTGTGTTTTCCAATGTTGTTGGACAATCTTCTGGCAGTGCAGAAGGACTCAAACCCTTCTAGCAAACGGTGCATTGATATCTCTGTTTTAGCCAACAGCACCGCATCATCAGCAAAAAGCAATATTGGTATATATATGCTGCCTAATTTGGTTACATCAAGATTAAGATCCTGCAAGATTTTTATGACATAATTCATGTAACAATTAAAAGGGTTGGTGCTAAGATGCAGCCTTGTTTCACACGTCACTGTACTGGGATCTCTGTCGTATATTCACCTCTGGTGCTATATCTGATCCTTGTGGTATTACCAGAGTGCAGCACAATTAATAACTTCAGGAGCTTCTCTGGGACACTCATTCCCCTTACGATTTGCCATAATATCGGGCGATCGATGCTGTTGAATGCTGTTTGGAGGTCAACAAAAACCAAGTAAAGGGAAGACTTCTTTATGCAAGCGTATTTAGAGCAGATTAGGTTCAATCTAAAAACCTGATCTACTGTGCTCTGACCCCTCATGCAGCCTGCTTGATACAGTGAAATTAGATCTCTTTCATCCAACCACTGATTTAAATGAGATAGCAGCATCTTTCCAAACATTTTGCTCACGCCATCAAGCAGCGAGATCGGGCGATAATTAGAAACAAGATCTCTTGATTCTTATTTATGGAAAGGCACTATTATTAATTTTTCCATGATGAAGGAATTTCTTCTAGAGACCAGATGTTATTAAATGTGTGAGTCAAAAACAGTAACTATAGTATTAGCTGGTTTCAGAAGACATCTAAGGGGATTTTATCTTGGTCAGCTGCTTTATGCGGCCTTTGAGCCATGATGGCTTGTGCAACTTCCTTTTCGCTAAATTTGTGCAGTTGCTCCGAAGTCCATGAATTACCAGGAGTTGTGGAAACTATCGTAGGGAGTGCGTAGTCTGGTATGCACAGTTTCAGGCCTTCATGCTTATTAACTGTTGACTTTGGATCTGAGTTCCTACTATAATCTTCAGATTGGTGTATCTCAATGGGGATGTGGTCACATCAAGTAATCGCCTGGTGTTGTGCTGGCAGACCATTCGGTCCATACGATGGAGTCTCACCATCTCTCTGGTGCATAGTAGTAAACTGATCGGTCCAAAGCTGCAGGCTGATGTACAGCTCCAAATTTTCTCTCCGACTGGGTTGAACTGTGCATCTTTAAAATAGGAAACTATACTAAGAGAACCTGGAGATGCACCTTAGTCTACAGGCCCACTGGTACAAAAACTAAGTTTACGAATCATCTGATAGAGATCATTGCCTCACATGTGCTAGCAGCCGACAACTTTCTTCTTATCGGCGACTTCAACTTTCATGCAGAATTTCTTGGTGAAACCGATACTATTCAACTGATCTCCAATCTTGAAACACTGGGTCTACGGCAATTGGTAACAGGGCCCACGCACTAAGCAGGTCATACATTAGATCTCCTGTTCACGAATTCATTTAACATAAAAGTAGAACCACCTATTCCTGTGCTCTCACCCCACCTCAGCCTTCCAGTCCTACAAAGACACCAATAATATAAACCATGCAGCAGAAGCCTTTGAGAAGGTAATCATTCAGGTACTTGACAGCGTTGTACCCCTGACTAAAGTCAAACTCAAGCATAAAGTATCACCATGGTTTAACGAAGGCTTAAAATCTGATAAATTGGTCAGCAGAAAAGCCAAGCGCAAATGGAGGAACACTAAAAATATTGAGGATAGGCAGAAGTACAACCTTATACACAGACACTATCTTGACAACACAAAATCAGCTAAAAAAAGATATATAAGCAATCGAATTGATAAGGCCGCAAATTCAAACAAAGAACTGTAAAAAATATTAAAGGAATTCATTAGTCCCCCCTCCCTCCAGTCTGCAAGTCCCGCCTCAACTGATTGGGCCAGCACACTCTCCGCATTCTTTGAGGAAAAAATTACCACCATTTACAACCTCTTTCCTAATTCAACTACTGAATACCATGAGGGTGCGCCTGTTAGCAATCCGGAACCCACTTTAAATTATCTAAATGAGTTCACTGAACTCACCCAGGAGGACCTGAGTCTTGCCTTCTTCAAAATCAAATCAGGCTCCCGGGCTGACCCTGTCTCACCCCATATCATGTCCAACATTGCCCCAGTTCTCCTCAAAAGTCTAACTGACCTTTTTAATCTATCTCTAAATGGTGCCACCGTTCCTCTAATCTGGAAGGCAGCCAGGGTCAATCCCATCCCTAAAAAGCCTTCTATTGATCCTAAAGAACCTAGCAATTATCGACCAATCTCTCTCCTTCCTTATTTCGGAAAGGTTCTAGAGTCCTTGGTCAACAAGTAACTACAACCTTCCTGGAGAATAATAAATTGCTGGACCCCTGCCAATCGTGGTTTAGGGCAGCCCACAGCACCGAAACATCGTTGATAGAGGTAGTTGACAATATTGGACAGAACAACGGGCAGTCAGCTATGATTGTCCTACTTGATCTGTCAGCTGCATTTGATACCATCTCCCAGAGAACTCTAATACACCGACTATGGGAGAAGGGAATCAGGGGAAATGCCCTGAACTGGCTCAGGAGCTATCTAACGGACCGAACTTCGATGGTCCAAATTGGTACCTTCGTCTCTCAAAGCCGGACGGTGGATAAGAGAGTCCCCCAGGGATCTATCCTGAGCCCCACGCTTTTTAATCTTTATGTGGCAGCCCTGGCAATGGTTATTGGATCCCACAGGTTCGACACAGTGTCGTATGCAGATGACACGCAACTATTGATCACTCTGGACGCAGATCCATCTGACACTAAACTCAGATTCACAAACTGCATGGTCCATATCAGCACCTGGATGCAAAACAACCACCTCCAGCTTAACGCCAGTAAAACGGAGATCATCCACTTCGGGAAGGCCAATGAATGTTGGTCTAGTGACTGGTGGCCTCAGAATCTTGGCACCTGTAAGTCCCCCAAACTTGTAGTTCGCAACCTAGGAATGATGATCGACAACAAACTAACCATGAAAGACCATGTTAACCATGTAGCAGGCATTTGCTATGGATTAATGCGAAGCCTACGCAAGGTCTTCCAATGGATCCCAGTTGAGTCAAGAAAACCGCTTGTGCAGGGCCTAATCATCAGTCGGCTCGATTACGGGAACGCCCTGATGGCTTCCATTAACGAAGAGCTTTTCACTAAACTTCAGGTGCTACAAAATACCGCCGCCAGACTAGTACTAAATCTACTGTCACGGTCCCCGTCGGCTCCAAGTTTGAGAGCTCTCCACTGGCTTCCCATCAGGAAACAAATCCATTTTAAGATCATCAGTCTCGTACATAAAACCATCCTCGGGAATGGGCCTAGTTACTTGGCAAAAAAAACTCAACTGGTACCTGCCTAGCAGAACCCTTAGATCAGGAACCAAGTATCTCCTTACTCCCCTTAGGATACGTACCACCAGGAACGGTGGTAGATCGTTCTCACATCTCGCACCTACTTTGTGGAATGCACTCCCCTTGCAGTTACGCATGGTCACTGACCATAGCCAGTTTCGGAAAAGGCTAAAAACCTGGCTCCTCTGATCACTTTTTCCTCTTCTGCTGTCGTTCCCACTTCCATTCTATGGTTTTAGCTAGTGCTTTGAGACACTTGGGTGATATGTGCGCTTAATAAAATCCTGTGACTATGACTAAGTTCTTTGGTGCAACCTCGCAGCCACATCGAATAATTTTCCAGAATCTTTGGGTTTCATGAGGATATTGCATCCAACAATCCTTGCCATAGCTTATGTGCATGGTGCTTCTTTTTATATTTTAGTAGCCCCTTATACTGATTTAATCTATCAAGAAATAGCTGTTCATTAATTTCAGACAAATATTGGTTCTTTAGGGCTAATAACAAAGATTTTTTTAATTTCATGCTCTCCACGTGGAACCATTCCTGGCCCTCATGAGAAAGATATGTGGGGACAGTATCCATTCTCTCTTTCAATAGCTTTCAATAGCTCCTCAAACTTTTGCTGCTGCCGATACTATTGCACCACATCATTTGCGTGTAGGGTTAGGGCTGTAGCATGTAATATTGACCATTTGTGACTAGTAGCATAGATGTCTGATTCGCACTTATCATCAATCCTGATAATGTTCTTCCTATTCAGTTTTAGGGAGATTTTGAAGCCTCTTTGGTTTTGGCTAGGAGTTGACGTCAAAGGGCCTGATTCACAGAACTAACTTAAGACAAAATCCTAAACTTACTACCATTTTGGTATTCACAGAAGGCACTTACTCATTTTGGTATTCACAGAAGGCACTTACTCATTTTGGTATTCACAGAAGGCACTTACTCATCAATGAGTAAGTGCCTTCTGTGAATACCAAAATTAGTAAGTTACTCAAAATGAGTAAGTTACTCATTTAGGTATTCACAGAAGGCGCTTACTCATCAATGAGTAAGTGCCTTCTGTGAATACCAAAATGAGTAAGTGCCTTCTGGGAATACCAAAATGAGTAAGTGCCTTCTGTGAATACCAAAATGAGTAAGTGCCTTCTGTGAATACCAAAATGGTAGTAAGTTTAGGATTTTGTCTTAAGTTAGTTCTGTGAATCAGGCCCAAAGTGCCTGGTCTTGGGTGCTCCAAAACCAAAAGCAGTGGATCGTGATCACTTTCAATCCTACCGATTACTCCCATATCCATAATGAGATGCCATGCTTCGATATTAATTGCCATGTAATCAATGACACTTTGCCTACCACCTGCTTCAAAGGTAGATTTAGGAAGCTCATCTGATTTAGGTCGACTGTTCAAGGGGAGCAGACGTCCTTCAATTAGAGCTTCGTAGATTAATTTGCCCTTCTTTGTGCTTATATAGTGGTCTGTAGGTGGTAGGGGTATATCCCAGGTGCTGTCTTCTTCGATTATCGATTTATCCCACATTTGGGGGTGCAATTTGGTATTGAAATGGTCAAAGACCAATATACAGTTTGTTCTAGAGTGCATGGTACCTCCCATCATAATTTCAGATTGAGGAATCAACAGTTTTTCTAATCTTTTCATCAAGAGATGATCTTTAAAAGATAGGATGCCAGGTTTAACTTGGATGCAACCGCCAGTGGAAAGTGCACATTTATGATCTCAAGTGACCATGCCTAACTTCTTAGATTGATGATTTGAATGTACTTATTTAGTATAGTAGGAAATGTTTCAGTTTTTTCAAGAATAGATGTTCTGATCCAAGTAGTCAAGCTGGCCGGCCTTTTTGCTGTTTAATTGCAGGTAGATGATATGTTGAGTAGCCATCTAAATTGATGGCATCTATGGTCAACGTTTCCTGAAAACAGCAAATAGCTTGTTGCACTAGGAAAGACAGCCAGTCCTTATCCTCTATCTTGGATTTTAAACCTGCTATGTTCCAGCTCATAATTTTTAAACATGGTTTTGATCAAATTTCCGATTTGATAATTCTGGGTTTATCCTACAGGCATCTTCCTTCTTGGTCAGCTGATAGTAGTCTTGATGATGGTTGAAGAACGTATCACAGTTGATTCTGTGTCATGTTATTTACTATGGGAAATTTCAAATCTGTTATGTTAGACTGCTTGGGGAGCCACGGGCAAGAATTCACAGCATCTTGCAACACTGAACCTGAATTTTGGCAATGCCCAGATTTGTTCCCGAAAACGTTTGTTCTACAAATATAGATGACATTTTAGTTTACCTGTAAGTCCCTTGTAAAGTCGTATACCATATACTCAGGTCCTGTAATCTAAATACTACTAGTGGGCCTGCAGCACTCATTCTGTCAGCCACACAAGTAGCCATTCAAACCTGTCTCTCAGGCCTGCCATTCCAGGCCTGTGTGTGCAATTTGCTGCTACTTCGACTTGGCATTTAAAACCACTTACCAAGCCTTAAACTCCCCTTTTATTACACCTATGTCACCCTAAGGTAGGCCCTAAGTCACCTTAAGGACAGCGCACTGTGTAACTAAAAGGCAGGACATGTACTTTTAAGTTTTACATGTCCTGGTAACAAAAACAGATACATTAATTTTTCACTGCTGTGAGGCCTGCTCCTCTCATGGGCTATCATTGGGGAGTCCTTAAAACAATTTCAAGCTGTAATTCCTGATTGGATAGCAGTAGCTACTTCATGTTTAATATCTTTGGAATGGTAATGATAAATCCTCTTTAGTGGTAAACCTGGATTTGACATTACCATTTTAGAAATGCCACTTTTAGAAACTGAAAGCAAAAGACACACAGATGATGGACGGAATGCAGAGCAAATCAAACATTCACCCCCAGTCAAGAGATCTGGATTAAATCCATTGTTCTTTTGCTCATCATGCCACCCCAGTTTAGACCCAGCCATATGCAAATCAGTCTTGACCCTGTGCCTCATGGGAACAGTCCAGCCCAAACTGCCAAGCCAGGTACTCCCTGGACCGGAAACAAGCATCCTGGGACCGGTTTCGGGGCACCACCCCTCATCAGCCAGGCTAGCTTGAATCTTTCTGGCTGGACTGTTCCCATGGGGAACAGGGTCAAGACTGATTTGCATATGGCTGGGTCTGAACTGGAATGGCATGTGGAGCAAAAAAACGATGGATTTAGGCCCAGATCTCTGTACTGGGCTGAATGTTTGACACTGTGCAGCATTCTGTCCATCAATTGTACTTTTTGCAACTTTTAGAAACTGGACATTTCTCTGCTCTTAATTTTCCTCTGTGTGCCTGCAGCCTATCTCCAATACACGTCTGGGCTGGGTGACAGCTATACTTTGTGCATTCCCTCTAGACAGCCACAAACACGGGAAGGGCTGGGTGTGACAAAGGACCCATCTGCATTCATCTGCATTCTGATAGCCTTCCTGGGCAGAAAGGGGGAGAGGTAGCTCACACTTACATCTGAATAGGCTGTGTCATGTCCTCAGACAAAGGTCTGATTGCCCCTGACTTGTAGCCTGGCAGACAGGGCTGGGTTGAAAGGGATCCTTGCGCAGTTCACAGAGTTCCTTTGTAGGCACCCCCTACATCAAAGGCACTTTTGGGTATAAGTACCAGGGATCTGACCCTACCAAATCAGTACACTACTGGACATGGGAAGAAATCTGCTGGCGTAAAGGCTGCTGTGCTGTAAGGATTGCCACTTTGCTGTGACTGACTGTTCTGAGTAACTGCTTCTATGCTTTGCTGAGTTGCCCTAATGCCTGCTGATCTCTGCCCTGCTGAGGACTGGACTTGACCCATCTCACTGGAACCCAGAGTGACCCTTAGGGCTTGCTGGCTTGCTTCCTGTTTTCTTAAGTACGAGGGACACAAAAGACTTCCTGAAATCCTGCTGGTGCCGCGGGACTCTGCCATCTGTAAGTTCTACCCTGTACCCTGTAAGTTCTGCCCAGGACTGGAGGTGCCCCCTCCAGTCCTGGGCCTCAGAAGTGGGTTCTGCAGCTGATTTCTGCAAAAACCAAAGCATCGACTCAACTGAGAATTTCCACTGCATCGCCCTTCGTCGCAGAGGCTGCTTGACGATGACAGAGCCAAAGACTGCACGACTTGACGACAATGCTCTGCATTGCATTCACTTCAACCGACCTCGACGATGATGCGGGACCCCCTTTACACATCTCAACGAGGTAGGCTCTCGACATAGACAAAGGCTCCATCCAAGGTATTTCTTCAGCGGGACCTGTCTGGGTCCCGTAGCCGGCCTACCCTCCATCGCGGTCAGCCTGAACCTTGAATTTGCACTTTTCCCTAGTGACCTAAGTAACATTTGGACCGCTAATGACTTCTAAGCACTATTTTCACATTTAATCTTTAAAAATTCATATCTCGACTTCTACTTATTGGATTGTTATCATTTTGGTCTTGTTTTACTCACATAAATGTTCTCTATTTTTCTAAACCTGTGTAGAGTCTTTTTGTGGTGTTTTCATTGAGTTACTGTAATTTAAGTGTTGCACAAATACTTTACACATTGCCTCTTAAGCTAAGTCTGACTGCTCTGTGCCAATCTACCAGACGGAGGAGCACAGATTAATTTAGTGTGTATCTGACTTACCCTGATTTAAAGTGGTGGTCCCTACTTGGACAGGATGCAAACCTCTGCCAACTACAGACCCCATTTCTAACAGGGCCTTTAACAACTAGTATAGCCCAAGGTAGAAGGGCTATAAGACTAATAGAACATTTTACCCATTAAGGGTAGAATGTTCTAAATTAAAAAAGATAGAAACAGAAAAATAAACATTGGAATGTTGGAGGTCCAGGCAAATACCAGCCACTTTAACCCCAGAGCCTCTCTATTGTCTTTAATGGAGCTCCTAACATTCCACTGTTCTAAAGTTCCTTCTTTTCTTGATGATGAATATGGTAAACTACCATCCATCTCTATAGAAGATAGTTAACATAATATGTCAACTACACTAAAGACATTCACGAAAACCTCCCTCTTACAACAGGCATAGAAAGTAGTTTTGCAAAGTATTCCACCAGAATATCGAGCACAAAATATTGTGGCCTAAGCATTAAAATCCAAAATGTCATGAAGGTAAGTACAAATATAAGTATTGGTTTACTAATCGTAACTTCAATTATATGAACTTGAAGATACGCATATGTAGATCTAACACTAGTAAATGTATTTCTAGTAAATCTAATCTGTCTGTTGATTTCAACTCAACAATGTTAGAGGAACCACTTTATGAGTTCTCTTATGACAGGCAAGTCATTAACGCAATTAATGCGAGTAAGGCCGGTAAGGCTCCCGGCCCAGATGGTGTGCCAATTGACTTCTTTAAATCAAATTTGACCCTTTGGGCCCCACTACTGACGCAAGTTTTGCACGCTTGTTGCTCGACCGGATTCATTAAGACCTGGTCAGAGTCAATAATAGTACCTATATTCAAAAAGGGCGACAGGCACAATCCAGCTTGCTATCGCCCAATTTCCTTGTTGGATTCTTTGGTAAAGGTAGCAGGGCGGATAGTCCTAAATCGGCTCAAAGACTGGGCAGAAGACAAAAACATTCTGTCAGACGTACAGTTTGGTTTTAGACAGGGGCTGGGTACTATGGAGCAAGGCCTCAATCTTAACATCTTGATAGGGAAATATACGCTGGCCAAAAAAGGTAGACTCTATCTAGCATTTGCCAACCTTACAGCCGCATTTGACTGTGTCATACACAGCAAACTTTGGGGCGTTTTAACAGATATGGGGGTGGACCCCCCATTGATCCAGTTTTTGAGGCCGTTGTATTGCGGAGCAACAGCAAGGGTCTGCTATGGAACCAGGGGGGAATGCACTGCACCGTTTAGCGTGGAAAGGGGGGTTAGACAGGGCTGTGTCTTGGCACCGTTTTTATTTACATTGTATACGAATGGCCTGGAACAAGCGATGGTTGAGAAGACCTATGATATGCCGCAAATAAATAAACACCCTATAGCCACCCTTTTGTACGCGGACAAAGCAGTGCTGATGGCCCGTACGCAACTGGGTCTTCAAAAGGCACTTTTAACTTACACCGCGTACATGGGCAACCTGGGTCTGAGACTCAAAGTTTCAAAAACCTACATTATGAAGTGTAGGAAGGGTAGTTCTAACTGTAGGAGTTTGTTTATTGGGGACAGTAAGGTGGAAGTAACTAAGACTTTCCCATATCTAGGAATCTTGTTTGAGTACAAGGGTACGTGGTTTCAGGCAGTTAAAACCAGGAGCCTACTTTTCATGAAATCTACGGCAGCTCTGGCCAACTTCGCAAAGAAGCTGGGCAGAAGGCCACCAGCTATGCTCCTGCAAATTTATCAAGCAAAATCTGTTAGTAAAGCCACTTATGGGGCTGGTGTGTGGGGTTTCCGAAATACCCAACTTATCCAGAAGGTCGAAAACACCTTTTTAAGATATCTTCTGGCGGTCCCTGGCAGTACCCCAACTTACAACTGCCATACAGAATTGGGTGTTTCGTATATCTCTGATATCATTAAAGCCCAACCCGCTCTTTTGTGGCATAGGATCTGGACCTCCCCTAGAACTGACCTCAACCGCGATATCATCAGCGACAGTATGAAGTTGGATCGGGCCACCGAGATTCCATGGTTAAGATATATAAAAAATGTTATGCATGATCTCGGTCACCCAGAGTATTATAATTCTCCAGACTCCATAAATTCTGTCTCCAGGAAAGAGTTCAAGAGAATCTGTAAGACACACCTGGAGGCAAATAGGTTTACCCTAGAAACAAGCAAACCGTCAGTACAATCAAATCAATTGATTTTAACCTCTTTTACCATACAGTCGTATATACAGTATACTTTGAGCAGGTATGACAGATTTGTACTGACTTGTTTCAGATTTGGGATTTTCCATCGCCTGATAAGCTTCCTGAAACAAACAACTGGTCGAAGGAGCTATGCAGTTGCCCATGTGATAATCAGTCCCAGCAATCATCAATTAATGTGCTTTTTATTTTGTAAATTTTATAAAATACAAAGAAAGAGGTGGATTTTACCAATTTTAAGATTAGGGGGATGGACACTATGTAAACCAGCGTTTCTATTTTTGCAATTTTTAGAAAATGAGTGTTTTGCAAATGCAATTGCCTGTTTTTTTAAAAAGTATTGTGAAAGCTAGAAAAACTATTTTGATCTAAAAATGTATAGGGATAAATGTTTCTGAAACCCCACGATGAATTTGATTCCTTGACGTACTGTATTGATCATAATTTGTGATATGAAATGTATTTTTAACAAAAAAGATATTGTGCTTTTAATTTTTTGTTTGCTTTTATGATTTTATATCGAAAAATCGAATAAAGCTTGTTCTGATTCTGATTCTGACAGGCAAGCCAATTAGGACACTCTCAGCTCAATTTGTTACAATCTCTGTATAAATGATAGGGGGTCAAGAATTGAATGAATGTTTTCTGAATATGCTCTAACAATTTTGGAAGATCACTCAATTTCGGATAGAGAGTCAAGATGTCTGCATACTGCTTTAGTTAAAATCTCTGTAACTATTTATACTGTTGGAAAATGGAACTATTGACATTTAGTAGCATACTTTAAAATCATTGTAAGTATCAAAAGTAACTAGTCCCTCCAACAGTTCAAGGGAGAGCCTGGGTCTTCAGATAAACATAAAAAGATGGCATGTTTTGGCGTCCCTGCCATAGCGCCAATGCGCTAGATCTTTCAGTCAAATGTTTTTGAATAGGCCTTCTTGTATTGGGTCATCAGAAATAAATATTTTTCAAGTTCTCTGGGTTTTTTATTTTTTGAAGCTTGATGTCTGGAGAAAAGTTCTTTTGGGGCCTCTGGCTACTAAATAGAGGGATGGTTGGTCCCTGAGGAATCCTGATTGGTCCCAGAGGAATCCTTTAAAAAAACATTGAGATTACTTGGTTTCCTCAGGTCAGATCTTCGTGAGTGTCACAAGTGTACACCTAGAGATCAGAGTATTCATCCTCCATTAAGCTTCTGGGCAAACCTTGCTTGGTCAATCAATTTTGATTTGCTGAATCTGAACTTTTTGGTGGGAATATAGGGTGGTGTTTAATTTAATGCTATGGTCCGCCTCGGGCCAATGGAGGTCTTTTAAGAGCTTGGGTAATGTGGCTACATCTGTTCAGTGCGAGACGGAGAGCAGGATTATAATAGGAGAAGGTTTTTGAAGGTTAATACTGGGAGAGGTTTTGGAAGTTCAACATTGTGAGATTTGGGAAATGTGGATACTTATATGATGCATTTAGTCCTGAATACTATCACTATAGTAATTTGGGGAGCTATATGCTGGCCCTAATATTCTCAAAATGCACAAATTCATCTGATTTCAGTGAATCTTACTTCAAGAAAAAGACTCATAACTTACCAGATAGAAGCCTTCAAGGGTTCACAACACCAGTGATATAACAAATTATGTTTATTATTGGTGCTTATATAGTGGGGAAGAATTTTTAGCCCACATTTTAGCTCAGCAATAAAGGCTGAAAGGCTCCCTGAATCATTATAAAGGTATCATAACCTTTATTCTGCTTTTTTACATTAGGTCTAAGAGTCATCCTGGCAATTACCTTTTACATTCTTCTCTAGATATGCTGGGAAAGCACTTTGCAAAACACCTTTTTGCAACATGTGGAATGGCTGAATAAAAATGTCTTTATACAAACTTACAGTTGCAGTAGGCTTCCACCCATTTAGTATGGCCAGATTTTTTGCTTTTTTGATTACCCGGTTTTGGACTTTTTGCTGTGGGTGAGCATCACTGCATGTGTCTCACCGCACAGTAATCAAATGGTAAGTGGACTGCAGGTGTTTACCGCCAGTGTCCACCTTTTAATATAAGGCTTCTGCGCCGCAGCTAGGGTAAGTGGCACTTGGTTAGTTACACGTGAACATGTGTTTACAAGTGTGTACACATGTGTGAGGTTACTGTTGTGCGCAGTCCAGTAGCTGTCTGCAGGATAGGCATTATAATATTAGTGGGCAATCATAGATAAAGTCAGTATGGTTTACTGTTTTGTCTGCAGTGACACTGTATTACACATATCGGGGGAAATCTGCTTTGAGTGCAGGTTCACTTCCCTTAGGCCTACAAATGCATGTGAGGTATGAAACTGGGGTGAAACATGTGCACCCAGTCTGACAACGCAGGTCACAAGATCATACATTGTACACTTTATGGGTTGTCCAAAATGTTAATATTTCGCTGGCTCAGCAGAGGGAATAAAGGTCTCCTCTCACAAATAGAGTAAACATCAGTGCTTCCCTCAGCTCCTGAGGGGAATGGGTGGGGAATACAATCTGCATCTGTTAATTAGCTGTCACACTGTACCAGGGCTTGGGACAGTCCTGGCCCACTGAACAAAGGAAGAAGCCCACACAACTGGAGTCAACACATGAGGGGACTTCTCTTTGAAGTTTTGGTTGGAGAGACCCAGGCAGTGATGTAAGCTAGGTGCAGAACTGAGGCTCCCAGAGGAAATGTGATCAATGACTACTGGATGGTGCCATCTTGAACTGCCCCAGCATGCTGTGCAGGAGGGTTTGGATGCGGTGGAGAAGTGATGTGGGATCCAAGGATTGGCTAGGGGTGCCGGGCTTCTAGAACCTTTCATCTCCATTTAAAAAGGGAAAGAGAGGTGCCAGTGGTCTAAAACTACTGGAAGGGTATCCAGTGATAAATGTATTCAGGGATCCCTTCGGTAGGGTTAAAAATCAGTAAAAATGTGGATGGTCGGCACGAGATTCTGTACCGCGACTGTCTAGTGTGTGATGCGTAACAACTATTTAGTTTTACTAGGTCAGGTCGACATGTTTCATGCCCTGGTGGTCCAGGAGGGGTCCGTGGTGCTTCTTCAGACCAGAAGTGGATAAGTACCCTGCTCTGAATAAATTTATCACTGGATACCCTTCTGGTAGTTTTAGACCACGGGCACATCCACTTATCAGCTCCACACACCCTCACCCATAATCATGGTGGTTTTATACAAAAGATCTCCCACCAAGAGCCCTCTGGCGGGGAGCATAGGGTATTGCAGTGCCAGCCCCACATGGAGCAAAAAGCCTGATGATGAAGCATGATACCCACATGGGTGTGTGAGGGCATCACTTCCTATTAAGGAAGATCCCCCTCACTACTACCTATTTCAACTTTCCTTAAACCCTTTACCACATAGGAACAAGTACCCCCTTTAGTGTGATACATATAAAAAACCACAGACACATGTGATGTTCATTTACAAAGCTTGATTAACTTTTTATGTTGATAGGATTGTTGAATTATATTGAAATGCTTTATTGACAATAAATAATTGTTAGAACTGGGGGTCTCTAGTTGGCAATGGTATACACCTTTGTCCAAATAGGGACCCTTGCTTCTAAGTCAGGGAAAGGGGATTACACTCCTGGATAACCCCTGCTCACCCCCTTGGTAGCTTGGCACGAGCAGACAGGCTTATTTCAGAGGCAGTGTGTTAAGCATTTGTGAACACATACAGGAATACACTGAAAACACTACAGATGGACACCACACAGGTTTCATAAAAATGAGTATTATTTATATAGACTTAACACAAGACCACAAACAACAAAAATCCACAATACTGTACTCAAAATAGACTTAAGGATGGTAGAAGTAACTTAGTTCAAGATGATGATAAATGCGACACGTTTCTCACAAAAGTACCTTGGCTGCGTAACGCAAAACAAATAAAGGGTCCGCAGGGAGGGCGATGCGGCGAGCAGGCGTCTCAATGTGACGATCCGGTGCGATGAGAGTGCGCCCTTGATGCGATGCGACGATGTGAAGATGATGCGTGCATGCCCGACGGCCGTGCGGCGAACTCTGTACCCTTGGAGCAGCGACAGGCCCTGCGACACGCTTCTCCGGTCATGCGACAGCAGGCAGCTGCGACAAAGACACGCTTCTTTGGTGATGTGGCGGCGGCCTCTGTGGCGACACGCTTCTCCGGCGATGCGACGGCAACAGCTGTGACAGCGACACGCTTCTTCTTGTCGAGTCGCGCTTCCAGCTCCCAGTGACACGCAGGCTTCTGCAGACAGAATCCCCAGCAAGGGAATTCAGGAGGGAGCTGGTGGTGAAGTCTTGTAGCCCTGAGACTTCAGCAGGAGGCAAGCTCTAGTTCAATCCCTTGGAGAAATATTCTGCAAGATGATGAAAGTTCCTTGAAAGTTTCTTTTCCTTTCCTTGGCAATGAAGACCACTGCAGGCCAACCCAGCAAACAGCACACTGGCAGAGGGGCAGTCCAAAACTCTTGCAGCTTCCTTGGTTCTTCTCCTTGGCAAAGGTTTGTCTTGTTGTTCCAGAAGTGATCTAAAGTCTTGGGGTCTGGGCCCCAATATTTATACTAGCAAATCCTTTGTCTCTGAAGGCAGAGGGTCCTGTACCTAGTCCAAACCGGTTCTGGGTGCATTCTGCCAGTGCACACCTTCTTCCTTTGTCAGTGTGGGCCAGGGACATCAGACGCACCACAGGAGGTGGAGCCAGCATTGTGGAAGGCAGGCACAGCCCTATTCAGGCCCAGGTGCTACTCCTCCCACCACTCTACATGCAGATAGGTCTATTCAGCCTAGGCTGACTCACCCTGTCTCCTGGAGCCACCCCCAGCCCCTGTCACTCACAAACCAGACATGCAATACACAACCTTGCAGAGGCAGGCTGGATGGTTAGGTAAGAAAATACCTACTTTCTAAAAGTGGTATTTTCAAACACAGAATGTTAAAACCAACTTTACTAAAAGATGTATTTTATCATTCTGAGTTCAGGCATACTAAACTCGAATTTCTACCATGTTCCCTGGGTCAGTTAGGATTATAAGATGTTATAATCAAACTGCCCATTCTGGCCTATGGGGACAGGTAGCCTTGCAATAGTGAAAAATGAAATAGGCTGTAATTCACTATTAGCTCATGCCACACACATCAAAGCATGACCTACCTTTTACATACAATGCACCCTGCCCTTGGGCCTACCTTAGGGGTGTATGATATGTAGAAAAGGGAAGGTTTAGGGACTGGCAAGTGGGTGCACTTGCCAAGTCGACATGGCAGTACTAGGCTGCCCACAGGCTCTGCAATGGCAGGCCTGAGACACACTTTACAAGCTGCTTCTGTGGGTGGCACAACCAGTGCTGCAAGCCCACTAGCAGCATTTGATCTACAGGCCCTGGGTACACATGGTGCACTGTACTAGGGTCTGACAGGTAAATCAAATAAGCCAATCATGGAGTCACTAATCCAGTACAATAATTTACAATAGGGAGCACTTGCACTGTGGCACTGAATAGCAGTGGCACAGTGCCCAAAGCATCTAAAACCAGCAAAACATATCAAAAACAGAGGAGACAACAGCGAAAAATGTAAGGGAGACTCACGCCAATGGTACCAGGTCTAACACGTGTCCCCTCCAGCTGAAATGTGGGGAGAACTACCCTTCCCCTTGGGAGTTCTCTTCACTAAGGCGAACAAATCTGGACAGACCATCAGCATTGGCGTGTTCTGTACCAGGGCGGTGTTCCACTGTGAAGTCCATCCCCTGTAGGGAAATGGACCACCTCAACAACTTTGGGTTCTCACCCCTCATCTGCATCAACCATCTGAGGGGCCTGTGGTCTGTCTGAACCCGGAAGTGAGTCCCAAACAGGTATGGTCTCAACTTCTTCAGTGCCCAGACAACAGCAAATGCCTCACGCTCAATTGCACTCCACCTCTGTTCCTGTGGAAGTAACCTCCTACTGATGAAGGCTACAGGTTGGTCTAGGCCCTCCTCATTAATCTGTGATAGAACGGCCCCCACACCATGCTCTGAAGCGTCTGTTTGGACAATGAATTCCTTTGAGAAGTTGGGCACGGGTGCTGTGCACATGGCAGTCTTCAGGGCGTCAAAAGCCTTCTGACAGGTGTCAGTTTAGTTCACTTTCTTGGGCTGCTTCCTGGAAGTCAGCTCAGTCAAGGGTGCAACAATGTTGCCATACCCTCCTTGAGGTGATCTCTGACCCTGTCAGACACTCTGTAAGCCTTGTGCTTAACAGGAGGACTGTCCCCAGTGTCCACATCATGGACGCACCACTCAGTGATACCAGGAACCAGGGAGAAGAAATCAGAGAATTGCACGAACAGTTGGTGACAATCTTGCTGCTGTTCAGGGGTCAGTGTGGCAGAGAGGCTGACACCATCCACTGACCCATCTTGCTCTGTTGCAGACAGGAGGTCAGGATGAGGCTCAGTCTCCTCCTCCATTCCATCATCTGTTGCTAGGAGCATGCCCACTTCGGACCTTTCTAAGTGGGGCTTCAGGCGGTTAACATGCAGGACCCGCAAAGAGTTCCTAGGAGACCGCAAGTTCACCAGGTAGGTGACATCACTCTTGCGCTCCACCACCTCAAATGGTCTGGTCCACCTGTCCTGGAGCGCACAGGGCTCTACAGGGGCCATGACCCCAACTTTCTGACCAGGTTGAAGCTCAAGCAGAGTGGCATTCTGATCGTACCACCGCTTCATCTCTTCCTGGCTGGCTTCCAGATTCACCTGAGCGAGCTGTCTGAATCACCGGGTCTGGTTCCTGAAGGCCAGCATGTAACTGTATACATCCTGGGGAGGTTTCCTGGGAGATTGCTCCCAGCCTTCCTCGACCAGACTCAAGGGTCCTCTTACCAGGTGTCCATACAGCAGTTCAAAGGGACTGAACCCTAAGCACTTCTGTGGCACCTCACAGTAAGCAAAAAGAAGGCATGGCAAGAGGACGTCTCACTTACGCCTCATAGGTTCTTCAAGACCCATAATTATGCCTATAAGCGTCCGGTTGAATCTCTCAAGCAGCCCATTACCTTGGGGGCGGTAAGGAGTGGTGAACTTGTATGTTACACCGCACTCCTGCCACAGGGACTTCATATAATTAGATATGAAGTTTGAACCACGGTCTGACACCACCTCTCTGGGGAACCCCACACTGGAGAAAATCCCCATCAGTGCACTTCCCACCACGGGGGCCGTCACTGTCCTGAGAGGGATGGCTTCCGGGCACCGGGTAGCATGGTCCACCAAGACCAGGATAAACCTGTTGCCCATGGCTGTCTTGGGGTCCAGTGGCCCCACAATGGCAATGCCCACCCGTTCACAGGGGGTACTGACTACAGGGAAAGTTTGGAGAGGAGCCTTGTGCTTCCTTCCACTTTGCCCACTTGCCTGGCAAGTCTGACAAGTCCTACAATGAGTATCTGAACTCTTGCGCATCTGGGGCCAATAAAAGTGGGTGACAAGCCTTTCAAAGGTCTTGTCCTGCCCAGATATCCAGATAAAGGTACATCATGAGCCAAACCCAGTAGGAAGGCTCTGAAGCACTGGGGTACCACCAGTACACAGGCTGACCCAGGCTCAGCAACCTTAGGCTCGCTATACAGGAGGTCGTTCTCCCAGTAGATCCAATGTGATCCAGACTGATCACCTGCTGCCTGGTTTGTGGCCTGTTGCCGCAAACCCACAAGAGAAGGGCACTTCTTAAGTCCTCCCTGGAGGGGCCTCCTTCCTGCTGCCAATGGGTCAGCTCAGGCAGGTCCCCCAGTTCGGCCACTTGTTCCCCTGTAGGTTCCAGGGCATCCCCCTCAAGGTCTGCCTCCTCCTGGACCGTGGGAACTATGGGGGCTGGTTTCCCGTGCCCCCTACCTCTTCACTTTAAGGCAGGGGTCTGGGCCATATTTTCAGGCTCCAGAACCTCTTGAACACCCCTACTGGCTGCCATAGACCGAGTGGTCACACACACCCACTCAGGCAGACCCAACATCTCCAAATAAGACCTTCTCTCCACCTTAGCCCAAGGGGAGTTTTCTAAATCATTGCCCAACAGACAATCAACAGGCATGGCTGGCTTCACAGCTACTTGAAGAGTACCTGAGACCCCCCCCCACTCAAAGGGAACTTGAGCCACCTCACACTGGCTCTGCGAGTTGTCCGCAGCAACTACAGGGAAGAATGCATGGGGGATAACCTGCTCTTTGGACACCAGCTGGCAACTGACAGCTGTCACACTAGCCCCAGTGTCTCTTAGAGCTTCCACCCTATGGCCATTGATTGTCACCCACTGCCTGTACTTCTTAGTGTTATCAGGCACCTGGGTCTTAGGGACCATCTCAAAGTCTCCTAAAGATACAAGGGACATCTCTGTGGGACCCCACCCACCTTGGACACCCATCTCCTCCCCCCCAGGGCTACACTCGCCATCTGACGGGGTGGTGCACGAGGTGGTGCTTTGGAATCCCTCATGGGACACTGCGCATCATACCAACGGTGGCCCACTTGACCACACGTAAAGCAATTAGCGGGGCCCCTGTGAACAGGTTTACCAGTCGGGCCTCTTGCTTTTTCTCAGGGGGATGTTACAGCAAACAAATGATGGACGGAATGCTGACAATGCAAACATTCTCCCCCAGTCAAAAGATCTGGGTTAAATCCATCGTTCTTTTGCCCACTACGCCACCCCAGTTTGGACCCAGCCATATGCAAATCAGTCTTGACCCTGTGCCCATGGGAACAGTCCAGACCTAACTGCCAGGCCAGGTCCTCCATGGACCGGAAACAAGCATCCTGGGACCAGTTTCAGGGTATGTCACCCTTCTTCAGCCAGGCTAGCTTGAATCCAGTGGCACAGTGAGCAAGGGACCCACGTCTGGGCATACTTATCCCACTTAGGGAGAAAAGTGTTACAGCAAACAAATGATGGACGGAATGCTGACAATGCAAACATTCTCCCCAGTCAAAAGATCTGGGTTAAATCCATCGTTCTTTTGCCCACTACGCCACCCCAGTTTGGACCCAGCCATATGCAAATCAGTCTTGACCCTGTGCCCCATGGGAACAGTCCAGACCGAACTGCCAGGCCAGGTCCTCCCTGGACCGGAAACAAGCATCCTGGGACCGGTTTCAGGGTATGTCACCCTTCTTCAGCCAGGCTAGCTTGAATCCAGTGGCACAGTGAGCAAGGGACCCACGTCTGGGCATACCCATCCCACTTAGGGCGAAAAGTGTTACAGCAAACAAATGATGGACGGAATGCTGACAATGCAAACATTCTCCCCCAGTAAAGAAATCTGGGTTAAATCCATCGTTCTTTTACCCACTACGCCACCCCAGTTTGGACCCAGCCATATGCAAATCAGTCTTGACCCTGTGCTACATGGGAACAGTCCAGACCGAACTGCCAGGCCAGGTCCTCCCTAGACCGGAAACAAGCATCCTGGGACCGGTTTCAGGGTATGTCACCCTTCTTCAGCCAGGCTAGCTTGAATCCAGTGGCACAGTGAGCAAGGGACCCACGTCTGGGCATACCCATCCCACTTAGGGCGAAAAGTGTTACAGCAAACAAATGATGGACGGAATGCTGACAGTGCAAACATTCTCCCCCAGTCAAAAGATCTGGGTTAAATCCATCATTCTTTTGCCCACTACGCCACCCCAGTTTGGACCCAGCCATATGCAAATCAGTCTTGACCCTGTGCTACATGGGAACAGTCCAGACCGAACTGCCAGGCCAGATCCTCCCTGGACCGGAAACAAGCATCCTGGGACCGGTTTCAGGGTATGTCACCCTTCTTCAGCCAGGCTAGCTTAAATCCAGTGGCACAGTGAGCAAGGGACCCACGTCTGGGGATACCCATCCCACTTAGGGCAAAAAGTGTTACAGCAAACAAATGATGGACGGAATGCTGACAATGCAAACATTCTCACCCAGTCAAAAGCTCTGGGTTAAATCCATCGTTCTTTTGCCCACTACGCCACCCCAGTTTGGACCCAGCCATATGCAAATCAGTCTTGACCCTGTGCCCCATGGGAACAGTCCAGACCGAACTGCCAGGCCAGGTCCTCCCTGGACCGGGAAACAAGCATCCTGGGACCGGTTTCAGGGTATGTCACCCTTCTTCAGCCAGGCTAGCTTGAATCCAGTGGCACAGTGAGCAAGGGACCCACGTCTGGGCATACCCATCCCACTTAGGGCGAAAAGTGTTACAGCAAACAAATGATGGACGGAATGCTGACAATGCAAACATTCTACCCCAGTCAAAAGATCTGGGTTAAATCCATCGTTCTTTTGCCCACTACGCCACCCCAGTTTGGACCCAGCCATATGCAAATCAGTCTTGACCCTGTGCCCCATGGGAACAGTCCAGACCGAACTGCCAGGCCAGGTCCTCCCTGGACCGGAAACAAGCATCCTGGGACCGGTTTCAGGGTATGTCACCCTTCTTCAGCCAGGTTAGCTTGAATCCAGTGGCACAGTGAGCAAGGGACCCATGTCTGGGCATACCCATCCCACTTAGGGCGAAAAGTGTTACAGCAAACAAATGATGGACGGAATGCTGACAATGCAAACATTCTCCCCCAGTCAAAAGATCTGGGTTAAATCCATCGTTCTTTTGCCCACTACACCACCCCAGTTTGGACCCAGGCATATGCAAATCAGTCTTGACCCTGTGCCCCATGGGAACAGTCCAGGCCGAACTGCCAGGCCAGGTCCTCCCTGGACTGGAAACAAGCATCCTGGGACCGGTTTCAGGGTATGTCACCCTTCTTCAGCCAGGCTAGCTTGAATCCAGTGGCACAGTGAGCAAGGGACCCTCGTCTGGGTATACCCATCCCGCTTAGGGCGAAAAGTGTTACAACAAACAAATGATGGACGGAATGCTGACAATGCAAACATTCTCCCCCAGTCAAAAGATCTGGCTGAAGAGGGGTGAAACCCCGAAACCGGTCCTAGGATGCTTGTTTCCAGTCCAGGGAGCACCTTGCTTGGCAGTTCGGGCTGGACTGTTCCCATGAGGCACAGGGTCAAGACTGATTTGCATATGGCTGGGTTCAAACTGGAATTGCATGGTGAGCAAAAAACGATGGATTTAGGCCCAGATCTCTGTACTGGGGTGAATGTATGACATTGTTCTGCATTCTGTCCATCAACTGTTGTTTTTGCATTTGTCACCCCGAGTGGGACGGGTATGCCCAGACGTGGGTCCCGTGCTCTCCATGCCACTGGAATCAAGCTATCCTGGCTGAAGAGGGGTGAAACCCGAAACTGGTCCTAGGATGCTTGTTTCCAGTCCAGGAGCACCTGGCTTGGCAGTTCGGGCTGGACAGTTCCCATGAGGCACAGGGTCAAGACTGATTTGCATATGGCTGGGTTCAAACTGGAATGGCATGGTGAGCAAAAAAACGATGGATTTAGGCCCAGATCTCTGTACTGGGGTGAATGTATGACATTGTTCTGCATTCTGTCCATCAACTGTTGTTTTTGCATTTGTCACCCCGAGTGGGACGGGTATGCCCAGACGTGGGTCCCGTGCTCTCCATGCCACTGGAATCAAGCTATCCTGGCTGAAGAGGGGTTAAACCCCGAAACTGGTCCTAGGATGCTTGTTTCCAGTCCAGGGAGTACCTGGCTTGGCAGTTCGGGCTGGACTGGTCCCATGAGGCACAGGGTCAAGACTGATTTGCATATGGCTGGGTTTAAACTGGAATGGCATGGTGAGCAAAAAACCGATGGATTTAGGCCCAGATCTCTGTACTGGGGTGAATGTATGACATTGTTCTGCATTCTGTCCATCAACTGTTGTTTTTGCTTTTCTCAGGGGGAGGCTGGGAACCCTTCCCTTGGTTCCCTTGGGAATTACTTTGGGGCCCTTTCTGGAACTCCCTCTATTTACCCTTGTCCCCCCCACTCCTCTGCTGGGGACCCTGCCCACCTTTGGCGAAGTCTCCCACGTGACCCTTGTGGACCCGGGTGCTGACCCAGCGGTCCGCCTCCTCAGCAAGCTTCCTAGGGTTAGTTAACTTGCTATCAATAATGTGCTGGCATAGCTCTGGAAAACAATTAGCAGACAAGTGCTCCCATGCAAACAAATCATAGAGTGCTTCAAAAGTATCCACTTTGCTACCCTTCACCCAACCATCCATAGCTCTGCAAAAGAAAGACACATACTCCACCCAGGTAGTTGCCTCCAGCTTCTTACAATTCCTGAACCTCTGTCTATAGAGTTCTGGGGTCAAACCATACCTTGTCATCAGGGCCTTCTTCATGTGGGTATAAGACATCCTATTCTCACTGGGTAGGTCTAACAATGTATCCCTCCCATCACTCACAAAGCGGCCCCACAACCCCGCTCCCCAATCCTTCTCAGGGACCCGGTGGGCCAACATTGCTATCTCATAGGCTGCAAACCACTGCCCAATATCTTCCTGTCTATGGAATTCTTTGATGACATCCTTGGGGATATGGACCCTGTCTTCTGCAGGCACAGATGGTGCGCTGCCACCAGAGGGATTGATTTCTAGGCTTTTTGCTTTGAGCTCTATCTCCCTCAACATTCTCTCATGTTCCAATCTCATTCTCTCTCTCTCCAAGGACAACCTGCTATTTTCTAGGTCCCTTTGACCCTCCATCTTGAGCCTGGCCATCTCCAGCTTGTGCAACCTATTTCTCTCCCTGTCTTCCAGCTCTCTTGGGGACAGGTCCTTGGAAGAGACGCTACTGCCAGGCGGGGACGGTACCCCTTCCCTGGCTGGAACCAATGGCCTATCCAGCTGCCCATCTGCATCCCCAACTGGCTCCACCACCAGTTCAGGGGTATTTCTTGCTTCCACCCAGGCCGTCAGCGCCTTTTGGTATTCATCCTTTTTGGCAACGCCTGGGGTAGCAACTTTAAATTTTCTGCAGAAGTGCTTTAGCTGTTTCACATTGTAGGTTTCCAACCTCTCTTCCTCAAAATCTAGATCCATAGATGCAACAGATGCTGGTCTGCTCATGGCAGTAAGAATTGGCAGTTCCCAGAAAAAATAACAGTCCAAGGAAAAACACATTTCTACCAAAAAAGTATGTGGTTGTGTTTGGTCTGCACTCACTAGTAGTGTACACCAATTACTGTATATGAGTCACAAATGCAAGTCCAGAATCCTCACCGCTGACCACCAATGTTAGAACTGGGGGTCTCTAGTTGGCAATGGTATACACCTTTGCTCAAATAGGGACCCTTGCTTTTAAGTCAGGGAAAGGGGATTACACTCCTGGATAACCCCTGCTCACCCCCTTGGTAGCTTGGCACGAGCAGACAGGCTTATCTCAGAGGCAGTGTGTTAAGCATTTGTGAACACATACAGTAATACACTGAAAACACTACAGATGGACACCACACAGGTTTTATAAAAATAAGTATTCTTTATATAGACTTAACACAAGACCACAAATGACAAAAATCCACAATACTGTACTCAAAATAGACTTAAGGATGGTAGAAGTAACTTAGTTCAAGATGATGATAAATGTGACACGTTTCTCACAAAAGTACCTTGGATGCGTAACGCAAAACAAATAAAGGGTCCGCAGGGAGGGCGATGCGGCGAGCAGGCGCCTCGATGCGACGATCCGGTGCGATGCGATGAGAGTGCGCCCTTGATGCGATGCGACGATGTGAAGATGATGCGTGCACGCCCGACGGCCGTGCGGCGAACTTTGTACCTTTGGAGCCGCGACAGGCCCTGCGACACGCTTCTCCGGTGATGCGACGGCAGGCAGCTGAGACGAAGACACGCTTCTCTGGTGATGCGGCGGCGGCCTCTGCGGCGGCGACACGCTTCTCCGGCGATGCGACGGCAACAGCTGCGACAGCGACACGCTTCTTCTTGTCGAGTCGCGCTTCCAGCACCCAGCGACACTCAGGCTTCTGCAGACAGAATCCCCAGCAAGGGAATTCAGGAGGGAGCTGGTGGTGAAGTCTTGTAGCCCTGAGACTTCAGCAGGAGGCAAGCTCTAGTTCAAGCCCTTGGAGAAATATTCTGTAAGATGATGAAAGTTCCTTGAAAGTTCCTTCTCCTTTCCTTGGCAATGAAGACCACTGCAGGCCAACCCAGCAAACAGTACACTGGCAGAGGGGCAGTCCAAAACTCTTGCAGCTTCCTTGGTTCTTCTCCTTGGCAAAGGTTTGTCTTGTTGTTCCAGAAGTGATCTAAAGTCTTGGGGTCTGGGCCCCAATATTTATACTAGCAAATCCTTTGTCTCTGAAGGCAGAGGGTCCTGTACCTAGTCCAAACCGGTTCTGGGTGCATTCTGCCAGTGCACACCTTCTTCCTTTGTCAGTGTGGGCCAGGGACATCAGACGCACCACAGGAGGTGGAGACAGCATTGTGGAAGGCAGGCACAGCCCTATTCAGGCCCAGGTGCTACTCCTCCCACCACTCTACATGCAGTTAGGTCTATTCAGCCTAGGCTGACTCACCCTGTCTCCTGGAGCCACCCCCAGCCCCTGTCACTCACAAACCAGACATGCAATACACAACCTAGCAGAGGCAGGCTGGATGGTTAGGTAAGAAAATACCTACTTTCTAAAAGTGGTATTTTCAAACACAGAATGTTAAAACCAACTTCACTAAAAGATGTATTTTATCATTCTGAGTTCAGGCATACTAAACTCGAATTTCTACCATGTTCCCTGGGTCAGTTAGGATTATAAGATGTTATAATCAAACTGCCCATTCTGGCATATGGGGACAGGTAGCCTTGCAATAGTGAAAAACGAAATAGGCTGTAATTCACTATTAGCTCATGCCACACACATCAGGGCATGGCCTACCTTTTACATACAATGCACCCTGCCCTTGGGCCTACCTTAGGGGTGTCTGATATGTAGAAAAGGGAAGGTTTAGGGACTGGCAAGTGGGTGCACTTGCCAAGTCGACATGGCAGTACTAGGCTGCCCACAGGCTCTGCAATGGCAGGCCTGAGACACAGTTTACAAGCTGCTTCTGTGGGTGGCACAACCAGTGCTGCAAGCCCACTAGCAGCATTTGATCTACAGGCCCTGGGTACACATGGTGCACTGTACTGGGGTCTGACAGGTAAATCAAATAAGCCAATCATGGAGTCACTAATCCAGTACAATAATTTACAATAGGGAGCACTTGCACTGTGGCACTGAATAGCAGTGGCACAGTGCCCAAAGCATCTAAAACCAGCGAAACATATCAAAAACAGAGGAGACAACAGCGAAAAATGGAAGGGAGACTCACGCCAATGGTGCCAGGTCTAACAATAATGCATTCACACATGGTTATTATTGATTTTGCTAGTGGTTTTTAACGTGTGAATACTTTGTCTTTTAATGTGGTGACCCTTGACAAAGTCAATAGGCCTGTTTTATTTAATGTGATACCCCCTTACATTGTGATGTGTTTGTTGTCTGTTATAGTTTGGTGTGGTGTGATTGTGAGGGTCATGACCGTTTAGGGGACAAATATGTTTACAGAATGTCATCTAAGATATCTTTAATCTGCCTTATGAATATATTTGTAAATAAATGTGTAGTATTTAGTAGTGTGTGTGTTTGTGTAGTAAATGTAATTTTCATTTCCTAAAGCAAAAGCACTGACTGGACAATCATTTATTGGGTGTTATTATTGCATGCCACTGAATGGTGATTAATAACCCACCACCTCCCCTGAGTTGGCCTTAAACTACTCTACTTCGCTACCGTGAGAGAGTCAAGTGCTACAATGGTGTGCTTGGTTCCAAGTAAGGAAATTGTGGACCTCTTACTTGTGCAGGCCTTACATTCTGTGCAAATAATAACCCAATTTCCTACACTGACAAGTTGAGCAAAAGCTTTGTTATCATTTCCAGCTTCAGTGTTATATAAAATATCGGACACAGGTGCTGTCACTCATAGTTGTGCATGCTACGTTTAGGTTGAGCTATGTTCCTTCAGTCATGGTTCCTGCCTATCATTTTACTCATATCCCCCAACCACTCTGCTTTAGCAATTTCCCTCTTAGTTGTAGGTATGCTTCTCCTTGGATCCCATTTTTAGGTAGAGCCTAGAGTCAGTGAGCATGCGCTGCTCTGCGAGACTTGCTGTACTGGAGTATGGAAGAGAAGCCCCGCCCACTCTCCACCCATATTTTTCATTGGCTTGTGTCTTTGTCCTTCGTAAATGCTGGCTTGTGATTCAGTAATCGGCTTCTGAGCCCCTCCTTAGAACTGCCTTGTCTTCATTTGTAACCTCCCATGGCTACTGACCCTTTTACTTCTGATGTTACACGGTATGTGCTATTTAGTCTGTAAGCACTACTTTCTTTAATGAGTTTTTCCTACTGCAGGCATGACATGCTTTCCTGCATCATTCAGGAGACACCCAGGCAGCGCTGTCGGAAAGCTCCAACCCCGCGAGGACATGTCCTACAGGGACACAAGGGGCCATTGTGGGGGTTAATGTATGTCACATGCAGATAATGACGTATTTACAAAACCTTTCAGTCATACATTTCTGTCACCAGGTGTGTTTTACTGCGCACTTGCCCGCAGCAGAAGCTCTGTGTCCAAGATTATAGTGTGTGCGCAGGCAGCTGGGATCTCAAAGGATTACTCGGGCCACTGAATCTATGGGGATCGATGCTAGACGATCTGGTAGATTACTACCTGAGCCTGCCTGTGGGTTCCTCCCTTTGACACCCCACTGATGTGTATTTTAGGTGACATGTATTTTAATTGTTACCGCGAAGCCCACGCAGGGCCTGTACATTACCCCAGTGGCAAGCTGCTCTTAGAGGCAGCATGTCTAAGATCAAATGCCTGTGTGCAGGCTGCTGGGATCTGAATGTATAGCTCCTACTAATGTGCTTTGTGGGGGAACAGGCTTTGGCAGGTTCATGTGATTGGCAGCGTTTTTTTGATAATAATGATGTATTTTTTCTATAGTGCACTACACCACAGTTTTGCCATTTCTAAGCTCTGTAAATAAGAGGTTTTACTATTGTTCAATGGAAGACGCTCCGTCGGTACATCTGTTTGTGTGAAAAGAAGTGTGAATAGAAGTAGGGGACGGGGGGGGCAGTATCGATCGGTGGTGGGAGTTCCCCCGGGCGCTGACGTTGGGCGGGGGAGGGGCAGGGTGGGGGGTAGTAAACTACGGATTATGGCTGATTACAGGTAAGTAAACATATAAATAAATAAAACGAAGTTCGTTACGCGCGCTGCATCGCATTTGGCAAATGTGTTTTCAGCTAAGGATAAACATTTCACATTAGTCTGTCCCCAAAGTTCCCCTGCAAAGTGCTGCACAGGTTTAGCGCCAGGTGTTATGATCATCGACATTAACTGTACTCTTTTTTTTATCAATCTCGTTTGGAGAAAGGGCAAAGTCTGCAGACAGATTTAGATTATGAGCTACCACTGACTCACAGATCTGAACCCTGAACTCTCAACCCACTAAATTATCTTATCACATTTTTGTCCAACTGGTCATTGTTGCTTTTTACAGTACCCAGAATATTCCTGGCATAGATACAATCACACGGAAATGGTTAGCAATGCTGATTATAAAAGTAAATATTGCATTTAATTCTCGTTATACTCGTAACTCGTGATCGTCCTGAAAGCAGACTTGCAAACCTTGGCTTCCTGGTCCCTTTGTGATCTATGTATTGGACTAAAGATACCAGGAGGAATGTATTTTGCTCTGACTGATGCATCGGGATTTCCTTTTCTAATCCCTCTACCCCTGAACTCTATGTGCTCTCTGACACAGTGACTCGAAACACCAACATTACCATAACTATCTCTCCCTTTGTAGGTTAGCTAGGGCCTCCTCTCTATGGAGCAGTACATTTTCTCTGGAATCTTAACATTATCTAGCCAGACTGCATCAGTAGCAAAATTACCCTGTCAGATGCAAATTCAATCGCATGAAACACAGCTGGACAAATAAACCCTGGGTAATGTAAGGTTGGCCTTCTGAGCTGTGTCTGTCATGTTTGTGTGTGCGAAGCTGCACACCTTTAACTGTTCTATACAGGTTCTGTTGCTACTGCTGCGGTCTTTAATGGACTTTTTCTGTGTGTGAAGAAAGCTTGAACTGTCGCTGTCATGTTATGCCTTTTATGTGTTCTAGGAATGTGGTGCCGTTGCTGCACCTGTTTTGTAAGTTGAAGGGAAGCATATAAGTTTGCTGCAAGTTCCAAGGCTGATGTGTGTGTGTGAATGACTCTGTCACATTGCTGCTTCCTGTGCTGTATGTGGTTTTCTACCTGTCTGTGAGTGTGTTTGTGCTACCTTTCTGTATCCAACTGTGGGGGATATTCTCAAGAACGTGTGAGAATTATCGCAAAATTAGCTTAATGCAACTTTGCACATCGCAGTCCATCGCGGGAAAATAACACTGTGTTAACGTTTTATTCTCAACCCGGCGGCACCATGCGATAGTCTCACGATAACGCGCCAAATGACGCGTTAAAATTAACGCGACGCCGAAAAAATGCGAAACACGAACGCGAAAATCGTTGCGATGCCCCAAATCACGATACAAAAATCAGCGATAACCAGCGACAGGCCTGCAATTCCCACGCGTCATGCGGGAAAATGCACCATAAAAGCAGAAAAAAAATTATTAAACTGCGTAGCACCATGGATCACCCGGGCCGAGTGCAGAGGACAACGCGAACCCCACAAGCCCCACAGACGACCAGCAAGGAACCTCGGGGTCGGGGAAGGCCAAGGAGAAGAGGAAGAGGAAGACGCGGTTCAGTCCGCAGGAAAACAGGATCATCGTTACGGAGGTGATAGAACACTACCAACAACTGTTCGTCACCTTCAACATGTCATTGGCAACAAAGACGCAAACATGGCAGACTATCTTGGACCATGTGAATGCAGTTGCAGAGTTGAGGAGGACAATGGAAGAGGTCAAGAGGCGCTGGAATGATGTGAAGGGCAAAACCAAGAAGAAACTCGATGCCAACATGAAAGCAGCAACGCAGATTGGAGGTGGGGGTCCAGCGGCACACCAGGAGCTGGATGACATGGAGAAAATGGTGGCCACAGTCATCAGTCGGGATACGGTGCCAGGAGTAGTGGATCCGGACACTGCTCAACATGACCTGACACAACATCAACAGGGTGAGTACCGACCAGGGACTGGGGGACGGGGGAGATGGGCACAATGGCACACATGCACAATTAAGTAGAGCACACTGCACACCCACAATGACTCTGGATCATGTCCCTGATCTCCTTGGCATACTGCAGCACACATAGAAACAGCAAGTAGGCCCCCGTCGACAATGTGCCCGGAGGGGGCACTCCCCACACATCACTAATCTCACAACAAACCCATACACATGTGCTGAACCCAGCAAAGCTGCGGGTCCGTGAGCCACACTGACAATGCAAGTGACACTGCATGACGATTAGCATGGCTGCAGTCCAATTATCATGACATGGTGCACGCCACAACACTGAGGTGACTGAGTGTGGACCACATCCGGAAAGGAGCAGGTCACACTCTGACACATCCACGTGCACAAACAACCCCTGACGTCAACAACACATCTGCGGACAAACAATGCCCAAGAGTCACAAGTCGACCAAGAGCCCAATTTACCCAAGTCCGCAACATCTCAGCACTGCAGAAGCACAGAAGTCAAAGGCACACCGCCTGAAAGGGATAAGGAGCAGCCAAATCAGAGCTGCAGGGGCGACTCACCCACAATGCAGCACACACACATAAGAATAAGAGCACCTCAACATTGACAACAATGTGGTACAAACTGCAACACTTTCACAACAGAACCAAGGACACAACTGGTGCTGCATGTGTGTACAAAATGGCCAATCACGTCTGGCATAGCAGGAAACTGTGAGATGACAATGTACGAGTACAACCTCACATCCGTGATGTAGTACAAATGTCCACTGTCCCGCAGCAAATAGGCATCTCCTCACAAACAGTCACAATGTACATTGTCATGCAGTCTGTATGTAAACTCCACCAATGCGTCAACATACATGGAACACACTGTGAAACTGCATCTCCCCTTTACATTGCAGAGGGACAATCAACACCTCCTGTAGAGCAGACCCTACATCATGTCAGTGGTGATGGAGACGACCCCCAGGACATCGACTACGACGAACTCCAACGGTTCATGGACAACCTCCGCACCCCACCTCCAGTAGCAGGCCAACCCAGCACCATCGAGGTGATCCTACCCCCTGCACAGACCACACAGCAGGAAGCACCCACCACCACGTCTGGCTCCCAGCACCTCACCGAAGAACACATGGCGTTCCAACGTTGTGTGTTAGACTGCCAGAAGGAGCTGGCTGAACAGGTGCGGGTGGGGTTCGACCTCATGGCAGCCAAACTAGATGCCAAACGTGGGTGTCTAAGTCCCATCAGGGACCACTTACACTCCCTAACGGACACCCACAGTCTGCCCCATGCCCTCCAACAATCCATGGCAGGCGTCGCTGGAGTCATGACTCAGAGACAACAACAACTGTCTAGTCAGAGTGGCTACAGCGATGTCATCCGTGATTTGGGAAACTTGAGGAGGGTCATGGAGAACATGGAGCGGATGCAGGCGCAAAGAAGGGCTACCATGGCTGCACTCAAGAAAGCTGTAGATGGGATCTTCCATGCCCTGCAGATCCTCATCATGGGAGTGATGCCACAAGACATTGTGCAGATGAATGCTGCTGCTACTTCTACATCCACATCTCCGGCCCCTGATGTGTCAGTGTCACACAGTGCTGCAAACCAAACACCACCAACCACATGTGAGGCACATGAAAAGTCATAGGACCAAGATGAGGATGAATCTGCCTCAGTGGTAAGGAGGAAGCAGTAGCATTCATCTCCGCCATATGGCTTGTTTCTGCTTGGGTCTGCCCTCTGCATCATGCCCTGGAATAACATCTTCCACGGTCCCCCGACACACTCTGCAACACTAACCTTGGACCTCGACATGGACAGCCATATTTTGTATGCTCAACAATGACACAGCAATCAGCCTGAGGACTGGACTCTTCCCCTTCCGAGTAACTTGTCAATCCCTAAAGGACTCTGGCTGGCCCTCCACGGGGCAACATTGTAAAGTGTTGTCTGCATGGCCCAGTACTAAGACAGCTTCAACACTCCACTGAACGTGAATAATACATTCTAATACACACAGATGTGTCATGTCTCTGATTAATCAAGTATGAAAGCATGGACGAATGTAGGGGCAGTGATTCCCCCTTATGTCCATGTAGCTCATGTTGTGGGACTTGAGTCACAGGGTGCATCCCTGCATCATGGTGGTACATATTTGACCCCAAAAGAAGCCCTGTTGTCAATTATAGGTCACAAATGCCACCCAATATGTAATGATTTGGGACACATGTGAAACGCTGATGAGTGGGATTCCGTACTATCTTTGACACACAGAAATGGCATTTCGAATACGTGACACCCTAAACAGCCTCTCTGTACAGAGGTGACACACCTACCATCTATTTCCAATTTATGAGATTGTCAGCACTACATGTTGCACTTACACTTGTCAGAGTGATGTGCTTGTACAGAGGAGTAACATGCACACAGGGAATGTGTGTTGTAATGAATTAATTTTCACATGCTGTGCCTGTGGTCATTTTGTACTGTCCCATGATTGCTAAGGACTGTGACAATGTGACGTGCGCATGTGAAGAAATTGTCAATGATGGTGTTCCTACGGGCTATTCCTGCTGCTGCTGCAGTGGGGTGTGGTCCACCTGCCTCATCTTCCTCATCATCGTCCGGTGCATCTGGCACTTGTAGCCATGGGACATTGGTGCGTACACATATGTTGTGCAACACACAACATGCAACGATCATCTTGCACACGATGCCTGGGCTGTACAGGAGCCTTCCACCTGTGATGTCCAGGCACCTGAAACGTGACTTCAACACGCCAAATGTGCGTTCCACGATGCCCCCGGTGCGTTTGTGGGCCACATTGTACTGCCTCTGGGCCTGTGTGTTCCGGGCTCGGAGGGGTGTCATCATCCAAGGGCAGAGTGCATATCCTTGATCACCTGTGACAGTGCAGAGAGGCATGAGTCAAAAGTTGGTTCTGCATGATGTGTTGGCAGGCTCACTAGTTTATTGGTGTGTGATATGTGTGACTTAGTGATTCCTGTTTGACAGGTACTGCTTGTAGCAAATGAGCGGCATCAATGTGTATTACGTAGCCTCACTGCTGCTCCTCCCTCCCCGAGCCTATTTACTAGTGTGCGCAGCGCGGTTGCATCACTTGCACTCCTACGGCACACCATTGTCATGCCTGTCTGCGCATGTCCACAAGCCTGACAACGACACTGTGATGTTGTGCGTTGAAGGTGGGTGGCCACGTGTGTGTAGGCTTACGGTAAGGATAGGGCGGACACAGTTGTAGAGTTCATGGCTGGCTGAACTCGCGATGCGGTTGAGGGTAGACCTTTGGCCTATGCTGCGGTAATAGCGACACACACAACAGTTGGCATGTATGATTTCGGACCCCGAGCGGGCTTGCGCTCCTTCATTTATCCCTTTGGCCAAGCCCGCACTCCGGGGGCATGCTACATCGCAACATTGTCCATTGCGGGACGGGTGGCGCCGACACTACAACAGAGACACATGCATTAGTTACTTCCTTCGCAAGGCCAACACTTAGCAACGCCCAGAGCCCCGGGCTGATTATCCACACCCCTATGCTGGACTGTCGTACGCCAGCCCACTCCGCTTACGCTGACAGGGGGGTACGACACAGCAACATGTCCCAGGTCTTCCCCACTGCCTGAGGTGACATGGTTGCGTCCGCTGTACACAGCACAATGTCATGTGGTAGGGCCCGGGGCCCTCATGCATACATAATGACCACACAGACACACTTAGATAGTTTGTGGAACTGGCTACGGGCACTTGCGCCCGGCCCCTTTTATTGCCAGGGTCACATGTCCAGTGACGCCTGTGCTGGATGGGTGTGGGGTGAGTGTAAGCCAGCCCTCAGGGAGTGGTTGGTGCTGGCAACAACTAGAACAGTGATCAACATTTCACACTCACAAGACTCAATCAGGAAGGGTCCATGACTTGAGCTGCACAGAGTTAGTGGCCCCGGATGCACTGCGGACGGCACAGGCACACCGCCATGGGATGGTGACTTGCGGTGCACTGAAGTAGGGCCACGAGAGCTGAGCGGGTCCTCGTCGATGTCGAAGCTGAATGTCGCTGAGTGTTTCGGGGGACAGTGGAAGGTGTTCTACCAGGGCATGATGCAGAGGGCAGAACCAAGCTGAAACAGGCAATTTGGAGGAGATGAATGCTACAGACTCATGTTTAACACTAAGTCAGTACCAGCCACATGATGATGAAGACAACCCCCAGGCCATAGACTCAGATGCCACCAAAGTTCAACCAGTGAGTGTCCATGATTTTCGGTGCACAAAGTTAGTGGCACCAGAGCTGAAAGGGGATGCAGTCTGCGATGAGGCGTGTACAATGGTATGAACTCTGCCATTAACAGATCAAGACTCAGTTCCAAATGTGTGACCTACTTGACCGCAGTGTAGGCCGGAGGCAGGGGTCAGCAGGGGCCCACAGCCATGTGTCGTTGGCTTGCGATGCACAGAGTTGGTGGCACCAGATCAAAGGGAGTACAGTGATACAAATGCTGCCATTAACATATGAACTCGGCCATCATGAAATCAAGACTCAGTTCCAAATGTGTGACCGACTGGACCGCAGTGTAGGCCGGAGGCAGCAGTGGAGTACGTCAACGAGAAAGGAGTGCTGGGGGCCTGTGTCGCGGAGGCCGTGATGGTCTGAGGAGGCTGCCAAGGTCGCGGGCCTCGGGCTTGGAGCTTGCACCGGCACGTGGTGGGCCCTCTTTGACACACGCCGGTGTCAGCAGGTGAGCAGTGAGGCCTGGTTGTGCAGGGGCGGCCAAGACGGGTCTGGGGACCAGCGGCCTGGGGTGCAGCAGGTGCAGAGGATCGCAAGCACCGCCGCTCACGGCGTCGGTCTCGTGGCGGGCTGAGAGGCGCCGCCCTGGCAGACACGTTGGCCATTCCGGAAGAGAACCACGCCCAGATCAACGTGCTTTTTATTCACACCCCTACGCTGGCCTGGCGTACGCCGGGCCAGCCCACTCCGCTCATGCTTACAGGGGGGGACGTAACAAGCTACATTTCCGCAATCTTCCCCACTGCCTGGGGTGACATGGTTGCATCCACTGTCCACTACACTCCAAACACCAGCAGTATATGTCGACATGGACATGTCTGTGGTCTGCATACTGCAGTCTGGCCAGCACATCCTCGCCACAATTAGCATTGTGTACATTCTCATTCATGGGTCACTTGCCTCCTTCGCACATGCCTGGTTCCCACCTCTCCCCACATTCTGCTGTTGTGTGGCTGAGGTGCCATTCCGTTGATGGCTTGTGTACATGGCTAGCCCAGGTTACCACAGTAGGTCGTGATGTCGTGTCTGGTAGGTGGGCATGTTGTTTGGCATGTTGTTATGTTATGTTATGTTATGTTATGTTAGGGATTTATAGCGCGCACAGCTACTCAATAGAGTGTCCCGGCGCGAGCCCAAGAGTCAAAGGGAACAAAGCGTAGAAGGACTAAAAACAGGCTAGTTGAACAAGAAAGTTTTGAGCTTTTTTCAAAACTGAGAAGGATTCTTAAGATTACGCAGATCTAGAGGCAGGGAGTTCCAGTACGTTACTGCTAGGTAAGACAAGGAGCTGCCACCCTTACGTTTCAAACTAAACCTAGGAACAGATACTAGAAGCATATTCGAGGAACGAAGGCACCTGCCGGGGGTGTAGAACTGAAAACGTTTCCTGAGATAGGCAGGGCCATACTCGTAAAGTGCAGCATGAGCAATGGTCACAGCTTTGAAGATTATCCTAGCTTTAACTGGCAGCCAGTGTAAGTTCCGCAAATGTTGCCTAACACTGGAGCGCTTAGGAAGGTCCAGTAGAAGACGAGCGGCAGCATTCTGAACAACCTGTAATTTGTCCAAAAGGTAACACGGCAGCCCGACGTAAAGTGCATTCGCATAATCTATGCGAGAGGTAACCAGAGCACGGATGACCGTTTCTTTAGCAGAGAGAGGCAATAACGGCAAGAGTCTGCAGAGGAGTTTTAAAATACCAAAGCAAGTGCCAGTGAGTTTGCCATCTGGTTACCGAAACTGAGTTTCTCATCAAACCAGATGCCAAGATTTTTCACAGGATGGCCAGAAGGAGAAGGACAGGGGGATTCAGTCAGCCAGAAATGATGCCAAAACAATGGGGGAAACTCCCCAAAGAAAAGAATCTCGGTTTTGTCTGCGTTACATTTAAACTGGGCCGACGCAAGCCAGCTAAATACCGCAGACAGGCAAACCTTGACATGAGATGTGGTGGCCTCGTGTTTCTTCCAGGTAAACAAAAGTTGCGTATCATCGGCGTAGGTAACCACTTTGGCACCCAGGTCCTCAGCCAGCTGAATAAGAAGGGTCATATAGAGATTAAATAGCAGAGGACTAAGAATAGACCCCTGAGGAACCCCTGTCAGCAGAGCTTGAGGTGTAGACACAAAAGGGGGGATGCAAACGTGTTGAGTTCTGTTTTCCAAGAAGGATTTTAACCACTCCCAAGCTGTACCGATGATGCCCAACTTCTGTAGACGGGCAAGGAGAAGTAAATGGGGGACAGTATCAAAAGCGGCCGAGAGGTCCAGCAGGACCAAGACGGCCCTGCCCCCAGCATCCAAAGTCTCACGGATAGCCTCCGCTACTTCCACAAGGGCAGACTCAGTGCTGTATGTGGCCTTGAAACCCGATTGGGCAGGGTGGAGAAGTCCTTGCTGTTCAATGAAGGATGTGAGCTGCTTGTTGACCATTTTTTCACAAACTTTAGAAATAGCAGGAAGCAGAGAGATGGGGCGATAACTGGAAGGAAGATGGGGATCCAGAGTAGGTTTTTTTATGAGAGGGACAAGCAGCGCCTGTTTCCAGTTAGTAGGAACGAGAGCAAGTGAAAGTGAGGTATTAATCAACTGATTCAAAAATGGATTGACAACAGCAGCAGCTGTAGCCATAAGTTTCGCAGGGCAAGGATCATGAGGGGAGCCCGATTTGAGGCAAGATAAGGCAGCCAGGGAGTCCGGCAGAGATACAAATTCAAAAGCAGAAAAGGTAACACAGGTAGTGGAGCCAGATAGATAATCAGGGGACAGCTGAGAAGGCTGGCTATCAGAGTTTTGAAAATGAGATTGCAATGCCCTGACCTTATTGATAAAAAAATTAGCAAAATTAGAAAGTTCTTCACACCATTTGAGAGAAGGCGTGTGGGCCCCGTTCATTGCATTGGGAGAAATGAAACTGTTTACAATGCTAAACAACTCTTTAACATTATTACTGGACTGGGCAATACGGTCAGTGTAATAGGTCCGCTTGGCCGATCTAATGGCCACATAGTAAGCCTTTTGGGCCATTTTCAATTTGGTCTTGGCCTCAGAGCCATAGTCTTGTCTTCATTTTCTTTCCAGCCTTTTACAATGCTGCTTCAGAATTTTGAGCTGGGGCGAGAACCATGGTTTAGGCAGTGGGCCATTATGGTGTCTGGGGTTGACTTGTGGAGTGAGATCGATCACCACCTTCTCAATCCAACTATTAAAATGGGCAAGCGCAAGAACAAGATCAGCGGGGAGCAACGGCGGACATTCTGCTAAAGCTAGACAGAATGCAGCAGGCTCTATTTTAGGGGGTACCCTTCCCCGGCAATTAAAGCGAGGTCTGAGAGAAGGATGACCTTTAGAAATCTGCCAGGAAAAAGGAATCAAATAATGGTCAGACCAAGTGACTGGTAGAGGGGGAGACAGTATCAGAGGCAAACTAGAACAAATTACATCAAGCGTGTGACCACCGCAGTGAGTCGGGGCAGACACATATTGTTGGAGTGAAGACGATTGTATCACAGCTAGAAAGTCATGTGTGTCACTCCCATTGATGTTATCGATGTGGATGTTACAGTCACCAAGAAGAAGAAAGTGCGAATATCGCAAGGCCCTGGGCATGGTCCAGTCGGCAAGCAGTTTGGGAAAGGGACCAGCAGGTCCAGGGGGGCGATATAGCAGTATCCCACCCAAGCAGTAGTGAGGGGAAATTTTAATGCAAAAGTCGAGGGCTGAAATGTCAGAGGAATCAGTCAGTTCACTGCATTGACATTCCCACTCTTCCCTCACAATGTTGTATGTGAGTTTGTAACGTGTGCATTCCCAGAGTCGTGAGTTGCATGACTGTGTAGTTGAGGTGTGTGCTGTGTTCATTTGGTACTTACCAACGAGCAATGCATTCCCATAGGTGCCAGCCTCAAAGCGCTGGTTGATGATGGACTGTCGGAAGATGAGGGAATCATGCACACTGCCTGGGTAGTTGGCGACGACATTGGTGAAGAGTCCCAGGTGGTCCACTATTGCCTGCACATTGATGGAATGCGTGTGCTTCCTGTTGCGGTAATTGTGTGCAGTGGCGGCAGGGGGCACGAGGAGTACATGTGTGCAGTCGATTGCCCCCAACACGTGCGGGAAGCCAGCTATGGCGTAGAAGCCTTGCTTGGTCTCCAGCTGTTCCTGCGCAGTGTGTGGGAAGTGAAGATGCTGGGGTACCAAGCTGATGATGGCATCCAAGACAGGTGTGAGGAACTTGGATAGGGCTGGCTGTGAGACTCCGCCGACTCTGGCAGTTGTTTGTTGGAAGGTACCAGAGGCCAACAGGTGCAGCACAGCCAGCAGCTTTGTCAGCGGAGGGATGTTGGTTGTCCGCTGTGTTGGTACCGTCAGCCTGTGGGCAATGATGGTCAGGATGCAGAGGATGGTTGTCCTTTTGAGTCTGTAGTGGGCAATGACATCCTCTGGTGTTAAGTCTGTGAGGCTGGTGCTTTTTCTGAAGGTCCGCTGTCTTTGTCTGCGCTGCCTCTGTGGTAGTCCGGGGGGAGTGGCGGGGGGTTCCGGGGGAGGGTGGCGGGCCTGGGTGTGGTGGCGGTGGGTGTTGTGGCCCTCTTGGGGCTCCGAGCTGCATGATCAGTAGCTCCATGGCATCTGTTGTTCTTCAAGTGTGGCTCTGGTCTGGGCTCCCTTTTGTGGTGCAGGTTGTCGTCTGACTTAACACCAGGTAAGAGCAGGTGTTAAATCCCTGCTGCTAAAGTGCCATATCGCCTGTTTTGGGATCTTATCGCCGATCTGGCTGGTCGTAGAGAATATTGCGAAGTGGTGTTTTCGCGGCTTTTTTGCGTTACTCTGCATCTCATTAGCGTTAGTTGCCGGTGTCATCCGTGGCGATGTTTTTTGCGGCTGCTATCGCATGAAAACTGGCGATATCGGCTGTTAGCACCAGCTTGTGAATAGGGCGATAAATCTATCACCACTTTGGCTGCGATAAAGTGCCGCTAACTCGGCGATAAGTCTTTGTGAATATGCCCCTCTATGTGTAAAGAAGGCTTTCTCTTTTACTGTATCTGATCTGTGCATCAGGGAAGCTTGCAATGTTGTTATGCCTACTCTATCTGCATGTGTGCCTGTATGAGAGAGAGGTATGTGGAGGACTTTACCACTGTAGGCAGTCTTTACACTTTTTATATGTAACCAGGGGAGGCTAGCCCTGCTGTTGCCAGTTCTGTGTCTATTGCATGCGATGGGAGTAAATAGCCATAGAATAGCATGTGATGAGAGTTCTCTACTGGCAACTCCCTGTCATAAAACAGCAACATTTCAGTTATAATGTTATTTTCATACAAAGTCTCCATGAAGCCAATGAGGTTTTGATGAAAACATTTTTTAAATTGTGCTGTGAATTGCAGCAGGTTTCTTGTTCTGCCTAGCTTTGAAGACCATGAAGTAATTTACAATTTCATGACCGTTCAAGACTACCTGTAAAACTTATTTTACCTAACCACAATTGTGTTGTAAAATCACTCACATGACAACATATTTTTTTTGTCCAAGCTGGGATATCCCACCCCCGCGAACTGACCCTCACTTTGCTTGCTCTGCGATATTCAGGACAGATGATGAAGGACTGTGTCAAGAGCTAGAAGCAATCGCCTGGAACAAGAGGCTTTAGGCATCAGATGTCCAAGTGCCATACCCAACCTGGTACCAGAACCAAAGATGATAGGCATGCTAACATGTACAAGAATGTCTCTCTCCACTCCTTGCATCATTACAGCTGTTGGACTGCATCAGCAACAGCAAACTGCTACTCATTAGGCATGAGACACTCTACTTTTCACATAGGCAAGACTCAGACCCTACACCGCTTGAACCAGGCATAACAACGTTATAGCTTGAGAATGCCATTTCCCACTCCTCTTCACTCTATTAATTGTTCAAACCCTATGATGTATGACACAATAGGAGTACTACACTTCCCAACATTGCCACAAACCCACTGCATTCCCACAATAAAAACCCACATCCTTCCATCCAAAGACTGTCCAAGAAGTAACGTTCTGCTCATCTGAAAGCACTTTTGAAACTTGACAGGGGCACGTAGTCCTGAAGAGACAAGTATAATACACATATTCTTCCCTGGCATCACTCAATACTTAATGTAGCACATTCATTATTTCAACAATTTTGAATACAGGCTGCTGCGCCCTTCAAACATCCCACTTGGAATAGTATATTAGTATATTGTGCTACATTCTGTTTTAACGTGTCAAAAATAGACAGTTCTGGGGTGATGCTTTACTGAAAGTGGTCCCTAGCAACATCCAAAATCAAATAAGGGGCTTGAAGTTATAGGATTGCTTCATCTGACTGTTTATTATAATCTCTACACTGATGCACATCAGCCGATGAAAGAACAACAAAGAGGGTAGAGTAAGCTGTACCCTCTGATCTGAATACAATATCATTAAATCCAAGCTACCCATTGTAAGAAAGGGAAGTCTCGCTATCCACAGCCTGTGGTGGGCTTACAAAGCCTTGTCAGCCCTCAACCAAATTTTAACAATGTTATCATCATACATCATCCCAAATTTCATGTACAAATAAAATGTGAAATCTTTATCATGTTGATATTTCACAGAATGTAATATTTTTTGTTCATTCTCCTATTGTCCTACACAAATATAATTATTCTGATCAATCCACGAAGCATTTGTTTGCTGATATACAATTTACAGTAACCCAATGCACTTCAAACCTGAGTGCTGCCCCTTCATCTGGCAATATTATCATTTAATACAATTTCTGATTAGGACTTCTAATGATTTACCAACAAAGAGCAGAAAACAACTTCCCAGTCCAGTGCTGTAATGCCCTAAGCAGTCTTGCTATGACTTATTGCTACTCCACAGACCCAGACAATTGCAGCCTACCCAGTTTTCCCCCACTTGGAAAAGTTCCATAAAGGCCATCCATTATTGGCTGCTTCACTTCACAAGCCAATACGCTTGGAAAGGCCACATGATGTACTAAAACTCCACAGCCCCATTCAAATCAAATCAAAATACGCTTTATTCGATTATTTCACATAATAATCATAAAAGCACAATAAAAACATTTCCAACATCAAAAGCGTATCATATTTACGGTCAAAGTGACTTAACATTCATTATTAAAGAAGAAATCATTTCCGTAAATTCAATCAAAAAATTACAATAAAATAGTTTTCCTACTTTTAAGAACATTCTTTAGAAACAGTAAAACAGATGTGATTGTAAATTCTTCTTCCAATAATTGTAAAAACCAAGAAAGCGGGACGACATTGTCTTAGGCCAACTTTCCTTAACAAGGGGAGGATCCATCTCTTTCTTTCAAACAGATAAAATTTACAAAAAAATAAAACATGAATGGTCGACTAATTAGACAGGTCATCACATGGACATTTACACAGATCCCTAGACCAATCATTCTGTTCCGGGAATGAGATTGATCTATAGATGATTCCCAAACGAAAGCGTGTCAACAGGAATCTACTATATTCCCCTATGGCCATCCCTAAGTAGGGCTGGATTTTAAAAGTTATTAAAGTGGAATAATGGGCTTGAACCGTAACCTTCTTTAATTCTGTCCCTCTTCTAAGATCTTCCACATAAGACAAACATTTATTTTTAAAATCCTTCCTTAATACGGAACATAAGGTAGTTGGGTCGGTGTAATACTCACGATGACCTATGGTGAGCATAAACTTTCTAATATATTCCAACCATTTTATATTCTTAGCCCCCTCTAACTTACAGCTATCAATTAAAATTTGTCAATTTAACGTCGTCTGGTCTGTGGTCCAGATTCTATGCCATAGTAATACTGGCTGGATTTTTATAATGTCCATTAAGTACGAAATGCCTAATTCCATATGGCAAATAAAAGAGGAAGTACTAACTGGAAGAGTCAACAAATATCTCAAAAACCTATTCTCAATAATCTGTAGGGCTGTCACATCCTCATAACCCCATATGCCTGCTCCATAAGTGGCAATTGCGACGCACTTAGCGTTACATATTTGTAGTAATTCTGTCGGGCCCTTTTACCTATTTTCCTGCTAAAATTTAATAAGGCAGCTACGGCTTTTGAAAATAGCTGCTTCCTCGCTTTAACCGCCTGAGACCACGTCCCCCTTCTATCAAATAAAATTCCGAGGTAGGAAAATGTATCAGAGCAATTGATTTCAGTGGAGTTTAGAACAAAAGCTTGTGTTTTTCTACTACCTACCCCGCACTTCATCACGTAGGTCTTGGAGATGTTAACATTCAGGCCTAAGTTAGACATATAGCTAGCAAAGCTGCGAATTACCCTCTGTAGGGCTATCGGGGTGCGGGCCATTAGCACCGCGTCGTCTGCATACATCAATGCAGGTATTGGGCAGTTTCCTAATTGGGGTAAGTCCTGGCACTCTTCCACTATTGATCTTCCTAAGTCATTAATATAAAGAGTAAATAAGAAGGGGGCCAGGACACAGCCTTGCCGCACTCCTCGCCTCACATCAAAATGTTTGGTGCATTCCCCACCTTCCCCGAACCTAACAGTTGCGTTAGTCCTTGATAAAGCTGCATTAGAAATAAAATTAAGGAAGGATCCACTCCCATCTTTGCTAGGATTTTCCAAAGCCTCTCGTGAATAACGCAATCGAACGCTGCAGTTAAATCCACGAAGGCCAAAAAAAGCCTACCCCTTTTTGCCTTCGTGTATTTACTAATTATAATGTTTAGGTTCAAACCTTGCTCTACTGTCCCTAAACCCTTGCGGAAACCGAATTGTAGGTCGCTAATAATTGAATGCTCCTCCGCCCAATCTTGGAGCCTAGTTAAAAGAACTCTACCGATAACTTTAACTGTAGAGTCGAGCAATGATATTGGCCTATAATTGGCTGGGTTAGACCTGTCCCATTTTTGAGAATAGGTACCAGAATAGATTCGCGCCAAGATGGTATAAAACCTGTCATACTGCAAGCATTAATGACTTGGGTTAAGATAGGGCCCCACAGTTCCTTATTAAATTTAAAAAGATCAACAGGGATACCATCGGGCCCTGAAGCCTTTCCCCCGCTGCTTAAGGAAATAGCCGAAATAACTTCACCAAGATCAAATCTTAAATTACAGACATTAGTTGTCGACACTTATCCTACACATTCTACGGTGTTTCCTTCATCGGGAGAAACAGGATGTGGTTTATCATAAAGTTTTGAAAAGTGTTCAACCCACTCTGCCTCACTAATGGCAGTCTTGATGGTGGCCCCGTCTCCACACTCCAGGAAAGGTGAATTAACTGCTTTCCAGAAGGCAGAACTATCTCTAAGTTCTGAGGCTATATGTAATGCGCGCCACGCCTCATTTTTTAACGCCTTCTTCCTTTTTTTCAAAGTGCAGCTATATTCTTTTCTGGCTCCTGCAATCTCCTCATGATTTTTTATTATTTTTTGGAGACAATTTTTAGCTTAGAATAGGCTTTGGTACAATTTGTATCAAACCCCCGCGTTTGTGACCCGAATTTTTATTAGAGTTTGTCGCTAATGCTTTTTTTATATACTCTGAAATAGTTAAAAAGCCAGCTATAACATCCTTGTTAGATGTGGTTTCATCTAAACATGCCAAAACCTCCTTATTACAATTTTTGATGACCATGTTTGTAAATTTCTCAGGGACCAATTTATCCCAATGTAAGGCAAATCCGTTTTGCCACACAGCCCCATTCAATTTTGAACTACCCAGCTTTCACCAGGGCCGGACAGACCGTATCGGGCACCAGGCATTTCCCCGGTGTGCCGCCAGGGTGGGGGCCGGTTTTAGACCCCTGGGGGGCCGTTTTTGTTACCAGGGGGCGGTTTTGCAGCAAAGCTGCAATATTGGCCCCCAGAAACCCAAGCCGCTCAAACAAAAGCCCTCACCCTCCCCCCCTGTGGTGGCAGAGCTCTTTTTCAGGGCCGGTTTCGGTTCCCAGTCTGCCCCTGGCTTTCACACCACCAGGAACAGGTTCAAGAAGATTGAAGTGTGAGGCTAAGGCTTCAGTCTCACCCACAAGGCAGCAGGGTCATGTAATCTACTGCCTCTCCATAGCCCTGGACAATAGCAGCCTGTCCAACTTTTCTGACACCAGGAACAGGTTCAAGAAGCCTACCTGTATGTCTAAGGCTTATCTTGGCCCACAAGCCAGCATGTTTATTGGTGGTTACTTAACCTAGTGCTACACCAGAGCCCAGCCACAAATGATTTGACCAGCTTTCCTGTCACCGGTTGGAGGGTCAAGAAAGAAAACCTACCTGCGTAAGGCCTCAATCTTACCCAACGAGCAAACTTGCTACAGAGGTCATGTAACCTACTGATACACCACAGTTGTAGCCAATCATGGCACTTTCAGCGCTCCTACCAAAAGGTTCAGCTTCAAGAAGGACAACCAGCATGCCCATGTTTTGTCTCACTCCACAAGCCAGTGCACTTACAAAGGACAGTTACATGACATATAGCAACACTGCTGGCCCAGGCACTCGTGTCCCACCCAGTTTTCCCACCACTAAGGACATGTTCAAGAAAGCCAACCAGGTGACACAGGGTCTCTGTCAGACCCAAAAGCAAGCAGGATAAAGGAGTTCAAATGACCTATTGCAACTCAGCAGCCCCAGTCAATTGCACCTTGCCCAGCTTTCTCATCACCATTAACATGAAGGCCAACTAGCATGCCCAAGAACTCAGTTTAACCCCACAAGCCTGCACACTCATGGAACCCATGTGACCTATGGCTACTTCGAATGCCGGGCAATCCTGGCCTTCTAAGCATTCCCACCACCACGAATAGAGTAGAGCAGTCCAGTCAGCCTCCTCAAGGACTCAGTCTCTCTCTACATGCTGGGCCTGAGATCTACTACTACCCGTAGCACCAGGCCAATTGTGACCCACCCAACTTTCTCACCACCAGAAACAGGCTCAAGAATGCCAACCAGCATACCCAAGGCTTTGGACCCTCAAACTAGCACTTTCAGGAATGTGAAGTGATCTGCTGCTACTTTGCAGCCCAAACCTATTGCAGCCCAGCCAACTAAACCATAATCACAAACAATTAAAGGCCAAGTCTCAGTCTCACCCCAAAGTTAGTGTGGTCATTGTGGTCACGTGATCTACTTCTACTCTGCATCCACAGATGAAAACATGACCCATTCAGTTTCCCCTCAGACAGAACAGGTTCGATAAGGCCAAAAAATATGCCCACGTTCTCAATCTTGCCTCAGAAGCCAGTGTGCTCACAGACATCTCATGATCTACCACAGTAGATCCCAGGCAATCATGGCCCACAATGTTTTCATGCCACCAGGAACAGGTTTCAGGTCAACCAGTGTATCTAAGTTCTCAGACTCCCACCAGAAGCCAGGGCACTCAGAGTAGTCACACACAATGTACTACTACTCTGCAGACTGAGCCAATTGTGAAAACCATGACAGCAGGAACAGATTCAAGGAGGCCAACCAATGTGCCAAGGCCCCGGTCTTGCTCCAAAGGCCAGAACACTCAAGGAGATCAAATGACTTACTCCTACTCTGTATTAATAGGGAGTGTGCACTGCTCAGCTTTCCTGCCAAAAGACATTGGTTCAAGAAGGCCAGTCAGCGTGGCTCACACTCACAAAAAGTATCCCATGTCTAACTTATTTGCTATGAGGAAAAGAATCGACCTCTATTTAAGCACCCTGCTGGCAAATATTTTTTTTTCTTCGTTAGACCTTTACCCACTCTAGTAGTGGCATGGTTCATCATTGGATCTCATCCTGGTTCCTAAAAACCAGGATGGGCTCGACCATATTCCACGGAGCACTTTGATGAGCTTTCAAGCAGGTGTATTAATATAGATAGTAAAAATACCTCAAACAACAAGGGTATCCCTTTATTCGCAGTTCTTTAGGTATGGTTAAAATATCTGTTACAACAAGGTAAGGATATAATGTCCCTAGTACCCTACAATGGTCAGTCAGTGTAGCCAAATCTCACTCTTGCCCGAGACGCAAGTACGTTCATGGAGGGCACAAGATTGACCTTTACTCCAAACCCCCAGACAATCATGGCCCACCAAAATGTACGGCCACCATGAACAGATTCAAGACCACAAATCAGTGAGCCCAAAGCCTGTCTTGCTCTACAAGCCAGCCTGCTCAAAAGGATCACATGTCCTACTACTACTTCAAAGTCCCAGCCAATCACAGGCTTCCCAGGTCTCCTCATACCAGCAACAAGTTTAAGAAGGGTCACAATTATGCACAAGGCCTCAATCTCACCAAATAAGCCATCAATCTCACAAGGTCTCTTGACCTACTGCTGCTCCACAGCCCAAACCATTTGTGGCATAGCCATCTATCTCCTCACCACGAACATGTTTAAGAAGGTCAACCTGTGGTGCCTCGGCCTCAGTCTTACTTCAAAAGCCAGCATTCTCATGAAGGTCATATGATTTATTGTTACTCCTCTGGCATAGTCAACTGGGGACCGCCCAGCTTTCCCCTGATCAGGGGCAGATTCCTGAAAGCCAGCCTAGTTGCCCAAGTGCTCTCTTGTCCAATAAGCGAATTCGCTCATGGATGATACATGGCCTACCCCTACTCCTCCTCAACCCCAGCCAATTGTAGCCCATTCAGCCTTCCCACCAACAAGAACAGGTTAAGGAAAGTCAACCAGCACGTACAAGGCCTCAATCTTGCCCCACAGACTAGCACTCTGATGTAGGTCACTTGACCTATTGCCACTCTGTACCCGTAGCCAATATGTGCACCTGTGTGTGATGTCCACATACCTTATGGGTAATGCTCGGAGCACACTATAGATGCCATTATTATTGAGTAATGGTGTGAACCTAAAAAGAATATAGATGGGAATCATTGACATACTGTGGGCATTCTTGGCAAGATGGTGCTCAGCCATGCTGTAAGTCTTCCTCTAGCCTAGTATTGGTAATTCCTGTCATATTGAACACATTAGTCATATTGTATTGTTATGTACACGAGTCACATCTGCAAGGCTATATAAATGAAAATGCAGTGATTTCAGTGTGTTGGCATATAGAGATGTTAAAGTTCCCTTTGTTGCACTATATAAGCCTCATGAGTCACTCGCTCACTCATAGTGACCTCAGCCTTAATGACAGGGACATGATCATGGACAAGGATAGGTCTGCCTCTAACAACAGTGGCAACTTGACCATATTTAAAAGAACAGCACTGATCACTCAATGACACCACAATCATTACCTCAAATTAATCCATCATCATATTTCCAAACTTCATGGTGTCACTGCACCACCATTAAAGACAACATCACAGAATTAATACATTTTAAAATATTGTGAAATAACACTACAAACCACAATATACATATAGCACTAGTGCAATGGTAAGTGTGCATTCAACTTTGATTGAGCAACAATCTAAATTAATGACCCATCACTAGAACAGTGTGACTTGTTGACTTGTCAGAGTTCAATGCTGTGCATTGAGTACCATTCAAATATAGAAAACCACAGTATCTGTGAGCTCAAAGAAGGTTTGCAATAGCTAACATATGACGAGAGCCCACTTTGACCTTGATATTTCAGCTCATTGAAGTTGTTCATTCCTTGACTGTGTGCTTTACAGGTTAACTCCTTCATTCTGAACATGCTCTACTATATTATGTACCACCGCCTTGCTTAGCGTTGTAGATGTTATATGTGATAATATATCTGGGTATTCTTTCTTTGATGGAGGCCTCAAAGCAAATTGAAGATCTTAAACTGCATAGTCTGAGGGTCTGCTCGCTCAAAAAATCCTTTGACCTACTTCTTTTTCAGCCATGTCTGAAGACTGAAGGGCCTATTTCAATTATAACTTTGTTCTACTGACTTCTTTTATGTCTATAGCTGCACAAAACAATAACCCAGAGGAATGGACTTCAGGGATGGAGATGTCTTGTTTGATGTAGTAAAGTTTATTATCTCGCAGCATACTTAGCTGGAGCATTTCAGTTCTGTCAAAAGACAGTGGCACATTTTCTTTCTTTTTGTGCTTTTCTTTTGTTGCCTTCTGTGCTGCAATGTTGTTGCATCCCTTTCGTGGGATGTCACAAAGTATGGACCATACTCACTAATCCTAAGTGGGTGTATCTCAAAGGCAGTTAAAAGCAGTATCGATGCCCAAATTCCAGAAAGGTCATCCTTGTACCCCACAGCGTACATAAGGCGGCATTTAACTTTACAGTATGCAAAACTATAAAATGTGTTGGCATGCGCAAATTTGAAGACTATTTGTATCAAAAAGTGCCCATCGATAATTTTTCTAGAACTATATAGGTTATGTCAGTATACAATGCCTCCCATGTTTAGTCTGTACTTTTGCATTCACTTGGTGTGTCTTCGTCATAATGGCATAGAAATATAACGAATCGAGGTAGAAATCCTTGTTTGAAATAACATATAGCTAGGTACAATTATTCTCTACTCTTTGTTATAGCTGCACCATACTATACAAACATATACTTTAACTAAAAGTTGGATGCATCTGGCTTCTAGTGGGGTTTTTTTTCAGTTTCATTGATTGTATTGGCATTATACAAAAAAGGCAATTCAACTTGTATGTAGAATGTATAAGACAAATTAAAAAGGGTGTCAATTCGAAATTAGATTGACATACATAAAGTATACCCTTTAAAAAAAAAAGACGGTTGTCTACAGTGCATGATAAAATGTGAAGACATGACAACTTTATTTTGTGTTTAAATTTCCCTGAACTCCTAGAAAGAAACGCATTTTCGCGGTAATAAAAATTCATTCTTTTAAGTACCGTAACTGTTTTGTTGCAACATATTTAGCTTTAATTGATTAATAAAGTGAAAAGAATATTTTCATGTTCTCTCCCGCGTTGAAGCTGCAAAATTTCTACGTTGTTTTTTAGGTCTCGCCCTGAAAGCCAGCGCTTCAGCGCTGTCTCTGGGCGAGACATTTTGTAGTGTGGGCTTCAGAAATGCGACCACAACTTTTGGCTGGCCTAGAGCATGCGAGAACGCGCACAGTAACGCGCTTTCCTCGCATGCTCCAGGCCATCTGCCTTTGATGTCACTTGCTCCTCCCCCTCCCCCACCACAGAGCGCTTCTCGGGGCCGCGCGGCCATACTCTCCCGCTCCTCTCCCTCCCCCATCACAGAGCGCGTCCATGGTTTTTCATGGACGCGCTGCATTCTTTCAGAACCACGGGACAATCATGAAATGGGGTCTGAGCTCAAGGGGCTGTGGTTCTGCCGTGCTGTCTGTCATGTGTCAGCCTCAAAGTAATCCCTATCGAAATGACGTCCACTGGGGGGTATTTAAACTCAAAGCTGCTGGGCGAGAATACTTTTTTTTTTTTTCCGTCACACTAGCGGGCAGAGAGACCATGACACGCGTATTTACTAGTGTACTGCTCCCTCCTCGAGCGCGGTGTCATTCAGCCCTCGAGCCGCCTTGTCCCTCACCACTCGGGGCACACAGACGCCTCAGCCCACAGTGCTGGTCACCCCTCCTGTCCATCTGTTCCCGAGTGTGTCACTCAGCAGACAGCTCTATCGCTCCTCGCCTCACCCCTTGGGCTCTGGTTTTTACTCCTCTCTGGGGTCCAGGTGTCGCTCGCACCTTTGGGCCCCAGTGTCACTGACTCCCTGGAGTCCAAGGTCACTGACTCCTATGGGCCTCTGTGGCACTAGCCTTTCGGGCGAAGGATCACTCGTCTATTTTTCGCATAGGTTACTCTCACCTCTGACGCGTCTCATCTCTTTACGGTTCACAGGTCTGTTCACACCCCGTGCACCAGTATATGTCCTCACCTCTTGGTTCCTGCGTCTCTCTCTTCTTCGACCAGGGTGCAACATACCCCGCACCCTTTAAGCTCAGCTGCTACTCCCTCTCGGGCCCTAGTGCCACTCACTCACACAGGTTATCACTTGTTTCCAGTCACCAGGGATGTCGCATTTCATGTCAGTCTTTTTTCCACAAAACATTATTTCCTAGTGCGTTAGTTAGCTTGGTTCCATTGTGAAGAAGCGAAACTACAACTCCCAGAATGCAGTCGACTGTAAAATGAAAGACCCTTACTATGTGATGCAGGAGTTGCACAACTCAGAGCCTGGGGCTCCGGTGTCACCCCTCAGGCTTCAGCGTTATTCCCCTTGCGTCCATCGGGTGTCACTTCTCCTCGAGGTTCCAGTGTCTCGTCTCCTTTATTTGTGGTCTCTCTTCGGGCACCTCGCGCTCATCGCTGAGGTGCAAATGTCTCTCCTGAACACCCCGAGCCTCACTGTCTCTCGCCTGTTCAGGTGTGCGGCGGTTCCAGGGACTCACTCTGCCCAGGAGGCTCTTGCCGGCTCTAGTAGCCCGTGTGCGGCTCCAGGCGCAGTCTCTGCCCCGCTAGAGCTATCACAGTCTGTACGCAGCTCCGGCAGTCTCTCTACGCCGGCTCAGGCACTCTGTACACTGTCCCGGCTGCCTCTCCCCGGATCCCACGGTCTATCCCGCACTCTGCGTCCTTCCTCTTCGCGATAGAGACACTCAGACTGAAAGTGGCAGCTCTGCACAGCTTCCCCTTCCTCCAAATCGCGTCTGTCTCATCCGACAGTCCTGCTTCCTCCTCTACCGGTGCCTGCTTCTAACTTATCCCCACCCCGACTCTTCCACGCTGCCTCCGGGCTTCTCTCCTCTTTCTCTGACCTTTCTTAGTATTTCCCGCTTCTCCATTCCCATTCTTTGCTTCCACTCCTGCTCTTTCTCTGGCTCCCCTGCTCTTTCTCTGACTTCTCTCACTCTCTTCTTCGCTCCTTCACTCACCCTCGCTGACTTATCTCTCCCCTCTCACTATCTCTAGCTCCTCTTTGCCCCATTATAGCTCCCTTCCACTGTCCGCACTTTCCATAGCTGCAAAGTGTTGAGACTGTTTGTGTGACATTTCCATGTTTCGTGGGTGTTTGTGTGTGATATTCACATGCTTTAGCAGTGACACTTTAGCACGAGTAGAGGCAACTAGTAGTAATGCTCAATTAATGAGATAAATTGCAGAAATGATTGGGTGACACCTTCAGACATTACTCGGGTTTTCAGCCAACATCAAAATTGCTTTATGGGACACGTAGTTCCGTTCTTAAAGATTACTGGAGACTAAACAAGCGGCACGGGATTAAAGTGGTGCATATGCCACCCTGGCTACAGAGTTCCTTACTTTAAATCCATGCAGAAGCAAGTGTGTGTGTGTTAGGCGTTAAGGGGTTAAATGTACTTTACACATTCTATCTATTAAAAGAGCTAAATTGAGGGGTTCGGGGGTGTCATGTCAGACTGAATTATTTGTGTTCAACCTTCAAATCAAGTGTTGTTCAAATCCCATGAAAGTGGTGCGGGGGTTTAGCTCCCACTGAAGAGATGTGTGTAAAACCTGCATGTTACAGGTTTCAACCTCAGTAACACAGATCTGGGGCTAATGTTCCTGCTTCCCAGATGTGTACATACCCTCTGGTCACAGGCTGCGACCCCAGTTAGAGAGTAAGTGCACCCGGTGTTGAGATGTACACATGTAACCTGCAGGTCACGGAGGTCAACCCCAGCAGTATCGGTCCAACATTTCATCTTTCTTGGGGTGACAAAAAAAGTACCTCTGATTTGGGTAATAGTTACAGAATAACTACTTCACCTGGAACCCGTGTCTTTTAATGGGACAAAGTACCAAAATACATATCAATGTGGCAACTAAGGGTCATATTTACAAGGGCATTGCGCCACCAGAGCGTCACTTTTACGACGCTCCAGTGGCGCAATGCCCTGCTCCATATTTACAATGCGGTGCTAAGCCACTTTGCGTGACTTAACGCTGCATTGTAAATCTTGTACCCTTTCACGCAGTTTTCTGTTCCACCGCAACACCCATTGCTTTTTGATGCTGCCCCACATTTACAAGGTGTAAATCTGAGGCAGCACCAAAAACGAACGCCGATTGAAAAGCAGGCATTAAAGTGGCGCAATGAGAAGAAATACTTTTTTTCTCCTTGTTTTTTGCTCCTTCTATGTGTGCTGCACTCTGACGCAGACATAGAAGGAGCAAATCGCCTTTAATGATTGTTTATGTGCAGGAAGCTGTCCCTTCCTGCACATTAACAATCATCGCTGCAACGCAGGCACCCTTGCGGTGCTATGAAGCTTTTTTAGCGCCGGTGCAAGAGAAAACACAGGTGTGCGCCATATTCTTGTGAATACGGCGCATCCCTGCATTTTTTAAATGAAGCAGTGCTGCTAAATTGCTTGCACCGCAGCACTGCACCATTTCTTTGTAAATATACAATTAGGGGCAGATTTATACGCTTGTAAATGTGCCCCGAAGTATCTGAAAGTGTGGACTGTCCATACTAAAGAGGACCTATCGAGATGTATGGCTAAACATATGAAAGGCACATCTGCGTGACGCCACTAAAAACACAATGGATGAAGAACTGAATCTATTGTTCCTGCCCTCGTCGACACTCAAACTAAAATGAGTTCTATACCCCTTCAATACCTCCCTAAAAATGAAGATTTCAAAAGGAGTGTTGATATTCTGAATGCTCAATCGTGGTGGGTACGCTTTACATGTGGACAGAGTATGCCCTCCGCCCTCCACCCATCAGCTACTGATAAAACAAGCATTTGCAATGCAATAGGTCTCACATTTACACGAGTTTAAACTATTGACATTGCAAATAATAATGCCTTTTATTTTGTTTTTTGTTTTGAAAACAGAAATAAAAGGCATTGTCATTTAGAATGCCAATAGGTTAAACTCTCGCAAATGCGAGACCTATTGCATTGCAAATGCTTGTTTACTGATGCAAACGGCACGGCTTTCCATGCTCTGCTGTGGTATCACATCAGTTATTCATATGGTAAGATACCGAGGCTTATGGAACAACAGAAGGACCTTGAAATTCCCTCAGTGGATAATGCAGGTTAAGCCAAATAGTTTAATTTTCTTGAGTTATACAACATTAGAATTGACAGAATTCTGAAATTCCTTCTTACCACTTTTAAATTACTGAATTCAACTTTGCAATTTGCTTCTGTGAAATGAACGCATTTTGAACACTGTGCCGTGCTCTAACGTTCCACTAATAGTAAAACTGATACAAACATAGCAACACAAACAGCAACAATAATAAAAAAAAAAAGCCCTACCCTTTTTTGCAGAACTAGCGGAGTTATCGCGGGCAAAGTTACTCTTCGTGCATACCAGCTCATGTCTGCTCTTCAGAGATGCACACACCAGTCGCCTGGCCAGGTCATTCGGGATTTGAAACTAGCCGCTGGCAGTATCCCCTCGCTTCTTGGACCGCAGCACGTCATCCCTTGCAAAGGAAGAACACGGAATGCAAAAAATGCCGCCCTGTTTATCCGAATCCAAACCTGCATAAAGCCAATTACGGATGACTGTGGGATAGGCCAACCTCGAAGCCAATGGCAGGCCTTTGTCCTTGGAAACACATTCTGTTACTTGTGTTTATGATATTTGAAGAACCAGATTAACAGCCATTTTAATCACATCTTTGCTGTTCAAAGGCCAGTAATTCTGAGCCTGCCTTGTCAGCTTGGAACACATTCTTTCCTGAAGCAGATGTGAAGTGTGCTTGCTACATAACATTAATTTTCATACTCAGGCAGTCTAATCAATTCCCGAATGCAATAAACGGGTATGCGGATTGTCACTAAAAAATTGTTCGTCTAAACATTTCCCTTTTTGCAGCGAATTTCCTGCACATTACTTAAATTACTGCCTTTTTATTTAGGGTAACCTTGGTACAGCAAACATTGCAACTTATAAATGTTCAGTTCACTGCAAAACAACATTAGCACTGTAGCTGTACCTCATTTTTCAGAACTCCCTGCAAGAAATATATATTGATTTAGCAAATCTCTCACAAGCACATATCCTTGAAATGTTCAAAGTTAACTTGGCAAGCACTGCGAGACTTAGTGCCAAACATACTTTATCAGGCTCCTTTTAATAGGTTTTTTCCAGCAATACTGTAATTGGAAAATGAAGACAAGTCCCAATCAGCAGAGGACAGCGAAGAGGTACACTGATATATTTAAGTCATTCCGAATCCTTTATTTCTGTCTGTCCATTGATCTTCTTGTTCGTCTGCTTGCCTGCCCGCCTGCCGGTCTGTGTGGCGGGTTGGCCTTCTGGTTACAGCTTGACTGCTTACATCTGCCAATATGTGGTCCAGCATGCAACACACACCACCATTTTAGCAAGAGGCCTCTCCTGTCATAGCAAACAAAAAATTAGGCTATTTAGTAGTTTATGTAGCTGTCTGGAGATTTCTGGTGCGTACCCACTTTGGTGTACATTTCAAACAAAAATGTGTAGAAATCCTTTCCGCATTAATACGTCCATTGAATAAGTGGTTTCATTTTTAAAATATGAAAGTGCTTAATCAGTTCATGATTCTGGCTTTGCAACACTTTTTTACTCAACTGGCCCACAAAAAGGCAAGCAGGAGTTGATGATGAAAGCAATGTCTGCATATTCAGTGGTCTGCTTCACATGAGGTGGAGTAGGAGCGATTGGCAGGATAGGATGCATATTTGAAAATAATTACACATTTGCATACCCATTCTACATTTCTCAAATGAGTAAGATTGCACCTTTATGGTCTAATTTATTTAGATCGAATAAAGTTGGTATTGAATTGAGTAAGATGTCTGTTCCTGTTAGAAATGGGGATCTCTAGTTGGCAGTGGCTTGCACCCTGTCCAAGTAGGGACCCTTCCTTCTAGTCAGGGTAAGTCAGTTACACACCCAAGATAACCTCTGCTCATCCCCTTGGTAGCTTAGCACAAGCAGTCAGGCTAATCTCTGAGGCAATGTGTAAAGCACTTGGACATAAACACACAGTAACACAGTGAAAATACTACAAATGGACACTATACCAGTTTAGAAAAATAAGCAATCTTTAGCTACCTAACTCAAACTATCACTTTTAAAAGTTTAAGCAATTCTGTACATAGAACTCAATGGGCGATTTGTTTCTAGCACAAACTTCCTTTGATGCATCAAAAATCCAAGACGGAAAACAGCCGCAAAGGAGGAAAGCGTCAGAAAACACAGAGATGCGTCGGTTCTTGAGTCCCAGGGGAATGAATGCGTCAGTTCTGCTGCACGAAGTGGAAGTGTTGCATTGATTCCTCACTGCGAAGAGAAGCAATGCATCAATGTTCGGAGGCGACTCCTTTCGGGGAGCAATGTGTTGGAAATATTTGCGCACAGGTGCGATGCGTGAGAAAATCCAGGCTCTGCGGGTCGATGCGTTGGCGAAACAGGCTCTCATCGATTTCCACTCCTGCAGACAGGTGATGCATCGATTCCATCAGCTGCACAACAGGGCCTGCATCAAAGTCGGAGCGGGGGTCTCGGACGTCTGAGGTTCCGTGCTCTGGATTCGGCCTGCGGTTGGTTCTTCAGGCCGCGAACAGGCGCTGCGTCAATTTTTCATCCGCACCGCGGCGATGCTTTGGTCTTTCAACCGCACAGCAAGCTTGTGGCACGAAAAACAGTGCTGGAAGGGCAATGTATGGATTTTGAAGTCTGGAAGCAGCAGAACCACCTCCTAGGCCCCGGAACTGGAATTGGCACGACTTGGCAGGTCAGAACTCCCAGCAGAGGAGTTCAGAGATGCTGCAGGTGAAGTCTTTGATGGCCCTGAGACTTCCAACCGGAGGCAAGCACACACAAGCCCTTGGAGAACCTTGGAAACGCAGGATACAAGAAAGCAAAGTCCAGTTCTTTTAGTGCTCACAGAAAAAAGCAGCAACTGCAGGCCAACCCAGCAAAGCAACACACAGCAAAGGGGCAGTACTCCTCCTGATAGCTCTTCAGCTCTTCTTCTTGGCAGAGTCCTCAGTCCAGAAGTGTTCTAAAAATGTTGGGTAAAGGTCCAATACTTATACCCCTCTTGGCCTTTGAAGTAGGCATTCTTCGAAGGAAAGTCTTTGACGTCCACAAGATCCTGCTTTGCCCTGCCTTGGCTTCAGGGGGTAGAGAAAGCATTATGAGAGGCCAGACACAGCCTTATTCAGGTGTGAGTGCCAACTCCTCCCACCACTTTAGCTCAGGAAACACCATCAGCCTGGTGATGGGCCATCATGACATGCAGGGCACACCGCAGCTCCCTTTGTGTGGCTGTCTAGAGTAAATGCAGACACAGCCCCTGTCAGTCTAAACCAGGCGTTAATTCCACAGGCAGGTAGAGGCACAGGAAGGTAAGGCAAGAAAATGCCCACTTTCTAAAAGTGGTATTTTCAAACACATAATTTAAAAACCACCTTCACTAAAGGATGTATTTTAAAATTCTGAGCTCAGGGAGCCCAAACTCAAATCTCTAGCTCTTGCCAATTGAAAGCTACACTTGTAAGATGTCACATGGCAGCTCCAATGATAACCTCTGGGAGAGATATTCATTGCAAGAGTGAAAAACGAAATTGGCAGTGTTTCACTATCAGGACATGTAAAACACACCAGTACATGTCCTACCTTTCACTTGCACTGCACCCTGCCCATGTGTCTACCTTGGGCCTAACTTAGGGATGCCTTATATGTAGAAAAAGGGAAGGTTTGGGCCTGCCAAGTGGGTACACTTGCCAGGTCGACATGGCAGTTTAAAACTGCAATCACAGACACTGCAATGGCAGGTCTGGGACATGTATGCAGGGCTACTCGTGAGGGTGGCACAATCAGTGCTGTAGGCCCACTAGTAGTTTTTGATTTATAGACCCTGGGCACACACAGTGCACTGTTCTAGGAACTTACCAGTAAATCAAATATGTCAATCATGGATAACCAAACATAATCACAATTTACACAGGAGCACTTGTACTTTAGCACTGATCAGCAGTGATAAAGTGCCCACATTACACAAACCAGCAAAAACGAAGTCCAGCAGACAGTAAAAAATACAGGAGGTAGAGGCAACAAGACAGGGGAAACCTCGCTAAGGATGCCAGGTCTAACACGTGTTCCCTCCAGATGAAAGTAGGGAGAACTACCCAACATCCTGCAAGTTTTCATTACTAAGGCAGAAGATTCTGGGCAGACCATCAGCATTGCCGTGTTCTGTACCAGGGCGGTGTTTCACTGTAAAGTCCCTTCCCTGTAGGGAAATGGACCACCTCAATGGCTTTGGGTTCTCACTCCTCATATGCATTAACCATCTGAGGGACCTTTGGTCTGTCTGAACCCGGAAGTGAGTCTCAAACAAGTGCCCAGACCACAGCAGAAGCTTCCCTTTCAATTGCGCTCCACCTCTGTTCCCGGGGAAGTAACCTCCTGCTAATGAAGGCTACAGGTTGGTCTAGGCCCTCTTCGCTTAGCTGTGCTAGAACTGCCCCCACCCCATGCTCTGCAGCATCTGTCTGCACAATGAATTCCTTGGAGAAATCGGGTGCCTTGAGCAAGGGCTCCGTGCACATGGTTGTCTTCGGGGCATCAAAAGCGGTCTGACAAGCCTCAGTCCAGATCACTGTCCAGGGCTGCTTCCTGAAAGTCAGCTCAGTCAAGGGGGCAACAATGGTGCAATACCACTTGACAAATCTCCTGTAATAACCAGTGGGATTTAAAAAGGCTCTCACCTCTGTCTGAGTCTTGGGGGCTCCAAAGCCAGGATGGTCCAATCTTGGGTCGTAGGGGCACCACCTGGCCACTTCCTACCTGGTGCCCCAAGTACACCACAGACCCCTGCCCTATGTGCCACTTACTGGCCTTGATAGTGAGGCCTGCCTTCTGCAGGGCCTTAAACACTTCCCAGAGGTGATGCAAGTGATCCTCCTAACTGGAGCTGAACACTGCACTGTCATCCAGTTAGGCAGCGCAGAAATCCTCCAGTCCAGCCAAGACCTGGTTGACCAACCTCTGAAAGGTGGCAGGGGCGTTCTTCAACCTGAAGGGCCCGACATGGAACTGGAAGTGCTCCTCCGGCATTGAGATAGCTGACCTCTCTTTCGCCCCATTGGTCAAGGCAATCTGCCAGTACCTAGACGTTAAATCAAATGTACTGAGGAACTAGGCGGTTCCCAGACAATCTATGAGCTCTTCAGCTCTGGGGATCGGATGCACATCAGTCTTAGTGAGGTGTTGAGCCCACGGTAGTCCATACAGAACCGTAGCTCAGGTGTTGCACTGGGTGCAGAAGCCTTTTGGACCAAGACCACTGGGCTGGCCCAAGGACTGTTGGAGGGCTCTATCATCTCTAAACCTAGCATCTTGGAAACCTCTTCCTTGATGCTGGCTTTGACCTTGTCACTCAACCTGTAGATGTTATGTCTCCCTAGATGTCAAATTCTCTATGCAGTGATTGATGGCCACAGACAACCTTTGCAAAGGAATAGTGATGCGTCCAGACCCTCTATTGATTGTGATAACAGATGCGAGTGCTGTGGACTGGTGTGTATCATTGGGTCCCTCTCAGCCCAAGCAAAATGGTCTGGGGTAGAAGAACAGAGGTCATCGAATTGCTAAGAATTGATGCCAGTTCTCCTTGCTCTTTTTCATTTCAGTCATTACCTGTTCCACCAGCATGTGTTGATAATGTTGGACAACACAGTGATGTTGGCATTTATCAAAGACTAGGGGAGTACCCATTGCAGATCACTGAACAAGTTGGCCTGCAGTCTGGGTGGTGGGCAGACACTCATCTTCTCTCGTTGACAGCTGTTCACATAAAATGTCTGGACAATGTGGTGGCAGACACTTTGAGTCAGAGGCTTCCCTCTTTCCAAGATCAACAGCAGACAAAGTCCATCTTAAGGGACATTTGCAAGAGGTGTGGCCTCCCCTTTCTGGATCTGTTTGCTTCTAGGCTCAGCGTGCTGCTACTGAGGTTTTGCTCCAGGTTCTCGGAAGAAGGAGCTTGGGGTGTGGATGCTCTGACCTTGCAATGGGCCTGGAAGCTTCTTTTTGCCTTTTCTCCAATTCCTGTGATCAAGAGGCTCTTGTGCAGGATTCAGCAGGAGAAGGCCCAGGTAATTGTGGTGGTTCCTTACTGGCCCAGACCCAGTTGTTTCCCGCTCCTGAGACGCATGGCACGGGGCGTTCCATGGTTCTTTCCTCTCTCTCCTGCTCCCCTGACATCTTGCACACATCTTCAGCTTCGTCGACTTTCCCTTTCGGTTTGGAGGTTGAAAGGATGAGGTTGGAGGAACAAGGTCTATGTCCCCATATTATTGATGTTGTTCAGAAATCTAGAAGATCTTCTACTCTCACTTCCTATTCTAAACACTGGAAGGTCTTTGATTCCTGGTGTTCTGCTCATGGCGTTTCTAAAGTGGAATGTTCTGTCTCTTCTATTCTTCAGTTTCTCTTAGATGGGTTTCATAAACATCTTTCTCTTTTGACTTTGAAGTCAAAATGGTATGCAATTCAGGAATTCCATGTGAAACATGATTTGATCACTGGTGCAGTGCCATTGGTTTCTCAGTTATTTAAGAGCATTGCTATCTCTTGTCCTCTGGTGAAGTCTACAGTTCATTCTTGGGACCTTCCTTTGGTTTTGAAGGCTTTACAGAACCCCCCTTTCGAATCTTCAAATATGGTAGATCTTAAGTTTCTTTCATTTAAGGTCTTATTCTTGGTGGCTGTCGCTTCTGCCCGTCAGTTAGAGGAAATGTGAGCTTTGCTCTGCCACCCTCCTTTTCTTTCTTTTCTGGATGATGCCATGGTTCTTCATCCTGATCCCTCCTTCCTTCCAAAATTCCATGTCTCTCATGACCTAGTTCTCCCTGCTTTCTTTCCTAACCCCTCTTCTGCAGAGGAATATAGGTGGCACTTGCTGGATGTTAAACATGCTCTCTTGATTTACCTTGACATATTCAATAATTACCGGAAATCTAATTCTCTGTTCATCACTTTTGGCATTGCACAGAAGGGGAAGAAGACGTCCAAGATCACATTTAGTCACTGGATCAAAGAGACTATTTCTTTGGCGTATACTGGCTCTAATCTTCCAAAATATTCGGGCCTGCAGGGCCATTCCACAACAACTGTAGCTGCTTCTTGGGCTGAACTTCAAGATGCCTCTTTGGGGAAGATTTCTAGGGCTGGGACTTGGGCTTCAGAGCACACTTTAGTGAAGCATTACAGGTTAAATTAGCTTTTGCATGGACACCAGAATCTTGGCTCTGGTGTTTTACAATCAGTGTTACCTTGATGGTTTGATTGTATATAGCTGATTGTTAGTGTTCTGGGGACTCTTGCCATTAAATTACTTGGTGTTGCAGTATGTCTGGATCTCCTGGTGTTGTTTGTCAAAAGGCCTATTCACTGCTTTGGCATTCCTCATGGTTAAGGACTGGGTCCAGGACGAGGGATGTATAGGTAGTGCCCGGATTACTTACCAGTAATCTTCATAATCTTAGTCCTACTCGTTTTTGACCCAGTCATTTGTTTGTGATAGTGGCCTTCTGATCGGAGGCTTGCTATTACAGGAAGTACTGGGGACGGGCTATGCTCTTGTATCCCCAGTGGAGGGTGTGTGGCTTAGTAGCATTTCCTGTTTAGTTTCCTGTCCTGGGCGTGGGTAACTAACCTCATGGTTAAAAACAGGGTCGAGGACGAGTAGGCCTAAGTCATGAAGATTACAGGTAAGTAATTGAAGCCTTTCTATTCTTGTGCTGTTATATGGTTCCCACTAGAAAAGGTAGGAATGCGTATTAGGACAACAGGACATCAGAGTGCAGGCACTGAGTCCATCTACACCATAAAAGATTGTTGGCCCAATTCCTAGCTAGTTCATGGTGCCTCAGCCGAACCGCTAACCCTCATGGGGTGGCAGGTGATTTTGGCAACCTCAAACATGACACTCTCATCCCTAAGGGAATCGTTGAAACATATCTTACCTCTTTCGTTGTTTACTCATGCATGCCCTTGGTGAACATCCGGCACATACAAAGGAAGTTTTCAATACATTTATTGAAACAATTGTAATCTTGCATAGAAAGAGTGAGCTGCAATTATTATACAGATAAAACAAAGCAATGTGACCAGCATTTGGAACACATGGTGAAAAGAATAAACAGTTCAACCATGGCAGTCTGATATATATTATATATTATATATATATATTGTTATTTAAACAAATCCTATCCAATCGAAGGAACAACGGATGTGGCACACCAGATGATGGCACTAACATTTAAAAAACAACGCATTTCGGCAAAAACCTTTGTCAAGTTGTGAGGTGTGCTCCACTCATCGCAGAAATACATTTACAAATGCATAAACATAGAAAAAATACTTCATGATTTTAACATGGCATGCTTGGATAATCATTTCATAGTAATTAATTATTTGAAAGCATGTAAATCCTATACATTATTAACACATTAAAATGAAATATATATATTTTTAAATCATCTAATTGTTAAAAGGATTACCGTAATTAAACCCATAGATAATTTCATGCTTGGCGAAAATTTGTTTTCAGAACGATTTCAGGTGCAAAGGAGTACATAACCCAAACCCTTAGTGCAATAGTAGTGAAAATTAGTATTATCTCATTTGAAATGAAAGGTCCATATTGCGGAAGTAGTACTAAACTCCAATGTGTGTGGCTAGTTGTTCCCCACTTCTCATGCCATTTGGTATTCTTGTATTAAGATCAATTATGTACTGTGACTCTAGAATACGCAATTGTACATAGTTAGATCCCTACCTATCTATCATTATTCCCTTTTCTGAGAGCATAGCAGGTGTATCCTCTGCCTGATCTATTCGGTTAGCCCCCATATCTAGAGGACTTATTCTGGAGTAGGATTGGCAATCCCTCTCTGGAGGACTAGGATGGAAGATTAGCATTAGCAGAGCAGCATGTCGAACACAGTATTCGTACTAGGTCCATCGTGACTGGAGTGCCCCTCTGACCCGTAAAGGGACAGTGCACTATTTATAAAATAAAATTACTATATTAGAGGTGCATCTCTTATGCAATGATGTGTCTAGATGTTAGAAGCTGTCTCCTAGCGGACATCGCAAACACTAGGATATCTTGTTATGTTCTTAGCCTTGAACAAAGTGTACAGATTATGTCACATGAATGGCTTGCTAAAATCAAGCAGCATGTACAGCATCTTCCTAGAATAATATCATGTAAATAAAATGTATAAAAACAACACAGCTAAAATGAAGTCTGCTAAAATGTGTAAAATGTAAAACTAAAGTGGAGAACCAAAGTGGGTCCAAGAGGCCCTCACTACAGTGCCCATTAGGGGCAAGTGACGTTGCAAACATTTTCTTGTGAATACTATGATTATTAGCCATAGATTGCAAAGTTTCCTACAGGTGAGTTTTCACATAAAAACTAGGACTTGGGCCGCCTTGTAAAGTTGTAGTCATAAAAATAGATTGCCTACATTCAGCAACTTTAGCAGATCCCGATGCATTAAATGCATTGGAGAAGAAAGAAAGTAAGGTATTACTGGCTTCAGTTGAAGGTGTTTTTAGAGGTACCTGCTTCTGTTCTTCCAGAGTTGCTCACCACCACCTCTGCATCTTCAATTTAGCTTTAGTAAACCTATTTTCAAGAGTGCCAGAAAGAATGCAATTTGCCTTGTTATGCATTTTCCTTAAATCCATGGAGTTATCTGTATAAACCACTAATGCCCAGTAGTGCTATGATTACTTACCGGTAATCCCCATTACTCTTAGTCCTACTCGTCCTCAACCCAGTCATCACTAATGAGGTATATTCCACTGACAGGAAACAAAACAGGAAACGCTTTTAGGCTCCACCCACCCTCCTGCCAGGGCTATAATTACATAGCCAACAGAAAGCACTTCCTGCCATACCAAGCAACAAAGGCCTGAAATGGGAGGGTGGGTGGGAAGTATGACTGGGTCGAGGACGAGTAGGACTAAGAGTAATGGGGATTAACGGTAAGTAATCATAGCATTACCTCTACGTCCCTCGTCCTCGACCCAGTCATCACTAATGAGGCATACCAAAGCACACAGGAAGGCCTTTGGCACACCACACACAGAACACAGACCTAACACAAAAGTGGAGTGCAGCAAGTGAAAAATTATTTAATAAATACACAGAATCAGGTGGGGGGAACACGCCCCAAAGCACGCAACACACCACAACCAAAATTCGTCCGGTCAGACTGAGCACAATTCAGACGATAATGCTTCACAAAAGTAGAATCAGAAGCCCAAGTCCCAGCCCGACAGATCTCATCAAGGGAAACCCCATGAAAAGCAGCCCAGGAAGCAGAAACACCCCTAGTGGATCGGGCCTGAACCCCAGAAGGGCAAGGCAAAGCAGAGCCCTGATAAGCCAGAGAAATAACAGCTTTGATCGAGCGACCCAGCATAAGACGGGAAGCAGCCTTCCCCCGACCAGCCAGACCAAAGGTCACAAAGAGAGAGTCGGAAGAACGAAACACCGCAGAGCGGTCAACATAGATAGATAACGCACGCTTCACATCAAGAGTGTGCAGCAACAGCTCAGCAGGAGAGGAAGGAGAAGGACAGAAAGAAGGGAGGATCAACTCCTGAGAGGAATGAAACCGAGAATGAATTTTCCGAACAAACCCAGGATCCAAAGAGAGGACCACTGCGTCATCCAAGAAGCGCAAAAAGGGAGGAGAACAACGCAAGGCAGTGAGCTCACCCAACCGCCGAGCAGAAGTAACAGCAAACAGAAAGGCCATCTAAAAAGAGAGGAATTTAAGGTCAACCAACTCCAAAGGCTCAAAGAGGGAACTGTAGAGCACATAAGACCAAAGAAAGATCCCAAGGAGGAACTGGAGAAATAGCAGAAGGAGAGGAGAGAGAAACTCCGGAACAACCAAGAAACCAACAACCCATCCAAAGACGAGAGCGAAATCAGATCCCGGAAAGCCCGAACAGCAGTCCACTGGCCTTTCAGAGTAGACAAGGCATAGTTCTTCTGAAACCCATCCAGAAAAAACTGAAGGATAGAAGCGATAGGGCAAGAGGTAGGAGACAGACCAAGCCCAGAACACCAGGAGGAGAAGGAAGCCCAATGTTTAGAGTAGGAGGACAAAGTGGACTTCCAACGGGAGGCCTGCATCACCGTGATGAGGTGGTCAGGCAAACCCCGGACCCCAAGAGACAGCCGTTCAGCCTCCAGACTGCCAGGGAGAGAGGGATCAGGAGGGAGGGAGAGGTCGACCTCAGGGGAGACGGGCAGCGAGGCAGAATCCAAGGAGGACCCACCGCCAGACTCAGCAACAACGGGAACCAGGACCTCCAAGGCCAGTGAGGTAAGACAGCCACCACCTGGGCCCCCACTCGCTGCACCTTCAGCAAGAAGGCCGGAATCAGAGGAAAAGGAGGGAAGGCGTACAGAAACCAAGGGGGCCACGGGAGAGACAAGGACTCCACCGCCCAAGCCCCAACTCCGGAGTCCGGGAACAAAAGAGGGGAAGCAGCGCATTGGTCCTGGAGGCAAACAAGTCCAGCTTGGGAGTCCCGAACCTTCGACAGAGCAACTGGAAAATCCTGGGGGAGAGGCATAGGGTCAGAGAAGATGGAAACCTGCGACTCAAGGCATCCGCCACCACATTGTCCACACCTCTTATATGTTGAGCAGAGATGGCCAGAAGATGAAGCTCCACCCAACCTGCAACCGCACAGGCCACCAGATTCAAGGAAGGACTGCAAGTACTGCCCTGGTGATTGATGTAAGCCACAGTGACCGTGTGGTCGGTCCGCACCAGAACATTGCACCCCAGTAGACGATCCTGGAAGAAATGAAGAGCACGTTCCACAGAAGACAGTTCCTTCCAGTTGGAGGACCGGCGGGACTCCGTCCGCAGCCAATGAGCCTGGACAGACCACGGACCCAGGGTAGCCCCCCAACCGGACGCACTGGCATCCGTCGTCAACACCACCGGAAGCGGCAGGCGCAGCCACATCCCCTTGGAGAGATTCAAAGAATCCAGCCACCACTGGAGAGCGGATACAACCTCCAGAGACACCGACACTGCAAAGTCCTGAACCGGGAAAGGCACCCATTGGTGAAGATGCCACAGCAAAGGCCGAAGATAGAACCTGGCCCACAGAACCGTGAAAACAGTAGCGGCCATATGACCCTGCACCTCGAGCCACTGAAGCAGGGGAGCCAAAGCCCGAGACAACAACACCTTAAACAGGGACTGAAGGCGCAGAAGCCGGGAAACAGGAAGGAACACCTTGCCCAGAACAGAATCGAAGTCCGCCCCAATGAAGGACCTCCGGGTGGCAGGAAGAAGGTGGCCCTTCGGAAAGTTCAGGAGAAATCCATGGCTCTCGAGCGTATGAATGGTCAAAGACAGGTGCTGAGACATCACCATGGGCGAAGGGGCCTGGAGAAGCCAATCGTCCAGATAAGGAAACACAGACACTCCCAGGAGGTGAAGATGTGCCACCAGGGGAGCCACCACCTTGGTTAACACCCGAGGAGCGGACCGGAGACCAAACGGAAGGACACAGAACTGCCAATGATGACCGGCCAGGCAAAACCGCAGAAACTGCTGATCCTCCAGAGCCACTGGTACATGAAGATAAGCGTCTTGGAGATCCAGCGTAGACATCACCCAACCCTCCTGAATCAAAGGGATCACACGCTGCAGGGTCTCCATCTTGAACAGGATCTTCCGGACAAACCTGTTCAAGGGCCGGGGGTTGATCACAATCCGAAACCCCCCTGTGATTTTCGGAACAAGAAAGATGATCGAATAGGTCCCCAGATCCCATTCCGCCCGGGGAACTGGAACAATCGCCTTCTTCAGGACCAGGAAGTGAACGCCGTCCAACAGAGACTGACGATGAGCCAGGCCCAAGGGAGTCGGGGTCCGCACACCCCGGAAGGCGGAGGAGGGGAAAGAAACTCGATCCAATACCCCTGGCAAAGGACATCCAGAACCCACTAGTCGGAAGTTGTCAGATGCCAAGCAGGCAGGAACAACCGCAGTCTCCCACCAACCACAGGCGGACCACCAGCGGGAGGATCCCGGGGAGCGGCATAGTCAGGAACGCTGAGGACCCTGTCCAGCATCCTGAGGGGGTTTCTTCTGGAAACGGCGGTGGAAACCTTTACCAGCCCCTTTCTGGCCTCAAAAGGAAGACTTCTGAAACCGCGAAGGCTGGCGGAAAGACTTGGCATTAGAGAAGGAAGAGTCCCTACAACGAGGCTGATGTCTGAAGGACAAGGAATGCTTACGTTTCTTGAACACCTTGTGAAGCTTCTCCTCAAGGGCGTCCCCAAACAGACGAGGCACAGTAAACGGCAACTGCAAAGCCATGGACCTCTGCGCGGCATCCGTATTCCAGCCCTTCGGCAACAAATTCCGACGAGCAGCAACAGATGAACCACAGGACAAGGCAGAAGCACGCACAGAATCAAAGACAATATCCAAGAGGAATTCCGCCTGACGCTCCATGGAATCTAGCAGGTCTGGACAACTGCCACCCTCCTGCATGGTGGAAAACAAGGTCTTAAAGTCGGCCAACAAGAACTGAGCGGCATATGCCCCATAGACACCGGAACGGATAGCAAGGACTTCTTCAGTGCAGAGTCAATTTTCTTATCCACCCCATCACAAAGGATATTATAGTCAGCTATAGAAAGACGACCCACCAAACTGGCCACAATAGAATCCACATGCACAGATTCAGGAATCATATCCTCCATGTCCTGCAAAGGATAGAGCTTGGACATAAAGCGAGGCATCATGATATGATCCGGGTCCTTGCACTCCTTCAACAGGACGTCCATAACAAAGGGATGGATAGGTAGCGACGTAGTAGCAGGTTTCCGAAATTGCGGCAAGACAGCATCCTCCGAAGTGCTGGCCACAACCTCATCAGGAAAACCCATGTTCCCTCTGACATGAGAGAGGATGTCCGGCAACAATTCCTTGGAGATATATTTGCCCTTCAGGTCCACCGCACCCAAGGAGGAACCATCAGAAGAGTCTGAACTAGAAATGTCCGAATAGAGGACAAGACCCCCACCACAACGACCACCAACAGACTTCTTCGAGGACCTCAAATCGGACAAAGTCTCCAAAATCAGGCGCTTCAACCGGCTGTCATCCAACAGGGACTGCTTCACAGGAGGGGCAGAATCCCCACTGTCTGCCTGGGAGGAAGAAGAGGAGACAGGAGACACATGGCGGCGTTTTCTCAGATGTTTGCCCATAACAATAGAAAAGAGGAACCAAACCACACAGCAAGCACAGGGGTAGGACCAACAGAAGAACCGTGACCCACCCCCCCTTTTTCTAAGCCCAAAAAAACGGAAACCGGCAGGCAGAACAGCTGATGAAGAAAGGAGGCGAAGGGTCGGGGCCAGCCGGAGTTACAAAGTCCAACCAATCATGGCCGCCGAAGGCCAAAAGCAGGAAACTGGGATGAGATCCCCAATGTGAATGGAGAGTGGGGCAACTGGAGCCCAACCCGGCTGCCCACTGACCGTGCGGGACGAGCACCCCATTCTGAGACAATAGCGAAGCACCCAGAGCCCAACCCGGGTGCTCCCAACTGAGGCAGGCCCTGATATGCACAGGACGCGAATCCAGGTATGTGAGCAAGTAGCGGAGCACCCGGAGCCCAACCCGGGTGCTCACTAACTGAGGCAGGCCCTTTAATGCACCTGACGTGAATCCGTGTATGTGAGAAGCAGCGGAGCACCCGGGGCCCAACCCGGGTGCTCACAAACTGAGGCAGGCCCCGTCACGCACCTGACGTGAATCCCTCTTGGCCGAAGCGGGAAGCGAGCACACCAGCCTATGCCCCTGAAGAGCGGAGCACCCAGAGCCCAACCTGGGTGCTCACTCGAGGATGGAGCCACAGCAAGGAGACGTGGCCCAAACCTCCGACACACATCCAAAATGTGGGCGAAGGAGAAGACCCACACGCGATCCACACGGAGCCCAGCCTCGGTGCCCAGCACCATAGAGGCCGCCGGGGGAGGGCCACCACACCGCCCATATACCTTCAGGAGACGCAGGAAACAGGCAGAGAGGAGCCGGAACAATGTGAAGAAAAACAGGAGCAGAAGACTCATCACAGACTCCAGGAGACCAGTGCAGCCCAGAAGCACGGGAAATGTGGCTGCCCGCCGCCCCCAAAGGGGGCCCCCTAAAAGGGCGGCCCTTTAGTGCCATTGCGGCACAAGCCTACCCCTCGCCCTAGCAGCAGAGGGCTTCTGCCTGGAGCCCGCTGTCCAGGGGGTGTGGGTGTCACTTCCGGTACGCCCGGGGGGGAGGGAGGGTATGTATACCCCTCTGACCCTCCCAGCGGCCTCTTTTCCGCCAGCCACGCCAGTTGGTCATTGTTTCTCTGCCCCCACACTCCCACCCCCAGCACTCGTGCATGTCTGGGGGCCTAAGTGGGGCACCCCAGAGAGGTCCACCTCTTCTTTAGTGTTGTTGGTTTCGAAGTACGTGGGAACTGTACTTCTCCCCGCAGTGGGTTTTAAACTGTAGATGGTTCTTCTTGGATGTGGCACGGCTGTGTTCGACTGTCCCAGTGTCTAGTTCCAGCATGATTTGATGTTTCCTGGCGGTTTCTTAATTGGCACTAATGCTTTAGACCTCTATTCCGTCCCACGAGTCCTCGTAGTGCCCTCACTAAGTCGGACGATATTGATAAGTCGGAAACACGGCGTCTTGTATCGGGACGATCGCCGAACCTCACGTGCGCCTTATAAATCCAGGGTCAGCATCATAGGTACAAGTGGAGAAATCCCAGCATATGGAAGTTTGTTGACCACGAAGGCGAGACCTGATTGATATGTCGCCTATGTCATTGAATTGGATGACATCTGCTCAGCAACAGGTGATATGGCAGGGGTGCAGGTGGCACATTTGATAATGGTGCGGGATACATTTTGTTTTACTCTAAAACTGGGATCTCATGCCCAGGTTCTGTCTTTCTTTGCTGCCGGTTACCAGCCCAATGGTGGGAAAGTATAATTTTACACTTACTCTGGGCAATTACAACGCAAAGAGCGGTGCTGCGAAATGTTGTTGAGACTGCATTGTGCAATTGGCTACAAGGGCCTTTATGAGGAACATCTGCTGGCACCAGATAGAAACAGGTACCATGTACACTTGGGGGGCATTTCTAGCTTTGAAAGAAAGTTGAGACAACCCAGCAGAGTGTCAGTGCAAGGCCTCATTTGGTTGGGCATTTCATTTGTAAAGCATTAAACCATTCAGCCCTGGGAATTAGGCAGGCATACGATTAGCTAAGATGTTTGTTCAAACCTGGTAGAGCATATCGACCATAATTAATAGTGGAACCAGGAACAGCTTACAAAGCAAGGCTGTAGATTTCCTAGGGAATTCCTCATGGGCAAGCTTCGGGGATAAGGCCCTGACCTTCCTCCCCACGAGGGACCATCACTAGCTGCGAGCAAGTAGGTGAGGTGCGCACTAATCCCCCAGCGAGAGTAGCACAAGAAGAACGGGTACACGTGAAGGTGGGACCTCATGACGCCCTGTCTGAGCAGCCCAGGTCACACCACAGAGGGCAAAGGCAAGGCCCCGGCCCCGGCCCCAGATAGACTAAGTGGAATTTTAGTTGTGTGTGAGTGGGGCTCGCAATCTCGTCACATCTTGCTATGTCTGGTACATGCAGCTAAAATGTGCCCTAGGCAAACAAGGGCAGGTCGCACGTCACCTCAGTTAAGACATATTCACCCGCACTTTAGCCAGGGCAGCAGGCGGGTTGTGGTAGTTGTCATCTAACAAGTGGACTGCGATGCAAAAAGCTTGGTAAACACGGCGTTAGAGGACAAATGACGACATGGTATTATAGACCATTTGGCATTCCCAACATCCAGACAAGGGCAGGTACTTGCACATATTGTTCACCTCCGGTTCCCACACACTTGGCTGCCCTCTGGGTTATCCTTCCATGGGCTAGAACCTGAGATTGGAAGGGGCATCTCCTGCAACCTGTGTCCCAAATACATTGATAGTCATCGCTGGGGGTAGATGTACCATGAAGGGCATGGTTACTACTTAAATTGTCCCAAAGTTTGGGGGTCAAACTGGGTGGAGCAGTAAGTCTATAGTCCTTAGGAAGCATTCAGTATTCCGTCAATCCAAGTAGGGCAGTTAGCGATACATAGTACCAGCTAGTGGGTAACACCCACCGGTTATTCAGCGACATCATGCCCGGGGGTTCGCATGACCAATGTGGTTGTGGTATCTCCTAGCCTACCCACTGAAGGTGTACTTCAGCTAAACAGGGAACTGGGAATCTTGGTTTCCGTTACTTTGGCAGGTTTTAAAGCAGCCAGGGTCGGCAATGGACAGTAGATACTGTGCATCTGTGATCCGACGGCAGTTATGCAAGCGGGGTGCGCCGCGTAAGTTGTAATTGCACGAAAGGGTGAGGTGTCTCCAATAGTGGGCACAAGACAGGTATTGTTTCAAACCAGCTTTGATACCATTAAGGTGTTCACCAGGGTTTGGCAATCAAAGGGGTTTGTGCAACCGTCTGGTCAACGGGGGAAGTAAGTGCTCCCAGAACCTAGGGTAGGTGACAAGTTCCTGCAGTAAGCGATGCCCGCCCAGTTAGATATGGTAGCCTCGCTGGGTGGTGACGCTGCCAGCCAACATAGTGTGCTGCCGTCCAAAGAAATGGGGAAACAAGGTGTCAAGCACAAAAGGCTACTATGTAAAAGAACATTTGGCACGACCAGTGATCAACAATGATTAAAATTTAGCGGAGCAGGTAATTTTTCACCTATGGGGTTGCTCAAGGGTGGGCAGTGGGAACGCACCTGTTCCCCTGGTCGGGAATATTCTAGGATGGGGGTTAGGTAGGACTTAGACAATCCTTAATGTTAGGCACCATATCGCTCAGTGCGCACTGTATTGAATCAGACAGATTCTCTTAGCTGGTATGCCTAGGGGGTTTCACCTCAGAGGGAGCTGAGCTGGCGTAATTCCCATAAGGAATAAAGGATGCATGGCATGGGCAGGTGGGCCCCCCTTGCTCATTGTCACATACTACTAGTTATGACATTCCTGTGCGTCATGATTTAGAAAGCAAAGGGACTGCAAGGTCAAGCATAATCCTCCTCGCCCGAATAGCCAAGGCAGGCAGGCGGGAGTGGGAGCGGTTACCTAACAAGGGGGCTGCTGTCCCATAGATGGGGGACACAGGGGTTCAGGCACACACAGTGCTAGAAGGACGGCAGCTAGGTGGGATCAGCAAATAGATGGGGCAATGTGATCCTTGGTGTTGGAAATCGCCCCGCCCAGAGTCGGCACGGGGCTAGGTCAGGTGAGGCAGAGGAACTTTCCCGCAGGAGGGTGAATAGTTCCTGGCACAGGTTCACAGGACAGAAGAGTCTTTGGTTTCTTCAGACACTAGCTGACCCAGGCGAATGTCAAGGGCTATTGTGATAGAGATGGGGTTCATCTATCACCAGTAGGGAGTGATCTCTTCCCTTAGATTTGCAGGAGGCCTGGAAATGAGCGGTCGCATGTTGTAATGCGCTGTTTGGTGAGTTCAACAACTACATGGGGCAATGTGAAGCTCTGATGGGCGGAGATGATCCCCCGCAGAGGTGGCACGGTGCTAAGTCTGACGAGGCCGTGAGCATCCCTGTAAGAGGGAACTGTTCAGGGCGTAAGCTCGCAGACCAGAGGGGTCTGGGTTTCATCAGACACAAGCTGATTCAGGCTAATGTTAAAGGCTACTTTGCTAAAGATGGGGTCCATTGCCATCCAGGCGTACGCCTAAGGTGAAGTTGACAAACATGGGGTGCATCTGTCACAGGCGGGCAGTGACACGTTCCACTGGGCATGCAGGAGGCCCTAGAAAGCAGGTTGCTTTGAGGAGGACGGGGTCCACTTGTCCCCGGTGGGGATGGACTTGTTTCTCCTGGATGTACAGGAATGTTTGGAAAGGGCAGGTTGCAGGTAATAGGAGGTGCAGTAGTGGGGGGCCCTGGCTGCGACGGTGGCCGCCTCCAGGGCTGTGGCGGAGTTACAGGGCGATCTGGAAGCAGTCTGGTACAGTAAGGGTACCTCTGCGGCAGACGGGTACAGTAAGGGTACCTCTACGCGGCACAATAGGGGTGCCAGAGCCAAAGACCAGGATCCTCAGGGCAGGGTCCTGGAGAACCGTGACGGCGCCCCGTTAGTCCTTCGGGCGGTTGGGGGCCTGACCAACCGGGGGGTTTGCCCTGCTACGCTCTGCCCTGAAAGGGGCGTGAGTTGGGTGGTAACAAGGTGCCACGTGATCCGGTGGTGGATCAACAAAGGTGTAGCGCTGATCGGGCATCCATCCCACAGTGCTGGCTCATCAGGCGGGCAGGGGCAGCATAGGTTGGATGGCTGCCTGCCCATGGATCGCCCGTAAGATAACCCACCTTATTGCATACTCTTGTATGGAATAAACCTGCGACAAGTTTTTCCCATAAACAAAGTGTCTTGTGTGTTTATTTATGCACGTTCGCCTATGGGAAGGGGGGGGAATGTTGCCGGTATTGGGACTACGGTGAACCAAATGGAATCCAGGAAGCCAGGCGTCCCGACTCCAGCAGCTCCCACGAAGGTCCAGAAGCACTCCCAGTTAGAACGATTCTTCATAGCTAAAGTCCAGCATAATAGCAGGAGTTGAGGTAAGGCGGAGTCCAGCACAAGGGCTGTTAACACGCAGCCATTTTGGTGCTTCGTTTTTAACAAGTGGCTTCATATAATTTTGGTAATAAAGTAGCATCCGTAGAGGTCGGCCATTTTTTTCCTTATTACATTACGTTTGACGGGGGTACAAACTGTATCACACTTAGCAATTTACAATTGCGATTGCTGCACAAACGGGTGTTTTGCTCAGAGATCAGCATTTTACCAGGACTTTGATAATCAGGCCCTTAGTCAAAGATCGTATTTTGTAACTTACAACAACGTTGAAACATACCTAATCTACATGTGGATTTAATTGGAAAGCCTTTAGGTTAGGTCCTGGCATTAATAATTCATGATGCCATCCATTTCCTGATGATAAAGTGGTTCTAATTTTTAACCTCTATGGCTAATTCATTTTAGTAGAAAGTAAGGGAGTGGAGACTCGAATTTCGTTGAAAGCTCACTTGTCCAGCGCAATTCAGAACTGAATTCACTGCTTTCATGTTTTATTTAAGTTGGTGCTCTAAGCAAGCTAGAGGCCCCTTTTTTACAAAGTGAATGTTAGCACTTTAGTATTGACAGATGGCTCTTTCAAATTGTGTCAAGGCAATGTGTGGTAATGGTACTGACGACGTAATTGGCTCGAACTACGCTGCATTTTTGTCTGATGTGGGGCATTCCGATTTTATTAGACATTATAACGAGGCTGAAAATGAGTGCCTTCATGTTAAAAGGGAAGTGATATATAAAATAGAAAAAGAGATGTTAATTGTGACCGTATGTAAAATTATTGCTGAATACGTTTTTGTGGGCATTAATCAACTTTATTCCAATACCAATCATGGCCTGTTTTTATTAGTTTTAGATAACAGCAGATGAAAACAACTACCTTATCAACTAAGGTTACTAAGGTTACTAAAGAGGGCAGTCTTGCTGGTTTTATGCTGGGTCAGCTACTCTCACATCTGCCTTTGCTTACTCTAGAGAGGAGAATATCCAACTATTTGACCTCGGAACCTGCACGTACTAATGGTTTTCCAAACATTGGGGGATTTAACAATAAAATGTCGGCGCACAGTGTTACTCCAAAATTGGTAACGCTGTGCTCTGACATTTTTTAAACGCAGGGATGTGCCGTATTTACAAAAATACGGCGCACCCCTGCGTTTCGCGTAGTGCTGGTGCTAAAAAAGCTGCCTAGTGCCAGCGCAGGCCCCCTTGCCCCATGTTGTAAGGGTGCCTTGCCTGCAGGGGCGATTGTTTATGTGCAGGAAGGAACACCATCCTGCACATAAACAATCTGTAAAGGAGATTTGCTGTTTCTATGTGTGCTGCAGAAATGCAGCACACATAGAAAGAGCAAAATACGAGGAAAAATTAATAATTTCTCCTCGTTTCGCCATCCTAAGACCAGGTTTTACCTGGTCTTAGTTTTTGGCGCAGCCCCATCCTTGTAAATATGGGGCAATGTCAAAAAGCAATGGGTGTTGCAGCGGAACGCCCACTGCAACACCCATTACCCGCACCTTTGCCACAGCGGACTGCTGCGGTAAGGGGCATATTTACAGGGTGGCCTTTAGCCATGTTAAGTGGCTTAACACCACCTTGTAAATATGGGGTAGAGAGCAATACCACTGGAGCGTCAAAAAAAGTGACGCTCCAGGTGCGTTAGGGACATGTAAATATGCCCCATGTATCTTTCCTGGACCTCACTACCCATAGCTTTACTCTTCTGCCCGACATCTATACCGTCACTTTGACCTTGAGGAACTGTTCTCCACTTCTCCTTGGTGAGATCCTGGAGTTGGTAAATGTCTACAACTCTGAGGTGAAGAATTTGTGGACTATTTCTGTGATCTTTAATTATGAAAATTGGTCAGAGAGTACCATAAATACTAGATTCATAAAACATCCCTGTTCTGGTAGGATCCTCATAGTCATGTCCCTGATAGAAAGGGTGAAGAAGTGAGCTGAAAAATCTGATCAAGATCCCACTTCATTCCTTTCCCTATGAACTCACTTTCTCCTGCACCTTAAGGTTCTTGCTCCATAACTGCCATTCAATGGTTAAACATAACAATAAATTGCAAACACCTTAGTTGACATGAACCTGGATTTTTATTCATGAAACACCTGCCTCCTGATTACACCATTTAATGACTGGACAGGGACGGTAAGACTGGGGGTGGAGTGACTTTGATCCATTGTAACTCTGTACTGTGCCATCTTGTGGCATCAGACTCCCAGCCCAGGATCCCTTTTTTATATACTTTTATTATGCAGAAGATAAAGCTTATACATTTTTAAGTAGTCTGCATTGAAAGAAAGGAAAAAAGAAAAAACTGAAAAACATACATCCTTTTACAATAATACCGTTGTCAGTTACATCTTTACAATCAGAACAATTTCCCATTAAAACTCTAGATTCATAATATGAAAAAGTGCACTTGTAAACTCATAAACCATCCTATAAAGTGTGCATGCATGCAAGCTAAAGTGTCTGAAGCAACAAAGCCGTTCCCCACGTATGCAGTTATACACCATACTGCATAAAATTATAAAGTGCATAATTGCAAACTGCATAGGTTACAAAGTTAAACATGTGTTATATTGTTCAACGTGCTAAATTTACCAGGCTAAATATTATCATGTTAACCTGTCCACCAAACTCATCAATAGATCACCAAAGTGTTGCTGCATGTTGAAGTGCCTACTTTCATAAACCATTACTTCTAAAAAGTCCTCAAGTGCCAGGGCACTCTAAAGCTAAAGTTCTTTTTTATGAGGTTCCTTCAACAGCAAATTAGCCCATATTTTCATATAGCTTGATGATCTTTTGACCCGAGCTTGATACCAAAATTCCCTTTCGCTGACTTTTTTAATCCTATTAGATATTTCCATAAAAGTGGGACTGGTTGAGGATTTCCAGTGTTTTGTTATAATGGATCGAGTTACTACCGTTAAGATAAAAATACATTCTGTCCCTTCTTTCCCATAGGGTGATGGGGCTGCGAGACCTAGTAAGGCCCACCCACACAAATGAGCTACCATTTTCATCAGGAGACCTGGGGGAGCGCTGGGTGGTAAGACATTTGTGTCAGCCCGGTGATCCACAACTTTCCTACACAGAAATGTGAGGAAAATGTAATGTTTTGAGCTAAATTTGATTTTTTCAGGGGATTCTGGGTAAGAAAAGTGGGGATCCACGCAAGTCACACCTCCCTGGACTTTCCCGGTTGTCTAGTTTTCAGAAATGTGTGGGTTTGGCAGGTTTCTCTAGATTGCTTCTGAGCCAGGGCCTAAACGCAGAAGCTTCCTTTGCAAAAACAGGTTGTTTTGTGATAGATAGGGTAGCACTTGGGCTTTTGTTCCCGAGCTTGGTGGCCATCTAGGTAAACCTACCAAACCCAGACATTTCTGAAAACTAGACATGCGGGGGAGTCCAGGGAGGTGTAGCTTGCATGGATCCCCCCACGTTTTCTTACCCAGAATCCCCTGCAAACCTCAAATTTACCTAAACAAATAACATTTTCCTCACATTTTTGTGTGGGATCAGCGTGTCAGCACAAATTTCCTACCACCTAGAGTTCCCCTCTGTTTCCTGATAAAAATGATACCTCAATTGTGTGGGTGCCCAAAGCAGAGTCAGCCTAAAACGTATAAAATTAAAAACGGAGGGGGAACCAAAGCATCTCCATAATGCTTTGGGCACCCAGACGAGTGAGGTATCATTTTTATCAGGAGATCGAAGGAAACACTGGGAGGAAGGAAATTTGTGCCAGTGAAGTGATCCTTCAACTTTCCGACACAGACATGTGAGGAAAGTTTCACTTTTTTGCTAAATTTGAGGTTTGCAGTTGATTCTGGGTAAGCAAGCCACACTGCCAGCCAAGCGACAGTCCGCCCACACCACCAACCAAGTGCCAGTCCATGCACACCGCCAACCATTCGCCATCCACATACACCACCAGCCAAGCACCATCCAACGCACACCACAAGCCAAGCGCCAGTCCACACACACCAACAGTCAAACGCTAGTCCACACACACCACTACCAAGCACTAGTCCACACACACCACCAGCCAAGTGCAAGTCCACATTCACCGCCAGCAATATTCCAGTACACACACAGCCAGGCAAACACCAGTACATGCAGATCTTCAGCCGAACTCAAGTTCACACACACACAGAAACATTCCCTGGTATCTAGTCGTTTTCTGCCCCCCTTGGGCGCAGATGAGCCTAAACATGTCGCTAAAATGTGTGCCAAAAAAATGGGCAGAGAGCCTTGACTATGGGGCCGCTCCCTGACATGCCCATAAACATACCCCTGGTGACTAGTGGGCTTTCTGCCCCCACTCAGGAGGGCAGATCGGGTGTAATAACCACCATCTGTCCCCCGGGGGGCAGAAAGACAGTGCCAATTTTGTTTTGGGGGGTTGGGGCTTCGGCATGCCCATTCTGGTCAGCCCCACCTCTACACAAAGTAAAAATAGTCTCTCTAGTGGGCTTTCTGCCCCCTAGGGGGGTGGATTGGGGGCGATTGCCGCGATATTCCCCCCAGGAGGGCAGAAAGACTGTGCCCATTTTTATGTCCGGGTAGGAGCATTTGGCATGCCCATTCTGGGCAGCCCCCACCTCTCTTACATAAAAAAAACAATAATCCATGGTGCCTAGTGGGCTTTCTGCCCCCTGGGCGGCAGATATGGGGCAATTGCCCCCATTTGCGCTCCAGGGGCGCAGAAAGACTGTGGTAATATTTGGGAGGGGTGAGGGCGTTATAATGCCCATTTAGGGCAGCCCCCACCACTAAGTATTAAAAAACAATCCTTGGTGTCTAGTGTGCTTTCTGGCCCCCCCACCCCACCCCGGAGACAGATCAGGGGCTACCGCCCCCATTTGCCCCCCAGGGAAGGAAGTAATACTGAATATGGCCACAATATTGGGGGAGAAAAAGCCATGCCCAAGAGGCCGCCCCCCTCCCTGGTATCGAGTTGGTGGATCCCTGCTTGGGGATCACCCTCCTTCAGTGATCCCCAAGTAGGGATCCACCAAGTAAGGTATTATTGGAAAGGGGAGATTTTCCCCTTTCCAATCATACCCCTCCTGTCTGCCTACATGCTCGGGGGGCTGGGATAGCCCTGCAAGCATGTAGGCAGTAAAAGTGAAACGAGCCAATCGCCTCATTTCACATTCATTTTCAATGTAATGACGTCAGCGCACCATGCGTGTGATTGTCATTTTTGTACATTACAAAAATGCCTCTTTACCTTGAAACCCCCCCCCCCCCCCGGGAAAGTCAGACAATCAGGATGTTAATGCCTTCAATAAGTGGATGATAATCTGCTCTACTTGAAGGCCACCTTTCTTGATGACATGACCTTTGCTGCCTTGACTTTGAGTATTTTTCAAACCTAGGTGACTGCTCACCTTCTTAAATGCAATGCTAAAAAAACTAAGCTCCACCTCATCTCTTCTCTACTAGACCTCTCCCAGGTTCAGGGTTGGCTTGACTGTATCAACTTTCTTGCCTGCTCTTTATCGATCTTTGAAAGTGTGAAAACTCTTAACACCATTCTGGACTCTCATCTCAATTTCCACGAACATATCAACTTCTTGGCCAGTAGTGCAAATAACAAACTTCAAATGATTCATGAGATATAATTATTCCTGCTTCAACAGGATCTCAATGATGAAACTCAAGCACTGGTACTCTTTACACTGGATTATGGCAATGTCATTCTCACCAGTATTTCTAAAATTCAAAACCCTCATTGTATGATGCAGCTTGTTTGATCACAGAGATTGGCCATTCTGAACATATTATCAATATACTGTGCTCCATATGCTTGCTGCCTTTTGATAGAAAGGCAATACACAAACTTTCATGCTTGGTGTTTTTTGTGTGTAGGGTTACATTAAAAAATTATATGCAAAAAATAGGACAACCCAAAGCAGAGGAAGAGAATGGGTGTGAGAAATTGGGTTGTTCAATGAATGGGTGACCCCTGTTCAAACAACAGCCACAATCCCTGTAAGGCTGGACCACAAAAGTCACTAATTAATATGTACTTTACACTTGGTAACACAACGCAATCAGCCTTAACTTAGAGGCAATGTATAAGGTATTTGTGCAGCACATAAACAGTAATAATATGATAGCACAACACAAGAAAAATTCCACACCAATTTAGAAAAATAGAGTAAATTTTAATAAATTATTTGACATCAAAACAACAAAAATTGAATTAGTAGAACTGGAATTATACATTTTAAAAGTTTAAGGTAAAGACTACTTTCTAAAAGATCAAAGTGCCAACCGCGCACATCTAGTCCCGTGAGACCAGGTCAAAGTCAGAGGTAACTATAACTTAAGTTGCACCCCGCCATGCACTGCTTAAGACCTTACAGATTACATCACTCATGACATGTTCTATGACATCCTTTATGACATTGTTGATGACACCTCAAATGACACTGAATTTAAAGTGTGCTCTAAACAAAAACAGATCTTTTTATTACAGCTAATTATAACGTTAGTGAACTATCAAGATTTTTTAAAGTAAAAATAGATCTTTTTTACTATAAATTGAAACACAACACAAGAAAAATCCCACACCAATTCAGAAAAATAGAGAAAAATTAAAAAAAATAATTTAAGACCAAAACAACAAAAATCCAATCAGTAGACCCAGAGATATGCAATTTTAAAGTTTTAAGTGAAAATAGCACCAAAAAGTACAAAGCACCAACTGTGGTTATCTGATCGTGATAGATCAGGACAAAGTCATAACCACAATGGAGCGGTGGCCAGCTACAGGGACCCAGTTTGGCCCTCTGAACAAAGTACCCAAAATCCTGGTTGCGGAGCGCTGCAGACTCCCGTGTCGTGAATGCGTCACCATCAGAGGCAAAGCGATGTCCTTGCATAGAGATGCGCCATGCAGCAGTGATTCTGAGGAGCTGTGGTGGTGATGCAAGGACTGCGGGGGGATGCATCTGGCTGCGGCGGTTCTGTGGAGCTGCAGTGGCGATGCAATATCTGTGCATGGAGATGCTTCGCACAGCAGTGGTTCAGAGGAGCTGCGGTGGCAATGCGATGTCGGTGTGTGGAGATACACCACGTAGTGATGGTTCCGAGGAGCTGCAGTGGCGATGCAAAGTCTTGCATTGGGGGTGTGTTGCACAGGGGTTCCAATGCAGAGTGTGGCAAGGCGATGCGTTGTGCTGAGTCGGTTCTGCTGGGACCACAAATAGACTAGCAGAGCATCTTCAGGCCAACTTCCAATGGTCCTGGACTGGGGTAGCACCACTTGGAAGGGCAGGACTCACAGTTGACAGAGTCTATGTTCTGGGTTCAAGGACGTTGGAGCCTGTTCTGTCCCTGAGGCTCTCATCAAGAGGCCAGCTAACTAGCCCTTGTAGTCACTGTGGTAGCCTTGGGTTCAAGATGCAGGTTCAGTCTTTCTCACTCAGGCATCAGGGCAGCAGGACAGCATAGCAGGGCATCAGAGTGGCATTCTTTCTTGCAGCAAAGCAGCACAGCAGTCCTTCTTCTGAGTCTTCCACTGGTCCAGTTGTGTACTGAAGAGCTAGGTCTAAGGGTTCATTATTTATAATTGGTGCCCACTTTGAAGCAGGAGAAAGTTCTGGTGGTTTCCAACCCCCTGAGATGTCAAACATCCCCTTCCTTACTGCCCTGGCCCCAGCTTGTCTGGGGACGCAAAAGACTACTGACAAACCCTTTGTGAGTGTGTTCAGGCTGAGCCTTTTTGATGTGCAAGTGTGTTAGAGGACAGCTCTGCCCCCTTGTTAAGTCAGAGTGGTCTATTCTGCCAACACCTATCTTCCCTTTGTTTCACTGTCTGGGAGCAATATACAAGGGCCAACTGTCACCTGCACCCAGTCATGTGACCAAGGGACAGGCTGCAGGCACCAAATGGTTAGGACAAGAAAATATCAGCTTTCTAAAAGTGGTGTTTTTAGAATTTCAACTTAAAATCCAACTTCGCCATTATAGAGAGCTTTAAATTTCAATTCTTTAGACACCAAACTCAACTTGTCCACCTGATCCTGATTGAAAGTTATCACTAATTAACTATGGAAGAGGTCGGCCTTGCAATAGTGAAAAACAAATGTAAGGGTTTTTCACTAGCAGGGCATACAAAACTTAAAAGTACATGGCCAACTTTTAAAATACACTGCACTCTGCCCATTGGGCTGTTCAGGACCCTAAGGGTGACTTATATATATTAAAAAGGAAGATTTGTGCTCGGCAAAAGGTTTTATTTTTCCCCAGGTCGAAATGGCAGTTTTAAACTGCACACTCAGGCTGTAATGGCAGGTCTGGGATGTGTTTTATAGAGCTACTTAAGTGGGTGGCACAATCAGTGCTGCAGGCACACTAGTAGCATTTAAGTTTCAGCCCCTGGGTGTATGGGGTACCACTTTGCTAGGGACGTGCAAGCAAATTAAATGGGCCAATTGGGTATAAGACAGTTCTACCATGTTTAGGAGAGAGAGTACAAGCACTTTAGCACTGGTCAGCAGTTGTAAAGTGTACAGAGTCCTAAGATCAACATAAACAAATTCTGCAAAAAATAGGACCACCCTAAGGTTGACAGGTCTAAGAAGAGGCAAGGTAAAATGGCCTGAAATAGATGGAAATGTCTAAGTGTTAGTCCATATTGTCTCATAGAGGTGGCTCCCCTCAAAATGATTCTCCACAAGGTTTGGATGGAGAACAATAATGCCAACCTGCAATGCTGAAGCCATCACTGCAGCGGTCTATGGAGCTGAAATCTGGGGTCATACAAACTGTGCACAATTGGCCATTAGTAAGACCTGCATTTTAAAATGGCTTCTTGGCTTCCGAAACTGTACCTCTTTAAGCAATTTATATGGATCTTGGTCATGATTCTAATTTAAATAAAGTTGGATTGAAGTTATTAATCTATTGTCTCAAACCACAAAGCTCTCCTACATGCCAGCCCTATAGCACAGCTCTATCTGAAACACTTGAGGACTCAAACAGAACAGTCTGCCATGGTTTTCCTAAATTCAAGCCACACTAGCAAACCAGGTTCGATATTCCTTTAAAATAAACAATCTCTTATGGTTTAAATGTCTCATGAAGAAAAACTGTTGATAAACCACTGCTTGGTGATCAAGAACAACAGGGAGTGGAACAGTACTTAAAATCAGGTGGGTTCGACAAAAACAAAACAGATCTTTTTTCATTATATTTTGCCATCACATTTTACCTATGGACTACATGACAAAACATTTGACAAGTGAAATCTTTTACCTTAGAAACAATGATACATTTTCTCTTATTCTACTCAAAATGCTCTAACATCTATAGAACATTGGTAGATAGTACTTTTTTATCTCGCCATAATCACAATATGTAAGAAATGCTCTGGAATATTGCAAACCTGCCTGTTCTTTGACTTCTGTATTTAGTGTTGGTAAATCCCTTATGTATTAGGAGCATGCCAATGAATGATTTGGGAGATGAAATTAGATAGTTTGTCTTAAGGCCAATTTTTATAGAAAATTGTGCAACCTTCAGTAGATGAAAAAAAGTTGATACTCTGTCTGATGTTCACCAAAGTGAAAATGAAATTAAATTTTATTATGAGTTAATGGAGATTTCTTAAAAATGTTGTATTCATGCCTGAAAAAAACATCAGATATGTGTTGCAATAATGTACTAATGCTTCATTTCCTAAAATAAATCATTTTGGGTCACTGATTACTATTATCATCAATAAAAAGGCTCTAAATGCTGGTCAACCCAACCTGTTTTGGTTGGGCTTCTATGCCATTGGCCTTACAATTAGGTACCCCAGCTCTCATGTCTCCTGAAAAAGTTTTAGTTGTGATACTCCAAACTTCAGAACATTCTTGTGGGACCACGCACCAAGAAGAGATGCCGGGCCCTGGGGGATGGGGTTCCCGGTGCCAAAATTAGCCCAGAAGGGGCCCCCCTCCCCTAGTTTGAAAAAATAAATAAGGAGGCCGGACCTCGTGGGATGGGTCCAAGGGGCCAAAATTGGCCCAGGAGGTGAGGCCACTCAGCCCCCTTCCCTTGTTTAAAAAAAAAAAATTAAACGGTCAGATCCCCTGGGCTAAAATTGGCCTAGGGTAGGGGGGCCACACGGCCCCCTCCCGTAATTATATTTTTTTTAATAGCCGGCAAGTCGCCAGTGGCTCTGCCCCCTTTCACCACCACTCTGTAAATGCGCCTCCTGGTGAACTACTGGTTGGGAGATAATTTCCCCTTGTGTGCTGAGGGTCCTTGGGGGCCAAGAACCCCTTCTGTTACCTCCAGTAAGTCTCACACAGAGGGATTGCTGAGAGGTGTTCGGTGGCCTCACACCTTTTTCCACCACTCTGCAAACACACCTCCTGGTGCACTACTGGTTGGGGGATGAAGTCCCCTTGGCGGCTAAGGGCTCTTGCGGGCCAACAACCCCTCCCATTACCTCCAGTAAATCCCACACAGCGGGCTTGATGAGAGGTCATCAGAGGCCACGCCCCCTTTCTCCACCACTCTGCAAACACACCTCTGGGGCCATTAATGGTTGGGGGATGAAGTCCCCTTGGCTGTTGAGGGTCCTTCTGGGCCAACAACCCCTCCTGTTACCTCTAGTAGGTCCCACAGAGTGGGATTGCTGAGAGGTGTTCCTGAGGCCACACACACTTTCTTCACCACTCTGCTAACGCACCTCCGGGCACTTTACTGGTTGGGGGATGAAGTCCCCTTGGATGCTGAGGGTCTTTGGAGTCCAAGAACCTCTCCTGTTACCTCCAGTGAGTCCCACACAGTGCGATTGATGAGAGATGGTCAGAGGCTCTGCCCCTTTTCTCCATGTGCCTCCTGGTGCACTACTGGTTGAGGGATTAAGTCCCCTTGGCTGCTGAGGCTCCTCAGGGGCCAACAACCCCACCTGTTACCTCCAGTAAGTCCCACACAGCGAGACTGCTGGCAGGCCGTCAAAGGCCACGCCCTCTTTCTTTACCACTCCGGCATATGTGACTACTAGATAAATAACCATAGAAATTCACATAAGAAACCAAAGATTACAGGAACATTTGAGTTAGGAAATAGAATTTGAAAAACCTTAGAAATTCACTTAAATACCAAAGGTTACAGGGATGTTATAGTTAGGAAATAGAATTTAAAAAAACCTTAGAAATTCACTGAAAAAAACCAAAGGTTATAGGGACGTTATAAATTGGAAATAAAATGTTAAAAACCTTTGAAATTCACAAAAAAAACAAAGGTTACAGGGACATTATAGTTAGGTTCATATTTTACACACGCGATACCATAGAAATTCAGCAGTTATAGTACTGTTTTTTTAACGTAAAGTAATATTTAATTACCATACGCTAATCCAACCTACGCCACACATGGCCTTCAGCAGCAGGGCGACCAATCTCCTACATGCAGCCAACCCCATGCCAGGCCCTGTAGCTCACCCCCAAAATGCAGTCAACCTGGGTGGGGGGCCCACAGCCCCCCTCCTTGGGCCAATTTCAACCGAGGGTCCCCACCCTCGTGGCCTGCCACGATTTTGTAGGGGAGGGGTTACGTGGCCCCCCTCCCTGGGCCATATTTGGCCTTGGGGACATGATCCCCCGGGGCCCATCCCTTAAATTATGCAGGAGGGCAGCAGGCAGCCCCCCTCCCCAGGCCGATTTCGGTCCTGGGGACCCCATTTCCAGGGCCCTGACCTTATTATAAAGGGGGGCATGCAGCCCCCTACCCAGGCCAAAATTGTGCCCTGGGGCCTGCCCTGTAAATAGTGGGTGACCTGGAGCCGACCCAGGGCACCCATTTTAAATTTAAAAGAGGTAGGGGGCATGTTGCCCTCTCACCAAGCGGATTTTGAACCTGGGTACCAGATCTCCTGGGGCCCAGCCTTATTCTTAAGGGGGAGGAGGGCATGCAGCCCCATCCCCCGGCCCTGGCCAGTAACTGAATGGGGAGGGGGCCACACAGCCCCATTCCCTGGGCCAATATTGGCCCTGAGGACCCCATCCCGTGTAGTCTGGCCAAACACTAAAGGGGGAAGTGGGCATGCAGCCCCCCTTTCCGGGCCAATATTGGTCCCAGGGACCCCATCACCTGGGGCCCGGCCACTACATGGTGAGTGCCCTTGACCCCAACCAGGGCACCTACTGGCTTTTTGTTGGAGGCCGTGGGGGACCTCCAATGCCCCTGCAGCCCCTGCCAGCTCCCTGCCTCCTGCGGGAGCCAGAATCGCTCCCGGCCATAAGGAGCAGCTTAAAATGCCATTCTCTGCAGGAGGGAGCAATTTTCACATCTGTTTTCAGATGAAAAGTCCACTCCCATCAGGCGGGAACTTTTTTCCTGCTCCCACCCGCTAGGAGCGGACTTACTGTTTGCTCTCGCTTGGTGGGAGCTTTAAATTGCTACTGCTGAGCAAGAGCAAACAGAGGTTTCCCTGCCCGCACCAGTGCAGGCAGAGAAACAGCTATGTCCCGAGGGTGGGCACCTCAGGACATAGCGGGGGCTGGCCCTGGGGGTGAAGGTCCCTAGGGCCATTAATTGCTCCAGGAGGGAGTCCTAGTACCCCCCTGCTTATGCTTGTGCACGGCTGTGCCCAGGGGTGGTTGTCCCTGGGCCCAAGAACAGCCCAGGGAGGTGGTGGAGGTGGTCCTCGTGACCCCCTCTCTCTTTTCTTTATTGGCATGGCCCCAGTGAGGTGAAGATAGCCAGGCTGAAATCAGCCAGGGTAGGGGGGTCACGCATGACTCCCTCCCCAAATTATATAACTAAATACACCCCCCCCGGACCTGGCCCACCCAGGGTGGCATATACAAAACAAGCACCGGAGCCCACGCTTGTTTTTAAAAAAATGTATCTTGGATCCGCAGATTCTCCTGGAATTTGCAAAAAAAAAGAATACAAAAACATTTTTACCCCCAGCAGGGACCCTGTGCAACCCCACCGCCAGGCCTAGGGAGTTAGGGTATTCCTACCCTGTCCCCTTGTCTTATTTTCATGTTTTTTCATTGGACTCAGCTGAGTTCGAGTCCCAAGATGGTTGAAGTGTTTGACAGCCATCAGATCTCATTTTGAGAACTCTGGGAACTGCAGACCCTCCACGTCCTTATATATACAAATTTATTTTTTCTTTAATAACTCTAAACATACTGAACGGATTTAACCCAAATCATAAAAAGAGATCTTTCTGGAATAAGATCTAACTTTCTGCCAAATTTGGGGTAATTCCATTCTGCGGTTCGGGCTGCAGTTGTGTTCAATATCCCTATAGGAAATTGCATGGGGAAAATGCATTTTGGGACCCCCTTTTTCTCGGCCCCTGCTTGACAAATCACCCCCAAAATTTTCCAGACAGCAGATGAAGTGATTGGTGTACTAGTTTTGAAAATGTTGTGAAGTTTCATCAAAGGGCGCCAAAGTTATTAGCAAAACAAAAAATGCTTTGTCTGTAGGAATTAGGTCCTAACTATAAGTACCTACTGGTTACTGCCAGTAGGTAATATATGTCACTTTCGGGTCTCCACATGCAGCTGATCACTTCCACATATACGCCGGTACCATCAACGGGCTGTGGAAACCGTGATTATCTATGCTCGCAATAATGTAATCCAAGGCACGCCTCCACGGTGCAAAAATCTGTTTATTTCAAGATGTCATCGACAACGAGTTTCGGCCTTGCAGCCTTTCTCAAGTGTGTGTTCAATCCACCATAGAAAATAAATAGTGCAAACCAGTCACCAACATAAAAGACATAGCTGACAGACAATGTCGACAAATGAACAAAACAATGACATTGATTGCATATCTCAATGCAATATCTTTAGTACTTTGCTGGGGACATGATATTGTTTTGCATTGAAAAATGTACCTTAGTAACGTAAAAATAAATCTTCCCACATTATGAATGGAATTCAATAATTTAATCACATATATATATATTCAACATATCAAATCATCTATTTCGGTCACTGACACAATTTGTATGATATTTTACATATTGTTTCATGATCCTGGAGAGCCATTGTGCTATTGTTATTGTTATTTCAAAATCAAAGGTGCTCATAAAAGCAATTCAATTCTGCACCCGTTAGTGGATATGATTATGTCCAAGTAGGCAATATGTGACTTCCTATAGATATATAGATATTATTCCTAAGTGGGTAAATAAACAATAATGATTGTTATATATATATATATATATATATATATTCACTGAAAAAACCACAGGTTTCAGGGACGTTATAGTTAGTTGGACATTTCACTCGTACAAAACCAGAGAAATTCAGCCATTATAGTTAATTGAGCTAACTATAACTCGCGCCCCTGCAATGCACTGCTGATGACGTCACATATTACATCATTCATGACATGGTCAGTGACATCACTGATGACATCACTGATGACATCATCCAGTGACTGTGTGTTTCTGTAAAGTTTAAATATGTTTTATATATATATATGCCAAGGTGCATTGAATAATGAGTGGGTGTATAAGTGTCTGAATGGATGATTTAGTAGGTGCGTGACTGACTGTATAAGTGAGTGAATAAACGTGTCTTACTGAATGCATGGGTTAGTGACTAAACTGTGTGAATGTCTGTATCAGTCTGTCAGTTGGTATGTAAGCAGCTGCCTGGGTTGGTGAGTAGCTACATGAGTGTCTATATGGGTTATTGATTAGTTGTCTGAGTATCTGTATGGGTGCCTGAATATCTGTGTGGGTGGGTGAGGGGGTGTAACTCCCCGCATGGATATGTGAGTGGGTGATTCACTGAGTGTATGGGTTCAAGAGTGCATCTGTGAAGGGCTGTATGGGTGGGTGAGTGTGTGTATGGGTGTGTTGGTGAGTGAATGGATGTCTCAGTCGTACATGTGTGAGCAACTGCATACGTGAAAGGCAGTATATGTGAGTGTTGGAGTATATAAATGACTATATGTGAGAGTGAGTGATTGTGAGAGTGGCTGTATGGATGAGTGTGTGCTTGTATCAGTGATGATTGTATAAGAGAGTAAGTATGTGTTAGTATCTGTATGAATAAGTGAGGTGGTGTACGTATAACAGTTATAACTCACATAGGTGAGTAAATGGGAGTGTGATTGATTCTTTGCATGACTGACTAGGTGTGTGAGTAACTCTACGAATGAGTGGCGGTGTGTGAGTGTCTGTATAGGTGTATGAGTGCATATGATAGTGGCTGCATTGATGAGTGACTGCATGTATGAGTGACTGTATGGGTGCGTGAGTGGACGTGTGTGTAGACCTAGGAATCAGTGAGTGGGTATGTAGTAATTGGTATTGGTGTGTCTATGGTTTCAAAAATGGTAGTCTGTATTTTAGAGTGGGTGTATCAAAGGTTATATTAGGGTGTGAGGAGGTGCATCAGATTATCACGTGGATGATGTCATTTGAGATGTCATCAGTGATGTCATTTGAGATGTCATCAGTGATGTCACTGACCATGTCATGAATGATGTAATATGTGACGTCATCAGTAGTGCATTGCGGGGCATGAGTTATAGTTAGCTCAACTAACTATAATGGCCGAATTTCTCTGGTTTTGTACAAGTGAAATGTCCAACTAACTATAACGTCCCTGAAACCTGTGGTTTTTTCAGTGAATTTCAAAGGTTTTTTAAATGCTAATTTCTAACTAAAACGTCCCTGAAACCTGTGGTTTTTTCAATGAATTTCAAAGGTTTTTTAAATGCTAATTTCTAATTATGCCTACAGAGGTAGGACATGTGCAGAAAGAGGAAGAAAGGTGCAGAAAGAAGCAAGAGAAATGCGGAAAGAGGCAACAGAAGTCCAGAAAGATGAAGAAAGGTGCAGAAAGAAGCAAAAGATATGCAGAAAGAACCAACAGAGGTGCAGAAAGAGGCCTTGTTGCAAAGTCATCCTGTGCCCCCAACTTTTTGCTGACTGGTGCTGGTGGTAACTGACTCTGACTAACCAGGCCCAGGGCCAGTGCTACGCTGAAAGACACTTAGAATACAGTGAAAACACTTACATACACTAGGGTACACTATGGGTTGGGGTACCCCTGTGATTGGCATGACCTCCCCTGTAAGGCCCTAGTACATAATAGGGCATGGGGATTAAAACTACCTCTAAGTCAGAGGTGCAGAAAGAGGCAAGAAAAGTGCAGAAAGAAGCAAGTGAAGTGCAGAAAGAGGCAACAGAGGTGCAGAAAGAAGCAAGAGAAGTGCAGAAAGAGGCAAGTGAGGTGCAGAAAGAAGCAAGAGCAGTGCAGAGTGAACCAACAGAGGTGCAAAAAGAGGCAAGAGGGGTGCAGAAAGAGGTAGGAGAGGTACACAAAGAGGCAAGAGAGGTACAGAAAGAGGTAGGAGGGGTGCAGAAAGAAGGAAGAGAAGTACAGAAAGAGGCAAGAGAATTGCTGAAAGAAGCAACAAAGGTGTAGAAAGAAGCAAGAGAAGAGCAACAAGAGGCAAGTGAGGTGCAGAAAGAAGCAAGAGCAGTACAGAAAGAACCAACAGAGATGCAAAAAGAGGCAAGAGGGGTGCAGAAAAAGGGAAGAGAGGTGCTCAAAGAGGCAAGAGAGGTACAGAAAGAGGCAGCTGGGGTGCAGAAAGAAGGAAGAGAAGTGCAGAAAGAAGCAACAGAGGTGCTGAAAGAGGCGCAAAGGGTGTAGAAAGAGCAAGAGAAGTGCAGAAAGAGGCAAGTGAGGTTCGGAAGGAGGCAAGAGAACTGCAGAAAGAGGCAAGAGTTGCAGAAACAGGCAAAAGGGGTGCAGAAAGAAGGAACAAGTGTGCAGACAGAGGCAAGAGAGGTGCAGAAAGAGGGAAGAGGGATACAGAAAGAGGCAAGAGGGGTACAGAAAGAAGCAAGAGAGGTGCAGAAAGAAGCAAGAGAGGTGCAGAAAGAAACAAAAGAAGTGCAGAAATAAGGAACAGATGTGCTGAAAGAGGCAAGAAGAGTGTAGAAAGAGGGAAGAGGGGTGCAGAAAGAGGCACGAGGGGTGCAGAAAGAAGCAAGAAAGGTGCAGAAAGAAACAAAAGAAGTGCAGAAAGAAGCAACAGAGGTGCATAAAGAGACAAGAGGAGAGCAGTAAGAGGGCAGAGGAATGCAGAAAGAGGCACATGGGTTACAGAAAGAAGGGACAGAGGTGCAGAAAGAGGCAAGAGAAGTGCAGAAAGAAGCAACAGAGATGCAGAAAGGGGGAGGAGGGGTGGAGAAAGAGGCAACAGGGCTGCAGAAAGAAGCAAGAGAGGTGCAGAAAGAAACAAAAGAAGTGCAGAAAGAAGCAACAGAGGTACAGAAAGAGGCAAGAATAGTGCAGAAAGAGGGAAGAGGGGTGCAGAAAGAGGCATGAGGGGTGCATAAAGAAGCAAGAGAGGTGCAGAAAGAACCAAAGGAAATGCAGAAAGAAGGAACAGAGGTGCAGAAAGAGGCAAGAGGGGAGCAGAAAGAGGGGTGCAGAAAGAGGCACAAGGGATGCAGAAAGAAGGGACAGAGGTGCAGAAAGAAGCAAGAGAAGTGCAGAAAGAAGCAACATAGGTGCAGAAAGAGGGATGAGGGGTGGAAAAAGAGGCAAGAGAAGTGCAGAAAGAAGCAACAGAGATGCAAAAAGGGGGAACAGGGGTGGAGAAAGTGGCGAGGAGGGTGCAGAAAGAAGCAAGAGGGGTGCAGAAAGAAACAAAAGAAGAGCAGAAAGAAGGAACAGGGGTGCAGAAAGAGGCAAGAGGGGTGCAGAAAGAGGGAAGAGGGTGCAGAAAGAAGCACAAGTGGTGCTGAAAGAAGCAAGACAGGTGCAGAAAGAAGCTAGAGTAGTGCAGAAAGATGCAACAGAGGTGCAGAAAGAGGCAAGAGGGGTGCAAAAAGAGAGCAGAGGGGTGCAGAAAGAGGCACGAAGGGTGCAGAAAGTAACAAAAGAAGTGCAGAAAGACGGAACAGAGGTGCAGAAAGAGGCAAGAAGAGTGCAGAAAGAGAAGAGGGGTGGAGAAAGTGGCACAAGGGGTGCAGAAAGAAGCAAGAGAGGTACAGAAAGACGCAAGATAAGTGCAGAAAGAAGCAACAGAGATGCAGATAGATGGAAGAGATGTGGAGAAAGAGACAAGAGAGATGCAGAAAGAAGCAACAGAGGTGCAGAAAGAGGGAAGAGATGTGGAGAAAGATACAAGAGAGATGCAGAAAGAAGCAACAGAGGTGCAGGAAGAGGGATGGAGAAAGAGGCAAGAGGGGTGCAGAAAGAAGCAAGAGAGGTGCAGAAAGTAACAAAAGAAGTGCAGAAAGATGGAACAGAGGTGCAGAAAGAGGCAAGAAGAGTGCAGAAAGAGAAGAGAGGTGCAGAAAGAGGCACAAGGGGTGCAGAAAGAAGCAAGAGAGGTACAGAAAGATGCAAGATAAGTGCAGAAAGAAGCAACAGAGATGCAGGAAGAGGGAAGAGGGGTGGAGAAAGAGGCCAGAGAAGTGCAGAAAGAAGCAACAGACATGCAGAAAGGGGGAAGAGGGTGGAGAAAGAGGCAAGAGGGGAGCAGAAAGAAGCAAGAGAGGTGTAAAAATAAACAAAAGAAGTGCAGACAGAAGGAACAGAGGTGCAGAAAGAGACAGGAGGAGTGCAGAAAGAAGGAAGAGGGGTGCAGAAAGAGGCAAGAGAAGTGCAGAAAGAGGCAAGAGGGGTGCACAAAGAAGCAAGTGAGGTGCAGAAAGAGGCAACAGAGGTGCAGAAAGAGGCAAAAGAGGTGCAGAAAGTAGAAGAGATATTCAGAAAGAGGCAAGAGAAGTGCAGAAAAAGAAAGAAAGGTGCAGAAAGAAGCAACAGAAATGCAGAAAGAGGCAAGAGAGGCGCAGAAAGAAGCAAGAGTGGCTTGCACACCATTAGTACCAATTTAACACCCACATTTAGCAATAAGTAACAGGTGACCATTCTAGGTTTACAAAGGACCTTCCACCACACTATAACACTTGTCGCTGCATTTTTGGTAATGTTTGATCCGTTTGACCTAGGAACAAGGCTTTTTTTGTTCGAATCTGCAGATTAGGCAGCAGATGATGAATTATGTGGCTAATGCGGAAAATGTATAATTGTGCAAAAGTTGGTGCAGCCAAACAGTCGCATAATTCCAGTGGCCCTGCTCATACCTCTGACTAGGTCCAGAAGTGCTCCTCAGTGATTCCTTCTTTTTTTGTCTCATTGAGTTCATAGTTTAGCTTCTATGGAAACGAGGAAGACTAAACCTGAGGTTACCACTCCACAACACAGACTACCATACCACATAATTACTCTCCATAACACATAATCCCACTCTACATAATTCCTATACACTAAATACCACATACTTTCTATCCACATAATTTCACTGCACAACATACCACATAATTCCACTACACACAACGTACATCCACTGCACTCCCAAAAACATTAGTAAAACATCTTTAGATTTACAACGCTAATAGCTCTAACTCTTGCAAATGCGAGACCTATTACATTACAAATGCTTCTTTAACTGGTAGTCACGTTTGCAGAGTGGTGGAAAAAGGGGGCTGGGCCTCCAACCAACGCTCAGGAATTCCACTGCGTAGGACTTACAGGAGGTTCCAGGAGGGCTACTTGGCCGCCAACGTCCCTCAGTAGTAAAGTGCACTTCATCTCCCAACCAGTACTGTGCCAGGAGGTGCTTTTGAGGAGTGGTGGAGAAAGGTGAGCGTGGCCTCCGAAGACCTCTTAGCAATCCCACAGTGTGGGATTTACTGGAGGTAACAGGAGGGGTAGTTAGCCCCTAAGGTCAACCTTGGGGGCCAACTACCCCTCCTATTACCTCCAGTAAGTCCCACACAGCAGGATTGCTAAGTTCTCATAGCAGGCCACGCCCCCTTTCCCCACCACTCTGCAAACGCACTTCCTGGTGCGCTCTTGGATGGGGATTAAAGTCCCCTTCGCTGCTGGGGGTCCTTAGGGGCCAACTACCCTACCTGATACCTCCAGTATGCCCCAGATAGTGGGATAGCTGACAGGTGGAAACAGGCCACACCCCCTTTCTCCACCACTCTGCAAACGTGCCTCCTGGCGCATTCTGGGTTGAAGAATTAAGTCCCCTTGAATCCTGAGGGTCCCTGGGGGCTGACTAGCCCACCAGGTACCTCCAGTAAGCCCCACACAGCTTGATTGCTGAGAGTGATCCGAGGCCATGCCCCCATTTTACACCACTCTGCAAATGCGCCTCCTGGCACTCTGCTGCTCGGGGGATGAAGTCCACTTTAGTCCTGAGGTCCTCAGGACACAAGAGGACCTCATCACCCCACCAGCAGTGCGCCAAGAGGTGCGTTTGCAGAGTGATGTAAAAAGGGGCATGGCCTCGGACCACCTCTCAGCAATCCCACTGTATGGGGCTTACTGGAGGTACCTGGTGGGCTAGTTGGCCCCAGGGACCCTCAGGATTCAAGGGGACTTAATCCCCTAACTTAGAACGCACCAGGAGACGCGTTTGCGCAGTGGAACAGCGAGGGGGCGGGGCCTCCCGCGAGACACCGGCTTTTTTGAAATTTGCTTTTTGGAAAGGGGGCTGTGTGGCCCCCCTTCACATTATTATTTTTGGGCCCTGGGGGCCCCATCCCCCAGGGCATGAGCATTTATTTCCTTTTTTTTTTTTAAAAAGGGAAGGGGGCCGCGGGGCCCCCCTCCCATGGCCGATTTCGGCCCCTGGGACCCCATCCCCCGGGGCATGGCCACACATTTTTTTAATTAAAAAAATATATATTTTTAAGGAGGGGGGCCGTGTGGCCCATCCCCCGGGGCCCGGCCTGGCCTTATTTATTTATTTATTTATTTTTAAATATAAAAGGGAGGGGGTCCGCATGGCCCCCCTTCCCTGGGCCACTTTTGGCCCCTGGGACCCCATCCCCCGGGGCCTGGCCTCTTTGATGGGGACCGCGGGGGGAGCCCCAATGCCCCCGCGGTCCCAGCCGGCTCCCCGCCTCCTGCGGGAGCCAGCATTGCGTTTGGACAACGGGAGCTGCTAACATGCAGCTCCCCCTGTCCAAAAGCAATACTGCTTTGCTTCGTGGAAGCGAGAGCAGAGTTTGCAATTACAGGACAGGAGCCGTGCTCCCGCCCTGTCATTGCAAACTGCAATGTCCCGGGGGTGGGCACCCCGGGACATTGCTGGAGCCGGCCCTGGGGGGTGGCGGTCCCCAGGGCCATCGAGGGCTCCATCATCCCATCTTTTGCACAGCCCCGGGGAGGTGGTGGTCCCCGGGGCCGGGGTCAGCAACGGACCCCCAATGTAAATGAAGTGTGTCCCGGGGAGGTGGTGGACCCCGGGGCTGTGTGGGGGGCCGCGTGCCCCGGCGTTTAATTATTAAAGCCCCAGGGCTGCATGGGGGGAGGCATAAGCCCCCCCACACCTTTTAATTATAATAAAGCCCCATGGAGGTGGCAGTCCCGGGGCTGCAGGGTCCCCTGCGGGCCCCTGCACTATATTTTGTGATTCGCCCCGGGACCTGGCCCACCCGGGGGCTTAATTAAACGAAACGCGGGAGACCGCGCTTCGTTTTGTTTTATTTTCGGCTGGATTCGCGCACCCAGCGTGAATTCGGCCAATTTCGTTTTTCAAAAAATGCTTTATTTGGCCCTGGGGGTCCTTGTGGGGCCCCCTGAGCAGGCCTAGGGGGTCAGGGTGTTTCTACCCTGACCCCTTTTCTTGTTTTTTACCTTTTTTCTACTGTTTTCTTGTGACTCAGTTACCAAGTCACAAGATGGCTGCCAACACATTCTGGTTTGGAGTGTTGGCAGCCAATCAGAATGAAGCTCGTGCTCGGGAGGGTTCGCAAATCCTCCTCGGTGCTCAGATATATACATTTTTATTATTTTAATTTCTCAAAAACTACTGAACGGATTTACACCATTTAAAAAAATGGTCGCTTTCTGAACCAAGGGCTGCCAAATGTGATGTAATTTCGTTCAGCAGTTCGGGCTGTAGCCGTGTCTAAAGTTCCTATGGAAATTAACATGGGGAAAACACGTTTTGGGACCCCCCTTTTTTCTCGGCCCCCGCTTCACGAATCACCCTAAAACTTTCAAGACAGGAGCTGACCTGAGCTCTTTGAATAGAAACAAGGTCCTAACTATAACTACGTACTGGCAACCGCCAGTAGGTAATATATATATGTATATGTATATGTATATATATATATATATATATATGTATATGTATATGTATATATATATATATATATATATATATATATATATATATATATATATATATATATACATATACATACATACAGGCGCGCAATGCCCATTGGGCTCAAGGGGCTTCAGCCCCCCCGTCGTGTGTGGCAGCCCGGGATGAGACAGCTTCCCGGGCACACACACAGCCGCACCCGAGTACTTCTTAGGTCTTTAAAAGACCATTTGCTTGTTAATGAGGCTTTGTTGTTTTTTCACCCCTTCTTGGAGCCCCTGTAGCTCCACTCTGCCTATTACTTGAAGAATCAGCCCCCCGCGCTCTGCATACATACAGGACACAGGTCTTCAAAGGCAATTATCAAAGGCAATTAATGTCACCATATCTATTGAAATTGATATCAAGCGGGGAGCCGCTTTCTGCCAAACCTGCCTTGCCGCCTTTGGGGACTTCAATCCCCAGGAAGCCCTGCTTCGAGCCAGGAGGTGCCAACGCTTGGTTTGTGTGCCCGGAGGCACATAAATACAACTCGCGGCCCCCGCAGCGCGGGAGCCGCTTTCTGCCAAACCTGCCTTGCCGCCTTTGGGGACTTCAACCCCCAGGATGCCCTGCTTCGCGCCAGGAGGCGCCGACGCCCGGTTTGTGCGCTCGGAAGTGCATAAATACAACTCGCGGCCCCTGCAGCGCAGGACACGTGCGGGCAGGCCCATCTGCGCCCGTCCGCAGCAGGACAAGGCTGGGCTGGGCCACCCCCTTTGGTTCTGCATTGCTGTGTTGGACCTATTGGAACTTATACTCAACGAAAACATAAACTGTGAGTCTCAAACATTATCTTTATACTCCCTTTTCTCCAAGTACCTGCTATTGCACCTGATATATCATCTTGTTATAGTACTGTTGTACTGAGCAAAGCTCTGAGCTGTTGTTTTAAAATCAACTGCTCTGAGTTTACCATCTTCGTCTATTGGGATACATTATTATTGGCAGTATGGGGAAAAGGAAATCCACCGTAAGCGAGGGGGCTGGGAAGTCTGAGGGGCCCAAACCGAAAGTCAGCAGGAAAAAAATTGCCCGTAAATCGGCAGCTAACAATTGTGTGTTAGATCGCATTGACGATCTATTGGAGGAATGTCATGGTATTTTAACTCCCGACTCTCTTCCAGCTTCCGCAGTCAACTAACCCTTTTTAGCAGAGACCTCCTCTTCCACCAGTATATGTTCTAAACCTCTTGTATGCATTCCTTCTATTTTTATCAAACGCACTAACAGGAGTTCAAGGAACAAGTCCCACATCCAAAGCAGTTTTTTACAAACAGCAACTGTCTCTGAAGGTGTAGATCTTGGGATTCCTAATCCTCCCCCAATTGGGGAGGACAGTTGTGTAATAAATGTGGATATAGATGCCACTGATAACACCAACATCCTCACTAGTATCCCTCTGATCAACAGGTTCTCTCCCTTACAAGACCTAACTGATAACGTGGGGAGGGCAGTTGAACTAGAGCTGGTAACACATCCACCAAGCCCATTTATAACTCAGGAAGAACATGAGGAGCATGAACCTGTTAAAAATAGAAATGAGGCTCAGACAGGAGTGGCTGTAGACATGTCCACTATCATTACTGACCTTAGGGCTGAAGTTAATTCGCTTAAAATGGTAATTTCTAGATCTTACAGACCAGGTTAAATATCTTTTGGGCAGGGACCGGACCAAGACACATATCACAGATTATCCCACAGGCCCGCAAATAACCCTCATCTGTTTCAGAATAGCACCGCCTATTATAACCCCACGCACAATATTATTCCGTTGATGTCCATTCCCACACACCCCCCTAAAATACCCTCTATTCTAAGGATCCAGGAATTAGGGGGCAGAAAAATGGGTAGAAATGGAACAGTCGAGGATAGTAACAAGTGTCATTCTAATGATATATGTGAGCTGACCTATCTTCGGGCAAAAAGTATCTTCATGATAAACGTCCCTAAAATTAAGTCACATGTCAAACATGAAGATAGGAACTCCCTAATCAAGAAGACAATTCATTGGATTAGAAAGGTTATGGGGTGTAGATCGGTAATTAGAGAAGACATACTATGGGCAAAAAGGCTAAGCCAGAGTACTTCTCATATGGATTTTATCGAGCTGCATTTAAGGGACGAGAACTTGGTGCACGAGTTAATAGCACTGGAAGTAAGGACACGCTCTTCCCTCACCCACTGGTATACAGATGAAATACAATCCAAGCAATTTACATTCGCCCAAAGCCCATAAAAAGCCTGACAGTTGAGTAGGCCCAGCTTCAAATCTATATAAAGTGGATTGACTGGTATCTCTAGACATACCAAATTTTATTCCACCTGATCATAGAGAATCAACTACTTCCCTGTTCAGTAACGACAAGTTGCAAACTGATTCGGCTCTGCTAGCGTACCAGCCTTCGGGCTTAGAGGCCCCAAATCAGTTACATCTGGCTACACATAGCAAGGAAATATGCCCTTCTGACCTCGTTAATAAACATTATGAAGTTCAAGAAGCCAGGAGTGAAATAGGGTCTGCTCAAACCCTTGATAATCCTTATATGCCGATTATGCCAACTCGGCAACCAGAAAAACGATTGACATCTTGGAATATAGCAGGGCTGAAAAGAAATTTAAGAGATGCGGAATGGCAGGATTACATTGGCCATAGCGAAATTTGCCTGCTGCAAGAAACCTGGGCTCTGGAAACCCCACATAAGCTTGGGTTTAAAACATTCAGTGTTAATGCCATCCCCTCAGCTAGAGGTACACCTTCGGGCGGCCTAGTCATATGGGTAAAAATCACTCTAAGAATTGATATAACCCAGCTGGATCTTTTATCACAAGACTTAGTGGGGGTAAAGATTTTTAGCAAACACAAGGAGATGATGGACGGAGCGCTGAAACCTTTCAGACACTCGCCCCCAGTCACAGATCTGGGTTGAATCCATCATCGTTCTTTAGCTCACTTCGCCACCCCAGTTTAGACACAGCTCTATGCAAATCAGTCTTGACCCTGTGCCTCATGGGAACAGTACAGCCCGAACTGCCAAGCCATGTCTTCCCTGGACCGGAAACAAGCATCCTGGGAACGGTTTCGGGCTAACAGCCCTCATCAGCCAGGCTAGCTTGAATCCAGTGGCAAAGTGAGCAAGGGACCCAAGTCTGGGCATACCATACCAAATTAGGGCGAACAAAGCAAACACAAGGAGATGATGGACGGAGCGCTGAAACCTTTCAGACACTCACCCCCAGTCACAGATCTGGGTTGAATCCATCATCATTCTTTAGCTCACTTCGCCACCCCAGTTCAGACACAGCTATATGCAAATCAGTCTTGACCCTGTGCCTCATGGGAACAATCCAGCCCGAACTGCCAAGCCACGTCTTCCCTGGACCGGAAACAAGCATCCTGGGACCGGTTTTGGGCTAACAGCCCTCATCAGCCAGGCTAGCTTGAATCCAGTGGCAAAGTGAGCAAGGGACCCAAGTCTGGGCATACCCTGCCAAATTAGGGCGAACAAAGCAAACACAAGGAGATGATGGACGGAGCGCTGAAACCTTTCAGACACTCACCCCCAGTCACAGATCTGGGTTGAATCCATCATCATTCTTTAGCTCACTTCGCCACCCCAGTTCAGACACAGCTATATGCAAATCAGTCTTGACCCTGTGCCTCATGGGAACAATCCAGCCCGAACTGCCAAGCCATGTCTTCCCTGGACCGGAAACAAGCATCCTGGGACCAGTTACGGGCTAACAGCCCTCATCAGCCAGGCTAGCTTGAATCCAGTGGCAAAGTGAGCAAGGGACCCATGTCTGGGAATACCCTGCCAACTTAGGGCGAACAAAGCAAACACAAGGAGATGATGGACGGAGCGCTGAAACCTTTCAGACGCTCACCCCCAGTCACAGATCTGGGTTGAATCCATCATCTTTCTTTCGCTCACTTCGCCACCCCAGTTCAGACACAGCTATATGCAAATCAGGCTTGACCCTGTGCCTCATGGGAACAGTCCAGCCCGAACTGCCAAGCCATGTCTTCCCTGGACCGGAAACAAGCATCCTGGGACCGGTTTCGGGCTAACAGCCCTCATCAGCCAGGCTAGCTTGAATCCAGTGGCAAAGTGAGCAAGGGACCCACGTCTGGGCATACCCTGCCAACTTAGGGCGAAAAAAGCAAACACAAGGAGATGATGGACGGAGCGCTGAAACCTTTCAGACACTCACCCCCAGTCACAGATCTGGGTTGAATCCATCATCGTTCTTTAGCTCACTTCGCCACTCCAATTCAGACACAGCTAGATGCAAATCAGTCTTGACCCTTTGCCTCATGGGAACAGTCCAGCCCGAACTGCCAAGCCATGTCTACCCTGGACTGGAAACAAGCATCCTGGGACCGGTTTCGGGCTAACAGCCCTCATCAGCGCTCCGTCGATCATCTCCTTGTGTTTGCTTTGTTCGGGTAAAGATTTTTACCCATGATAAAACTGAAATTTATATATTAAATATCTACAGTAGACCAACGCCGTCCAGTAAGGAATCCCCAGCAATAGATCAGTTAGACAAATTTCTATGCACAATTGATCCAAGAGCAATGGTAATTGTGGGGGGAGATTTCAATCGTAAATTTGAACCAGTTGTGGGGTTGGGAAATATTTTTGAAGAGGAGGACATTGCAAACAATATTCCTCCTCTGGACAGTAGCCTGGCAGTGCCTTGCTCTGTATCAGTAACACAACTTACTCGATTAGTCTCAGGGCATGGTCTAAGAGCCTACAATGGTCTGCTGCCGTCTGACAGACCGAATGCTTTTACATTTAGCAGGGGTAGCTGTAAGAGCAGTATCGACTATATACTGGCCTCTACCTACTTTTGGCCAAACATTCAGGACTTGGTAGTTGAATCCAGAGCTGATAGCGACCAATACCCTCTTTGCCTAACTTTAGTAGGTTCTCTCTTCCAACCAACAAATTGCAGAGAAAATGACTGTAACTCAATTTCAATCGAACCCATAGTTAGCAATAATCGTAGAGCCTTGAAATGGCCATCAATAGTGGGGAAAAAGGAGGTCATGGCACGGATATATGACACCTTTTCAGATGTCATCTCGCCGTATATTGATCTGCCTGTTGAAGAGTTTCCCATACTACAGATCCATCATACAATGGTAGGCAGATTAAAACCTATCTTGAATAAGATCCCCAAAGAAAATGAGGGTGGGAAAATAGATGCCATCAACTCAGCTAACCCGTGGTACAACAACGAGTGTCGTAATGCCACGAGCGAGCTTCTTCTGGCAGCCAAATCAAATGATGTCGAGACACTAAGAGAGAAAAGGTCCAAGTATAAAAGATTATTAGCACAAACTAAGAAAAACTGGGACGATAGTGTTTGGACAGAATTGATCACTGCAGCCAAGATCAAGGACCACGCTGGCTTTTGGCGATTAATAGCTAAAGGAAACAAATCAGGAAGAAGTTACAAGGATCTTTTTTTAGATGCTAGCACTTGGGTCAACCATTTCTCCCAATTGTATTCAAGGTCTACAACTGATACAATAAACAATCAGGAGCGTCATATAACAACTTCTGTGACAACTCCCCTGTCTTTCAGTCTAGAGGACATCCTCACAGCAATTGAGGCAGTAAAACCCGGGAAAGCCCCTGGTCCTGACAAAATACCAGGCGATCTGTTGAGGCATGATAAAGCCGTTTGGGGGCCATACATTAATTTCCTTTGCAGCGCAGTGGCAGCAGGCGCTCCAGTTCCGGAGTCGTGGAAAGGGGCTGAGATTATTAAAAAATTTTAAAAAGGCAACCGCCACGATCCGGCAAATTAACGGCCTATAAGATTAATCGACACTTTGCATCATTAAATGATTGGATCAAGGAGAATCATATTTTATCACAATTCCAGGCTGGATTTAGAGCTAGAACTAGTACAATTGATCAGGTTTTCAGATTTCTCTGTCTGAGTTGGAAATACACGATTTAAAAAAAAGGTCATTTGTACATTGCTTTTATCGATCTGAAGGCCGCCTTCGACCTCATTCCAAGAGATCTGCTTTGGGATTCCCTAAGAAATCAAGGTGTACCAGGGGAACTCCTAGTGCAAATAATAAGATTGCATGATGGCAACTATGCAAAAGTTAGATGGGGTCCGAGGGGAGAGCTTACTGAGGCTATCCCGGTAAAAAGGGGTGTAAAACAGGGCTGCGGGCTGGCACCCACCCTATTTTCATTTTAGGTAAATGATGCCCCAGAATATCTTCTGGGTTGTGCACACGATTCACCGAACCTAGGTGGGGTGCCAGTGCCAGCTCTTTTATTTGCGGACGATACCATCTTAGTGTCCCAGACGCCAAAGGGACTGCAACGCTTATTAGTCTGTTTTAGTGCCTATTGTGACTCTAAGGGTCTAGAAATAAACTCTAGCAAAACAAAATATATGGCAGTTAATCCACATAAATCGTTCAAGAAGAACATTACTGTCCAAAAACAGAAGCTAGAATATGTGACGAACTTTAATTATTTAGGCATAACACTCGATACCAACATGACTTGGTACCCTCATCTGCATAAAAGTAAGACTATCCTGTTACAAAATTCTCTACCAATATTGAAAAAACATGAGAGTAGTATTACTAAGGCAGTATCCCCTGCACTTGAGGTATACAAATATAGGGCACAATCGGCATCCCTTTATGGTGTGGAACTATGGGGTCCTTCATGTAGGAATACTTTTACGGGGTAAGAAAACACATTTTTAGGAAGTTGTTACGTCTCCTGGTGCGTACACCCATAATTCCTATTGTTATGGACTTAAATATTAAACGCATTGATCACCAGGCGATATTAAGAGCACTGTTGTTCTGGGTGCGATTGTGGTCCACAACAGAACTAGTTTGCTACAAGGAAGGGCTAGAAGAGATCTTAAGGTTTGACCAAGGTACTAGCCTCCAGTGGGTCAAGCATGTGCACACATGGTTCTGTAAACTTGGGCTGAAGCATTTTTGGGAAACACCTACCCTATTGACATCAGCTTCCAAAAAAATACAGAAAAATACCTTTTGGGCCTCTATACAAAACAGTGTCTCTCAGAGTCCAGATATTGGCAGACTAACAGCCCAGTTTCTTCATATGAAACCAACTCCGGTTTTTGAGCAATACCTGGATGAAGTACAGCCCCAGTTGGCAAAATCTTTATACATGAAATTTCGCTATGGTGTTTTGCAAACTAATTTGAATACATCAAAATGGGGACGAAACGCAAATGAGAACAAAGAGGACTGTTGTGTATTATGCCAATCCAAGGCACAAGAAAATGATTTACACTTATTATTCTTCTGCTCAGCCTATGTCATGCCCAGGCAAAAATGGATTAAACCAATCTGACGAAATCTGGGAACTAGATCTTGCTCTGAGGCAGAAAGAATACTAAAAACTGACACCTCCCAGAAAATTGTTTTTAGTGTCAGTAGATATCTGTTTTCCGTGGGCATAATGAGAGGAAAAAAAGGACTGAAATTTTAACATTCTGAATTTTATGTGTAATCCTAAATCCTAATTTTTCCTTTCCCAGGTTGAATCTATTGTTGGGTACGCTATGTTTGTATTAGGGTAGCACATAAGCACTTTGTAAGTATTTGCACTTTATTTCGGCTGCTCAGATTGCTATATCTACATGCATTGATAAAGCACTTGCACTTTTTGAGTCGTCTAGATCTTTATGTACGAAGACTGTACCTATCAAGCGTACTTTTTAAACATTCGCTCCTTATAAACCCAACCTGGACTTCATATTCTCCTCAATGTGTAATTATATCAGATTGTAAGCTTAGCATTTTTGATCATATTTTAACTTGTTAGATTGTTCGCCGGTTTTATTTCTTTTTATTCAAACCGTGATTATTTTAGTGTTTGCATTTGTCTAAAGTAGTACCTGTGGAATGGTTGTATTTTTATTGTGATATATTAATTAATGTGTATGAACTGTTATCATGTATCTTTTATGGTTTAAGCAAAACCGAAATAAAGATTAAATGAATAAAGGAATGATATTACATAAAAGGAAACATAGAACAATGCATGTGAATTATAAATATTAATTAATAGGGAAGAAATTATACAAAACAAAAATGAGAAAAATTTAAAATATCCAAATTAATCCAGAATATCTCATTGGCATTCCTGATTTTCAATAGAGGGAGGATAGGGCTACTTCTTATATCAGTGGTTCGCAACCTTTTGGGGACCTTACTGAATCATTACTGGAATATGGAGACCCCCACTGAGTCATTACTAGAAGCCGCCCTAAGCATTGTCAATGATTTGAACGGCAAAACAATACACAAAAAATGCAGAATTTGTTTTTAGAAAACTATTACACAAATGATGACAAATTTTATTTAATTCGCAAACACATATAAATTTGAAAAAATCTAAATATTTATTTTTATGTAAAGATTCTGTTTGATGCACCTGCACTGGTCCCATGAATCAATCTGAGGATACTATTTAATTTTTAGCCTCCAATTTCAAATTCCTTTACATTTACAGTATGTTTAAACATTTTCAATTGTACAGTTAGCTTCTTTATTTATATACACTTTATTAATCTGTTATTATTATTTAATTTTCTAAGTAGTCACGGACTCCCTGAGAAGGCTTTGCAGACCCCAGGGGTCCCCGGCCCACAGGTTGGGACCCACTGGCTTATATCATACATTCATGATCTCAGAAAAAGATAGGGTAGGACTGCTGCTTGAATATGTACAGCAAGTTCCTCATCCATATTTAGTCCATGTGGAGTCTTAGTATCCAGATCAACAATTAGGTGAGACTCTAGGATGCGTAGTAACTTCTTCCGGTCCCCTCCTCTTGTTGTCAATGGGAAGAAATTTGAGGATCTCTGGTTTACTTGCATGTTTTAGTTGAAAATATCTAGCAACAGGGTATGTCACATCATGGTTCTTAATGGCATAAAGATGTTCTTCTAATATTCTCTTTAAGAGTATGAAAGTTATACTCTCCCCACATACCATAACTTGCATGGACATTCCAATAAGTAAACACAGTAATCAGACATACAGGTACTAAATCATGTGATTTTTTTTCTTTTACATTAGGCAACAAATAAATATTATGATTATTACTGTGCCCACAGGCTTCACACCTGCCACATTTGTGAAATCCTCCTGCATTTTTAAGCCACCCTTCTTTGATGGATCTCTAAAACGTGACTACGTGTGAGTGTATCCCTCAGTGATCTTGGTCTCTGATAGGTCAGACCTGCATGAGTCCCACAATGGATTTCACGTGGAACCTTAGTATCCAGATCAACAATTAGGTGAGACTCTATAATACGTGGTAGCTTCTTCTGGTCCCCTCCTCTTGTTGTCAAGGGCAAAAAGTTGAGGTGATTCAGGTTACTTACATGTTTCAGTTGAAAATGTCTAGCAACAGAATATGTCACATCAGTAGCGGCCCATGGTGGGAGTGCTGCCGGGCGGTGATGTGGGGCGGGGGAGGGGCAGAATTCCGTTGGGCGCACTGCATTGCATTTGGCGATGCAGCGCGCCCAACGGAATTCGTTTTATTTATTTATATGTTTACTTACCTCTATTCAGCCGTATTCCGTAGTTTACTACCCCCACCCTGCCCCTCCACCGCCCCACATCACCGCCCGGCAGCACTCTCACCACGGGCCGCTACTGTGTCACATCATGGTTCTTAACCCCTTTGATGCTCATGACGGAATGGTTCCGTCATGAGCATCGGTGCCCCTGTGCTCATGACGGAACCATTCCGTCATGAGGCCAGGGGCACGAAATCCCTCTGCTGCAGACAGCCGAGGGATTTCCTTTCTCCCCCACAGCCTCGGGAGCTGGGGAAGAGCTTCCCCAGCTCCCGAGGCCCCCTCCTTTCAGTGAAATGAAGATCAGCGCGCACGTCGCGCTGACTTCATTTCACTGAAACGAAACTAAAATGAGCCTTAAGGCTCATTTCAGTTTCACTTTCTACGTGCTCAGGGGCTATCTCAGCCCCTGAGCACGTAGAAAGACGGAGAGGTATCATTGGAAAGGGAGAATCTCCCTTTCCAATGGTACCCTTCCCAGTGGATCCCTGCTTGGGGATCGCCCCAGGAGGGCGATCCCAAGCAGAGATCCACCCACTAAGGCACTAGGGAGGGGGAGCGGCCCCTTGGGCAAGGGCTTTTGCTCCCCCCCAAAAAATTGCCAATGTTCAGTCTTTCTGCTCTTCCCCCCGGGGGGGCAGAAAGCCCACTAGACACCAGGGACTTTTATTTGGTGCATTTATTTTAGGGTGGGGGCTGCCCGAAACAGGCACGCCAATGCCCACACCCCCCAGCCACCATTACAGCCTTTCTGCCCCCTGGGAGGTAGATGGGGGCATTAGCCCCCAATCTGCCCCCGAGGGCAGAAAGCCCACTAAATGCCAGGGATTTTTTTGTGCAATTTGTTTTAGGGTGGGGGCTGCCCAAAATGGGCACGCCAATGCCCCCACCCCACCCGCCACCATTACAGCCTTTCTGCCCCCGGGAGCAGAAAGCCCACTAAACACCAGGGTTTTTTGGATGCATTTTTTTTTAGAGGCGGGGCTGCCCGAAGCGGGCACGCTAATGCCCCCACCCCCACCACCATTACAGCCTTTCTGCCCCCTGGGATGCAGATGGGGGCAGTAGCCCCCAATCTGCCGCCCCGGGGGGGTAGAAAGCCCACTAAATGCCAGGGATTTTTTTTTTGTGTCATTTTTTTTTTAGGGTGGGGGCTGCCCAAAACGGGCATGTTAATGCCCCCACCCCGCCACCATTACAGCCTTTCTGCCCCCCCTGGGAGGCAGATGGGGGCAGTAGCCCCCAATCTGCCCCTCCGGGGGGGCAGAAAGCCCACTAAACGCCAGGGATTTTTTTGTGTAATTCTTTTTTAGGGTGGGGGCTGCCCAAAGCGGGCACGCCAATGCCCCCACCCGCGTCACCATTACAGCCTTTCTGCCCCCCGATGGGGCAGAAAGCCCACTAAACACCAGGGATTTTTTTGTGCAATTTGTTTTAGGGTGGGGCTGCCCAAAACGGGCACGCCAATGCCCCCACCCCCGTCACCATTACAGCCTTTCTGCCCCGCCCTGGGGGCAGATGGGGGCTGTAGCCCCAATCTGCCCCCGGTGGGGCAGAAAGCCCACTAAATGCCAGGGATTTTTTTGTGCAATTTTTTTAGGGTGGGGGCTGCCCAAAGCGGGCACGCCAATGTCCCCACCCGCCACCACCATTACAGCCTTTCTGCCCCCTGGGAGGCAGATGGGGCAGTAGCCCCCAATCTGCCCCCCTGGGGGGGCAGAAAGCCCACTAAACGCCAGTGATTTATTTTTTTTGCCATTTTTTTAGGGTGGGGGCTGCCCAAAATGGGCAAGCCAATGCCCCCACGCCCTTGCCACCATAACAGTCTTTCTGCCCCCCCGGGGCAACAGAAAGCCCACTTGACGCCAGGGATTTTTTTTTGCGCATTTGTTTTTAGGGTGGGGGCTGCCCGAAGTGGGCACGCCAATGCCCCCACGCCCTTGCCACCATTACAGCCTTTCTGCTCCCCCTGGTCTCCCGATAAAAATGGTACCTCACACGCATGGTTGGGGCAAGTACCCGCGACAGGCAAGGGCCCAAAGCCTAGTGAGGCGACATCAAAATTACCTATCACAAACCAACCTGGTTTCAAGGGGGTCCCATGAGTTTTGGCCCCGGGTTCGGCGGCCAGCTAGGAAACCTACCAAACCCACACATTTCTGAAAACTAGACACCCGGGGGATTCCAGGGAGGTATGGCTTGCATGGATCCCCAACGTTTTCTTACCCAGAATCCCCAGAAACCTGAAATTTTGCTGAAAAAATCACTTTTTCACACATTTTTGTGTGGGAAAGTTGTGGCATCACCGGGCTGAAACAAATTTCCTACCTCCCAGTGTTCCCCCAGGTCTCCCGATAAAAACGGTGCATCACTCGGGTGGGAGGCCCAAGTACCACGCGACAGGCAAGGGCCCAAAACGTATTGAGGCGACATCAAAATTGCCTATCAGAAGACGACCTGGTTTTGCAAGGGGTCCCATGAATCTTTGGCCCGGTGCTCGGCGGCCACCTAGGAAACCTACCAAACCCACACATTTCTGAAAAGTAGACACCCGGGGAATTCCAGGGAGGTATGGCTTGCGTGGATCCACCAACGTTTTCTTACCCAGAATCCCCAGAAACCTGAAATTTTGCTGAAAAAGTCACTTTTTCACACATTTTTGTAGGAAAGTTGTGGCATCACCGGGCTCACACAAATTTCCTACCACCCAGCGTTCCCCAGGTCTCCCGATACAAATGGTGCCTCACTCGGGTGGGAGGCCCAAGTACCACGCAACAGGCATGGGCCCAAAACGTATTGAGGCGACATCAAAATTGCCTATCAGAAGACGACCTGGTTTTGCAAGGGGTCCCATGACTTTTGGCCCGGGCTCGGCGGCCACCAGGGAAACCTAGCAAACCCACACATTTCTGAAAAGTAGACACCCGGGGGATTCCAGGGAGGTATGGCTTGCGTGGATCCACCAACGTTTTCTTACCCAGAATCCCTCCAAACCTGAAATTTTGCTGAAAAATCACTTTTTCACACATTTTTGTGTGGGAAAGTTGTGGCATCACCGGGCTGACACAAATTTCCTACCACCCAGCGTTCCCCAGGTCTCCCGATAAAAATGGTGCCTCACTCGGGTGGGAGGCCCAAGTACGTCGCGACAGGCAAGGGCCCAAAACGTATTGAGGCGACATCAAAATGCCTATCACAAAGCGACCTGGTTTTGCAAGGGGTCCCATGACTTTTGGCCCGGGGCTCGCGGCCACCTAGGGAAACCTAGCAAACCCACATTTCTGAAAAGTAGACACCCGGGGATTCCAGGAGGTATGCTTGCGTGGATCCACCAATGTTTTCTTACCCAGAGTCCCCTGCAAACCGGAAAGTTTGCTGAAAAAATCACTTTTTTCACACATTTTTGTGTGGGAAAGTCGTGGCATCACCGGGATGACACAAATTTCCTACCACCCAGCGTTCCCCCAGGTCTCCCGATACAAATGGTGCCTCACTCGGCTGAGAGGCCCAAGTACCCGCAACAGGCATGGGCCCAAAACGTATTGAGGCAACATTGAAATTGCCTATCACAAAATGTTTTGGGCCCTTGCCTGTCGCTGGGTACTTGGGCCTCCCACCCGAGTGAGGCACCATTTTTATCGGGAGACCTGGGAGAGCGCTGGGTGGTAGGAAATTTGTGTCAGCCTTGTGATGCCACAACTTCCCACACAAAAATGTGTGAAAAAGTGATTTTTCAGCAAAATTTCAGGTTTGCAGGAGATTCTGGGTAAGAAACAGTTGGTGGATCCATGCAAGCCATACCTCCTGGAATCCCGGTGTCTACCTTTCAGAAATGTGTGGGTTTGCTAGGTTTCCCTAGGTGGCCGCCGAGCCCGGGCCAAAAGTCATGGGACCTCTTGCAAAACCAGGTCGTTTTGTGATAGGCATTTTGATGTCGCCTCAATACGTTTTGGGCCCTTGCCTGTCGCGCGCACTTGGGCTTCCCACCCGAGTGAGGCACCATTTTATCGGAAGACCTGGGGGAACGCTGGGTGATAGGAAATTTGTGTCAGCCTGGTGATGCCACAACTTTCCCACACAAAAATGTGTGAAAAAGTGATTTTTTCAGCAAACTTTCAGGTTTGCAGGGGATTCTGGGTAAGAAACGTTGGTGGATCCACGCAAGCCATACCTCCCTGGAATCCCCGGGTGTCTACTTTTCAGAAATGTGTGGGTTTGCTAGGTTTCCCTAGGTGGCCGCCGAGCCCCGGGCCAAAAGTCATGGGACCCCCTGCAAAACCAGGTCGTCTTCTGATAGGCAATTTTGATGTAAGCCTCAATACGTTTTGGGCCCTTGCCTGTTGCGCGTACTCTGGGCCTCCCACCCGAGTGAGGCACTATTTTTATCGGGAGACCTGGGAAACGCTGGTGGTAGGAAATTTGTGTCAGCCCGATGATGCCACAACTTTCCCACACAAAATGTGTGAAAAAGTGATTTTTTCAGCAAAATTTCAGGTTTGCAGGGGATTCTGGGTAGAAAACGTTGGTGGATCCACACAAGCCATACCTCCCTGGAATCCCCGGGTGTCTACTTTTCAGAAATGTGGGTTTGCTAGGTTTCCTAGGTGGCCACCGAGCCCTGGGCCAAAGTCATGGGACCCCTTGCAAAACCAGGTCGTCTTCTGATAGGCAATTTTGATGTCGCCTCAATACGTTTGGGCCCTTGCCTGTCGCGCGTGCTTGGGCTTCCCACCCGAGTGAGGCACCATTTTTATCGGGAGACCTGGAGAACGCTGGGTGGTAGGAAATTTGTGTCAGCCCGGTGATGCCACAACTTTCCCACACAAAAATGTGTGAAAAAGTGATTTTTTCAGCAAAATTTCAGGTTTGCAGGGGATTCTGGGTAAGAAAACGTTGGTGGATCCACGCAAGCCATACCTCCCTGGAATCCCCGGGTGTCTACTTTTCAGAAATGTGTGGGTTTTCTAGGTTTCCTAGGTGGCCGCCGAGCCCCGGGCCAAAACGTCATGGGACCCCCTTGCAAAACCAGGTCGTTTTGTGATAGGCATTTTGATGTCGCCTCAATACGTTTGGGCCCTTGCCTGTCGCGGGTACTTGGGCCTCCCACCCGAGTGAGGCACCATTTTTATCGGGAGACCTGGGGCAATGCTGGGTGGTAGGAAATTTGTGTCAGCCCGGTGATGCCACAACTTTCCCACACAATAATGTGTGAAAAAAGTGATTTTTGTCAGCAAGATTTCAGGTTTCTGGGGGATTCTGGGTAAGAAAACATTGGGGGAGCCACGTAAGCCATACCTCCCTGGAATCTTCCATGTGTCTACTTTTCAGAAATGTGTGGTTTTGGTAGGTTTCCCTAGGTGCCGGCAGAGCTAGGGTTCAAAAACTACAGCTAGGCACTTTGCCAAAAAAGGGTCATTTTTCACAGTGAAATTGGGGTGTGTCCACGTTGCGTTTTGCGTCGTTTCCTGTCACGGGCACTAGGCCTACCCACACAAGTGAGGTGCCATTTTTCTCAGAAGACTTTGGGGAACGCGGGGTGGGTGGAATTTTGTGGATCCAGGCAGATTCCAGATCTTTCCACCACAGAAAAACGAGGAAAATGTGTTTTTTTTACACTTTTTTAGGTTTGCAAGGGATTCTGGGTAACAGAACCTGGTGAGAGCCAGTCAAGTCACCCCATCCTGGATTCCCCTGGGTGTCTAGTTTTCAAAAATGTATAGGTTTGCTAGGTTTCCCTAGGTGCCGGCAGAGCTAGGGTTCAAAAACTACAGCTAAGCACTTTGCAAAAAAAGGATCATTTTTCACTGTGAAAATGTGGTGTGTCCAGTTGTGTTTTGCGCTGTTTCCTGTCGCGGGCACTAGGCCTACCCACACAAGTGAGGTACCATTTTTCTCGGAAGACTTTGGGGAATGCGGGGTGGGTGGAATTTTGTGGATCCACGCAAATTCCAGAACTTTCCACCACAGAAAAGTGAGGAAAATGTGTTTTTTTTGACAATTGTTTAGGTTTGCAAGGGATTCTGGGTAACAGAACCTAGTGAGAGCCAGTCAAGTCACCCCATCCTGGATTCCCTGGGTGTCTAGATTTCAAAAATGTATAGGTTTGCTAGGTTTCCCTAGGTGCCAGCAGAGCTAGGGTTCAAAACTACAGCTAGGCACTTTGCAAAAAAGGGTCATTTTTCACTGTGAAAATGTGGTGTGTCCACGTTGCGTTTTCACTGTTTCCTGTTGCGGGCACTAGGCCTACCCACACAAGTGAGGTACCATTTTTCTCGGAAGACTTTGGGGAACGCGGGGTGGGTGGAAGTTTGTGGATCCACGCAGAATCCAGAACTTTTCACCACAGAAAAGTGAGGAAAATGTGTTTTTTGACAATTTTTAGGTTTGCAAGGGATTCTGGGTAACAGAACCTGGTGAAAGCCAGTCAAGTCACCCCATCCTGTATTCCCCTGGGTGTCTAGTTTTCAAAAATGTATAAGTTTGCTAGGTTTCCCTAGGTGCCGGCGGAGCTAGGGTTCAAAAACTACAGCTAGGCACTTTGCAAAAAAGGGGTAATTTTTCACTGTGAAAATGTGGTGTGTCCACGTTGCGTTTTGGGCCGTTTCCTGTCGCGGGCACTAGGCCTACCCACACAAGTGAGGTACAGTTTTTCTCGAAAGACATTGGGGAACGCGGGGTGGGTGGAATTTTGTGGATCCATGCAGATTCCAGAACTTTCCACCACAGAAAAGTGAGGAAAATTTGTTTTTTTGACAATATTTTAGGTTTGCAAGGGATTCTGGGTAACAGAACCAGGTGAGAGCCAGTCAAGTCACCCCATCCTGGATTCCCCTGGGTGTCTAGTTTTAAAAAATGTATAGGTTTGCTAGGTTTCCCTAGGTGCCGGCAGAGCTAGGGTTCAAAAACTACAGCTAGGCACTTTGCAAAAAAGGGTCATTTTTCACTGTGAAAATGTGGTGTGTCCACGTTGCGTTTTGGGCCGTTTCCTGTCGCAGGCACTAGGCCTACCCACACAAGTGAGGTACCATTTTTATAGGGAGACTTAGGGTAACACAAAATTGTAGAGCAACTGTTATTATCTATTGACTTTTGATGCATTTCTGCCTTCCAAATGAAAGACAATGTGTAAAAAAAGAAGTCATTTTGAAAAATGTCCTATAATTCTCATGCTAGTATGGGTACTCCCAATTTCGGAAATGTGCAAATATCTACTATTTATAAACTCTATATGTTGTTCCCATTTCAGAAATACATAGGTGTCTTTCATACCGATTTTTCCATGTATACATTTTCCCAGAATAATTGCTATATACCCGGTACATAATAAAAAACCATTGCAAGACGCTGCTCAGTTATTGGCTCTGGGTTCGTCGGGTTCTTGGTGAACCTACAAGTCCTATATATCGCCACAACCAGAAAGGTCCAGCGGATGGAACGGTATATTGCTTTCAAATAGCTGTCATAATTAGAAGAAGTTACAGGTGAAAACGTTGACACAAATGGCTGATTTTTTCAACTAATTTTCAATTTTTCCTATATTTAACTGTTTGTTTCTATAAAGAAAACTTGAAGGATCTACACAAATGACCCCTTGCTGAATTCAGAATTTTGTCTACTTTTCAGAAATGTATGGCTTTCCAGGATCCATTATTGTTTTCATACCCATTTCTACCATTAACTGGAAGGAGGTTGAAAGCACAAAAAATAGCAAAAATAGACTATGTCCCAGAAAAATGCCAAAACTGTGTAAAAAATTTGGTTTTCTGACAAAAGTCTGCTTGTCCCTGAAAGCTGGGAAGATGGTGATTTCAGCACCACAACCCCTTTTGATGCCATTTGCAGGGAAAAACCAGACGCTTTCATCTGTAGCCCTTTTTCGCATTTTTCCCAAAAAACCAAAATTTAGCTGTATTTTGGCTAATTTCTGGGTCCCCTCCAGGGGAATCCACAAACCCTGGGTACCTTTAGAATCCCCATGATGTTGGAAAAAAGGACGCAAATTTGGCGTGGATACGTTATGTGGTCAAAAAGTTACAGGGGCCTAAGCGCGAACTACCCCAAATAGCCAAAAAAAGGCTTAGTACAGGAGGGGAAAAGGCCTAGCAGCGAAGGGGTTAATGGCACAAGGATGTGCTAATATTCTCTTTTTGAGTGGGAAAGTTATACTCCCCACATACCAGAACTTACATGGACATTCCAATACGTAAACACAGTACTAAAGCGTACAGGTGAAAAATCATGTGATCTTTTTATCTTTTCCATTATGCAACAAATAGATATCATAAATATTACTGTTCCTACAGGCTTTACACCTGCCACATTTGTGAATTCCCTCTGCATTTTTTAATCACCCTTCTTTGGTAGATTTCTGAAAGTAACTATGTGTGAGTGTATCTCTGAGTGATCTTGCTCTCCTATAGGTCGTACCTGCATGGGGGCCCATAATAGAATTTAACACTGGATCAGCTCTTAAAACACCTCAGTGTTTATTCATTAGTCTCTTAATGTCACCAAATTAGCAATTTAAATCAGTGATGAATCTTGTAGGGTGCTGGCTCTCTATATAGCGTACTAAAGCGAAGAACAGTCCAGAGAGACCAAGATTGGTATACAGCGGCAAAAGTAGATAATACTAACGCTCTATTTGTGGTAGTGTGGGCGAGCAGTTAAGCTTATCAGAGGGTAGTGCTAAGCATTTGTTGTACTCACAGAGGCAATAAATGAGACACACACTCAAGAATAAATCCAAGAGCAATTTGTAAAAATAACATTGATTTTTATATAATTTTTCAGACCAAGAACTTTATTTTAAGGTAAGTAATTTTTGTTATTAATTTTTTAAGTTTGCAAAAGAAATCACTGTTGTGCGGAATTACACACAACACAATAGAAGTCAATGGGAGAAAATAGGAAAAAGCATATAAAATCACACAGTGGGTTTTCGAGGTTCACCTTCTGGTTTCAGGTAAGTATCAAGGTCAGGTCCAATGTTCCAGCAGCAGAAATTCGGGAGCGTCCCAAATTCAACCATGAGCAGGGCGCTGAGGTCGTTGGAAGCAGGTGCGCTACAAAGAATGGAGCCACCTGAAAACACACTGCACAGCTGGACTTAAAGGTAAGTCCAGAGGGGTCCCACTCGAGGGAGCAGGCAGCAAGGGCCTCAGAACCACGGGGGCACTGCTGGTTGGTCGTTGCCCAGGCCGGGCAGACTGGGGGCAGAGCAGATAGGGCAGCCAAGCATTGTGTGTCAAGATGGTCTTCGCAGTCATGGGCGGGTAAATTGCAGAGGTGATTCCTGGACAGCTGGGCCACTCACAGAGCAGGTTTCAGGGGTCTCAAAGTCCCTTGATGGGTGTCTGCGTCCTTTTCCGTCTTTGGTGCAGGGGGCCGGTACCTTGGGTATTGGTACGGCATGGCTCTGGTAGGTCCTGGTGTCCTCTCACTTGGAGGGGGGACATATCTGACCCTTCAGAGCAGATGCACATCTTGCTTGGGTGCCGCGTCGGAGTTGCCAAGGAGCAGCAGATTGGTAAACCATACTTCGCGGTTCAGTGCCTGCCTGTTGCAGGGGAGTAGCTCCTCCACTCAAAGGGATGTTCTCGACTATTTGTCAAAGGCTAGAGAAGCTCTGGGGTTCTTGGAGGCCTCACAGTTGCAAGATGAGACAGCAGGCCACGATGGTTGAATCCTGGAAGCAGCCGGCAGGGTTTAGTGCCAATTTCCTGCAGCAGGTCGTCGGTTTTCAGGTCAGCAGCTCTTCTTTGTCCATTGCTCTTCTTAGGTCAGTCGAATCTAAGCTTAGGGTCCATGGATGTCACCTAAATACTAAAGTTAGTGGCGTCAAAGGGGGAGACAGGTAGTAGCCAATGGGCTACCTACCTTAAGTGTGTGTACACCCTCTATGTGACCACTTCCTGTGGGAAGGGGCGCAACCCTGACCCTAATTAGCTACTTCCCTCACAAACCAAGATGGTGGGAAATGAAAAGCTGGGTTCACATCGCATGTCCCACCTTAGGAGTGGTGCTGGCTGAATGGGAACCCACATCCTAATTTACCTAATTTTCCCGCCTGTCCTGCCAAATGTAGAGCAGGAAAGGGGGTTTTGCATCTTCCACTAGCTGGAGCTGCCTTGGTCGCGTTTCAAAGGGGGCATCGCCTTTGAAGCTTCCCGCCTTAGAAGGCCATCCTCTCCTGTGGGACGTGTGAAGCACCTTCGCTCAGAGCAAGCTTTGTTCCTGGCCTCTGAGAGCACTGGCCCTCACCCCATGAGGTCAGAAACATGTCTGGTGGTAGCAGACTGGCTAAGACTAGTCAGAGAACACACTAGTGCTTGATAGGTTTTTAGGGGACCCTCTAAAGAGTCTCCTGTGTGCATTTATTAATACATTCATCACTGGTATCAGTCAGGATTTATTAAGATGAGATGTTTGGTACCAAACATTTGAGGGTGCAGTGCAGCCTTCATGGAACTAGGAAACACGTAATGACAAGTATCCAGCCCATGTACTCTCTATGGCTTCCCTGTGCACTTGCAATATCCAAGAAAGGACTTGATACTGTAGGGTCATATGTCCACACATGGGATAAAGTGCACTCTGCCTTAAGGCTGTAAGGCCTGCAGTAGGGGTGACTTACCTATACCTCATGCAGTGTATGGGGGCATGGCACACAGGGCTGTGTGTCATGTCAACTCTTCAGTTTTCTCTGTACCAAGACATGCAGTCTGCAAAGGCAGTTTGCATGGTCTTGGTGAGGGGTCCCTAGGGTAGTACAATCTGTGCTGCAGCCCTAGAGGACCTTCTTCAGTACCCATGCTGTAGGTAACAAGAATATCATTTACTAGGGACATACAGGAGTGGCTGAAGTGGTGCTAACCATGGTACAGTTTTAGGAAAGAGATCTGGCACTGGGAACCTGGTTGTCTGGGACCCAGTGCGCTTACAGTTCGAAATGACATCATACATCAGGCAAAACGTGAGGGTTAACCATGTCAAAAGATACACTTTCCTACAAATCTTACTGGATTCTTATTCAGATTCTTACATTTGTTTTTCATTTTGAATATTAGATCCTCCTTTTTCATGGATGTCACTCTCCTTTGAGCAGATCTGAGAACTTTATTGGGATAACCCCTCTCTTGAAATCTGTTTACCATTACACTACATTCTATGTCATGGAATTTCTCATTGGAAATAATTTCATTTGGCGCAAAGTAATTTCCCAAATGGAATGCTCCATTTTAAATGAGTGGGATGTTAGATGTTAGCATTGCAATATGCTACTGCCAGCCATTTCTTTCCTGTCTAGTCATTGGTTGTTCCCCAACTACCATGAGACAGGATTCAAGGTAATCTATGTTTACATCACTGATTTTATGACTGAAAGTTAAATTGAGATTATTAATCTGTAACTTGTTCACAAATTCTACTGCTAGTTTCACCTCACCATCCCATTTAACAAATAAGTCATCAATATATTTTAGCCACATTATTATACAGGAAGTGTATATCTCATGCTCCTCTTTATATACCACCTGCTTCTCTCACAAGCCTAGGAACAAGTCTGCAAATCTGGGAGCAAAGCAGGTGCCCATCGCATTTCTGGCATTTGCCAGTAGGTAGTTATAGTAAGGAAAAGGTTTCCATAGGAAAAGCATTTTTTTGACTTGCCTATATCTTTGGTGCTGTTGGATGAATCTTCCCAAAATTCTCCTGAAAAAAAACTTGTGTAAAGTTAGGTCTTGTGAATGGAAGGTTTCGGGGTGATCCTATCAAGCGGGGGCCGAGAAAAAGGGGGGTCAAAAAAGTGCAATTGCCATGGGAATTCCTATAGCATCTTTGAGCACAACTACAGCTCAAACCGCTGGATGGAATTACACCAAATTTGGCAGAAAGTAGATTTGGATAAGCAGATCACGCTTTCACTTATTTGTTGTAAATCCATTCAGTAGTTTTTCCAGATATTAAAAGAAAATCTAGCTTTTATCTCTGCGATCGAGGTGAATTCTCGACAACTCACAAACGCGCATGCAACAGGAATGCTGTGATTGACTAGCTGCAACCTGAGCAGAGAGTTGCGGCTGCCATTTAACCTCATCGGAACAGTCCCCGGGGCTGAAGTGAAATGTCAGAAAGGGGCATAAGGGGTCAGATTAGATGTACCCTGACCCCATTACTGGAATATAGGGGTCTTTGAGTAACCTCTGGTGTGTTTAATATGTCAAAAAACTGCTTTTCTTTTTAACAGGTGATATTCACGAATTCGTCATGACCGTCAGTGTGGCACCCATGTAACTTTGTGATGAATTCATGAATATTGGCGATAAAATAAAATAAATACATTCACAGACTCGTTCAGACACTAATGCCTTCACTGATAGATGTACTCAGAAACTCATGCAGCTACTCCCAAACCCACTCAGAGACTCATACACCCACTCACAGTCCCACTCAGAAATGCATACACCCACTCAAAGACTCACACACCCACTCATTCACCCACTCAGAGATGTACACAACCACTCACAGACCACTCGAAGACTCACGCACCCACTCACAGACTTACTCGGAAACTTACACACCAACTCACAGACCCACTCAGGCAGTAATGCACCCAATCATACACCCACTCAGATACTCATGTGCCCACTCACAGACCCACTCAGACACTCACGCACCCTTTGACAGACCCACTCAGACACTCATGCACCCATTCATAATCCCGCTCAGAGAGCCAGTATTCACTCACAGACCCGCTCACATACTCATGCACCCACTCAGAGACTCACTCAGAGAATCATGCACTCACTCAGAGACTCATGCACCCAATCAGACACTCATGCACCCACTCACAGACTCCGTCAGAGACTGATACATCCACTCACAGTCTGACCAAAGTTCCATGCACACACTCACAGACCCACTGAGAGACTCATGTACCTACTCATAGAACCAGCCAGAGACTCATGCACCCACTCAGAGACCCTCATTCACAGACCCACTCAGAGACTAATGCACCCACACACATACCCACTCAGACACTTATGCACTCACTTCCAGACCCACTCAGAGAGACATGCACTCACTGTCAGACTCACTCGGAAATACATGCACCACTCACAGTCCCACTTAGACACAAGGGCACCTACACACAGACCCACTCAAACACTGATCAACCCATTTACAGATTCACTCAGAGAGACATGAACCCAGTCACAGACCTACTCAGAGACTCATTCACCCACTCACAGACCTACTCAGTGACCTATGCACCCACTTACAGATTTACTCAGAGTCTCTTTCACCCACTCGCAGGCCCACTCAGAGACTAATGCACCCAGTCACAGACCTACTCAGAGACTTATTCACCCACTCACAGACCTACTCAGAGACTTATGCACCAACAAACAGATTCACTCAGAGACTCATTCACCCACTCACAGATGCACTCAGAGGCTTATGCACCCACTCATAGACTCACTGGGAAACTCATTTACAGATTCACTGAGAGAGACATGCACCCAGTCACAGACCTACTCAGAGACTCATTCACCCACTCACAGACCTACTCAGTGACCTATGCCCCCACTTACAGATTCACTGAGTCTCATTCACCCACTCACAGACTCACTCAGAGACTAATGCACTCAGTCACAGACCTACTCAGAGACTTATTCACCCACTCACAGACCTACTCAGAGACTAATGCACCAACAAACAGATTCACTCAGAGACTCATTCACCCACTCACAGATGCACACAGAGGCTTATGCACCCACTCATAGACTCACTGGAAAACTCACACACCTACTCACAGACCCACTCAGACACTAATAAATCCACACACAGTTCTACTCAGACACTCATGCACCCACTTACAGACTCACTTAGAGAGAGACACACCCAGTCACAGACCTATTCAGACTCATTCACCCACTCACAGACTCACTGAGAGAGACATGTACGCACTCTCAGACTCACTTAGACACTCATAGCATGCACTCTTATACTCACTCAGAGACTCATGTACTGGCTCACAGATCCACTGAGAGACACATGCACCCATTCATAGACCCACTGATACACTCTTGCACCCACTCACAGACCCTCTCAGACATTCACACTCCCACTCACAGAGCCACTCAGACACTCATGCACACACTCACAGAGCCACTCAGAGACTCATGCACCCACTCACAGACCCACTCAGACACTCAAGTATCTACTCACAGACCCACTCAGAGACTCATGCACTGACTCAGAGACCTACTCAGAGACTCACACAACCACTTACACACCTACTCAGAGACTCACATGCCCACTCTCAGGCCCACACAGAGACTTATGCACACACTCACAAACCAACTTAGAGAATCATGAATCCACTAACAGACCTAATCAGAGACTCATGCACCCACTTATAGACCCACTCAGACACTCACCCACCCACTCACAGACCCACTCAGAGACTCATACATCCACTCATACACACCCACTCACACACTCTCATAGCACCCAGTCAAACTCTCACATACCCTCTGACAGAGCTTCTGAGACAGTTATGCACCCACTAACAGATCCACTCAAACTCTCATACACATACTCCAAGACATACTAAGAGACTCATTCATGTTTTATAGAGTTAGTTTGATAGTGATGTATTTAGTGTGATGCTCAGAATCAAATATATAGTCATAAATGTTGAATGTGCTTGTGGATATTGAATGTCTGCTTTTGTTTTGTGAATTTGCGACATATTTGTGAATATCACAATGTTGTCACAAATATTTTACAAAGAAAATGAAATTATTTTGGGCAGTAGAGTGGCTCTGAGAAGAGCCTTTGTGTTCATTATGTGTTTATGACAGCTACACATAAGACCAGATGCAGAGTTTCAGGTGGCTGAGAAACACCCTGTTGCCTTCGTCTGTGAAGTGAACTCAATCACGTCTATAGATTCCATGCATGTTAAAACGCAGGTTGTTGTTGTAGATAGAGCCCATGTTATGGTCCTTAAGAAATGCAGAAACAGTTTTATTAACATGTTTCCTGGCTTTGTCAATCTGTCATATGTTGGAGTACACCAAGGCAGTGTGAGTGAAAAGTGTCATTATTTGTGCAAAGGTATCCTTCATTAGGATTCCCTGTCCTACCCGAGTCAGTGGGCCTAGTTCATTGCGACCACTGTGCACAATCATGAGGTGAGGGGGTTGGGAATCCACAATGCTTTCAACCAAAGGCAGAAATTTATGCCACTTCAACCTTCTCTGGCCAATCCAAGTAATGTTCACATTAGCCAAACCCAGGTGCCTGTCCATACCACTCTTTCTAGCAGACTCTCTAGCCCAAAAGACATCGCTGTGGCCCACAATCCGCACTTTAACCATTTTGAAGTGAAGCAGCAGTAGCAGACAGGAGAAGGCTGGAGCTGAATGAGACTGTTTGGAAAAGGAAAAGCAGTTAAAATGAAGGTGTGTGTTCTGGTTTAAAAAAACAGTTTATTGGATACTGTGAATATGCAGGTGAATAAAATTAGGCAGTGTCTTGAAATGATAAGTAACTAGATCTATGATTGGCTCTGGTAAAAGAAAATGCAGACTTGGATACGCTTTTAGTTCTGTACTGTAAACCACACCTACTGCTGCTCATTTTGTAACAAATGTAGTTCTTATGGAATGTACTGCGAACTTGTGACCTACTGGTTCTAGTGGGCTGCTATGTAGACTGTGCTAAGAGTGTATTGGGGGAAGAGTGTTAAAGAGAGAGTTCACTGTTTAATGAAATTAGAGAAGTTTAGACTGATTGTTGCATAAGAAGGGTTTAATTTACTGATGAGAGCTTGCAAATAAAGTGTACTATACTTTTAAACTCGTAAAACAAGCAAGGTACATTCTTTTTTGGACCCCTGATTTTTTTGCAAATTTGTCACAACTATCGTGAATAAGTTGCGAATATGTACAAATATGCTGACATATTGGGCTTCTTTATAAAAGTGCATGAAAGGGTTAATGTATAGTAACCATTCAGAAGTGGAGTTAAAAAATAAAATATGAAAGATATGTTTCTATTTGCTGCCTTCTGCATTATCCAAGAGTTTAAAGTTGAAAAGGTTGCCATTAATGGTTGCTTTGGATGAGAGTGGTGTGTCATTCTTATGCTTAGTTTTAATCTTTCCTGGGAGTATTGAATCAATCTAATGAGAGCAAAAAAACTATTTCACCAATGAACTAAATTTTCAGGTATGTTAATTACATTTAATTTTGAGAGAAATTTTTTTATTGAAAAGGTATATGTGTATGTGAGGTTGTTAAAGGTGAGTATCAAATATCTACGAAAGTATTGAAAGTTTATGAGATGATCTATGAGTGGTAGTGTGAGTGTTTTATATATTTATTTATAGGTGAGTAGGATGTTTTGTGAAAGTGTGAGTATGCAACAGTATGTCTGAGGTGCAGATTAGGTGTGTGAGAAGTTGATTTACAATGTGTTGCCTTGGAACTGTATATTGTACATGGGCTAATTTCCTTCATGCTCTAATTGCTACAAAAAGGTGCTTTTAAGGGTTAAACTTATACCTAATAATGTATTAGAAAATCTAGAAAGTTTTACGTGTCTAAAATGATGCACTGCTCATAAAGAAGGTTTTGCTTTGAACTTTGGGATTGTAGTCCTATTTATTCCATTTTAAAGGAGGACTACAAGTCTCAGAATTGAAAGGAAAAAACATGCACTGTAGGTGTACATAACGCATGAGCCTGTGAAACTTGCCAACTATGTATTAGATACCCTTGAGGGTAGGTGTTGGTAAATTATAGGGCAGGTTTGTATGTGGTTAGATGGTAAGACATGCCCTTTTAAAGTAATACTGAGTCACATGTGTAATATGAAAGTGCTCGGTATACTTTAATATGCAGTGTTTAAACACTAGTCAGGGCTACTATTGCAAACCCTGCTTGTGCACCGTCACTGCCACCTTCACTAGGCTTGTAAAAGCTGTTTGTCAAGTCTTAAATCCATGTTTAGGTACACATAACTCACATCTGAGATAAGCTGTAGGTATGCCATAAAGCACAGTGCTTTGTGCTTAAAAGATTGAGAAATGTTCTTTGGAGTTTTAGTAGCTTACTCATGCACTTGCAGACCTCTATGGCAAGCACTACATAGAGTATACCACCCATAATGCAACTTATCTACATGTTCACAAAGGCATAGAAACTCTCTCTCACCTAGTCACAGAGCGGCAGAGGCACTTCTACATTCACTCACTTATTCAGAAAGTACTTATGTATGCAGCACTATGAAAGACAGTTGCAGAGACACCTATATATCCCTGTAATAGCTAACACAAGCAATGAGAAGTTTGTTCAGCCACCTACATAGAGATTTAGAGAGCTATAGAGGTCCTAAAACAGACAGTCACATAGCGGCACATTTACTTAAACTTGTCATGTCACTGCTGTAAGTGGATTTCTACCCTCACTCAGATATGTAGGCAAGTAGTAAAACAACCTCATCATTCACTCCAGACAAATAGTCCTTTAAATATGGATGAGGCCTACTAGTGAAGATCCTATCTGTGCATTTTCACTGCCAGCTTCACTTGGCATGTAAAAGCTATTTGTCAAGTCTTAAATCTACGTTTTAGTACACATAACTCACCTCTGAGATATGCTGGAGGTATGCCATAAAGCACAGTGCTTTCTGTTTATAAGAATTAAGAGATTTTAGTAACTTGCTAATGCATTTGCAGACCCCCATGCCAAGCATTACATAGCATATACCACCCATAAAGGAACTGCCATACATGTGTCCAAAGCATAGAGCCTTTGCTTCACCCACTCACAGAGTGACAGATGTACTTCTACATTCACTCACATACTCAAAAAATATTTATGTATGCAGCAGTATGAAAGGCAGTTGCATAGACACCTACATAGTCTTTTAATCTCTAACCAGTAAGTAAGTTTATTATATGCTTAGTTAATAAAAACCATTGCATAAAAGAACAATCATTGAAGATAAAAGAAAAAATATATATATAACTAGTTAAAACAGACAATGTTGTCACGTTATTATCTCAGGCATTGAGGTATTCGTACAGCCACTTATACACACAGTTAGAGAATTATAGAACTAGTAAAACAGACAATCGCATACTGGCACATTTATGTATACATCTTATGGCACTCTTACAGTTGGACTCATAGATTCACTGAGATATGTAGTGAAGTAGTGAGATACTCTAGTCACGTATGCAGACAAGTATTCATTTAAACATGTTTAGATACACAGGAACACAGTAGTGGATATGGTAGGACATGCAGTGAGAGACTAATAAATACAGTGATACAGAGAAAGACACAGATACAAAAACATAAAAATTAATAGAGTAATGTTAGTGATATTACAATACTATAACCATTTATGTTGGTACTTTACTATGTAATACTACATAATGAAAAGTTAAATGTAGTTATTTTCTTTTCTTTTCGGACATCAATTTCTAGTTAACTACAGACAGTTACAATGCCATCAAAAAGTGAGAAAAGAAATAAACTGAGACAAGGATACTGCATCCTCACAACTGAGAAATAAAAGGGGCAAAATGCGGAAAAAATAGTGAAAGAGAAAAGAGCTGCTGGTAAGAGGACAAGCGCATTTCTTAAAATTCTATGTCAACAACTGGAAAGCGTGCAAAATCAAGTAAATAAAAAACAAAATTTAAGACCAACTAATAAAGAAAAAAAAGTCAATAATATCAAGAAAAAAATTCAAAAAATCACTGCGTTTAACCAGAAGGCAAAGGCAGTTAAAGGAAATCAGAGTTAGAATGTTCTGTAGTAGAGTTATTCAGAATCTAATAAGAAGTATGAAAAAGTATTAAAAAAGAAGAGAAGCAGTCAGACAAAATGACCCGTTTGAGGTTGTTGTTGGTAAGGGCTTTGCTCTCATGAGGAAACTATTTATTTTGATTTGAACAGAATGAAGACACTGAATAAAATAGTTTTGTGGATGAGGAAAAGAAGCTAAAAGAAAAGACTTGTCAATAGAAATAACTTTTCACTAGTGAATGGAGACATACTTCTAATACTGAGCATTTCTTTCCTGAAGAAAGCTACTTCCAAGAGAACACATTAGTGAATGCAGTTGATGAATCTTGGCGATGTTATGAGATGACGGATGGACTCCTACTCCAAAAGAGGGGATGGTATTTAGAAATGTAAAGGAAGTGATAGCTGAAGAGGTACAGGGAAGGCGTAGACAGGCCCCTGTATATAAGTAGAACTGTAGCAGTATTTGTACTGTTTGGCAGGAATCTATTGATATGTTGAGAAATTTCCTACGCATGTTTCCTTGCAGAAGTTTAAAACAGAAAATAGGTACATTCCAAGGATTAGATCCATGCAAAGTAAGGAAGTTTACTAATTTACAGGGCCAATCGCTAGAATGCCTATCGAAAAAAGTGTGCCAAAGTACCTTCCATTATTTCAGAATGTTAGCTGTACACCACTCAGAAATTCGAACTTTAGTTAGGAGACTTTACAATGTCAATACTCCTGCCTTATATTTAGGAGAAATGAATAGAGTTCCTTTGCATGGTACAGTGGTAGACATAGAAAAGGTGTGTGATGATGTCCAGTTTTGTTTCTTTGGTCCTGAAGAGGAGTGTAGGGAAAAGGAAGACTTGGTATCTGCAGGTGTAGTGGAACTGGACACAGGTATTACTATTGATAACTTTCAAGAAGAGATTAGAAAGTTTAACACAGTCTATTCAGAGAAACCCAACAGTGTTTGTATATGTCGTCGATGCACTCACTACAAGAGTCAAACTCATTATGTTATTGTGTCTTCGAAAACTGAAGAAGACAAACGAGATGAGTGGTGAGAATTTGCAGCTTATTTATTTGTAGAGGAACACTTTGATTGTTCCACATGACAAATTATATGTAAATACTGTTATAATAATTTAGAGGATAATAAAATGCCAGCTAGAGCAGTGCATAACAAGTTGGACCTAGTTTCAATTCCACAAGAAATTCAAGATTTAATTGTGCAGGAATCAATTCTTATACAATGTATACATCCATTCCAATCTATGGTCTGTATGGAGCCAAAGACAGGTAAGTTACCTACAACTGAGCTCCAGAAAGGTCTTAAAGGTAGAGTTGTGTACATACCATTAGATTTCAAGCAGAATATTGAGACTATAGGGGTAGAGAGCAATTTTGAAGAAGGACTTGTAATTCTAGTGAATGGTGTCCCTACCAAGAATAAAAAAATATAGCAAGAGTTAGTGGATGGTAATAAAGGGAAAAAAGCAACATTATACCTGGTACAAAATAACATCTACTATAAAAATGTAGATGTTCTTCAAGAAATTACACATATGGAGGGTGACACATTCCCATCAAGAGGTCAGATTAAAAAAGTGGATCAATCCAGATCATAAGAAATTTAGGAACACTAAAGTATCCATTATCTGCATTCTAAAGAGATTATTGGTGATGCTATTGATCTCTTTCAAATGAAAGAAGCAAAAGGAGCTCCCTTAAGTGTGTGGGAGAAAAGTTTAGAAGCTCTCTCTTTTCCGCATCTGTTTCCTTCTAGAGTGGGTAGTAGATATGATGACCGGCCTGCACAAATACTAGCAGCCATCTAGATAATATTCAGGAGATCCTATATTTTGTCAGTGTATTCCTTATATATTTCATCTACTATTTGAGAGTGACTTGTCAGGGCTATCTTATACAGTAAACCACATTCTCAAAACAGGATTGATTCTGCAAAATATCACAGCAAAGGGACTAGTTGACAAGTTCAAGGAAAAGATGAAAATCTGGAATACAACTTGATTAATCTGATGGCGTGTCAACATGCCACCAACGAGTACTGGTCTTATCATCATGGTGAGCTGAAATGCATGTTGAGAAACCTAGGAGCACCTACTTGGTTTCTAACACTCAGTTGTGCTGGGTATGCCTGGGATGACCTGCTTGATATTTTGTAAGAAGCAAACTCCAAAATAAAAGACATCAATCTAAGGACACCAGGAGAACTCTGCTCATTGGACTCTGTAAAAGTTTGCAGATATTTTAACCATAGGTTTCAAGCAATGATGGCTTTCATCTGCAGCAAAAGTAATCCCCCTCTTGGTGAAGTAACTGATTTCTTTTGGCTTAAAGAGTACCAAGCTATAGGTGCTCCATATGTTCACATGCTGTTATGGGTAAAAGATGCACCGAAATTTGGAACAGACAGTGATGTGCTGTCTTGTCTTTCATACAACAGTATGTGACATGCACCATCCCAAAAGAGAGTACTGGCAAGGGCTTGAAACAACAAGTTCTACAGTTTTAAACTCATAGATGTGGGAAGTACTATGGTCGAAAATACAGATGCAAAGGTAAACTTTACACAAGATGTCATTTTGGATTCCCATGACCTTTCATCTCAGAAGGAAGAGTCAACAGCTTTTTGTCTGCAATCAGACATACCCTGACACTAAAATCACTAAAAAAAGGCACACAACCTGAGAAGAACAGATGCTTCCAAGTACATCAATGACTCCAACCCTGCGATTCTGAAGATTTGGAATGCAAATATATATATCTACAATTTGTTGCAGACAACTCCTTGCTGTTGCTCACTACATGACTTCATATATAACAAAATCAGAAAAGACAACGTTGTGGGAGGAGATTTATGCAGACAAGAGTCTTACCAAGAAATTGTACAGTTTTAGTTTGAAAATGCTTTCCCACAGAGAAATAGGATCCTATGAATACTCAGACAGGTTGAGCTCAGTTAGTTTGTTCTCCAAGTCAAGGGGAATTGTGTGGGTAAGCATAGGCATTGCAAGCAGTTGAAACAGAGTATTAAAGTATTTCCCAGAAATATAGAACCATACAGAATTTGTTCCCGAAAGGAGTCCTCATCTTCAAAACATGTGTCTCTATGAAGTACTTCAGCACTATACATATAGAAGTAATCTAACTGAAAACATAGAAGAAGGAAGATATGCAGTACTTGGATATGACAGTTGTTTGGTGAGCCACAACAAAGGTAATCTAATTAACTACCAGAAGCTTAGTTGCCAAACCCCAGAGAGAAGAGAACTTTTCTACTTGGCACTTTTGCAGTTGTTCAAGCCATGGCATGCTAAATCAGATTTACTTGGACACTCTGACTGTTATGAAGACACTTTTAATACTGTGAAAGATAGCATTGAGCGTTCAGTCTTTCCAACCTACTTGCAAATGTTGAAAGATGAGATTGAACAGGAAGAAACCATCGCTGTTGAGATAGCCAAGGAGAGTCACAAAGCAGCCAAAGTTCTGCAGCAGCGAGTCAAGATCCTCTTGGAGAAACAATTTTTCAAAATGAAGCAGCTATAGCTATGAATGAGTTGGAGACTGCAATGCAGCAAGCAAGAGAGTAAAGTGTGGATTTCCATCACTTAGTAGAGCAACTAAAAAATGAACAAAAGAAATTTTCAACGAAGTTAAAGATAAATAGAGCATATATTTCTCCACAAAAGGAAACAGTCTGTTTGTTCTTCATACAAACCAATATTACTATACATCAGTGGTCAAGCTGGCACAGGAAAAAGCTTTCAAATTAAAGTTCTCATTGGTTATCTATAGAATACAACAGAATCAAATTTGTCATGTGTAGTAACAGCACCAACAGGATTAGCTGCCCACAACATTAAAGGTATTACTTTACATTGCCTACTAATGCTACCTGTTGAACATGACAATACACTGGAATACCAAAACCTATCTGGTGAAGCTTGCCATAAGGTATCAAGAGTATTGAAGAAACTGAAGCTTTTAATCATTGATGAGGTCAGCAGGTATCCAAATTAATGCTTGCTTTCATACACTTAAGAATGCAGCAGATTTTAAGAACAAACTACAATGTGCTCTTTGGAAGAAAGCATATAATTTTATTTTGTGACCTACTGCAATTCACCCATATAAAAGGACAACCTGTTTTCAAAACACTTCTACATAATAAAACAAGAAGTTCTCTGGGTAGTATTGGGAATATAAATATTTGGCTACACTTTGAATACCAGGAACTAGTGAAAAATATGCATCAAGGATCTGATGTGGATTATGCAGATATACCAAAGGGCATCAGAATAGGAGTTCAGGTAGAGAGGGGAAACATACTTTGGAAACTCGTCTTATCAAGAAACTATTTCCATCTAACATCACAGCAGCTGAACCAATGTACAATTTCATTGAAAAAAAGAAGTCCATAGTTCTACAAACAAAATTGGTTACTTTGGAGAAGTCTGTATCCAAAACTGCAGGATTAGAAAACGTTTACGCATGAGCAAAAACTATCGAGTAATTTTGCACTGCAATTTAAATGTTGAGGAAGGGTTAGTAAATGGTGCAATGGGTAAAATAATTCATTTTCTTAATTTCCCAAATAAAGATGAGGTTGAATACTTGGCCATAACATTTGATCAGATTGATGGTGTGAAGCAGATTGGCCATATTGTTGTATGTTTTTTGCTAGTGACAGACTTATATTTGCGGCACCAACAGTTCTCACTCTCTCTAGCATATGGTGTAACTGTCCATAAATCACCAGGTTTAAGCGTAGATGTAGCTTTTGTCAGTATTGGAAGTATTGTATTTAAAGAAGGAATGTCATATGTAGCATTGACGCAAGTTAAAACATTGTCTGGTTTGTTTTTGATGGATTTTGATGATAAAAAATGTTTGCCGACGCAAGCTGTGTAAGAATGTACAATCGGTTAAGTGTATGCACTCCTCATGTAGGCCAATACCCTGTTTATGAGAAACAGATAATCTGTCCAAAACTGAAGATTACAAAAGAGTGTACAGATGCTAAAGAAAAGAATGGACACAAGGACAATCTAGAAGCTGTTAAGAAGAGAAAACTAGAGAATGACGGAAATATTGAAGGTTACCAGTTGGAAAACATTTCAGGTGTCAACTGCTATGCAAATATTGTTCTCAATGTACTGTTTCATTTACCACATCTAGTCAACCAAATTGAATAAAAACCAGATAAGAGATTGTGTTCTGCACTGTATCACTTCTTTCAATGTTTACGGTCTGACAGAACTGTGATACATTCTGCTTCAGGTAGTAGAGTTCTTTTAGATATATGCAGTGGATCAGTCAACAAAATGCACAACAATTTATTATGATTGGAGTTTTAGAAGAAGAAAATTTAAATATTGATGATTTATTCAGACTGAGTTACACATGGAACCATGACTGGGAAGATTGTGATTATTGATCTACCACTCAAATAAATTCTGAACGTTTTCTTTATTTACCATTACCAGATTCCAAAACTGTGCCTTTTGACAAATTGTTGAAGAATGCTAACCAAAATATGACTTGCCCAAACTGCAGATCAGATATTATCTCTACGTTAATCCTAAAAAGAACTGCAAAATACCTAATAGTAATGCTACAACAATGCAGAGCAGATGGTTCCAAATTGGAAACTCAAATCACAAACTTTAAAGCTGGACAAATATCAATTTCAGGAAGAACTTTTACAATTTCAGCTATCATCTTTCATGAAGGAATTAATACAACCTCTGGACACTACACTGTCCATTTAGAGCGTGAAACTGGAGGGACGGAATTTAATTACATCAACCTAAAATTCAAACCAAAACTTCCTTTCAAACTACCAAACTCTTATCTTTCCTTTCTTCAACCAAAGTTCTAAGGAGGAATTGTGGATAAGAAATTGGTATACAGTGTTTCTTCTAGGTGGTTCATCAGTCTTTTATACATTATTCGACCTATTGGGGTAATGTCTTTAAAAACTTCTTTAAAATTCAACAGCCCTTTTATCTTCCACCATGGAGTTAATACCACATCTAAATACTACACTGTGTAATTAAAGTCTGAAACTGAACGGACATAATCCAATTACAGCAGCCTTAAGTTGAAAGCAAAAACTGCCTTTGTAACAAAAAAATCACCCCTTTTGTTTCATCAATCAAACTTTTAAGTACTATTGATGCAAAAAAAAACTACAGTATGGGATTGTGTCTATATGAATCATCAGCATTTTAAACATCTTTTGGCCTACTCGGGTGATGTTTTCAAGAGTATCTTCAAAATAGAAGAGTGCTTTATATTTATTTGTAAAATTGTACCCAATATGTTACATTTAAGAAATATTTCTAACATAGGTTTGCTTAAATTACTGTAGTAACTACAGAAAAAACAAATGATTTGTGAATTGTAGTGAGAGCAATGCATAGTGTCACCTATTTGTAGTGATCTACTGTGAAGCTTTGGGTTATTTTTTACAATCCATTTATTGTTTTTTCCCCACTGTTCAAGGATGATGCTTCCTACACTATACAGTAGCTGCGGAAAAATGCAAGCAATATGGTCGTGCAATAGGCGGACTGATAGTATACGTGTCCACAGCTATAAAAATAACAACAGAACAGCTGAAATCTCCAGATCCCAGTATTCAACTTGTAAAATTCCCAGATCAACACTCAAGTAAAGGTAATACAATGTTATTGATTAATTACTACACACAACCAAAGGCTCAAATAAAAAAGGAGAAAAATGTCCTTCTAACTAAAACAATATCAAGATTACGCTGTACTGAGCCCACATGGAATCTAATAGTGACAGGAGATTTTAATTCCAATCTGATATTTACGCCGAATGATGATGAAATCTTAGCAGCAGATAATTCATTTTGGTGTGTTCCACAGCAACATTATGCTGGGACTTGTCGTGTGGACCATATTGGTCAGCAACTAGCAACAGATCTTGAATTCCAAGTTATGCGAGTGCTTAACGGAAGAACGGACGAAGATCGCCCGCCGGAAAAAACGTATCACGGCCCAAGGGCGCAATCGACGTTAGATTTTACACTTATAACACTTCCTTTGATGCCATCATTAGCTCGCTTCTTCATAGAGTACACCACCTTGAGTGATCACTCAATGGAGCACGTCATATTTAATCTAAACATGCCAAGATTTCATCTTACTAATACACCAGAGGGCGGAATTACTTAAATAAATCTAAAACGTCTGAAATGGACAAACACAACCAAAACAGATTTGTTTTTAACAATAAAAGTTCTCCTGGCAGAACAAACAACAGAACCCATGAACAGAATACAAGCTTGGTCGCTTTTTCTAAAAAAGTTATCAAAAATAATGAAAGAACCCAAAATCAGGGTTAAAAGATAAGATCAAACGGAAGATCTACCAAATGATCTACAAATGCTGAAGAGAGAACTAAGAAGAGCACAAAGGAATCTGCGCTTAGACAAATCCGAGGGGATAATATGGGAAACATTTCAACAACTGAGAAAACAATTCAAAAAGAGAATGTGGGAATTTAAAAAAGTGAAAGCAGAGAGTTTCTGGTCTAAACTAATTTACAACGTAAGACATTCAAACTCGAACAAATTCTGGCAGACAATAAATAACTTGTCAAGACCTCAAAATGCATTAACATCATATATACAAGAGCAGGAATGGGTTAATTTTCTCAGGGAGAAATTTAAACAGAAACAACTTCAAGATGTGGACGATAGCCAATCACTGATTGTGACACAGACAACTGAGCATGAATTGATTCCACAGATAAATCAGTCATTTTATACAACAGAGGAAATAATAAATATAATAAATAAAGGTAAAAGTGATGGAGCTCCTGGCCCGAATGGCATTCCGCAAGCCACTTTTAAATATGATTCGGAGTATTGGAGCTCGCACTTAGAAAAACTTTATACTGATGTAGAAATTAATAATCTAGTTCCAGATAGTTGGCGGGATCAATCATAACCCCTATTTACAAAGGAGGAGACAGATCCAACCCTACAAATTATAGGCTAATTACCTTACAGGACGTTGAAGCTAGGTATTTTGCTTCACTTATCCTTAAAGATCTGGTTGACTGGTCAAGAGAATGTAATTTAATTTAAAAAATCAAACAGGATTTTGAAAGGGCATCGGAACTATCTCAAATATCCTGTCAATTTCTCTGATTGCTGAAAAATGTAAAAACAAGAAACAGGACCTACATCTGTGCTATATAGATTTAAAAGCTGCTTTTGACAGTGAAGACCGGAAACTAATGTGGACTAAATTAAAATCCTGGAATATACCGGAGAGAATACTTAGGGGTCTACTGCTGTTTTATACTGATACCTGGGTTTGTGTGAAGCTTGGGAATGGAGCTAGAATTTCCAGAAAGGTGTATACCACCATGGGTCTAAAACAGGGGTGCGTGTTGGCCCCGCACCTATTTAATTTATTCATCTCAGACCTATCCGGAAAGCTCGATGGTATTAACTCACATTCACCGAAGTTGGGCAAACTACAATTGTCGCATCTTGCTTACGCAGACGATATTGTTCTTTTGAGCTTAACTAAGGTGGGTTTGACAAGACTATTAAACGAACTCTCTGAATTTCTGTCTGTAAATAAATTGGAACTCAATTTATCCAAAACTAAGGGGCCGATTCCGATTCGGGACGGAAATCTCTCCGACCGAGCCGGACCCGGAGAGATATCCGACCGAATCGGACCCGTGAAGCCCGACCGAATGAGTACGATGCGCACGTATGCCATCGGACTCGAGTCGGTCGGACTCCCATTGAAGTCAATGGGAGCCTGTCGTACAACGCGTACGCGGGCTCCCATTGACTCAATGGGTGCGATGCAGACAAGGGCGCCCCTACAGCGTGTACGCGGCGAAGCGATTCGCGCCGTACACGCACAGGTAGGGGGACCCATGGGTCCCCCTGTGTGCGACTCGCGCGGCTACACGTACAGGGGGGTCCGACACGGACCCCCAAAGTACGGCTCCGACAGCTCTTTCGAGCCGGAGTGCGTGGCTCGGTCGGACTGCTCGCGGCGCGCATCGTACTTACCCGGCCGGGGAACGTCTCCATTGCGCGGTGCGAGTCGTGTCCGTGCGAGTCGGTCGGTGCGGTTAAAGCCGAGATCGAGTCGGTCGGAGCGGTCGGGACGCCCGGACGAGTCGGTCGACGATTTCGCATCGTACTCGCTCATCCGGACGCGCGTACGGATCGGTCGGGAAATAGGGCTCCGAATCGGATCCGGTTAAGCCGAATCCGATTCGGAGCCCTACCGGCCGAGATCGGAATCGGCCCCTAAATCAATGCTCATTACAAACCGAATAGCCTCTTATCATAACATCAGGCTAAAAGGCAACTTATTAGAGAAAGTATCATGCTACAAGTATTTGGGATTTTATGTAGATGATAAATTATCCTTTCAAGACCAGAAAAAATATATGACGCAGCGAGCGGGGGCTTTAACATTTGCCCTTAAAGCACTTGCAAAGAAACTGGAGGGACCTTCCTTAAGACCGCTACTGACGACTATTTCTGCTAAAGTACTGCCAACACTATCATACGCCAGTGCCGCTATGCATGGGAAGGACTCAGAAACTCTAACGAGCTAATAACAAGTATTTATAAAAAAGGTTCTACAGCTCCCCAAGACTGCCTCACCAACGCAAATGCGCCTAGAATTTGGACTATTGAATGAAACATTGGGAAGACTCTACACGTACATAAAGGTGTGGTATCAGATAACACAAAATGTAGAGGAAAATAGTCTCAACGAATCTTTATAGCTGGAATTGGAACAGGAAAAAAACTTGCCAGCCTATAAATTCTTGGAACACGCGCTAAAAGTTACTTGTACTGCTGATCTCTGGACTAAAAATATGCCCTATCCAACATTCAAGCTAGCACTAAACAAAGCCGCAAAGTTCCATTCGTTGCTGGTTGATAAAGGCATATTTTCTAAAAGATCTCATTCTTGGACAGTGATCAATAGCTATAAAATACTGAAACAAGCGGCCTATTTGGACTCCACTTTTTCTATTTATGTAAAAAGACAATTAATGGCATTACGGTTTGGAAAGTTCCCCACTCTTGCAGACGCCGAGAAATGGAAGCATATGGAGAACCAAAAATGCTGGCTTTGTGGCAATAAAAAGGAAGATTTGGTTCATCTTGTATGCCACTGTAAGATACTGCAACCAGCGCAAATTATCTTCCTACAGAGAGCATTCTTGGACAGAGGAATAAAATTGTGTAGAACCGCTATTATAATAGGACTGGACTCAACCGACTCCCAAATGAATTGCAAATTGATAACGTTTTTACGCATTCATGAACAAGAACTGAAAGCAAAAGTATCTTAATGAGACATGCTGGAGAATATTTTAACAATTGTGTATATCTTATGATGTTTTTTTAGAATACAAAATGTAATTTTTAGGAATTTTTTTGAAATTGTGTATGGAATATTGTTATGGTTTTAATTAACTGAACAATAAACTATTATTATTATTATTAGCTTCCTACAAACCACCATTTATGATGAAGAAGTATGAAAGCTGAGAACAGTAAAAAGCGAAAATTATATTTTTACTACATTGTAATACAGTGTTACAGTATAAGCAATGTATATTGTCATATTCCTGTAATTTTGAGGATTACATACTAACATATCTTTATGTTCTTTTTCTTTTTCAATAGTGGCTGCAGTTGATCGTCATTAGAGGTCTCAAAACACTTTTCTACCACAGACATATTGGTTAGAGATATCCATGGAGAGAGTCTTTACACATAAAGTGCTTTTGCTATACCTTCCTATTAGCTGGTTTTGCCAATTTTTTAATTAAAATTTCAGGGTAATAGAGACGATTTACAGTCAGTCACAAATTAATTCACTCAATCATTCAGGCATGTATTCATGCAGGTCCTTACACAACCAGTTACTTACCCACAGAACCTCTCCCACAAGCAGTCACTCACCCATACAGACGCTCACATACCTACAACTTCACTCAGAGTAGATCACACCCCCACTCATTTTCTCAAACAGCCACTGACACACCCATTCACTCATCCATACTCAATTAATGCACCCTCACAGTCACTGATACAGCCCCCATGCACCCACTCACTCATAAATATAGTCAGTCTTACATCCACTCACTCACTCACTCACCCATACACTCACTGGCACTCCCACTTACTCATCAATGCAGCCAGTCACACAGCCAGTTTCTGACCGATTCAGCCACTCACATATCTATTCACAGACCCATACAGCCACTTGCACAGCTAATACCTCACCCATACAGCCACTCACACTACCACTCTCTCACCCGTACAGCCACTTATACAGCTACTCACTCACCCATACAGCTACTCACACATGCATTCACTCACCCATACATACTCAAGTACAATCACTCCCTCACCCATACAGCCACTCACACAACCATTCTGTCACCCATAAAACCACTCACACAACCACTCACTCTCATATACCCATACAGCCACTCCTGTACCTAATCTCTCATCCATACAGCCACTGAATCACCCACCCAATTACTCACACAGCTACTCCTTCACCTATACAGTTACTCACACACCCACCCATTCACTCACCCATACAGTCACTAATACAAACACTCAGTCACCTAACCACCACTGATGCACCCACTTAGTCACCCATACATCGACTAACTCACCCACTCCCTCACACATACAGCAACTCACACACCCATTTAGAAACCCATACAACCACTCACACAACCACTCACTCTCCCATATGGCTGATCACACACCCACTCACAATCTCATCCAACCACTCACATATCCATACAGCCACTCATGCACCCACTCTCTAACACATACAGCCACTGATACAACCAGTCACTTACCCACACAGTTATTCACACAGCCACTCACTCACCTATACAGTTACTCATAAAGCCACTCACTCACACAGTCACTAACACACACTCTCAGTCATGCATATACCACTGATGCACTCACTCATTCACCCATACAGCCACTGACATACCCACTCTCTCATTCATACAGCCACTCACACAACCTTTCCATCACCCATACAACCATTCACACAACCACTCACTCTTCTGTACGGCTCCTCATATACCCACTCACTCACTCACTCATACAACCACTCACATACCCTCTCACAAAACTATACAGCTACTCATGCACCCACTCACCCATACAGCCACTGACACACCCAGTTACTCACCTACACAGTTACTCACACAGTCACTCACTCACCTATACACTTATTCATACACCTACCTACTCACTCATCCATATACTCACTGATACACACTCAACCACCCATACACCACGAATGCACTCACTCACCCATACAGCTACTCACACACCCATTCTCTCACCCATATAGCCAGTCGCACAAACATTCCATCACCCATACAACCACTCACACAACCACTCATTCTTCTGTATGGCAGCTCACACACCCACTCACTCACTCATACAACCACTCACACACCAACTCACACACCTATACAGCCACTCACACAGGTACTCACTCACCCATACAGCCACTCACGCAACCATTCACTCACCCAAATAGCCACTCACAGAACCACTCACTCTCCCATACGGCCACTCACTCAACCAAACAGTCACTCACACAGGCACTAACTCACCTATAAAGCCACTTAAGTACCCTCTCACTCATTTATACCAGGACTCACTCACTCACTAATACAGCCACGCACACACCCACTCACTCACTCATAAAGTTATTCACACACCCTCTCATATAGCACACTTTCTCTTTTGTAACCATATAAGGCAATTCTAACAAGAACCTTTTTTCCATCTGTTTTGTGGAACTGTGTTTTTATTTTTTTTATTTTCTAGCATGTTGTATTTTTTTTGAACTTTTTATTAAACAAGATGGCAACCAGAGGGGTAAAAAAATTGCAAGCAGAAACACAAAAACTGGGATAAATTATTAAAAAAATTAACAAGCATGTTACCTTGCTTCTTCTAGTATGGCATCGACAGACTGCTCACCAGCTGTGAGCATTGTGCTACAGTCAAGGCGATATGTGCCAACACGCCTTAAATCTGGTGTAATTTGTGGATGCCTCTCCACTCAGTAGACACTCTCTCCCCAGGAATAGATGGTGCAGCTGTGGATGTAGATGGCCTCTCTCCATCTCTCTCCTTCCGTGCCATCCTCAAGCTATTGCTATGGTAGGTCTTTAAATGCTACAACATAGAAGTCGTACCACAGGAATATTTTTTGCATGCTCTTCTAGAGAGGGTCTTCTCGCACAAACTGCATTTAACAAACGTGGCCACAGTCTTGGATTCTCCAAAGGGCATTGTAAAAGAATTCCAAACAATGCTTTGCCTTTTGGGTACAGGTCCCTCATCACCAAAGTCTTGCTGTTGTTCCTCCTGCTCCTCTGACTGCTGTGACACCTCCTGCTGGTCACTGCCTCCTGTTGCCATTTTCGATGGTAAAAAAATGAAAAAACCCTAACCAGAGTTTTGTACTAGAAGCACAGGACAACTCCAAAGAATGATCCAAAAATGAATTGAAGATTCAAGAAGAGAGAAATGGGTGGGAACTTTATTTGAAGATTAAACTGTCCTCTCCAATCAAATCTCTTTCTTACATAGTGAAGTGATCTTTGCGAATACTAATGTCATCGCGACTACCAGCATCATTGAGAAGAAAGGAAATACAATTAGAAAGTGCTTTACATTAAAAATAATTACAAAAATAGAAGTTTAAACACTATGTTAGTAAACAGCTACTGTCAAACATTAATTCCAATATGTGTTTTACACTTTTTGAAAAACACGAGGTCTTCACGACTTTCCACGAAACCGGAACATACGTATTGCGATAATTTGCAATGAATTTGTAACTAAGAATTATTTTTTTAAAACACAGTTATAAATCCACTAAAACAAATGACAAGGAGTGACACAGAGAAATACATAAATGGGTGGTCCATTATGCAGGTGTAGTGTATAATATGCAATAGACATTTGCACGATGACAAATGTGAGAAGTTGGCCTGGTATATGCTGTCCACTAATTAAAGTGGGCTAGTGCACCAGTCCAAACAACCCTTATGGTGATTTAAGAGGTCAAAGATAACCTTAGAAAGCTATCCAAGTGGTAGTTGTGGAGAGCAGCCTTCAGCCTTAGTCTTGAAGGAATGTTAAGCAGCTTGTTTTACCAGAATGCAATCTTATTGTATTGGTTAAATGAAAGGAGAACCACACAGTAGTTATACAAATATATATTTATTATTATAACACACCTTAAATACCTCACAGTATCTGCTACAAGCAGATAAACACAAAGCACACAAAACTGTAGCACAGAAACAATCGTAAGTAGCACTAATACACAATGGGCTCCAGGGAGAGACCAAACCATATACTAAAATAGTGGTAAATGAACCACGACTTGAGTCAAGACACTGTCTAGAGGATGTAGAATTGCTGGGACCCCAAGGAACCACCCAAGGTGAGTAAGTAGGGACCCCAAGGAGGACAGGTGCAGTGTGAGAACACGACCGCGTGCTACGTACAATTCAATGGGAGAGTCGCGGTTGCAGTTTTAAAGTTTAAGGACCTTTCCCTGTGGATTACGAAGAAATCCTTTGGAACATAGAAGGTTGGAGTGCCACCCCACCCATGGATGCTGAAGTATCAGAGTTACCTATCCCAGGGTAGCCGGGTGCATAGGGTCAAAGTGGCGTCGGAAACCACCGTTGTTCTCAATGGGAGTCTTCAAAGAAATGCCACTGCTGGAAAGAAGAAAAGTGTTCGGTGGAACCCACAGTTGGATTCCTGAAGGAAGGAACCTGAAAGCAGAGGGGACAGAGTCTGGGTCACTCAGGAGTGACCAGGAGCTCGGTAGACGAATGCCCACCGATGTCGGGTGCTTCAGGTGTGAAGATGTAGACCTTGACTCTACAGCTGCAGGGACCAGGAGACATCGACGATGACCAGGAGCCGGATACGAGCTGTCCCACAAAGGATGTTGAGTGCTGAGGGGTCGGTGTCTGGCAGGAGCACCAACAGGCCTTGGCAGCGGCAACCCATGAAGAAAGTCAAAGAAGGTTACAGTCTGGCCCAGCAAGGACCAGGGGACTCACCACAGCAAGAGAAGTCAGGGCAGGCCTGGAGCAACCAGAGGAGCTCAAGAAAAGCAGTGTTGTCCCTCAAATGGACCCACAGGCTGAAGGCACAGGAGCCGTGAGGGGACCTCTAGCAGTTTCACGAAGTAACGGCTGGCAGGGCACAGAGTGTGAGGAGGCTGAAGTCCTTTGTATGAAATGTGTGCAGAGATTGGGGCTATTGAGAGCCCAATGCACTTAGTTGGGGAATTCCAACAAGCATATGCACTTGCAAAAGTACGCGGTGCTCAGGGGTTCGGGTTATGCGGTTCTCACCAGGGATACTGGCCTCAAACTTAGTGAGAGGGCAGCTCAACCTCAAGAAAGGTAGAAACCCACCTCCTGTGTTGCTGGAGCCTTCATAATTTGCATTAGCTCAGGATCAGCAGACCAGTCAGTTACATTATGGTGCCTGCGAATGCAGGGGAGTGACTCCTTCACCCCAAGGGAGATAACTTCAGTTGTCCTTGATGCTCCACAGGTCCTGCATGGAGCCTGTATGGTGCACAGGCACAGATGATGCTTTGGACGGAGAGGGAGACGAAGTCGGGCCATGTCAATGTCCAGCAAAGTCCAGAGTGTCCAGACGGTCGAACGTCAATGGTTTCTTGATCAGAATCTTGTCCAGATCGAATCTAGGGTCCTACAGCCAGGTAAGCCCTTTTGTACCCACGGGAGCGGGTTGGACCGATTCAGGGGACTCTCCCAGGGGAGGGTCAGGACAGTGGGGAGGATACTCCCCTGTCCTTTGTCCAGGTTCGCGCCAGAGCAGGGGCCAACGGCTCCCAGGACTGGTTTGAACTGGACTATGCACAGGGACACCAAGTGTGCCCCAGATGTAGACTTTCAGGCACTTTGGAAGTGCACCCACCCAGCCCCAATACACTAAATCCTGTCTGGGAGGTGGTCACACCTCCCTGTGACAGGATGCCTATTGTGCTGCCTTCCCCTGCTCGAGCTTGGCTCAGCATCAGAAGGGCAGAAGTGTGTCTCTGGTCTGCAGCAACCATTTTGGGCTGTCCGGGTCGAGAAGGCTGGTACCGGGAAGATCAAGGACCCCACGAAGCTCGCTTCTGAAGGGTGGAATCATACCTCCCACACCCGTTACCGGTGTGGAGGTATGATTCCAAGGTATTTGATACCAAACAGGACATGGTTTGTTGCAGCCGTTTTCGAGATAGAATTTTACGCGAGCATATAATGCACCTCTACCTATATGTCTGGCTGCGTCACCGACACCCCGGGAGAATGGTCTCCGAAGGCTGCAGAGGGGCTCTGCTCATGCAGGGGCACCCTCTCACGTAAAACCCAGCACCCTGCCTTTAGGATTGTTAAGGCCTGCTAGAGGGGTGACTTATAGGGTTTAAGTGTAGTGACTTATTGATATAGTAAACCTATATCTAAAGTAAGTGGTGGATGCACCATCTTACACAGTCTGCAATGGCAGGCCTGTAGTTCCATTTTGCATGGCCTCTCATTGGTGGCATAATACATGCTTCAGCCCATGGGAGGCCTCTGGGGTACCTATGCCCTGGGTACATGTGTACCATATACTAGGGACTGACAAGGGTACTCCAGTATCCAATCTGGAGTGTTCCTAAGTACATGCATGACATTTTGAGGAGAAAGCAGATAGACTGGGGTCCTGATTAGCAGGATCCCAGTCAGACTAGTCACAAACAGTGTAACATCAAGCAAAAAGGGGGGGGGGGTAACCATACGAAGCGGATCCTACTTTCCTACACATCCCCCAAACATAAGGAGATGAGACTAACCTTGCCCAGTTGAGTCTTCATGTTCTAAGTGGAAATATCTGGCGAGTCCATCTGCATTGGCATGGTTACTCCCAGGTCTATGTTCCACTGTATAGTCCATCCCCTGTAGGGAAATTGACTACCTCAAAAGTTTGGGGTTTTCACCCTTCATCTGTTTTAGCCATAAGAGGGGCTTATGGTCTGTCTGAACAATGAAGTGAGTGCCAAACAAGTGTAGCCTCAGCTTCTTCAGACCCCAAACCACAGCAAAGGCTTCCCTCTCAATGGCTGACCAACGTTTCTCTCGGGGGGGTCAACCTTCTGCTAATAAAAGCTTCTGGTTAATCCTGATCCTCTGAATTAAGTTGTGACAACACAGCCCTTACCCCCAACTCAGATGCATCTGTTTGGACAATGAGTTGTTTGGAATAGTCAGGACTTTGCAGAATGGGAGCAGTGCACATGGGCTGCTTGAGATCATCAAATGCCTTCTGACAGCTAACTGTCCACTGAACTTTCTTGGGCATTCTTTTTGAAGTAAGATCATTCAAGGGAGTCACTATAGACCCATATCCTTTCACAAATCTTCTGTAGTACCCAGTCAGGCCCAAGAAAGCTGTGACCTGAGTCTGGGTAGTGGGAGCAACCCAGTCCATGATGGTCTGGATTTTGCTCTGCAATGGTTGAACCTGGCCTCCACCCACAAGGTGGCCCAGGTATACAACCTTACTCTTCCCTATCTGGCACTTGGTGGCCTTGATAGTGAGACCTGCTTTCTGCAGAGCCTCCAAAACATTCTTCAGGTGGACCAGGTGATCCTCCCAGGTGGAAATAAGACAGCTATATCATCAAGATAGGTTGCACTATAGGCTTCCAGGCCTATAAGGACTTTATTCACCAGCCTTTGGAATGTGGCAGGTGCATTTTTCAAACCAAAGGGCATCACAATAAATTGATAATGCCCACTAGGGGTTGAAAATGCTGTTTTGGGTTTGGCATCCTCAGCTAGTCTGATTTGCCAATATCCAGCAGTGAGGTCAAATGTGCTCAATAACTTGGCTGAGGCCAGAGTGTCAATGAGTTCATCTGCCCTAAGAATAGGATGAGCATCAGTACTAGTGACTGCATTGAGCCCCCTGTAGTCCACACAAAACCTCATTTCTCTCTTATCACCCTGGGTATGAGGTTTGGGTACCAGGACCACTGGACTAGCCCAAAGGCTATCTGAGGGTTCAATCACTCCCAGCATCTTTTGGACCTCAGTCCTGATGCAATCTCTGACATGGTCAGGCTGCCTGTAAATCTTATTTTTAACAGGTAGGCTCTCACCTGTGTCCACTTCATGGGTACACCAGGTGGTCTGACTAGGAGTCAAAGAAAACATATGCCTGTCTTGATTCCTGCAATCAATCTGCTGTTGCTCAGTGAGGCTGCCTGCCAAAGCTACACCATCAACTGAGCCATCATCAGGGTTCTGTGAGAGCAGGTCAGGGAGTGGGTCACTCTCTTCCTCCTGTCCCTCATCAGTAGCCATGAGCAAGCCCATGTCTGCCCTGTCCACATACGGTTTGAGCCTGTTTGCATGGAGCACCCTATGGGGGCTCCTAGGAGTTCCAAGTTCCACCAAGTAGGTGATCTCTCCCTTCTGCTCAAGAATAGCATGGGGTCCACTCCACTTGTCTTGGAGGGCTGCTGGGGCCACAGGCTCCAACACCCATATTTTCTGTCCTGGCTGATAAACAGTCAGCACAGCCTTTTGGTCATGCCAAGCTTTTTGCAATTCTTGACTTGCCTTAAGGTTTTTGCTGGCCTTCTTCATGTACTCAGCCATCCTGGAGCGGAGACCAAGTACATAGTCCACAATGTCTTGCTTAGGTGGTTTCAGAGGTAACTCCCATCCCTCCTTCACTAAACACAGGGGACTCCTAACTGGATGCCCAAACAGAAGTTCAAAAGGGCTGTAGCCAACCCCCTTCTGTGGGACCTCTCTGTAGGCAAAGAGAAGGCAGGGCAACAGGACATCTCATTTTCACCTAAGCTTTTCTGGGAGACCCATGATCATGCCCTTTAGGGTTTTGTTGAATCTTTCAACCAACCCATTGCACTGTGGGTGATAGGGTGTGGTGAACTTGTAGTTCACTCCACACTCCTTCCGCATTGCAGTGATATAACTGGACATGAAGTTTGTACCTCTGTCAGTTAAGACCTCCTTAGGGAACCCACTCTGGAAAAAATTCCCAGGAGGGCCCTGGCCACCACAGGTGCTGTGGTGGTTCTAAGGGGTATTGCTTCTGGATACCTAGTGGCATGGTCCACCACCACTAGCATGTAACTGTGCCCAGATGCAGTAGGAGGGTTCATGGGACCAATTATGTCAATCTCAACCCTCTCAAAGGGAACCCCCACCACAGGTAGTGGTATGAGGGGGGCTTTTGTGGTACCACCTGACTTACCACTGGCTTGACAGGTGGTGCAGGAGCGACAAAACACCTTGGTGTCCTCAGACATGTGAGGCCAGTGAAAGTGAGGGACACGCCTGTCCCAAGTCTTACTTTGGCCTAGATGTCCTGCCAAGGGAATGTCATGTGCCAAGGTGAGTAGGAAGCCCCTAAACTTCAGAGGTATGACCAACGTCCTGGTGGCACCAGGCTTGGGGTCTCTACCCTCTGAGTAAAGGATTCCCTCATCCCAATAGATCCTGTGGGATCCACTGACACTCCCAGCAGCCTCAGCAGCAGCTTGCTGTCTGAGGGGTTCAAGAGAGGGGCAGGTTTGCTGCTCCTGACTCAGTTCTGCCCTGGAAAGGGCCCCTGTCTCCAAGAACACAACCTGATCAGGTTCCAGGTCATCTGAGACAGTTCCTTCACAGGGACTGAGATCACCTCCCTCAAGAGACTGATCCTCTCTATGAGCCTGGGGGGAAGACACAGCCTTACCCCTCCTGCCCCTTCTCTTGGAAGGCACCTGGTCCATCCTTTCAGGAACCAAGGCCTGTTAAGTAGAAGTCAGTTTGGCCTGTGACCTGGTCACAGCAAACACATCTGCAGCGATGCCCAGCATTGCTGCATGGGTCCTAAGTTCAACTTCAGCCCAGGCAGAAGTCTCCAAATCATTGCCCAACAAGCATTCTACTGGAAGGTCTGAGCTAATCACAACTTTCTCAGGGCCAGTTACCCCTCCCCAGCTGTAATTAACAACTTCCAAGGAATGATCAGTACTGACATTGTTAGCATTGGTCACTTGGTACATCTCACCAAGTTTGATCTGGTCAGGGCCCACAAGATCTTTTGTCACCATAGTGACACTTGCACCTGTGTCCCTGTATGCCATGGCCTCCTTACCATTAATTAAAGGCTGCTGTCTGTATTCGCCCAAGTTACTGGGACTGACAAATAAGGTGGCAATATCCATGCCACCATCACATACAAGTACAGCCTGAGCTGGAGTTCTGACTAAGCCAGGACCCATTCCAGAGCCCAAGGTTAACCCTACTAATCCCTTGTTCCCTGTACCACCACTTGAAACTGTACTAGGGGGAGCAGTTGCCTTAGGGGCAGTGGTGGTTGGAGTTGAATCCTTGGCCTTTGGACAATTGGCATCTTTTGTCCACTGGGTCTTTTCTTTACATAAGTAACACCAAGGTTTCCTTTTGCCTTTCCCTTTGTTGGATTGTGACTCCCCCCCCACAGATGCAGGTTTTTGGGGCCCTGATGAAGACTTGTCATCTTTACCCTTGTCCCCACCCTTATCTGAAGTTTTAACATATTGCTTTTCTTGGCCACCACCATTGTTCTGGTTTCTCTGCTTCACCCTGGTTCTTACCCACCTATCTGCCTTCTTTCCCAATTCTTGGGGAGAAGTCAGATCAGAGTCAACCAGGTATTGATGCAACAACTGATTTTGGCAATTATTAAGGATCTGCTCCCTCCTGATCAATTTGTACAATCCCTTGAAATCATTCACTTTGCTGCCAAGCAACCAGCATTCCAGAGCCTTAATGTCACTATCCACAAAGTCTACCCAGTCCTGAGTCTGTGCCTTCTGGGTGTCTTTGAACTTAATCCTGTACTGTTCAGTGGTTAAGCCAAACCCATCAATGAGAGCTCTCTTCAGGACTGAATAATTGTCAGCATCCTCTTCTCTAACAGTGAGGAGCTTATCTCTACCTTTGTCAGCAAAGGAGAGCCACAAGATAGCTGCCCACTGCTCTTGAGGGACCCTCTGAACTTTACAGGCCCTCTCTAAAGCAGTTATCCATTTATGGATGTCATCCCTAACATGGTAGGGAGGGACAATCTTGCTCAGGTTCCTATTGTCAAAAGAATGTTCCTTAACTCTAGGGACACTGTTGCTGCCACCATGGGACTCTAGTCCCAACTTTTTTCTAGCTCTCTGGACTTCTAGGGACTCTTTATCAAGGGACAATTGCTCTTGCCTGAGCCTAAGCCTAGCTTTCAAAAGTTCAAGAAATTGTTATTCCCTATCAAAATCGTGGTCCCTCTTGCTAGATATAGAGGGCCCTACAGACTGTCATGAGTGATTTGACTCTGCTGAGGGAGATCTAGATCTCATTGGTAAACTCTGCACTCTTCCAGGAAGGGTGAAGAGGGGGCCATCTTGGCCTTCTTCAGCATCTCGCTGAAGATCTGAGTTGTCCAGGTGGGAACCATCTTGTTCCTCCTGGCCAGGGTTTGAGTCTAGGTCATAAAAGGTGTCACCTCCTGACCTGTCCTAATTCCCTGCCCCACCCACTTTCTCCTGTTCATCTTACCCAGGGGTCTTCCTAAGGTCATCAAGAAGTAAGGCCTCTATGAGGCATTGAGTGTTGGCATTTCTCCCTGTCTCCAGCTTTCTAGAGGCACACAGGGCTTCCAATTCTTGGAATGAAAGCTCACTGTATCTAGAGGGCGGAGAGCCACTGGCATCTCCTTTAGAAGACATACTAAGTGTGGTGAGGTGTTGCACCAACCTAACCTAGTGGGAACTAAACTCTCTGAGGTTGGAGAAAGGGTGTGCTACACCCTTGACTCACACAACCCTAAGTTCAGTAGAACTTACTTATTCTAAGCTTTTATTATATGTACCTAGTACTTAGTGGTTTTCAGTTAATCAATACAAAGATTTATCTGGTAAAACAATGCAGGCTTGAATCCCAACCGCTGCACACCAATGTGAGAAGCTTTCCTGGTATATGCTGTCCACTAATTAAAGTGGGCACCTTGCACCAGTCCAAACAACCCTTATGGTGATTTAAGAGGTCAAAGATAACCTTAGAAAGCTATCCAAGTGGTAGCTGTGGAGAGCAGCCTTCTGGCTTAGTCTTGAAGGAATGTTAAGCAGCTTATTTTACCAGAATGCGATCTTATTGTATTGGTTAAATGAAAGGAGAACCACACAATAGTTATAAAAATATGTATTTATTATTATAACACACCTTAAATACCTCACAGTATCTGCTACACGCAGATAAACACAAAGCACACAAAACTGTAGCACAGGAACAATCGTAAGTAGCACTAATACACAGTGGGCTCCAGGGGGAGACCAAATCATATCCTAAATAGTGGTATAAGAACCACAACTCGAGTCAAGGCAGTATCTAGAGGATGTAGAATCGCTGGGACCCCAAGGAGCCAACCAAGGTGAGTAAGTAGGGACTCCACGGGGGACGGGGGCAGTGTGAGAACACGACCGCGTGCTATGTACAATTCAATGGGAGAGTCGCGGTTGCAGTTTTAAAGTTTAAGGAGCCTTCCCAGTGGATTACGAAGAAACCCTTTGGAACATAGAAGGTTGGAGAGCCACCCCACCCATGGATACCAAAGTACCAGAGTTACCTATCCCAGGGAAGCCGGGTGCATAGGGTCAAAGTGGCGTCGGAAACCGCCATTGTTCTCAATGGGAGTCTTCAGAGAAATGCCACTGATGGAAAGAAGAAAAGTGTCCGGTGGAACCCACAGGTGGATTCTTGATGGAAGGAACCTGAAATCAGAGGGGACAGATTCTGGGTCACTCAGGAGTGACCAGGGGCTCGGTAGACGAATGCCCACCGATGTCGGGTGCTTCAGGTGTGAAGATGGAGACCTTGACTCTACAGCTGCAGGGACCAGGAGATGTTGAGGATGACCAGGAGCTGGATATGATCTGTCCCACAAAGGATGTCGAGTGCTGAGGGGTTGGTGTCCAGCAGGAGCACCAACAAGCCTTGGCAGCGGCAACCAATGAAGAAGGTCGAAGAAGGTTACGGTCTGGCCCAGCAAGGACCAGGGGACTCACCACAGCAAGGGGAGTCAGGGCAGGCCTGGAGCAACCAGGGGAGCCCAAGAAAAGCAGTTTTGTCCCTCAAATAGACCCACAGGCCGAAGGCACAGGAGCCGCGAGGGGACCTCTAGCAGTTTCACGAAGTAACGGCTTGCAGGGCACAGAGTGTGAGGAGGCCAAAGTCCTTTGTAGAAAATATGCGCAGAGGTTGGGGCTATCGATAGCCCAATGCACTTGAATGAATGAAGTAGCATTTATAGAACGCGTGGTTACCCGCAGGCATCCCAGCGCTGTGACAACAGTGATGCTATAAGACACTCAAAGGAAAAGAGAGGTTTTCAGAAGTTTCCTGAACTTAAAGTGATTAGGCTCAGAACGTAGGTGGAGAGGAAGACTATTCCAAAGTCTGGCTGCATTGCATGTAAACAGACGACCTCCACTCCGGGCGCGTTTGATCTTGGGAACTACAATAAGGCCTTTATTCGCCGATCTGAGGAGTCTGTTTGGGCAATAAGATTGAATCCATGAACGAATCAGACAGGGGCCGTTGTCATAAAGTGCTTTATGTACGATACACATTGCCTTAAATTGAATTCTTTGACAGACCGGAAGCCAGTGCAGAGAGGTGAGAGCAGGTTTAGCCGAGATACGTCTCGGAATATTCAACAGCATGCGCGCCGCACAGTTCTGCACTGTTTGAAGTCTTTTAGTAGTAGATAGCGGAGCTCCCAGATAGATAGCATTCGCATAGTCCAGCCGTGAAAGAATAAGAGCTTGGACCAGCAGTCGTCTGGCCATAAAAGGTAGTAGAGGAAGGATCTTCCGAACCATTCTTAAAAGGCCGTAGCAACACGCCGCTACTTTACGTGATTGTACATTGAAATTTAAATTTGAATCAAGCCAAACTCCTAGGCTTTTAATTTGCTGCTTAGGAACAGGGGGAGGGCCTAGACATCTGGGCCAAAAGGACTCAATGTTTAGGGGGGCAGACTTCCCCAGCAGCATAAGTTCCGTCTTTGCTCCATTGAGCTTTAAAAAAGAATTGTTCATCCAATAAAAAACCTTCTCAAGGCAGGCAGCTAGATTGTGGCCTTGTTGGAATTGTTGAGTCAAAGATACAATTAACTGAGTATCGTCAGCATATGTGACAATCTGTATACCAAAGGGGTGTACAGTTTCTGCTAATGACCGCAAATATATGTTAAACATGGTAGGGCTAAGGGAAGAGCCTTGAGGAACCCCACATGTAAGAGGTATTCGTTTAGAGGAGGATTCTTCTTCAAAGACTGTGAAAACTCTATTTTGGAGGAAGGATTGTAGCCATTTTAAAGCTGATCCGGCCACTCCCACTTCCCTAAGTCTTTGAATCATCAACTGATGGTTTATCAGTGTCGAAGGCTGCGCTAAGATCTAATAAAATCAGAGCAGCACAGCCTCCGGCATCAAGAATCTTCCTAGTTTCTTCCACCACGGCAATAAGGGCAGTTTCCGTGCCCTGTCGAGGTCTAAAGCCAGTTTGGGTAGGGTGTAAACACTTATTGTTTTCTAGAAAAGTAGATAAGATAGAATTAGTATATTTCTCTGCAAGTTTACTTAATCCGGGTAATAAAGAGATGGGACGATAGTTAGCCCAGTCTTCAGGATCCAAATTGGGCTTCTTCAGAAGTGCTTTGACCCTAGCATGTTTCCATGAAGCCGGTATTATGCCCGATTTGAGGGAGATATTGATCACCTCAAGGATCACTGGCGCGACGACCTCACAAATCTGATGGAGAACAGCGGGCGGGGCGGGATCTAAGGGCGAGCCCGATTTTAGATCACTTAACAGCCCTAGCAAGGTAGGAAGATCTAACGGCGGGAAGTCCTCCAACAAGGTTTGGCCTTCCGGAATGGCTACATTTTCTGATGGAGAGGAGTGTTGTTCTACAATTAAAGGGAACGATTTATATATAGCTTGAATTTTCTCAAAGAAAAAGTCCACTATTTGGTCACAACGCAATTGGGCTTTATCCACAGCAATAGAAGGGGCAGGAGGTGTAAGGAGAGCTTTAGTGATTTTAAATATTTCTCGCGGTGAGTTTGCCGCTCTTATAATTTTTCCTGAAAGTAGAGGGCTTGGGCGTTTTTACTTCAGTTTTATAAGTTCTGATAGCTTCTCTATATATACCTTTCCTAGAAATAGAGAAATCCTTTCTCCAACTTCTTTCCAGTTTCTTACATAGCTGTTTCTGCTCCCTTAGTTTATGTGAGTACCAGGGATTACTTAGTTGGGGAATGCCAACAAACATATGTACTTGCAAAAGTACGCGGTAATTAGGGGTTCAGGTTTTGCAGTCCCCACAAGGGATACTGGCCTCAAACTTCGTGAGAGGGCATTTCAACCTCAAGAAACATAGGAACCCACCTCCTGTATTGCTGGAACATTCAGAGTCCACAGGAACTCAGGATCAGAAAACTTGTCAGTTGAGTTATGGTGCCTGCAAATGCAGGGGAGTGACTCCTTCACCCCGAGGGAGATAACTTCATTTGTCGTTGATGTTCCACAGGTCCTGCATGGAGCTTGTATGGTGAATGGGCACAGACTATGCTTTGGACGGAGAGGGAGACGAAGTCGGGCCCAGTCAAAGTCCAGCGAAGTCCAGAGTGTCCAGACGGTTGAAGGCCAGTGGTTTCTTGATCAGAATCTTGTCCACGTCGAATCTAGGGTTCTACAGCCAGGTAAGCCCTTTTGTACCCACGGGAGAGGGTTGGGCAGATTCAAGGGACCCTCCCAGGGGAGGGTCAGGACAGTGGGAGGATACTCCCCTGTCCTTTGTCCAGTTTTGCGCCAGAGCAGGAGCCAATGGCTCCCAGGACTGGTTTGAACTGGACTATGCACAGGGACACTATATCAACAATGACCTGATTGTGCTCGAACACTTATTTTCTGAAGGTCCTGTAGGCCTGGTAATCATATCTCTGTCCAACGGCTGGCATCTAAAGAGTACCAATCACAGCCAGACCCCAGTGTCCAAATTTCGGTGTTTGTCAATCTACCAACTTAATACCCCCACTAAATGGTGTGTAAAGGGGAGGAAAAATAGCTGAAAGGTCAGAAAGTACCTCACGTAAGCATCACCATGGGAGCTACTGGTAGGTACTCACCAGTTTGCTCACGTTTTTATCATCATTGGTGACTTTCTTTGACCGTGAATAGTAAAATATATGTCAAATGTAAATTTAGAAAGTGAGTTAAGACGATAAAAAGGAAGGAAGGTGTAAACAAATGCACAGTGTCTTATTTTGTGCTGTCCCTCTAAGACCCCATAGTGAAAAAAAGAACATAAACTCGCTTCTCCAAGCTAAAATAAGTTGGGACTCCTGGCAAATAAGCCTACTTTATTGGATGCCGTGAACCCACTCTGGTTAAAAAGGAAATACAATGTTGTAGAACAATTTGGTTATGGAAAGGCCAACATGTTTCATCGCCAAATATCTTGCGGCAATTTCATCAGGGCTCGGGCCCGGTCTTCACCTCACTATAGTTCTGAGCCTGGAGTGATTGACAAACAAGGAAAAAAGAACAGAACAATACCAACACTAGTGAGGAACCAAAGAAAAAATAAGTGTCACCAGGCAAGATTTGCCATGATGGCAGCAAATGGCACTGAGCAGTCATGAAGTGTTCGAGCACAATCAGGTCATTGTTGATATAGTGTTATTATGATTGGAGGGCAAACTGATTGATTATTCCCTCTTAAGCTGCTTATTGTTGATGCTATGCGCAGGGACACCAAGTGTGCCCCAGATGCAGACTTTCAGGCACTTTGGAAGTACATCCACCCAGCCCCAATACACTGAATCCTGTCTGGGAGGTGGTCACACCTCCCTGTGACTGGATGCCTATTGAGCTGACTTCCCCTGCTCGAGCTCGGCTCAGCAGCAGGAGGGCAGAAATGTGTCTCTGGTCGGCAGCAACCATTTTGTGCTGTCCGGGTCGAGAAGGCTGGTACCGGGAAGACCAGGGACCCCACGAAGCTCGCTTCTGAAGGGTGGAATCATACCTCCCACACCGGTTACCGGTGTGGAGGTATGATTCCAAGGTGTTTGTTGCAGCCGTTTTCGAGATAGCATTTTACGCAAGCATCTAATGCACCTCTACCTATATGTCTGGCTGCGTCACCGACAACCCGAGAGAATGGTCTCCGAAGGCTGCAGAGGGGCTCTGCTCATGCAGGGGCACCCTCTCACGTAAAACCCAGCACCCTGCCTTCAGGATTGTTAAGGCCTGCTAGAGGGGTGACTTATAGGTTTTAAGTGTAGTGACCAATAGATATAGTAAACCTATATCTAAAGTGCATGCACCATCTTACACAGGCTGCAATGGCAGGCCCGTAGTTCCATTTTGCATAGCCTCTCATGGGTGGCATAATACATGCTTCAGCCCATGGGAGGCCTCTGGGGTACCTATGCCCTAGGTACATGTGTACCATATACTAGGGACTGACAAGGGTACCCCAGTATCCAATCTGGAGTGTACCCAAGTACATGAATGGCATTTTAAGGAGAAAGCAGATAGACTGGGGTCCTGATTAGCAGGATCCCAGTCAGACTAGTCACAAACAGTGTAACATCAAGCAAAAAGGGGGGGGAGGAACCATAAGAAGCAGATCCTACTTTCCTACAACAAATTAGTAACTAATTTGTGAATACAAAGAAACGCAGATGAGTACCCATTTTCCTAAAAACTGTGGACTCTTCTTAAAAAAAATTAAGATTCCATTCAGATCCTGATGTTCTGTTAAGATAAATTATGCCTCAACGGGAAACATTTACAAATATAAAAATAGCACGTGCACCAGGTAAAGCTCCACTTGAGTAAAATGCAGACGAATCTAACTTCTTAGACTTGGCGAATAGAAAGCAAATACATTTCCTCAAAAATTTCATATTGAAAAATGATCTGAAAACCTTAACAGAAGTAAATGCATCGTAAACATATTGAAGAAAAATCTGAACTTCAGTGAGTGTGGCAAATTCATTCTTTAATGATATCTTGTACGAGCAGAGAGCATGGTTCTATCCTTAAAATACACTAAGTATGGAAATCCGCAAACACCATAGCACCACTCACACATCCACTTGTAGACCCATAAACTCACTAACATACTCACCGAAAGCTCCACAGCAGCACTCACACTGCCACTCACAAACACACACAGGCTCAGACACAACAAGTGACAAACCCACAGAGGTATTCACACAGTCACTCACAGATCCACTCACGCACTCATAGACCAACTCAGATAGCCATGGACACACTCATAATACCATTCAGAGACCCACACACACACTCATACACCCACTTACAGACCAACACAGATGCTCACACATCCACTGTGAAACATTACAGGTTACAGTTATGAAAAATGTTTTTGAAAAGCCTTAGAAATTCACTGAAAAAAGCAAAGGTTATAGGGACGTTATAGCTAGGAAATACAATTAAAATGACCTTATAAATTCACTGAAAAAAACAAAGGTTGCAGGGACGTATTAGTTAGGCTCACATTTGACTCATGCAACACTAGTGAAATTCAGCAGTTATAGTTACCTGAGCTAACTATAACTTATGCCCCCCAATGCACTGCTTATGACCACTCGTATTACATCACTCATGACATGGTCAGTGACATCTCAAATGACATCACTGATGACATCATCCACAGAACCACTCACACATCCACTCACACCTCCATGGAACCTCTCATATACCCACTTTCACACAGCCCCTCATAAACATATTGAAGAAAAATCTGAACTTCAGTGAGTTTGGCAAATTCATTCTTTAATGATATCTTGTACAAGCAGAGAGCCTGGTTCTATCCTTAAAATACACTAAGTATGGAAATCCGCAAACACCATAGCACCACTCACACATCCACTTATAGACCCATAAACTCACTAACATACTCACCGAAAGCTCCAAAGCAGCACTCACACTGCCACTCACAAACACACACAGGCTCAGACACAACAAGTGACAAACCCACAGAGGTATTCACACAGTCTCTCACAGATCCACTCACGCACTCATAGACCAACTAAGATAGCCATGGACACACTCATATTACCATTCAGAGACCCACACACACACTCATACACCCACTAACAGACCAACACAGGTGCTCACACATCCACTGTGAAACATTACAGGTTACAGTTATGAAAAATGTTTTTGAAAAGCCTTAGAAATTCACTGAAAAAAGCAAAGGTTACAGGGACGTTATAGCTAGGAAATACAATTAAAATGACCTTAGAAATTCACTGAAAAGACAAAGGTTGCAGGGACGTTATAGTTAGGCTCACATTTGACTCATGCAACACTAGTGAAATTCAGCAGTTATAGTTACCTGAGCTAACTATAACTTATGCCCCCCAATGCACTGCTTATGACCTCACATATTACATCACTCATGACATGGTCAGTGACATCAATGATGACATCTCAAATGACATCACTGATGACATCATCCACAGAACAACTCACACATCCACTCACACCTCCATGGAACCTCTCATATACCCACTTTCACACAGCCCCTCATGTACCCAATCACTGACCAATACCAGTGCTCACTCAACCAATCACTCATCCATAGAGCCACTCACACATAGAGCCAATCACATACCCACTAACTCACTGATACAGCCACTCATGCACCCACTCACTCACCAATACAGCCATTCACACATCCAGTCATACAGACACTTATACACCCACTCATACACCCTTACAGCCAATCACAAACTCACTCAATCACCCATACAGAAACTCATACAGCCACTCACTCACCTATACAGGTACTCACACACCCACACACTCACCCATACAGCCACTGACACAGCCACTCACTCACCCATATAACCACTCACATGCCAAATCACACACCCACAGAACCACTTACATACCCATTTACAAATCCATATAACCACTCACTCACATTTACAGCCACTCACATAGATATTTACTCTCTAATTTAGCCACTCACACCCACTCACTTACCTATACACACACTCAAACTGCTACTCAGTCACCCATACAGCCACTCATACACCCACTCCCTCACTCATACAGACACTCACACAGCCACTCATTCACCCATACAGCCACTCATGTAGCCACTCTCACACCGATACATCCACTCAAAGAGCCACTTACTCACCCATACAGCCACTCATATGCCCACTCACTCTCCAATACAGCTACTCATTCACCCATACAGCTACTTACATACCCACTAATGCATCCATACAGCCACTCAAACACCCACCCACACCCCTTACAGCCACTCAGAAATCCATTCACACACTGATACAGTCACACAGCCACTCAGATGATATGTTAGAAATAGTATGACTAATTACTAGTACAGCGGTTGTATGGGAGTTGCTGTATGAGTGTCTGAGTGGTTTTATGAGTAAGTTGGTATCTCTGACCTGTAACCTTTGAGAGTGAGTGTGTGTGTGCATGAGTGTCTCAGTGGGTGTGTGAGTGAGTGAGTGTCTCAATGGTTGTGTGAGTGAATGTGTGAGTGTCTAAGTGGGTCTGGGAGTGGGTGCAGCAGTATCTCACTGGGTATGAGTGTCTGAGTGGGTCTGTGAGTTGGTATGTGAGTGTATGAGTAGGTCTGTGAGTGGGTGTGTAAGTGTCTGAGTGGTTGGCTGAGCGAATGCATGAGTGTCTGAGTAGGTCGGTGAGTGGGTGTGAATGTCTGAGTGGGCTTGCGAGTGCCTCCATGAGTGTGTGAGTCAGTTTGTCAGTGAGAGCATGAGTGTCTGATTGAGTCTGTGAGTCAGTGCATGGGTCTGAGTAGGTCTGTGAGTGGGAGTGAGAGAGTATGAGTGGTTCTGTAAGTGGGTGCATGAGTGTCTGAGTAGGTGTGAGAGTGTCTGAGTGATTCTGTGAAGGGGTGCCTGAGTCAGCTTGGGAGTGGGTGTGTGAGTGTCTGAGTGTGTCTGTGAGTAGATGCATGAGTGTGGGAGTTAGTCTATGAGTGGGTGTATGAGTGGGTGTTTGAGTGGGTCTGTGAGTGGGTATGTGAGTGTCTGAGTGGGTCTGTGAGTAGGTGTATCAGTGTCTGAATGGGTTTGTCAGTGGGTGTGTGAGTGCCTGAGTATGTGAGTGAGAATCTAAGTATCTATGTGGGTATGTCAGTAGCTGTGTGAAATGACCGGCCACAAAGGAACAGCACCTGCTCCTTTATCCACAGTTTTGCACAGAATATCTAGTCAAGTGAAGTACTTTATACTGGTCAATTACTTAGTGCTACCTCCTTGGGTAAATGTCCAGTACATATTTTACACTACAGCTGCAAATGGAGCATTAGGAAATGTCACCAGTGACATTGTGTGTGTCCTCGTGTGTCTTTAACCAGAAATTTGTGATAACATGATTCTTCCTATAGAGAAGACAATGAGACTACAAAGAGGTAAATCTCCTCCAAACAAATGTCCTTCTTAAAAGAAGTAAGTGCTTCTTTGTTTGGTGGAGATGTCCTCATATTCCTCGGCATCAAGAACGCCTCACTAAAATTGGTGGGAAATGTGCTGGGGGCCTCTTGTTAAGCTTTCCATCGACCTATCAAAAGGCGGGAAGACCTTTGCATACTATTGTGGTGGGCAGGTCCAAACAGGCAAAGCTTCAAGTGATTTGCACATTTGAATAACTGTATTGATTTAAAGGGAGAACCATGAACTCTGCTCTCACCAGGTATGGACAAGAAGGGACCCACTCATCACACTCACTACACAATGTGCTCCAATAGATCAACAATGCATTCACCTCCATGAAGCAGATCGTCTTTCAATATGGAATTGTCAAGAAAACACACTTGCTTTGCCTTCTCCAAGCCCAGGAATCCCAGGAAGTCCTTTATAGAAGGGTAGGGGGGCCCCATCCCTCAGGCCAACCAAAACTTAATGGGGAGAAAGGCTGAGCAGCCCCCTCAACTGGCCAATTTTCAGCCCGGGGATCCCATCCCTAGGACCTGTCCATTTGTTGCAAGGGGAGAATGGCCATGCAGGCCCCCTCCCCATCGCCAATTTTGGCCCCGGGGACCTCTCCCCCCAGAACTCAGCCAAATATTTGATGGGGAGGAGGGGCGCACAGCCCCCTCCCCAGCCTGATTTCTGCCACTGGCACCCCATTCCCCGGGGGCTGGCCTCTTCCTCCTGGGTACTCTAGAGCCCACCCGGGGCACCCAGTGTGCTACGTTGGGGACCGCAAGGGATGCCCCAGTGCAGCCACGATCCCCATCGGCTCCCCACCTCCAGCAGGAGCCATCATTGCTTCTCCCTGCATGCAAGGGCAATTCTTTCATCTATGTTCCTGCCCGCATGACAGGAAAACAGATGAAAAGTCTGCTCCCAGTGGGTGGGAGCAGTTCTCCTGCTCCCACCTGCTTGGAGCGGACTTACTGTTTGCTCTCGTTTGGTGGGAACTGTCAAAACTCCTGCCAAGCGAGAGCAACCAGCTATGTCCCAGAGTGGGCACGCCGGGACATAGTTTGCCGGCTCATGGAGGGGGCCGCCTCCTTTTGTTATCAATGGCCTGCCCTGAGAAAGTGATGGTCCCCGGGGCATAGAAAGGCCCGGGAGGGGGGAGACGCAGCCCTCCTCCTTCTGAAAAATTTAGAAAGTCCCGGGAAGGTGGTGATCTTTGGGGCCGTACATGGCCCAGGAGGGGGACAGCGACCCTTCCCCCTTTAAATCAAATTCATGGCCCTGGGGAAATGGTGGTCCCTGGGGCCCTTAAGGGCACAAGGAGGGTGGTACGCGCAGCTCCCTAAAGTTTTTTTATAATGCCCCGGGCAGGTGGTGGTCCCTGGGGCTCTTGAAAGCCTCGGGAGGGGGACTGTGTGGCCCTCCGCCACTGAAAAATACATTGACCTGACACGGGGAGGTGGAGTTCCCCAGGACCAAGAATGGCCATGGGGAGGGGGACCATGTGCGCCCCGACTATATATATATATAAGCTCCTGTGACCTGGTCCACCCCGAGACTAAGCATTAAACAAGCGTGGAAAACTGCACATTCTTTTTTCTTAATATTTTTGCCACATTAGTGGTTCCCATAGTCATGATAATAACCTTCAATGGGTGATCAAGGACTATGTGAGTCTAAAATGCGTAAGGCAGAGGCAGAGAAATGACTCTAATGACATATTACCTGTATTGCTTGCCTGAGAATGGTCAGCGCAGGAAGTGGGTCTTCGTTTTGGGACAAATGTGATTTGAATAAACTATGGCAGTCCAGCCTTGAAGACCACTGCAAAAATGCAGCAGGTCAGTTTCAGCCTGGAATTGTGTGAGCCATCATAACGGAACGGCAGGTCTGCCTATTATATGTGCAATATGAGGCATGTGTACATTGAGCAGCCCACTTGGGTGTTGAAAATTACAATTCAGTTTGGCGCCAAAAACCCATTGAAGGTGAGTATCATAACTATGGGAACCACTAATCCCAACATGCAATGAGACTGCAATCCACTTGGAGGCTCACCGGAAAATAATATCAATATAAAGCAATGTTGATTAGTGGGCCACAACATTCTGCAGCCTGTGATCAAGGACTATGTGAGTCTGAAACACATAAAACAGAGGCAGGGTAATGACTCTAATGACATATTACCTGTATTGCTTGCCTGAGAATGAATATATGGTGACCAGCACAGGGAGTGCATCTTCGTTTTGGCACAAATGTGATTTGAATATATATATATATATATATATATATATATATATATATATATATATATATTCATTGAAAAAAACCATAGGTTTTAGGGACAGTTATAGTTAGTTGGACATTTCACTCGTACAAAACCATAGAAATTCCCCCGTTATAGTTAGTTCAGCTAACTATAACTCGCGCCCCCGCAATGCACTGCTGATGACGTCACATATTACATCACTCATGACATGGTCAGTGACATCACTGATGACATCACTGATGACATCTCAAATGACATCACTAATGACATCATCCAGTGACTGTGTGTTTCTGTAAAGCTTAAATATGTTTAATATATATAGGCAAAGGCGTATTGAAGAATGACTGGGTGTATAAGTGTCTGAATGGATGATTGAGTAGGTGCGTGACTGACTCTACAAGTGAGTGATTAAACGTATCTTACTGAATGCATGGGTTAGTGACTAAACTGTGTGAATGTCTGTGTCTGTCTGTTGGTGTGTAAGTGGATGCATGGATTTGCGAATAGCTACATGAGTGTCTATATGGGTTATTGATTGGTTCTCTGAGTATCTGTATGGGTGCCTGAGTGTTTGTGTGGGTGGGGTGTGTGTGACTCTGTACATAGATGTGTGAGTGGGTGATTCACTGGGTGCATGATTTGAAGAGTGCATCTGTGATGGACTGCTTGGGTGGGTGAGTGTGTGTATGGGTGTGTTAGTGAGTGAATGTATATCTCAGTGGTACATGTGCGAGTAACTACGTATGTAAAAGGCAGTATATATGTGTGTTAGAGTATTTAAAAGGCTATAAGTGAGAGTGTGTGATTGTGAGAGTGACTGTATGGATGCGTGTGTGCTTGTATCAGTTATTGTATAAGAGCGTAAGAATGTGCTAGTATTTGTATGAGTAAGTGAGCTGGTGTGTGTATAACTGTATAGGTGAGTAAATGGGTGTGTGATTAATTTTTTGCATGACTGACTAGATGTGTGAGTACCTCTATGGATGAGTGGCGGTGTGTGAGTGTTTATATAGGTGTATGAGTGTATATGATAGTCCTGTACTGAGTGACTGTAAGTATGAGTGACTGTACGGGTGAGTGAGTAGATGTGTGTGTGTAGACCTAAGACTCAGTGAGTGGGTATGTAGTTATTGGTATTGGAGTGTGTATGGTTTTGAGAATGGCAGTCTGTAATTTAGAGTGGGTGTATCAAAAGTTATATTAGGGTGTGAGAAGATGCATGAAATTATCACATGGATGATGTCATCAGTGATGTCATTTGAGATGTCATCAGTGATGTCATCAGTGATGTCACTGACCATGTCATGAGTGATGTAATATGTGACGTCATCAGCAGTGCATTGCGGGGCGCGAGTTATAGTTAGCTGAACTAACTATAACGGGGGAATTTCTATGGTTTTGTACGAGTGAAATGTCCAACTAACTATAACTGTCCCTAAAATCTATGGTTTTTTCAGTGAATTTCAAAGGTTTTTTAAATGCTAATTTCTAACTATAACGTGCCTGAAACCTATGGTTTTTTAAGTGAATTTCAAAGGTTTTTTAAATGCTAGTTTCTAACTATGCCTACAGAGGTAGGACATGTGAAGAAAGAAGAAAAAACGCACAGAACGAAGCAAAAGAAATGCAGAAAGAAGCAACAGAAGTCCACAAAGACGAAGAAAAGTGCAGGAAGAAGCAAAAGATGTGCAGAAAGAACCAACAGAGGAGCAGAAAGAGGCCTTGTTGCAAAATCATCCTGAGCCCACAACTTTTTCAGACGTGTACTGGTGGTAACTGACTCTGACTAACCAGAGCCAGTGCTATGCTAAAAGACACTTAGAATACAGTGAAAACACCTACATACACTAGGGAACACTATGGGGTCGATTCCGATCCCGGTCGGAGGCGTACCTAATACCATTCAGCCGGGAAAAAAGCCAGGCGAATGCCTGTTTCCCGACCGAATCGCACATAGGTCCGAACGAGCAAGTACGATGCGCACAACTGCCCAAATCCCGACCCAATACAGGTCCTGTTCTCCGACCGAGGCGGATCCGGAAACGCAGAATCGAGTCGCACGGATGCCAAAATGCAGCCCCGTCCGGCTGGACAAGTACGATGCGCCCTCCGTACGCGCCGAACCCGTCGCTACGCACGGCACGTCAAAGCATCCGGGAGAGGCGCACATAAGCTCCGATTCGCGCCACAAGACAATCCACGGCTACGAGACGAACACGCCAGCGAAGAGGACGAGGCGAAGCAAAGAGAAAGTCGAACAAGACGAACCAACCATGAATCCCATCGTGCCGATCCTACCAATATTCTACATCTATTACCGGAACTGGCACGGACGCGTACGACGCAGAAGGTAAGTCAGACACCCACCACACAAACAAACCACACGTACCCGACATATCACACACACACATAGGGATGCAGAAATTACTTACACCAGCAACAGCAGCACCATAGGGGCGGGATGGCTATCACCAATGCCACATATACACATAGGGGCCTGGATGCCAACCACTAACACCACCCCTACCCAGGGGGTGCTAGATGCCTGTCACTACTACCACCTCTACCCATGGGGGCTGGATGCCTACCACCACTACCACCCCTACTCAGGGGTGCCAGATGCCTACCACTACCACCACCCCTACCCAGGGGTGCTAGATGCCTGTCACTACTACCACCTCTACCCAGGGGTGCTAGATGCCTGTCACTACTACCACCTCTACCCATGGAGGGCTGGATGCCTACCACCACTACCACCCCTACTCAGGGGTGCCAGATGCCTACCACTACCACCACCCCTACCCAGGGGGTGCCAGATGCCTACCACTACCACCACCCCTACCCAGGGGGTACTAGATGCCTACCCCTACCATCACCCCTACCCAGGGGTGCTAGATGCCTGTCACTACTACCACCTCCACCCAGGGGTTGCTGGATGCCTGTCACTACTACCACCTCTACCCATGGGGGCTGGATGCCTACCACCACTACCACCCCTACTCAGGGGTGCCAGATGCCTACCACTACCACCACCCCTACCCAGGGGGTGCCAGATGCCTACCACTACCACCACCCCTACCCAGGGGTGCTAGATGCCTACCCCTACCATCACCCCTACCCAGGGGGTGCTAGATACCTGTCACTACTACCACCTCTACCCATGGGGGGCTGAATGCCTACCACCACTACCACCCCTACTCAGGGGTGCCAGATGCCTACCACTACCACCACCCCTACCCAGGGGGTGCTAGATGCCTACCCCTACCATCACCCCTACCCAGGGGGTGCTAGTTGCCTGTCACTACTACTACCTCCACCCAGGGGTTGCTGGATGCCTGTCACTACTACCACCTCTACCCATGGGGGGCTGGATGCCTACCACCACTACCACCCCTACCCAGGGGGTGCCAGATGCCTACCACTACCACCACCCCTACCCAGGGGGTGCCAGATGCCTGTCACTACTACCACCTCTACCCAGGAAGTACTGGATGCCTGTCACTACTACCACCTCTACCCATGGGGGGCTGGATGCCTACCACCACTACCACCCCTACTCAGGGGGTGCCAGATGCCTACCACTACCACCACCCCTACCCAGGGGTGCTAGATGCCTACCCCTACCATCACCCCTACCCAGGGGTGCTAGATGCCTGTCACTACTACCACCTCTACCCAGGGGGTGCTAGATGCCTGTCACTACTACCACCTCTACCCATGGGGGGCTGGATGCCTACCACCACTACCACCCCTACTCAGGGGTGCCAGATGCCTACCACTACCACCACCCCTACCCAGGGGTGCCAGATGCCTACCACTACCACCACCCCTACCCAGGGGGTGCTAGATGCCTACCCCTACCATCACCCCTACCCAGGGGGTGCTAGATGCCTGTCACTACTACCACCTCTACCCAGGGGGTGCTAGATGCCTGTCACTACTACCACCTCTACCCATGGGGGGCTGGATGCCTACCACCACTACCACCCCTACTCAGGGGGTGCCAGATGCCTACCACTACCACCACCCCTACCCAGGGGGTGCCAGATGCCTACCACTACCCCTACCCAGGGGGTGCTAGATGCCTACCCCTACCATCACCCCTACCCAGGGGGTGCTAGATGCCTGTCACTACTACCACCTCTACCCAGGGGGTGCTAGATGCCTGTCACTACTACCACCTCTACCCATGGGGGCCTGGATGCCTACCACCACTACCACCCCTACTCAGGGGTGCCAGATGCCTACCACTACCACCACCCCTACCCAGGGGTGCCAGATGCCTACCACTACCACCACCCCTACCCAGGGGTGCTAGATGCCTACCCCTACCATCACCCCTACCCAGGGGGTGCTAGATGCCTGTCACTACTACCACCTCCACCAAGGGGTTGCTGGATGCCTGTCACTACTACCACCTCTACCCATGGGGGCTGGATGCCTACCACCACTACCACCCCTACCCAGGGGGTGCCAGATGCCTACCACTACCACCACCCCTACCCAGGGGTTGCCAGATGCCTGTCACTACTACCACCTCTACCCAGGGGTGCTGGATGCCTGTCACTACTACCACCTCTACCCATGGGGGGCTGGATGCCTACCACCACTACCACCCCTACTCAGGGGTGCCAGATGCCTACCACTACCACCACCCCTACCCAGGGGTGCCAGATGCCTGTCACTACTACCACCTCTGCCCAGGGGTGCTGGATGTCTGTCACTACTACCACCTCTACCCATGGGGGCTGGATGCCTACCACTACTACCACCCCTACTCAGAGGGTGCCAGATGCCTACCACTACCACCACCCCTACCCAGGGGTGCCAGATGCCTACCACTACCACCACCCCTACCCAGGGGGTGCTAGATGCCTACCCCTACCATCACCCCTACCCAGGGGGTGCTAGATGCCTGTCACTACTACCACCCCTACCCATGGGGGGCTGGATGCCTACCACCACTACCACCCCTACTCAGGGGGTGCCAGATGCCTACCACTACCACCACCCCTACCCAGGGGGTGCCAGATGCCTACCTCTACTACCACCCCTACCCATGGTGGGCAGGATGCCTACCACCAACAACACCCCCACTCATAGGATGGGTAATGCATGACACAACAAGCACACACCAACATAAGGAATGCAACAAAAAGACATCCCCCCAACACCAAGACAAGCGTGTGTAGACTGTGTCAAATGCCTACAACACTGAACATGACTTTGAACATACAATGTGACCCCCTATCGCATGTGTCACACATAAATGTGTGTGGCCCCCACAATGCAAGCAGACCATGACCACTGTGGCAATGGGGTCCAACCCCCATCATCACAGTGACCAAAAGGTAAGTGTGGGGTCCATAGCTGAAGCACATTTTGAACATTGTGGCAATGGGATCCAACCCTCATCATCACAGTGACCAAAAGGTAAGTGTGGGGTCCATAGCTGAAGCACATTTTGAACATTGTGGCAATGGGGTCTAAACCCCCATCATCACAGTGACCAAAAGGTAAGTGTGGGGTCCATAGCTGAAGCACATCTTGAACATTGTGGCAATGGGGTCCAACCCCCATCATCACAGTGACCAAAAGGTAAGTGTGGGGTCCATAGCTGAAGCACATTTTGAACATTGTGGCAATGGGGTCTAAACCCCCATCATCGCAGTGACCAAAAAGTAAGTGTTGACATTGAAAAAGCTGCAACTGCCAAACTGCATGGATGATTCCTGGTCACCGAACAACAAACACATCAGTGGCAAAGTAGTGCTCGTGTCCCATAGCAACATAGATTGGGGGAGGCAAACAGTGCAGTGCAAATAAGACATACCTTTGGCTATGTGCAGACAAACATCACCCATGGGGGCTGACACTGTCAACATCCATCAATGACAGAAGTGACCATCATAATGCAGACCCACATATTTGCACCAATGGGCACACAAATGTAGATACCCTGTGGAGACTGTAGATGTGAGGTGAACAAATAACATACCATGGCAGCAATGGGACACACAAACAATGATCATTGTGCTGACTGATGACCTAGGAGTCCCAGGGACAGCAGGTGAAACCCAACAAACAACATACAGCCAATGGCACACTAAAGATATGCCAATGCAGTGGTGCAGATGCACAAACACAAACAGGCAGACCCACACTGCACATCAAACACAACAGGTGAGGGGGTGCCAGTGTCACCAGGCAACCACACAACACATGATGAGGCCTGAATACCAATTACACAGATGCACATACAGTGCCACACAAAAGTAACTCATGGATCCAAATCCCCTATGTGGGCAATCAGGCATTGTTAGATGAGAGGGAGCACAAATTACACATGTCACACAAGCTTGTAGGAACAGCAACTAACACAGCAAGAGACAGACCCACCACAGCACTACCCCCAGGGACCCCATATTGTGCTGACACTAGCCTGCATGATAATCCCACTGTGATGACAATGTTAGATGTCGTTCACACTGTGAACCCCAGCCATGTGTCCTGAGCAACTAACTACCATCACACCTACACAAGCTCCAATCAATCAGCACGGCCTGCCAGCCAAGGCCAATATGGAGGTAGGGGTCTGGCCGTGCAACAACTCACTTTTGCACACACTCAACACCACACACCCTGATCTCCACCAATGTGCAGCAGTGAAGCTCACATGGACTGGTGACATTGCACATGCACCCATGACAATACCAGGGGTGGTGGTGGGAACTAAGGTGCAGAAACCCATCACACATGGCCAGTCAACAAGACTCGTCAATGTCTGAGACACAGCACAGTATGCCGTACATGGGCATGATGTGAAATCCACCACAATCAATGGGATCCTGGCCATAGTCACACACCAATGAAGAAGCCAAGGTGACACACGAAGAACACACGTACACAACTACCAACATTGCAGCTCTGACCCTGAGCAGTGGCAGCAGTCACACACACAACGTGTCACAATCACTGAAAGCTAACACAATCACATGACTCGTGTAAACAACAAGTGCCAAGGGGAATCCTGAATGTGTCCCATCTGCGTTTGCCCACATCCCCAGCACTGACAACAAAGACAACCTGTGATGACAACCTCATGAACATTAGTTTGCCATGCACCCACATCACAGAGAAACCAGGTCCAAGATGCTGGATGAACACAGAACAACTCAGCAAGCATCACAAACAGGAACATCCCTAGGGACACAGCCTGTGTAGGAAAAGGGAAGGGAACACGCACAGACATGCTTACACAACACAGGCCCACGCAATGTCACCAGATTACACACTGCCATGAGGGCACTCCACTCCTGTGGAAGGTCCGCTGTGCCAAACCTTGTCTGTGCACGACCCAAACATGTCAGCAGAACACTCTGTCAGTGAGTCAACAACCACAACACACAGAAGGCTCTGCTCACATCAGCCTGGGTACGGGAGTGTCACGTCAGTCATCTGCACACACACCAAACACGTGTCAAGCAAGTTGCACTGTATACACAGATGAGTCCTTCGACATTGATGTGCAAAACTGCATGTCCAGTGGAGCTAGGCACACAGTCAGGGAAATCGGAACATTGAACAGTGGTAAGCCCACCAGATGTGCATCAGTGTAAGACAAAGATGTTCATTTACAAATGCAAAAAGGACATCCCTGTGTCAAATGCTGAACATTACACCCTCAGACTGTAACAAAGGATGCCATAGTTCCAGACTACAACAGGACACATATCCCATGGACCACATGGAGTCCATCACTGCAACACTTCTTCGTCCTGATGTGAACACTATTACAACTGCAAATGCAGGATGCTACTCATCCACATCATGTACATCAAAAGAAAACCCAAAAGTAAACAAAAAGGGGCTTTATTCAGCAAATGTCAGGGTAAACACGGAAGTCCAAAGAAACTAAGGCCAATGGCCAGTCCAAAATCACAGTACCAACGGGGTGAGAAGTGACAACTGGTCACACATTGCTTGCCTGCACTGGTACGGTTGGGGGACATCCCCCTTGGAGGGGCATACAAGGGGCAGGCCAGGCACCGCAGGGACAGGATCAGGGGATGGCAGAGTGAGGCAGTGAAGGGGTGGTGGGTGCAGGAGTGTCACCGGCAACTGCAGTGGAGGTGTCTGACTCAGGGGGCCGGCACCACTGTGGTACACAAGTCAGTTGGTGTGGGTGCTGCAACCACTGCAGTGGGCTGGACTGATGTAGTGGACTGGGTACCCACTGCAGTGCCCGAGTCAGACGTGGTGGTTGTGGACTCCACTGCAGTGCATGACTCCAAGGGAGTGGAAGGGTGGGCAGATGAGGTGGGCAGGACAGAGGGGGGACCCGGTCCCCACAACAGTGCCACTAACAGGCAGAGCGTCTGGGTTGGGGTGGAAGAGCAAGTGGCAGGGGGGGAGGGCCTAAGCAGTCTGGGGATGCGGTATCGGTGTGTGGGGGAACCTGGGGCAGGGTGTGGCGGGGGAACCTGTGCAGTGGTGGCCTGGGGGATGGAGGAGAGAGACTGGGCGCTGGAGCTGCGTGGTGGTGGTGGTGGGGTCTTGCTCTTCCTGCTCCGGGGGGACTTCCTAATGGGCTCCTGTGTCTGCCTGCGCCTGGGGGAGGGTGTCCGGGGGCGAGGGGCACTCCTCTCTGTGTGGGTGGATGTCCTCTTCCCCTGGTATGCCGGATCAGCAGGAATGGAGGGGAAGAGGCCGAGGGCACACAGGAAGATCTGCTGTGTAGGTGGGGTAGCAGGCAAGGCAAGGGAAGGGGTCTTGGAGGGAGAGGATATGGAGGACTGCGGAGTGAATGTGGATGCCTGTGTGTGTGTGTGTTCCCCATCCCCTGTGTCTGTGGTATCAGTCCCCTTAGGATGCTTGTGTGCACGTCTTGCCTTACTCTTGGGTGTGTCTGTGCTGCTCGTGTCTGTGTGTTTGGTTGACTGTGCAGGTGTGCATGTGCTTTGGACAGGTAGGGGGCAGGAAGTGTGGATGGGGCAGAGGTGGGAGGGGTGAGGGACTGTTGGAGGAGGGACACTGCTGCCGTCAGGGAGGAGTCCATGGACCTATTGCTCCTCTGTAGGGCAGACATACCCGTCGAGATGCCCTCCATGAACGACACCAGCTGTGTCAACACAGTGGTGTGTGCATGGAGGACACTCAGCATTGCTGTCTGCCCTACATGGAGCTGCCGAAGGAGGTACACAGACTCCTCACTCAGGGCAGCAGGGGACACAGGGGCAGGGGCTGCGGTGCCTGGCACGAAGGAGACACGCTCCCGAGCACGGGAGCCTCCACGGACCTCAGGAATGGGAGCCAATGGGAGGACGGTGGTGGTGGTGGCGGGGCCAGACAGACTAGCTGGCCTTTGGTGGCTGCTGAGACCCGCCTCCACAAGGGAGTCATCCTCCGAGCTGCTGTGGTCCCCAGCTGAGGTGGATGGTGCTGAGGACTCCTCGGTGTGGCTCCCCTCGCCCTCCGTGCCACTGGGTCCCTCTGACCACTCGTCCGATGCTGACCCAGTCTGGCTCCGCTGCTCCTCCTGGTCCGTGGAGCTGTCCCCTCCTGTGGCCATGGATGTATCTGCAAACAATTAGGGAAACAGACAAACATCAGTCACCTGCACTGACCGCACACACCACAGTAAGTACAGCACATTACAGAGCAAGCCCTGGCATCCTTAGTTGAACATTGCCTAAAGTCCTCACACAGATTCGGGGAAGCCAATTGTCAGTCTGATGGTCAACCATGGGACTCACACCCCTCCTGCCCTTGCACCCATCTGTCTGGTGCCTGTCTGATGGTAAGACCCCAGTGTGGACACATGCACCACCTACACAGTTGTTGGACATTGCAGGGAACACGGTGAAGTATGTGAACATGCACACATCACATCTCTTGCCACTGAGTCAGTGCAGGTGTCCGGATAAAGGGATGGCCAGAGTCTAATTAGAAATGCATGTGATGCATACCAGCACCAGACACCATGATGCACCCATGTCCGGATAGTCAATGCCACAATGGGGTGCATGTTGCACATGTCACTCCCCTGCAGGATCAGTCCCAGAAAGTTTAATGCCATGACACAGGAATGCGTGCAAAGTCATACATTACTGTCTCAAGTCACATGGCCATGGCAGCCAGCCAACAACAGTCTGCACTGTGTCACAATCCGAGGCCATGGGGAATGCAAGTTAGGTGACTGACAAGTGCACATGTCCATCCCCCAATAACCACATCATCTGTACTACTATTTGTCCACGTCATACCAATATGGGGGACATGAAACACAACTCTCTGAACATGAGCACCTCACAGTGTGCTGTGAATGAAAATACAGCTGCCTGAAAGTCACAGTCGCAAACACCTGTGTGCACAGTCAAGTGATCAGACACCTATAAGTCACAGAAGTATCGTCTATCATGGTCACATCTCAGATGGCATGCTGAGCCCTAACCGATAAACATACCAGTAGTCCTGACAACGAAGACACAGCACAATGAGACAGAGGCAGACACCTGAGGGTACATTTCACTGATCACAACATGCCAGATGATACACGGGAGTGGGAGTACAGAGTGTATTGTATGCCCTGGGGTAGGCATGACTGTCCAGCTCCACCTGTAAGAGGGATGAGTCCTGGACAGTAGGCAGGTGGCTAAGCATGTGTGACACACTGGATACACATACTCCTGAGGCCCAAACATTGTTCCCACCAGCAGCATGGGTGTGTGCCAAATTCCCCAGGGACATGTGGTGAGTCAGAGCAGCAAGCGGACCACATATCAAAGTTACACCCAGATCACATGTCATAACTTAGGCATTGTGTAAGCAATTGACCCACCCATGAATCGCACAACATAGTCACGGGAACAAATGCTGTCCCCCACCTTGAGCAAAGCAAAATGCAATGACACAGTCCCCAAATGACACAATTTCCTGACTATAAGGGCCACACATATGCGTATCAGAGGAGAAGTGGGCATGTCACAAATGAAGGACATGGGTCCTGGACCACATGACTGATGTACTGTGGAAGTTTAACCAGGCCAGAGGAGGGCACATAGCATGTCAGACAAAGTGCACGGGGCAGTCATGGACTCACCCCCTCCTTGCTGCTGTCTGTCCTTCAGCTGCCCATCCAGGTCAGGGAAGACCACCGCCAGGATCCGGAGCATGTGGGGGGTCAGGGTCCGGTGTCCGCCCCTCCTGCGAGGAGGCGACAGCTTCAGCTGGACCCTTGCGATCCTCCGGGTCCAGCCACGAAGGTCCTGCTACCTCTTTTGGCAGTTGCGGATCCTGCGCCTGTAGACCCCCACGGATCTTACTTTCCGGGTGATGGTCAGCCAGATGTCCTGCTTCTGGTGGGCATCAACCTGTGAGGATGACAAAGTGAAAAGGCCATTACTACACATGCAACATATACGTGCATCACACAGTTGGATATACATGTCTCAATCACAGGGGCATATGATGTACACAGGCAGTGCAACAATGGCTATGAACAGTTTGCCAGCAGTCACTACATGGTATCATTGCATGGGAAGTAAACCTAGTTGGAATGCACTGTTACTGCACTGTACCAGTTCAGTGCATGTAACTACACACTTTGGGGTGTGACAACTACTTAGTGGGCATGCTAGCCAGTGGTGTGCACACTGAAAGTCCTGCTAGTCAGACAACATGCACAATTAGTGATGCAGTGGACAGCACACTCACCTGCTCCCCTGGTTTCCCATACAGCTTGCTGTACTGTGGAAGGAGGCTGTCCAGCAGGGCCTGGTTCTCCTCAAGGCTGAAGGCTGGGGCTCTCTCCACAGTACGTGCCATTGCAGGAGCCAGAGGATGCATAAACAGCAGCAGTGTTGGTGGCAGATGTCATCCTGGAGCATGTAGTGCAGGCAAGTGAGCTCTCAGGGGAACAGCCAGCATTATATGTGTGCTGCAGAGGCAGATACTGTCCCATGTGTCCAAAGTGATAGGTCCAAGTCGTTTGCATCTTCTGAATCTGACCAATCCATGGAATAGCAGCACTAATACACGCCCACAGCATCCTTCAAATCTTCAACTTCATGACACCCATGATTTTGCAACATTGTTGTGGCTGGCCAACTGAATTCACTGCATCAGACTCGTTGGAGCTTCGAAAACGCATCCGTTGCCATGCCAGGCCCCAGCCAATGTGTGCGCACCGTACGGTCCATTGCTGTACAACGCGTACCCGCTCACATTGAATGCAATGGGCTGGCCGGGCACACCGATCGGTCCATTGCTGTTCAACGCGTACCCGCTCACATTGAATGCAATGGGCCGGCCGGGCACACCGATCGGTCCATTGCTGTTCAACGCGTACCCGCTCACATTGAATGCAATGGGCCGGCCGGGCACACCGATCGGTCCATTGCTGTTCAACGCGTACCCGCTCACATTGAATGCAATGGGCCGGCCGGGCACACCGATCGGTCCACTGCTCTACAACGCGTACCCGGGATACAACGCGTACCCGCTCACATTGAATGCAATGGGCCGGCCGGGCACACCGATCGGTCCATTGCTGTTCAACGCGTACCCGCTCACATTGAATGCAATGGGCCGGCCGGGCACACCGATCGGTCCATTGCTGTTCAACGCGTACCCACTCACATTGAATGCAATGGGCCGGCCGGGCACACCGATCGGTCCATTGCTGTTCAACGCGTCCCTGTACAAGTCACTGGCATATGTCACCATGCCTGTCACAGGTGAACATATGCCAGCCACATATACTTCCCAGGGAGTGAGGGGCACACCTACAACACCACAGCCTGTCCACACTGTAAGGCTGCATTACCTGTTCCGTGTATGTGGGTCAACATGTTGTTTTTTGGGTGGCACTTGGTGGCAGCCACTCCCAGGCTGTGCACGTGTTCATGGGGACAGAATCCTTGGTGTGTTGTGCACATGAACACTGTGGTGTGCAACTGTTCATTTCAGGGCATGTGGCATGGTCACATTTCACGGTTGTGTATGTGTATGTCATGTCACATACCCCTGAGTCCCATGTGGGACGGTATGTACGTCCCAGGGTGACCCATTGCCACAATTGTGATGGCCCGCCACAGTCTGTGTGCATGTTGTGTTTACAATGTCTCTGATTCCATGTGCACAATGGGAGACAGTCTCCACATCCACGTTGTTTGTGCATGGACTTTGATGTTGTGCGTGTGTGTGTCACAGACGTCCATGTCTGTCCTGCCGAGGCAACAGGGACCACTACCTGTGGGGGTCATGGTTGTTTAGCTGTGGTGTATTCATGATGCACCATGTCATGCCAGTGTCCATGTGGCAATACAGGGTCCCTGGGAATCTACCTGTCGATGAGCTGTGATGCCTGGGGCACATCTGTCCTCACATGTCACTGTGGTGTGTGTTTGGAACGTGACAGCAGTACATGGGTACTGTGACACAGCCTAATGATATCCCATAGCACAACCTGGGACTTGTTGAGGACACATGTTGAACTGTGATGTTAGATGTTAGCCATGTAGGTGCCATACATGTCCTTACGGAACGGCACACGCATCATGTACTTGTGTCTCGTAATGATGTATCATGTGATATTGAGTCTGGTCTGTGCCACATATGTGGGGTGACTGACAATCTTTCTTTCTTCACCTATGCACTGCAGGGCACCAGCTGTCCATCGGCCATTCCCTGACCTTGCAACAGTGGTTGAACGGGACTGCATCCGACGGTACCGCTTCACCAGGCCACTGATTGAGGAATTGACGGTGCGCTTGGCCCCACATTTGCATCCTGGCCGGACATACCCTACAGCGCTGACCCCCAAGGTGAAGGTGATGGCAGCCCTACACTTCTTTGCCACCGGTACCTTTCAACACACTGTGGCGTCTGCTGGTGGGATGTCACAGACCATGTTCAGCCGTGTGCTCCGCGATGTTTTGTAGGCTATGTTGAGATACCTGAACCAGTACATCTATTTCCCTAGACTTCAACAACTCACTGACGTGAAGAGTGACTTCTATGCCCTGGGGAGGATGCCGCATGTCATTGGCTCCATTGATGGGACACATGTGGCTTTGGTACCACCACAGGCCCAAGAGCAGGCATACAGGAACCGCAAACACTACCATTCGGTCAATGCAGTGGTGGTATGTCTTGCAGATATGAGCATCTCACACGTGTGTGCCCGTTTCCCCGGTTCTGCACACGATGCCTACGTGATGAGGAGTAGTCGCATCCCAAGGATGATGTCACAGATGCGGAACCAGCGTGCCTGGCTTGTTGGTGTGTACTGACTTTGTACCATTGTGTGTGTTCTGCAATGTAGTGTTCCACCCTCTTTTCCAACTCAGCTAATGTGCAATTGTCTGTATGTAGGTGACTCCGGATACCCCAACATGCCGTGGTTGCTGACGCCCCTCAGGAACCCTGTGACACCAGCCCAGATGCGCTACAATGAGGCACATGGTCGGACCAGGAGAGTGATTGAGCGGACATTTGGTCTCCTGAAGAGCCGCTTCCGCTGCCTAGATAAGACAGGAGGGGCCCTCCCATATGCCCCAGCAAAGGTGTGCAAGATTGTCATCGTCTGCTGCATGCTACACAACCTGGCAGTGCGGAAGGAGTTGCCTCTCATCCTGGATGACGATGACCAACATCCGCCACCTGTGGAGGATCCTGGGCTGGACCACAATGCCAGTGATGATGATGATGATGATGAGGGTGATGTCTGCACACAGCTCATCACCAACTTCTTCAGCTGAATGTGATTATCCAGGGATGTTATGTCAATGATGTGAGTTTGCATGATATGTGTTGGTGGTGCTCTGGTGCTGTTTGAGTTTGTCCATGTGCTACTTGACTGGATGCGTGCAGTGATGTGTCCTTACAGGTAGTCTGTACTCCCCAACAGTGTTGGCATGCTAACTTGGTTCTGGGTGGGTTTCTTGTGACATGTATTGGGCATGAGTATTGCAGTTCTGTCCTGTTCTTCAGTGCTTTTGACTGTGTGTCATTTCTGTCCTTCACAGGGTACTTTCAGAGTTGTTTGGTCAACTGTGATCCCCCGACACCGTGAATCAACTTCCAGGGTGGTAGCTGTTGTTTCCCTACAGGTGATGTGCGCCACACCCATGGACTTCCTTTCTTCTACACTTGTTGACTGTGTGCCCACTGCCAGGTGGGATTAGCTTGCATCTGTAGTGGTTACAACATGTTGCAAATGTGTAATAAACCTGTGCTTCACTTTGTGATGTGCGTTGTCTGTGGTCACACATCTGACTGACATTTGCTTACTGCACCAGTGGGCTAATTAACACAGACTGTGAATAGGTGTTGGGTCTGTGCATTGCACCGTATTTCCTGGCAACATCAGTGTAGGCGATGAGTCAGATGGCCCTGGTGTGTATGTGTTGTGTAGCCCTGGTGGTGTGTCTCCCTCATATGTGTCACGTCGCCATGACTCACATGCCGGTGTTGTACTTGCTGTAGCAGTTAGCATGCACAGTGTCATTTCACAGATCATCATCTCCACTTCAGAAACAACGTTGGAATCACAACAGAGGCAAGTATGGTGTATTAGTGAGTTTATTGACATACATGTGTGAGTATAGTGCACAGGATGGTGGGTGCTGTACATTGTGATTGTAATCCAAAGTTCCTAGATGATTTGGAAGTCCTGGTAGCAGAAATGTCCAGAGTAAAGTCCACAGTCATCTGATACTTTGGTCCAACTTGAGCTCCCCATGTCATGTGGGAGAGTTGTGTTGCATTCAACAGGGTGAAGAGTTTGGGCACAAAGGTGATTTTCCAGAACAGGTGTTGGCTTCCTGGGGGTTGTGCATGGCCATCAGCCTCTCAGTTGTCCTTCCTCGGACGACCCCTCTTCTTTGGGGGGGGGACCCTCAAGTGCAGGCTGCTGCGGTGCAGGGGACGCTCCGCCAGAGTCATCCTCCCTCCCTGTGGCAGTTGCAGTTGTTGCAGCACCAGATGTTGTGGGCACACAGGGAGGTGTTGACATGTTGGTGCAAATCTGGCGGAGGCATTGCAATATGTCCCTATGCACCGCCGTCTGTTCTTGCACTGTGTCCCACTTGGACTCCATGCGGGACATGTGTAAGTCCAAGCGGGCATGATGGGCAGCCTGCTGCTGTTGAATGTCCCTGAGGATCCCCACTACCTGGCTGAACTCTCCGGTGCTAGTCTGGTACACATCAGCTATGCGTACCAGTTGTGGGTCATCATGCAGTCCAGACCCCTCTGCAAGCAGCGACCTATGTCTACCACCCCTCCCACCACCCCTGGCGACACGTGAAGGACCTGCGGTGGCACGCACAGGTGACCCTGGGCCCCCTTGGGGGTTGTTGCTGGTGTTGTTGTCCGTAGTTCCACGTTGGGCCGGGGTCTGTGTGCTGTTGGTGGTGGTGGTCCTTGGTCTGTCCGTGTCGGCAGGGGTGGTCTGTGTGTTGGCAGTTGTTGGAGGGGTGGGTGCAGGGGGTGCAGCTGGTGGTCCTGCTGGTGCTGCATGATGACTCACTGCGGAGGTGCCAGGTAGGTCTTCGTCATCCGAGGTGGGCAGAGGCTGTTCCACACCAGTGAGCTCAGTGTCCCCCGGAGCCTGGGACAGGGACTCCTCAGCGTCTGCTGCTGTGTCCCCATCATCACCTGTATTTGGAAGAGACACACAATGTATGTAATGTTTCTACAGGCATCAATGGTTCAAACACCTGACAGTTGTGACTGTACCTCTGGATGCGGGCCTGTATATTGCATTGTCCTAAGTTGTCACAGTCAGCTGTTGATATTGGTGTAGCGCATTGTCCTGACAACATGAAGCATTTCAATGTGAATGTTGAGGTGTGTGCATGGCCAGCATTGGTGGTATTTGGTTGACATCCGGACATCCTTCTCCCTCCAGCCCAGTTATCCCACCATGAAGCATGCCACCCTTGCAGTGGGTGCAGGTTGACTCTCAGGATGTCAGTCAGTGGTGTCCTGCTGTTTGTTGGTGCCCAGTTCCCAGCAGGGCCTTGTGCTCCCCACAGCAGTACCCAGTGTCAGCCATCTTGTCAGTTGTTTTCCACTCCCTGTGATGTGAGCATGGTTCAGCGTGGTGTTGATGGGCCAATTGTGAGGGTGAGCAATATCTGTGACTACCACTCCCATCATGCTATTGCCTCCACCCCCTTCCCAGCTTGCCCATACTTCCTTCCTTCTGACTCTGCTTCCCTGTGGGGTAGTGTGCCTGTGCTGAATGGATGGCTGACAGTGTTGTCCTGGCGTTTGTTTGGCTACAAGTCCCATGTGTGTCACTGTGCTTCCCACAGCATGACCCAGGGTGGTGGTTCTTTGTGGGATAATTGATTTTAGTGTGAGGCAATGCATTTTCCCAGGTGTGTTGTGTATAGTTTGTGTTAGGGGTGTGTGTGGGAAGAGCTGCTGGTAACTATGGTCATAGCTGTCAGTCCTCCTTCCCACTCAGCCAGATATCCCACCATGGAACGTGCTTCCATTGCAGGGAGTGCAAGTTGTCTTTCAGGATGTCAGTCAGTGGTGTCCTGCTGTTGGTTGGGGCCCAGTTCCCAGCAGGGCCTTGTGCTCCCCACAGCAGTAGCCAGTGTCAGCCATCTTGTCAGTTGTTTTCCACTCCCTGTGATGTGAGCATGGTTCAGAGTGGTGTTGATGGGCGTATTGTGAGGGTGGGCAATATCTGTGACTACAACTCCCATGATGCTATTGGCTACACTGACTTGACCTGCATACACAGAATTCCTTCCTTTCTGTGGGATTCCCTGTGTGGTGGTTTTGTAGTGGTGGCTACATATCTGACAGTGTTTGTTGGTTATATTTGTGCCACTGCCTAGCTTTATTTGTTGTAGGGTTTGTACATGTCATGACACAGTTACATATCACTATGAGATGGCATGTATTGTGTTTATCTGACTGACATACACATCTTGGGATGATTCTGTTTTTGTTGCTGTGTATTTGCTAAGGGTGCATGGTTTGCCTATCCCCTTGACAGTGATGTGTGTGTATTGTCACACAATATTGGGTATATTGGTTGTGTACTCACCAGGCTCTGGGATGTTTTCTAGTCCATATAAGCTCACTGGTGGTAGGATGGCCCACACCTTCTCCTCCCAGGGCCTGAGGTATAGTGGTTTGGCAGGAGTGCCACTGCCGGTGTGTTGGCTCAAGATGTAATCCTTCTTCAGTAGGTCCCTGACCCTCCTGCGCACATCATACCACCTGTTCTGGATGTCTTCCTTTGTGCGCAAACATGGTGATTGTGCGTTCACCCTGTCGACGATCCTCGCCCACATCTTGGTTTTCTGCGACATGGGGGTCTGTTGGACCAGTGTACCAAACAGCTGTGGCTCTACCCTGAGGAGCTCATCTACCAGGACTTCCAATTCACTATCTAGGAACTTTGGATTCTTCTTGGGGGGCATGGTGATGGGTGGTGGTGGTGAGTGATGTGTGTTGGTGTGCAAGTGAGGGTGTGTGAGTGTGTGTTTTGATGGGTGTATGTGAGGGTGCTATTTGTTGAGGTGCTGATGGTGTGTGGCTTGTGTGATGGATGAGCTGTGAGTGTGTGTGTGGTTGCTGTCTGTTGGTGTTCTGTGCTGGCAGGTAATTTGAATTTGCAAAGGATCATGGTAGAGATTTGTGTCCTTTATATGGGTGGAGTTGTGGGTGTGTCTTTGTTCCCTGTTTCCCCCCCAGTATTTATTGGCTTTGTAATTGCTTGTTTGGCCTTTTTTTGTTTGTTTTTCCCTTTGTACTTTTTGTGCATGTAGGAGACGTTCTTCTGACCGAGTCGGACCCTGCAGTTGTCTCGTGCGAACTTCTCCGAGTCGTTCACGCTGTGTTTGTGCTGTTTTATGTGCTGCGTACGCGTCGGTCGCGGTGTATTGGGTTGCTTCGGCTCGCTGTTTTGTATGCGTGTCGGTCGTACGGCTTGAGCTCCGTGCGACTCGGTCGTGTTTTCCACGCGTTGCATCGTACTTGGCGGGTCGGAGTTCGCGGGTACGTTTCGTTCGGGATTCTTCCTGGTGCGTGTCGGTCGGTTCGATTCAGCGTGCTTTTCCGGCCGGATAGCTGTTTTCCGCACGGTTCGGTCGTTCGTATTGTGTGCCGTGACGAGTCGGTCGGACTTTGCACGCTTTTCATCGTACTTTGCGGGTCGGGCTGCACCGGTACGTGTCGGTCGGAATAAATTCCGGCTCCGAGTCGGTCGGTACGTTTTCCGGCCCGAATCGGAATCGGCCCCTATGCGTTGGGGTACCCCTGTGATTAGCATGACCTCCTCTGTAAGTCCCTAGTACATAATAGGGCAGGGGGATTAAAACTACCTCTTAAAACGCGCTACAGGGCGCGTTTGCACAGTGGTGAAGGGAGGGGGCCTGAGGTGACATGTGTGCAAACGCGCCCGTGGCGCGTTTTAAGTTGCGGGATTAAGTCCCCTTGAATCCTGAGGGTCCCTGGGTCCCAACTAGCCCCCAGGTACCTACAGTTAGGACCACAGAGCTGAGTTGCAGAGAGGCGTTCCGAGGCCACGCACCTTTTTCACCTCTCTGCAGCGCAACTCTGTTGTGCTTACTGAAGGTACCTGGTGGGCTAGTTGGCCCCAGGGTCCCTCAGGATTCAAGGAGAATGAATTCCCCAACTTAAAACGCACCACAGGGCGTGTTTTCGCACATGTCACCTGAGGCCCCGCCCCCTCCCTTCACCACTGTGCAAACGTGCCCTGTGGCGCGTTTTAAGTTACGGGATTAGGTCACCTTGAATCCTGAGGGTCCCTGGGGCCCAACTAGCCCACCAGGTACTTCCAGTAAGCGCCACAGCCCTGCGTTGCAGAGAGGTGGTCCGAGGCCACGCACCTTTTTACACCTCTCTGCAACGCAGCTCTGAGGTGGCGGTCCCTGGGGCGTGTGGGGGGGCTCAAGCCCCACCACACAGGTAATTTAAAAAAAAAAAAAAAGCCCCGGGGGTGGCGGTCCCTGGGGCTGCGGGAGGGCCGAGTGCCCTCCCGCACCATTTGTTATTTAAAGCCCTGGGGGGTGGCAGTCCCCGGGGCTTGGGGGGCCTTAGAGGCCCCCCAACAAATATTTAATAAACCCCGCATGCCCCCGGGACTTGGCCCACCCGGGGGCCAAATAACAATGAAGCGCGGGTGGCCGCGCTTCGTTTTTTTTTTTCACGGCGGGATCCGCGCATCCTAAACGCATCTTGCCGATTTTTTTTTTTTTTAATGCTTTTTTGGGCCCTGGGGGTCCTTCTGGGACCCCCTGAGCAGGCCTAGGGGGTCAGGGTGTTTCTACCCTGCCCCCTTTTTGTGTTTTGCGCACTTGTTTCTACTGTTTTCTTGTGACTCGGTTCTACCGAGTCACAAGATGGCTGCCAACACTTCCTGGTTTGGAGTGTTGACAGCCACTTAGCATACAGCTCGTGATCGGGAGGGTGCGCGGATCCTCCGCTGCCATAGATATATATGTGTTTTTACTTTTGATTTTCTCAGCAACTACTGAACGGATTTACACCATTTAACAAAAGGGTTCTTTCTGAACCAAGAACTACCTCTTTGCCAAATTTGGTGTAATTCCGTTCAGCAGTTCAGGCTGTAGCCGTGTCTAAAGTTTCCTATGGAAAATTGCATGGGGAAAACACGTTTTGGGACCCCTTTTTCTCGGCCCTCGCTTGCCGAATCACCCGAAACTTTCAGGATCGGAGCGGGCCATACATTTTGAGAATTTCGCGAAGATTCATCAACCGGCGCCAAAGGTATTGGAAATAGAATGCTGCGAATTTCCTATGGAAAATAGGTCCTAACTATAACTATCTACTGGCGACCGCCAGTAGATAAAATATTATATATATATAATCCTCTTTGTTCTTGCTGTTGCAAATTAACAGGGTGCTCCGTCCCTGCTTCCGAGGCCGCCCTGCAGGGTTGGTGGTTTCCAAAGTCGGAGGTTTTTGTGTGATATATATATATATATATATATATATATATATATATATATATATTACCAATAGGTAGTTATATAGTTATAGTTAGGACCTAGTTTCCATAGGAAAAGCATTTTTTTACTTGGCTATAACTTTGGAGTCGTTTCACCAATCTGCATGAAATTTTGCCAAAAAACTGTCACGGTGGGTACTATTGATTGGGAAAGTTTGTGGGTGATCTGTGCAGTGGGGACCGAGAATTTGGGGCCCGAAATAAGGTTGCGTTTGTAATGTTAATTCCCATAGGAACATTTAGCCACAACTACAACCCGAACTGCTGAACGGACTTACACCAAATTTGGCAGAGAGGTAGATGTTGGTTCAAGGAAGTGCCTTTTGCTTATTTGGTGTAAATCTGGTCAGTAGTTTTTGAGAAATGTAAGTTTAAAATTATAGTGATATCTCTGGCCGCAGATATTTCATGAATGTTTCGCGATGAATCGCGAATGCGATTGGCTGGGCGCAACCTGGATGGAAAGATGCGGCCACCACTTTATCTATCGGTAATGGTTCCCGGGGCTGAAAATCTGTGTGAAAGCCCACATAAGGGGTCAGGGTGGAGATACTCTGACCCCATTGTTGAGAAATGGAGGTGTTAGTGGCACAAGTTATGTGTCCGAAATTGATTCTTTAAATTGTGCGCGATATTCGTGACAACAACGTGACCACCAGCACGGCCCCCCATGTACCATCGCGGGGACATCGCAACTATTAACGTCGTTGCGAATATTGGTGAAAATTAAAAAAAATATATAAATGAATCATTAATACATTGTTATAGAGATATTGATAAATGTTTATATAGAGTTATTTATATAGTGAGTTATCGACTGTGATGGTTAGAATTAATTATATGGGTATAATTTTTGAATGTGGTGGTGGCTATTGAATTCCTGCTTTTGCTTTCTGCTTTCGCAACGTAACCGCTGGAATCGTGACGACCAACGTCATGGCGATCTCCGGCCTCACTGCGAAAACGAAAAATAGGTTTTAGAGATGGTTGTTCTAGAAATACAGTAGAAAAACATGAGTTTGAAGTGTACAGTAATAAACCCCTAATGTGTAAAATACTGTAATATGTGTGCATATATGTGTTTTCACTTTATGGAAAAGGCTCGATCGTCGCGGTAAATGATGTCTCTGCGACGTCCCGAATAACTGAAAAAACAGAAAATAGGTCTGAAAGATGGTTTTTAAAGAAACTTAGTACAAAAATATGAATTTAAACATGCTTTCAAAGAAGTATGAATATAGTAATATGTGTAGAGCAATGTTCAGAATGGATCTTTTTAAATATTATTTTTGGATGTGTTGGTGGCCATTGAATGTCTGCTTTTGTTTGCTTTTGTTTTCTGTTCTCGTGACTTATTCGCAGGAATCGCAACGTCGTCGCGAAAATCCACAAAAACAAAAGAAAAAAAAAACATTTAGAAAAAAAAATCACAATATTTCATGTACTAGGGTGGCTCTGACAAGAGCTATTGTGTTGGTTGTGTGTATATGGCTGTTACACATAAGACCAGATGCAGAGTTTCAGGTTACTTAGAAACACCCTGTTGACTTCATCTGTAAAGTGCATTCCATCATTTCTATATATTCCATGCATGTCAAAAAAGCAGATTGTTGTTATAGATACAGCCCATGCGATGGTCTCTGAGGAATGCAGAAACAGTTTTATTAACATGTTTCTGGCTTTGTCAATCTGTGGAAGGAATTGATTTGAGCAGAGTACACCAAGACAGTGTGAGAGAAAAGCAACATCAGTTCTGCAAAGGTTTCTTTCATTAGGATTTCCAGCCCTACCCCAGTCAATGTGCCTACGTCGTTGCCACCACAGTGAATAATCATGAGGTGGGGAGCTTGGGAATCCACAATGGATTTACCCAAAGCCAGCAACTGAGGAAACTTTAACCCTCTCTGTCCAAACCATGTAATCTGCACATTTGGCAAACCCAAGCCCTTGTCAATATCTCTCTTCTTTGCAGCCTCTTTTGCCCAATAGATATAGCTGTGGCCCACAATCCATACTCTAAGCATTTTGAAGTGAAGGAGCAATAGTAGTCAGGAGAAGGCTGGAATGAATGAGGTAGCTTCCCAAAGGAAAAGCAGTTAAAATGGAGGTGTTTAAAATAAATACATATATATATGTATATATATATCTGTTCTTTGTCATTTGTTATACCTCTTCACAACATATCCATACACATAAAAATGTTATAAGTAGTGATATGTAAAGAAATCTTTGACTCTTAAAAATCTTGATTCAAAATGAGTAGGGTTTTAACACGGCAAATCTTTATTTGTAACTTTTCCAAAAACGTTGTGTGATGAAGTCTGTTTTCCATTGTTATGGTTGCAGCAACTCACGTGATCGGGAACTGTTGTTTTTAAATAATGAGAAAATGGCAATAGCGTTGTTGGTGTGAGCAAGCCTGCGGACGCAGGCGAAACGCGATTACCGAGAAACCGAAAATAAAGAGAATCTCTTTTAAATTAAACTGGAGTCCTAGTGTTGGTGTCCAGGTACCGGATGGGAACTGGAGTTGGTGTTCGTAAATGAGCCGCGTTGCTGGAAGCGGCTGTCACTAACACACCCTCGATCAGGAGCTTCCTGGAATCCAGCGGGATGGATGTGAGATGCGGCGCATAACTTGAAGCCCCCCCGAAGTACGGCAATTTGACACGGAAAAATCACTGCGAGGAGGAAGGAATGAACCGAAAGCAGTGAGTCGGAGGACCCATGCAGTCGGGTGAGTTCCGTGCCTCAGAGTGCGGTTTTCCATTTTATATACAGTAGGGGAGAGGAGCCAGAAGGTTGCCCGGCGGGACATCAGTAAAAAGAGCAAAAATACAGATTCTCGTAAAAGATATAAGAACGGTACAGATTTGACGTGTGAGAGTGAAAGCAGCCATAATGGATACATGGCTACAGGAGCGAGAAGAGGCAGCAAATTCGGTGTTTGACGATAGCAAAGAGATTGATTTTAACCGCAAAGGAAGGTCTCAAGCCGTAACCCATGAAGGAAATGTACAGGAATTAATGAGGAAATTGGAAAAATTAAAACGAGGAGAGGTTGCCAAATGGTGGGAAGTGAAATCTCTAGAAAAGTACATAGAGGTCGGAAGGGTCCCACGAGGACTGCGGATCCTTGTGGCACCTACATTTGAGGACCCCGACCCGGAAATGTTGAAGGAATGGGCCACCAACAATGCAGATTCCTCCCGTAATATGATGGCAATACTTATTAAGTATGCGAAAAAAGACAGGAACAAGTTACTAGAAGAAATCCAAAAAACCGAGTTAGAGTTAAAGGATATAATGAAAGCAGAAGCCCTGGCCAAATTTGAGAGTGAACTACTTGTAAAACTGAAAAAACAAGAACAAACGATAAGGGAAAGAAAAGCAATCAAATTCTCAAGAGACAAGTTAGATTACCAGAGGGGACAGATCTATACTTTCGCTCGACGCTTTGATAATCTCAGGAGACAGAGGCTGTCAGGAACAGCGGCCATTTGGAAGACACAGGGACCCCAGAGCATGGGAAACGAGAGTGCTTCTGAAAGAAGCTCAATAGCCAGCTCAGATGTGGAGACTTGCTCTGATGAGGATGGTGCAGGCACTTCAAGGAATGCTGAAATAGTACCGAGTGTAGTTGAAGAATTTCTTTTTTAGGTATAGACAGAACGCAGAACAACAGAAAGAGACCGCAACAACAAAAAGGAAAAAACCACCCAGGAAACGAAAGAACAGGAAAGGAGGGAATGGAACTAAGGTCGGGAATGAAAACCAAAGAGAGATACAAAGGCAAATAGAATGTGATCCCACCACCGTTATAAATTTAACCAACATAGTGCTATCAGAGGAAGAAAGCAACATCCTAGCATTGGGACTATCCTTTTGCAGAAAAACGAACTTTGATTATTGCCAGACACGAATAGATTTCTTTAAATTTGTAAGCAAATTAAAACTATGTAAATATTTTTCGCAAAAAAGCCAATCAGGAAATCGACAAGATGTGGTAGAAGACAACTTGAACCTAGAAGTGGGAGACCTACAAGCATTACAAGAAATTCGTGAATTAGAACTAGAATGCGAAGGAGAAAAGTAAAATGAAATGCCAAGTGACACTTTTGAGTTTTTGGGAATCGATACCTGGAAAGGTGTAAAAACATCATTCAGACCAGTATCCACATTTATGCCTAATGCCCCAAGAGATCTTATTGATTCATTTTCAGAAGCTGTGATTAAAGATCTGAAGGATCTAGCTTTGTTATCGAACAAGAACTTTGGAAATGATAATAACACTCAGGATCGTAAATACATTAAAATCATCAACAGAATAAAAGATGATAAGAACATAGTGGTTCGTGAATCGGACAAGGGAGGAAATGTGGTCCTCTGGCCACTATCATTGTATAATGAGGAGGCGAGACTACAACTCAGCGACAGCAGCTGCTATAAAAAGATCCCACACAGTAACTTGATGGAAATCAAGAACAGACTGCATAAAGAATTGGCACGCTGGAGAGGCCTGGGTTTGTTATCCCAGGAAGAATATCAATTTTTAAAAATAGAAAACCCTGTAACACCCATCCTATATCTAATTCCCAAATTACATAAGAACAAAGAGAAGCCACCAGGAAGGCCCATTATTTCCGCCATTGGAAGTCTATTTGAAACGACCTCGACCTATTTGGACCACTTCCTGCAAGAGTTTGTCATGAAACTTCCAGCATATATACAAGATACGCGAGACTTCTTGAACAAAATAGAAACAGTAATTTGGAAGGATACTTATTTGTTGATTACATTAGATGCCACATCTCTGTATACTAGTATTGAACACGAGGCAGGACTAAATGCTATGCGTCATTTTCTGGACAAACGACATATCTCATACCATCAGCATTCTAGGATGTTGATTGAAATGGGTAGAATGTGCCTAGAAAATAACTGTTTTTTATTTGGAAATGAGACATACAAACAGATTCGTGGGACGGCGATGGGCACCTGCTTCGCCCCAGCTATGCTAATTTGCATATGGGCTGGTGGGAGGAGCAGGTGCTCAGAGTCAATCATGTGAAGGAATGGAATGAAAATGTGATTTTTTGGAAAAGGTTCATAGATGACCTGTTTTTAATCTGGGAAGGGTCGGTTGAATCTGCTAAAGAGTGTATTGTACAATTGAACAACAATTCACTTAATTTAAAACTCACAGATATAATAGATACAACATCAGTGACTTTCCTAGATCTTGAGATTTATGTAAAAACAACCTATTACATACACGCAGGTTTAGGAAGGTTACAGCAGGAAACTCCATCCTTCATGCGAACAGTTTCCACCCCACCAAATTGAAAATGAGCATACCATATGCCGAACACCTAAGAATGAAAAGGAATTGTAGTGAAAAGGAGGCATTAGTGGAAGCTCAGAACAGTTTAACAAAAAGATTTAAGGCATGGGGTTATAAAGATCAGGTCCTGAGCCAAGCATTGCATAAAGTTAGTGGCATCGAAAGAGAAGCTCTACTAAAAATCAAAGAAAAGAATGAAAAAGATGAAATTAAAAAACAGGACAAAGCAGAAATAAGATTGATTACAGGATACAGTGCCTACCACACAAAAGTGAGAGATTGTGTGAGTAGGCACTGGCATCTAGTAAAAAGTGATCCAATCATGGGTGCAGTGGCTAAACGGAGGCCCCAAGTTACCTTTAAAAGAGCCAAATCAATGAGGCAAGAACTAGTGGATAGCAGTCCAGAACTAATTAAATCTGAAAACTGGCTTAAGGCGAATCCAGGATTTTATAAATGCCAAAAGTGCAAAGCCTGTACAATTGCACTAAACACCAAACTAGTACTATCCCCATTAATGGCAAAGCCCTGGAAAATCAAATATTTTTTAAACTGCCGTAGTGACCATGTGGTGTACATTTTAAAATGTTCTTGCCAAAAGTTGTATGTGGGAAGCACTATACACATGGCCCATGTTCGCATTTTACAACATATGCGAGCGATAAAAAATAATGACAAGACGTATCCGGTGGCACGCCATATTAATGAGATTCATAAAGGTAACCTACAGGATCTAAATTATTTTGTGATAGATCAGGTACCAAAAATGAGAAGGGGCGGAAATAGAGAAAGAAAATTACGGCAGCTAGAGTCCAAATATATAGATCTTTTTAACACCAGAATTCCGTTTGGTATGAACACAGACGAAGATTTGCATGTGCATCTTAGCCATTAGTAGTATCCATAAAAAGGCTGAATTTTAATTAGATCCCGAGGAAAATATAAATTAAAACATAGAATGAATAAACCAGTCGTGTTAAGAGATGGAGAGATCATGTGGTGTGTAGTTATCAATATGAAGTGATATTGCTATAAGCGCCAATAGAATAATTTGAATTGTAAGGTATTTTTTACATGTACTAGAACATATTCCAATCACTAAAGGATACAATTAGAATCGAAATAATAATGAATAATGAATTATGTGGCAAACGGTCAATAAGCACTTGCACTTTAGTAAAAATTTGCACTATGAGGTTATTGAATGTACTGTATGTATTATATTTGCACAAATATTTTATTGCACATTGCACTATTTGCACAATGCTTTGTTGCACATTGCACTAGCACTTTAATAACTGACCGAAATGTTTTGATCAAAATATATATCGAAAGACATTTTTTAAGCCCATATATTAATTTATTTATTTAATCATGTGATCTAAATGATTTTAGTGTGGTCCAGAATTGATTGTAGTAAATATAAGAAAAATTTTAATAATAATATTTTAACCATTTTCAATTTTAAGTGCATGTAAATTGAAAAAACCTTTTAGATTCAATAAGTGTTGGAAAGCTATACGATACCTCTTTAAGGAATGGTAAAAAAACGATAAAAGTGGAATAAAAAGAAAAAAGGAAAAAGTATAACCAAAAAAATATATGTATGAGAGAAAATAACATATTTGGTATGGACATTAGGACAAGAATAAATGAGCATGCACTATGTATTCAGCTGGAGGGAGATTAAGACACTTGTCAAAAGAACTTCGTGCTTGATCCATCATGCACTATGTACAAATGTGTTTTATTATCTGTTCTTTGACATTTGTTATACCTCTTCACAACATATCCATACACATAAAAATGTTATAAGTAGTGATATGTAAAGAAATCTTTGACTCTTAAAAATCTTGATTCAAAATGAGTAGGGTTTTAACACGGCAAATCTTTATTTGTAACTTTTCCAAAAACGTTGTGTGATGAAGTCTGTTTTCCATTGTTATGGTTGCAGCAACTCACGTGATCGGGAACTGTTGTTTTTAAATAATGAGAAAATGGCAATAGCGTTGTTGGTGTGAGCAAGCCTGCGGACGCAGGCGAAACGCGTTACCGAGAAACCGAAAATAAAAGAGAATCTCTTTTAAATTAAACTGGAGTCCTAGTGCTGGTGTCCAGGTACCGGATGGGAACTGGAGTTGGTGTTTATATATATATATGTGTATATATATATATATGTGTATATATACATATATATATATGTGTATATATATATATATATGTGTATATATATATATATATGTGTATATATATATATATATATATATTTATATATATATATATATATATGTGTATATATATATATATATTTCATTGGATGCTGTCAGCATGAAAGTGAATAACGTTAGGTAGTGTGTTGGATGCCTTATCAAGAAGTCTTATTATTGGCTGTTGTTTAAGAAAAGAAATGAAATACAGACATGGATATGTTTTTGAATCGGTGGAGTAAAGCACACCTGCTGTATCTTATTCTAGAATGTGCTGTGAACTTTTGACCTACTGGTTCCACTGGGTTGCTAAGTACACTGAGCTAAGACTGTATTGAGGGGAAGGGTGATAGAGAGACAGAACCTGTGGAAACGTGTAATATTTTACGTTAGCATAAGCGACAGCCATTTTTGGCTGTGGTGTCCATTTCGCTTCCTTCATAATTCTTTCATCCTCTGCTGTTCGCCTTTTCACCCTGCTTGTGTCATCAACTTTAGTTGACCTCTTTCGACATGGCTAAGCAATGTACGTGCTGGGGGGTTTGTAGCTGCCGGTGCACCTGGTCTTAGAGGCTATCTATTGACCATTTACTGCTGTCATAAACATTCCTGCTCCCCTTTCTTATTTGCTGACAAAGTGGTCATCCATCTGCCCTTGTTTGCTGATAGCTATTTTCTGTGTCTAAACTCGCTCTTCCATTTCTGTCCATATGCTTGCATTGCAACAAAATTGTATATAAGGACGATGGTTTGTGAATTCAGTGTACCTCCTCCTACAATACTTGAGAGTGTTGTGTGGATGTGGTCCCGCTCATGAGTGATTAATAAACTTGTTGTTTTACTTCAACTCCAGTGCCGATCTCTTTTTGTTAGTCTTTGGACCCGTGGACGAGAGGGTGACCCTGCACCAGTGTGCTAACTTTTGGGTACATTTCCACAGTTGGCGCCCAGCACGTGGGGCCCCGTCGGAGACGCGGCCGTCCGAAGGAGTGGTCTCAACGGAGGATCGAAATATTACTGAGAATGCGCACTGCATGAGGAGACCCTTGTCTTTGCAGGCCGACGTGACTTTTCCGGTTTTCCCGATTTGACCCTCCGGGTGGTGGCCGGTCTCGACTGGGGCTTTCTTTGGCGTATTCTGCAATGACCATTAGGTCGACCAGAGATCGACAGGTGGGAGTTGGAGACTTCTGTTTGGTAAGGTCGCTGAAGCGGCACTCTTGATTTGGTTGGTTTTGTTTTTTGGTTTTGTTTTGGTATTCATTCTTTGCAAAGACTGAAGGCAGGTAATGTGGAGATTTTTCTCCTTTTGGAATATTTGTTTGGAGTAGTAATATTTTACATATACTTTTGAAAACATGCCTGTTCTCAGCACACACCGTAAGTGGTGTTGCTGCTCTTGTGGTACCAAGAATGCTTTAGAGCAAAGTCAGCCGGCTCCTCCAGAAGGGACGCCAAATAGAGAGATGTATATTAAATATGGCATTTGTCCCATAATGTACGATTCATTGTGGAACAAATACACAAAGAAAGAGTCTGATTTACAATGGCCAGTGAATGGGTCATTCGATTCTAAAAAGTTCAGTATGTAGAACAGTGTTTATTTAAAAGAAAGAGTAGACAGGATATGTTTGATTGTGTACGTATGTGGGATAAAGAAGTGCGAGAAAGAGCAAAGAGAGCGGAAGCTATAGCAGAGAAAGAGCAGCGAAAGACGATATATCAAAAAGGGGTGGAATTAAAAGACAAAGAAATGAAGGAAAGAATAGAAAAGGAAGATAGAGAATGTCGATTAGCGATAAATGGCCAGTATCCTATTAGGCGCCCTATCTATCCACTACTTAATACGCCTCAGGATGATTGCATCCTATTAGAACGACCCCCACCCCAGTATAAATTTCCCGCTCCAAGTGCCCCTGAGGATGAGGCTTCTGATGAGGAGCTCTCTTCCTCAGAGGATAAAGATAAAGACAAGCAAGTTGGGCGACAGACTCGCTCTACTTTGACTAAAGCAGAAAAAGATACATTAAAAAGCACTGCTAAAGAGGAAGCTCGTCGGACTACTACAGCGACGATCCTCATAAATATGGTTCAACCTTGGAAAGATATAGACCAGTTATATTTCATAGAAAATTTCTGTTGGGAGGTAATATATGGTTGGCGGCATATTTCTGACGAAACAGAACCAGCTGATCTGAACGTTGATTATAAGCGGTTAGTAGATGGGACTCACCTTTTTTCAGTTATACCTGATACGATTAGACGAATAGTTAAATTACGAAATGAAATATTACATTTACGTAAGGAGCAAGAATTAGCCAGAAAGAGTAAAGTAGTAGAAGCAGTTCAATCCCAGGCAGAGAAAACAGATGTTCCGGTGAAAGAAGGCAATTCCGGCAGTAATAAAGTTACTATGAAACCAATGCGTGAAGCCGCACCCCTGTATGTTCCCCCGAAGGGTGCAGGAACAAATGATGATAAAACTTCGGATGATGCAAAGGGATATTTTATATATAATTGGGTTTACACTCCTTGGAGTAGAGCAGATGTTAAGGCTCTTAAGGCTGCTTTGCCCGACCCCCGGAAAAATCCTGCCGCCTTCTATGAGGAGGTGGAAGGAGCCATCAGCTCCTGCACTATGACCTTGCCAGATATCGATATGTTCTTCGGGCTTATTTTGCCCCCTGATATGTGGAGAACAATACGTAAAATAGATGACAATGCGGCATTTGGTGATACCTGGGAACATTTAGAAGAAATAGATGCGGAAAGGGAGCCTGCGCAGAAACCTCAGAAGGAGATATTAGAGCTTCCTAAAGCTATTGTGACCAAGTTGAAGACTCTCATACCCCCTAAGAAAAATAGATTGGACTACGTTAGCGTCCTGTAAACAGAAAAAGAATGAGTCAGTTTCTGATTTCTTTTCTAGATTTGAGGAGACATTCCATGATTTTAGTGGCCAGTTACTGGCCGATGACATGGGTAAACATTTGTTTGTCGACAAATTTGTCGCTAATATGTTACCGGAAATAGCTAGTCGCCTTAAGGCCAGTGAGAGTTCTTGGACCACGTCTTCCCCAGTTTCCCTTTTGACCATGGCCCAATATTATGAGCGACAGGAACAGGAAGCGAAAGGCAGGGAGGATAAGAAGGTTAAAGACTTAAAGACAAAAGTTATGATGGCTTAAGTATATGGTCCACCATATAGGGGAGGTGGAAGAGGCGGACGTGCAATGTATACACCCGGAGCGCTCCCTCTTCCTCGAGCAAATTTGTCTCCTGATCAGTGTGCCTATTGTAAAGAGACTGGGCATTGGCGTTCTGAGTGCCCTCTTTTGCGAGGTCAGCAGTAACAGCGGGGAAGGGGAAGTATGAGAGGATGCCCAGGGAATTCAGGAAACAGGGGTGGTGTAGGAGCTCGTCCCAGGTTTGAGGCAGTTGAACAAGGACCAAATTACTCTAATACGTTTGATAGACGAAATCAATACCAAATGTCTGATTATTCTGCTGATGCACTTGCAGATTCCGATTATGCATAGGGATGCCTAGGATGGGGTAAGGGACTGGTTGAGGTGCCAGTAGATCAAATGGGTCCTTATGTTGACGCAAATGTCTTGGGATATAGTGATCGGTTTTTGGTTGATACAGGGGCTACCCATAGTGCTCTGTCTAAAAGATTGGTTACTAGGGCTCCCCTGTCCGGCACAATGATAACATCGATAGGGTTCGATGGAACACCTACACCTAGCCCGCTTTCACAGCCACTTGAATTCGGACTTGACAAATTCACTGCAGCATGTCCATTTTTGCTTTCCCCTAACACGCCGGACAACATTGTGGGTATCGATATGCTTAAATATTTTCGTGCTACAATACGTTGTTCTCCGTAAGGTGTGCATGTTATTTTGAATGACAATTATCCAATGGTTGAGAGATCCTGTCTTATCAATGAGGATGCCGCTCTGGCGTCCCTACCTTGTACCTTGTGGGCTAGATCAGATGCTGATGTGGGTCAAATGGTTATTCCACCAGTGCAAATCCAAGTAAGGGAAGGTGTTTCATTGCCTCGACTGCCCCAATACAAAATATCCCGAGAAGGTGAAGAAGCATTAGCAAACATTGTCCAGGATTTGATCAAAGTGGGGGTAGTGGAAGAAGTCCCCTATAATACTTGCAATAGCCCTATCCTTCCTATTTTGAAAAAAGACACTGACACTAAAATTTACAGATTCATTATTGATTTGCGGGAGGTTAATAAAATTGTAGTGCCCCAATATCCGGTAGTTTCTGATATCACAACCCTTCTCACTATGGTCCCTCCCACTGCCACTACATTTTCGGTGATCGACTTGAAAAACGCATTTTTCTCAATACCCATTCACCCTGAAAGCCGTTATCTGTTTGGATTCACATTGAAAAATAGATCCTTCCGGTTCTGCAGAGCTCCACAGGGCTATACAGAGAGTCCTAGCATTTAAAGTCAGGCATTAAAAAGACAGCTTGATTCCTTTCCTGTACCAAAAGGGGTGACCCTTATCCAGTACGTCGACGACGTCTTGTTAGCTGCAGATACCCCTGAGCAGTGTGAAGAAGGAACACTGTTATTTTTATCATTTCTTGCCTCCCATAATCACAAAGTCTTGCAAAAGAAATTGCAATATTGTAGACAGCAGGTTACCTATTTAGGTCACCTCCTGTCTAAGGAGGGACGTGCACTCACACCAGATCGCATTCAGGCCATTTTAGATACTCCTGTGCCCCGTACTCAGAAGGATGTCCATGCACTGATTGGCCTTACTTCTTTTTGTAGGCAGTGGATCCCCAGTTTTTTGCACATTATTAAACCTTTGTTGGCCCTTTTGACTAAAAACACTCCGATGGCCCTCCCATGGACTGCTGAATGTCAGAATGCCTTCCAACAGTTACGCCATGCTCTTTGCTCTGCACCAGTATTAGGAACTCCAGACTAAGTGTAGTGCACACAAGAAAGTGACTGATAAAATAGGAGCAGGTAATGCCTTTGCGGATCACACAGCCCGTGAGACCGCAATGCAGCGAAGCACCACATCTATGTATGTGGTTAAGTCACAAGCTGAACGTTGGCATGATGCCAGGCAGGAAGTGCTGGACATGCAACAATCTGCCTCTGCTGACGAACTAGACCAATGGTCTAAGGAGGGAACACTGGATGATGAGGGCTGCTGGAGGAATAAAGATATGACCAAATGGAGGTTACCCACAGCATACTTATACCCCTTGATTCACATGGCACATGGGCCGGCACATGTTGGTGCATCCTCAATGGCAAAACAACTCATGCAAGTTTGGGATCATCCTGATATTGCCGGCACTGCTAAAAAGATAGTCCAGTCTTGTCTGGTCTGTCTCCAGTATAATCCTGGAAAGGGAGCGTGAACTCCAACAGGAGGGTTTGCGACACCATCTGCACCTTTTGAGGTCCTGCAAATGGACTACATTCAGTTTGAGCGCTGTAATAATTATTGGGTAAGTTGTAGAATATTTCATGAAAGGGTTGGGGATTAAGCAGAAATTTCATGCTGCTTTCCACCCACAGTCAGCAGGCCTGGTGGAGCGTTACAACTCCACCCTGAAACTGAAATTGGCTAAAATACAGGCTTCCACGTCTTTGAAATGGCCCGATGCACTGCCCCTAGCCTTGCTTTCTATCAGATCGATACCACATACACGATCTGGCCTTACGCCACATGAGATCGTCTTTGGGAGGCCCATGAATATTTGGGGGGTCCCTAAGCCTCGCCCTATACATGATGTTCCCCACATGTTGATGAGTGACTATTTGCCCCAGTTAACTGACAGCTTGTCTTCTATTTATCAGCAGGTGCGGGAAGCTCTTCCAGACAGGTCACAGGGTGATGGTCATGATCTGCGGCCTGGAGATTTTGTCCTTACGAAATCATTTCAACGGACAAGTTGCTTGGCACCTCGCTGGCGAGGCCCAGAGCAGGTCCTCCTTGCTACCAGAACTGCAGTGCGAGTGACCAACAGGAAGAACTGGGTACACGCCAGCTACTGCCGAAAGATTCCGCATACCTTCGTGAGCTCTGCTGTGCTGACAGATCATCGCAACATTCTGGTCACCGAGAGAGGACGAGCTGCGTCACCTGAAGGGCCTGAGGAAGTTTTCCTGGACCATACGATCCCTGGTGCATCTAGATATCTGCTTCGATTCAGGAAGAAAGACACTTCATCGCAAAAAGAGACTGTTTGAACCACTGTCCTGGGTGGTTAAAGACTGACTACAAAGGGGGGTAGCCTTTTAGTGACTACTCATCTCAACGTTAGTGAAGAAACCAACGCCTGCCCAGGACCTTAGGGCATCATCTATTTTGTTGTTTGTTGACGAGATGAACATGCCTGAGGAGAAGAAATCAAATGCTGCAAAGATCTGTAGCGGCTGCACAATGTTTATTACTGGATTGACTTTGACTGCTGTCATCATTGCTGTGGAAATGTGGGTTGTGGAGGAAGTAACTCCGGCTCGAAACTTATTGCCTGCTACTACTCCTGTCCCCACGGAACATTATTACTTCACTCTTCCCTATCATGAAAAGAAGCATCGAATGTCATATCTCAATAACACTTTCATACAAATGTTGCATCATACTCATAATGCTACGAATACTACCAACTGCTGGGTATGTGGAATTATGCCAGCCCATCAGAAGAAGGGAAGAACGCCTCTCATTCCCCTGCCATTTTCACACAATGTCTCTTGTAGAGCCTGGTTCGCACTTTTGTGGGCCTCTGAGGTTAGTAATATTGCTCCAGCTGATGTAGGAGGACTTAATACATAGTTAAATAAAGTTTATTACCCTGATGATGAAGGCCTCCCACAAGCCAAAGGAACTATATGGGAAATGGAGGAGTATCGTAAAGGAAATTCCTCCACAAGCTACGTTATTCCCAATACTCAAACGGCCAAGGGTAACGGGCCTCCTGTTATCGCTGTTACTAGAGCCCAAGCAAATCTTTGTGTGAGCAGTTTTGGCAGTATCCCTGTGGGAAAAAGTGACTGTACTACAGTATTGAATATCACTGGAACGAACAATAGCAGTTTTCTATCCTCACATAACACTTATTTAATTTGTGGAAGTAAAGGTTACTATTATCTACCTATTGGATGGTCTGGAATATGCTATGTGTCCTTCTTGCTTCCCCCTGTGTTTTTAGCACCTGCATCTTATCATAAAGATCAAAAATTGTTTAATGAAATTTCCTTGAACCGATTCAAAAGAACTATAAATAATGATGAAGTGGATCAAACTGACACTGCATTACAGCAATATGTTAACTTTAATTTGGGACTCTTTTTCTTTGTTGGTGCGGCCTTGAATAGTGGAAAAATAAGACGCTTGACCTGAGTGGTAGAGGCAGTGCCTAATCAAACAGCGATGGCTCTTGGAAATATTACAGAAGAACTCCAAATCACGAGAATTGTGACTTTGCAAAATAGAATGGTTTTAGATGTAATATTAGCTGATCGTGGTGGAGCATGTCGCATTATCGGGAGTAGCTGTTGTGTGTTTATCCCTGACCACGCCCCTTCTGTTTATGATGCCATTTCCAAACTGCATAAAATAGCCACTGAGATACATTAAGACCCAGGAACATGGACTTGGACTGGATGGCTCTGGAACTTATTTTCTGTATGGGGTCTGAAAGTATTGTCGGCCCTATTCATAATTATTGCAATTATCTTCTCTTATTGTTTATGCATACAATGTGGACCAATGCTCTGTTCCCTCTGTATTTCCACTTGTACTACTTGTGTACCATCTAAAACGAATTTCCAAAATGCAAATGCCCGTTTAGCAATGGAACGAGAAATTTGTGAAATGATGTTAATTGATATTCACGATGTATATCATACCCCTTAGAAGGGACAAGAAAATGTCTTAGCTTATGCTAAAAGGGTCGTCTGTGGAAACGTGTAATATTTTACGTTAGCATAAGCGACAGCCATTTTTGGCTGTGGTGTCCATTTCGCTTCCTTCGTAATTCTTTCGTCCTCTGCTGTTCGCCTTTTCACCCTGCTTGTGTCATCAACTTTAGTTGACCTCTTTCGACATGGCTAAGCAATGTACGTGCTGGGGGGTTTGTAGCGGCCGGTGCACCTGGTCTTAGAGGCTATCTATTGACCGTTTACTGCTGCCATAAACATTCCTGCTCCCTTTTCTTATTTGCTGACCAAGTGGTCATCCATCTGCCCTTGTTTCCTGATAGCTATTTTCTGTGTCTAAACTCGCTCTTTCCATTTCTGTCCATATGCTTGCATTGCAACAAAATTGTATATAAGGACGATGGTTTGTGAATTCAGTGTACCTCCTCCTACAATACTTGAGAGTGTTTTGTGGACGTGGTCCCACTCATGAGTGATTAATAAACTTGTTGTTTTACTTCAACTCCAGTGCCGTTCTCTTTTTGTTAGTCTTTGGAACAGTGGACGAGAGGGTGACCCTGCACCAGTGTGCTCACTTTTGGGTACATTCCCACAAACCTTTTTTTTTAAAGTTGAAGTAATGGCAAGTTTTAATTTCCCACTCAGGACTATGTAATAAACTGCTGTGTAGTATTTAAATTTCAGCAAAAATGAAACTAGATATAGGTTTTTACTCCCCTTTTTTTCACGGTTTCTCCACAATCATCGCAAATACATCACGAAAACGTGCCGACAGGAATCTCGTTTTGAAAGAGAGGGAAAGGGTTAACAGATGCTAACCATTCACAAGTGGAGATGCAGTAGTTTAAATTGAAAGATATGATTTCATTTGCTGCTTTTCTCATGATGACAGAGTGGAAAGTTGAAGAGGTCGCTATTTTAGAGTTGTTTCGTATGAGAGTGGTGTACTATTCTTGTCCTTAGTTTTTACAAATCCTAACTATGCAGAAAAAGCTAAAACAACAATTTAATCTACAAACTGAATTTAGTGCTATGTATATAACTTTGTAATTATTTTAAAATTGTACATTAGAAATGAAGATGTATATGGGAGTTTGATTAAAAGGAGCATCACAGTGATGAGAAAAAAATTATGAGATTAACTGTATCTATTAGAGGTAATGTGTTTAAGACGTTGGTGGTGAATGTTTTGGGAAGTCAGAGAAAAATGAATTAGTAGCTATTTATTACATTGTGTATTTTATTGAAAAATAACATTATAGTCTTGTGGAAAGTTGCAATGAGGAATTAAGAATGTTTTAAATGTCTAAACATCATGTGCAGAATAGATTCATCTGGCATTTGCATTCTGGGAGTTGTAGTACTTTTAGTAATATTATTAAACAGGAATAGTGCAGTGAGAAATAAAAGATGAGAACATGTTGTCCGCCTGTATATGAATTAGAAAGAAGTAATGTTTTTTAGGTATATTTTGGAAAGTGTTTGTCAATGTGGTTTTAACCTTACATGACCACTTTGCATATGTTTAGATGGTGAGATGTGGTTTGTGTGCTTGCACATAGCTATATATACAGTGGGACTTTTGAGTTTGCTTAAACATGCAGAGAGGTATATATTTTGGGAAAGATGGCTTGAAGTTGTACATCTATTAAGAAATCGCACATATATTTACATGGTGATCTATGTTCAGTAAGGCTGATGAAAGTTTCATGTATATGGTGAGAGTGGTGTTTTTCTTTAAACATGCATTGTTTAAAATTGAGAATGATTAATAGTGCAGAATGCCTCGAGAGTTCTTAAGCTAGCTTCATTTTGAGTGTACTTTTTGTTTGAGATACGCTGAATATATGTTTTAGAAGCAGAAGAAGTATTTAAGAAATGTTGTAGGTATGCCATTTGCAAAAGGTGTTGTGCTTTGAAAACTTTAAGATGTTGTTTTCCGTTTTAAAAACTCACTGATGCATGTGCACGCTCAGTAACAAAGCAATGCATGTTTCTAGAGAGCCATGTATGCAATTATATACCAAATGTGATACCTAGATTTCACTCACACATAGCTCAGAAGAAAAGCATGTATACAGTAAAACAGGTAGTTTGATATCAACAGAAGGAGATAACCAATGAGTCACAGATACAATGACAACTGTTATGTATCTAACAGCAATGAAGGTACTTTCTCAGTCAGTCAGGCAGTATTCAGGCACTCATGGAATCACCCAGCCACTACTCAGGCAGTCATCAAATCAGTGATTCACTATCCATGGAGTTACTCAATTATCCAGAAACTACACATGTACTCTTGCAATCAGGCAGGCAGAAATTATGCAGTCCTTGAAGTATGCAGGCACTACGTATACATTCATCTAATCACATAGGTACTAATTATTGACTTATGCAATTAAAAGGCTGTAACTATGCAATCATTGTAACATTTGCGCACAACCTATGCAGCCTTCTAAACACCCACTTACAACCCATGCAGTCAATGAAATACTGAGGCACACACGTGCACTGATGAAACACTCAGGCTCTACTCATGCACTCATGTAATTATGCAGAGAGTACAATTGTAGTAAACCTATTACCCATCTAGTACCTATGCAGTCATTTAATTACTGAGCCAATAGTCTTGCACTAATACAAGCACCCCAACAGTATACTTACTTTCATCCAATCTCCCAAGCTTTAACAATGGAATCATGCAGTCACTCAGACACTAGTCATGCACTCATCTATTTAGGTAGGCACTACTGATGCACTTATTCAGTTCTCCAGGCACTACCCATGTAGTTATGTAAGCATCCAGGCACTGCCTGTTCAGTCAACCAAAAGGAAATGGGATGTATCCAATCCCTGAAACACTTTTCATCCACTCGTCCAATAGCCTAGGTGCTATGCATGGGCTTAAACAATCATGTATGCACTATCCATGCACTGCATAAATCACCTATATATTATGTATGCACTTTTGCAATTATCCAGGTACTAGAGTTGCACTCATTTAATCATCCTACCAGTACCTATGCATGTATTGAATTATTGAAACATTAGTCACGTGCATGTTGAATCATTCAGGCTCTACTCATGCACTCATCCAAACATCCAGATACTAGTGGTATACTCATGCAAACACGCAGGCAGTAAGTATGAAGATATGGAATGACCCATGGAGTTATGACATAGTCAGGGAATCATCTAGGCACTACTTGTATCCTCAGGGAATCACCTAGGCACTACCTATGCACTCATTCAATCATCCAGGGAGTATTGATGTATTCAACCACAAACCCATGTATTTACAAGTTTTACTGAGGAATATGTAGTCTTTAGACAATATGGGTGATAGGTTTACTACAATGGTATTCTCCACGTAATTACATGAGTGTATGAGTAGAGCCTGAAGGTTTCATTAGTGCATGCGTGTGCCTCAGTATTTCAATTACTGCATGGGTTATAAGTTGGTGTTTTGATGGCTGCATAGGTTCTGCGCCAATGTTATAATGATTGCATAGTTACAGCCTTGTAAATTTAGTGTTAAATTTAAAAAAGTATAGAAGAAGGAGCGATGCAGTGAAACTGAAAGAAGGAGTTGAGAGAGTAGTTGAGAAGGCCTTTGCTTTGAAGAGGAAGCTTTTCATCTTGATTCTAATTAGAATGATGACTTTGACAAAATAGAGTTGTGTATGAGGAGACAAAACCAGAAGAAAAGATTAGTGAATAGAAGTAACTGTTCTACAGTTTTTAGTGGATAATGGATACATACTTCTTGTACAGAGGCTTTCTTTAATGAAGAAAGCTATCTCCAGGATAACAAATTAATTCATACTATTGATTGGAGGACGATGTTATGAAATGAAGAATGGTAGTCCTATTACAAAAGAGGTGTTAGTACTTAGAAATGTAGAATAAGTTATTGCAGAAGAGGTACAAGGAAGGCGTAGTCAGGGTACTGTATACAAATGGAATTGTTGTAGTGTTTCTAGTATTAGACAGCAATCCATTGATATATTAAGAAAATTCCTACGTATCTGTCCAAGGTGAAGTATAAAACACAAAATAAGTTATACCACTCAACAATGCGAACTTTAGGTAGGAGGCTGTATTATGTGAAAACTCCTGCTTTATTTTACTAGAAATAAATAGAGCACTTTTGCATGGTAGTGTGGCAGACGTAGAAAAGGTTTGTGGTGATGTGCAGTTTTGTTTCATTGGTCCTGAGCAGGATTTTAGGGAAAATGAAGAGTTGTTAAGAGGAGGAGTTGCAGAACACCACACATATATAAGAGTTGATAGTTTTAAAAAAGAGATTACAAAATTTAACAGAGTGTTCTGTAAAAAAACAGAGCATGTTTGTATATGTTGTTGATGCACTTACTAGAAGATTTAAACACAGACTGTTGACTTACATTTAAAAAGTGAAAAAGTAAATTATAATAACTGGCAAAAGTTACCTATGTATTTATTTGTAGAGGGATGGTTTGAACTTGTTTATACGGCAAGTTATATGCAAGTAGTGTTTCAATAAATGGGAAGATAATAAAATGAACAACACATAGATATTAGATTCCCATTATGTAAGATAATAAAATGCCTGCTAATGTAGAAAAACTATGAAGGGCCGAAAATAAAAAAAAATCAACATTTATCATTCTTTCCAGCATTGCGAAGGGCCGTTATGGACTGCCCTCCAGCACGCACTACAACTCCCCAATCCATGCAGTATGATGCCATTGGGGAAAACTGTGGAGCCAAATCTTGAAGTTGAGATTGGACTTTTGAGTGGACTCTCTGCTTCGGTGTTGTTGTGCTGCTATTGAAGTCAAAGGTCCTTCAGCTTTGCATTGCCTTCTTGCTGCTCACTATGAACTCCTCTTATGAAATGTGCAAAAAATATAAAAGGGGGAAAAAATACCATGTATGATTTTTGGCAGCATTGTGAATAGCTGTAACACCATGCTCACCAGCTGTTATAACAACACTATTGTCCATGCAATATGTGGCCATTCTTGAAAACTGTGGAGCCATATCTGTTGTAGTAGTCTGTACCTCTGAAGGGACTTTCTGGCCTGGAATTGTTGCTGCTGCCACTGATGTAGATCGTCCTCCAGCTTCTCTCTGCTTGATCGGCTGTTGGAGACGTTTACTATGATATGTTTTTAGATGATATAACATTAACGTCGTCCCACATGAGTCCAAAAAAAGTCTCCAGCCAAAATCTACTACCTGCTCACAATAAACTTCTGGAAAAGAAGATTGAAGAAGGAGGAGTGGTTTTATATTTACTATTCATTTTACTGAGCAGTATATTATCCAATGATGTTCCTTACTTTCACGGTCATGTGATGTTTGAGATTGTGCATTGCACTAGTTTGGCAACAGTTTTTAATTCCCCAAGAGTTTGGGTAACAATGGGTAGCTTGATGGGTGTTTGGTAATTATGTTCTATTTGTGATTTCAGATGTTTAGTTATTTTTTTAAACTGTTCTTTTTTATAAATGTGTTGTTAAAAGAAAGTTAAACAAAAATGTTACTAAACAGTTAGACTCAAACTTTGTGTAAAATATGTCTATATATCTGTTTTTCACTTTGCTATTTGTATTCCTGATTGCTGATGTCATTGCAACCTCTGGTGTTGCTGTATAGAAGGAAAATACATTTTTGATTTAGTTATTTCAACAAATGAATAAAAAGGGAAAAGGTAAATTAGTATCTTACTAAATAGCTACACTGAAACATCACGTAAAATATGTCTATATATGTGTTTTACACTTTGTTAAAAACACCCAGTATTTGTAGTCTGTCCTTGGCAATGGCACTCATAGAATCATACAGGCACTACCTGTGCAATCAAGGACGTCCTTTCTCCATTACTCTGCAAACGCTCCTCCTGGCATAGTACTAGTTAGGGGATGAAGTCTCTTTGGTTATTGAGGGTATTTGGGGACCAATTATCCCTCTTGTTACGTCCAGAACGTCCCACACAGTCAGTTTGCTAAGAGGTCTTCGGAGGCAACACCCCCTTTCTGCACCACTCTGCAAACACGTCTCCTGGCATACTACTGGTTGGGAAATAAAGTTGTCTTGGATGTGAAAGGACTTTGGGGACCATGAAGCCCTCCTGGTACTTTCTATAAGTCCTCTCAGCGGGATTTCTGAGAGCTGATCAGAGGCCCGTCCCCTTTCTACACTATTCTGCAAAGACCATTGCTATTTAAAAAACCATGGAAATTCACTGAACAAAATCAAAGGTTACAGGGAAGTTATAGTTAGGAATTAGCATTTAAAAAACCTTAGAAATTCACTGTAAACACCAGAGGTTACAGGGCTGTTATAGTTAGGAAATAGGATTTAAAATACCTTAGATATTCACTGAAAAAAACAAAGGTTACAGGGACGTTAAAGTTAGGCTGATATTTCACTCATACAAAACCAGAGAAATTCAGCAGTTATAGTTAGCTGAGCTAACTATAACTTGCGCCCCCACAATGCACTGCTTATGACCTCACATATTACATCATTCATGACATGGTCAGTAACATCACTCATGACATCTCATATTACATCACTCATGACATCTTCTATGACACCCCTGCAACATTTGCAATGTCATCAATGATGACAAAACCATGCATGCTTGTACTTATGCAGACATCTCTCTCCCTAACTCTTTTCAGCAGCACACATAGAAGTTACAAATCACCATTATGGGTTGTTTATGTACAGGACACCTTCCTGCACATGAACAATCAGTGCTACGGTAAACCTGAGGGTGCACTGCATTCTTGTGAATATGGCACATCCCTGAATTATTAAACTGACAGACCAAGGCGTTACAAATTTTGGAGCTACACCTCGCTCCACCAGTTTATTGTAAATATGCCCCTTAGTGAGCTAGCAGAACCACAAGTACTGTAATTGCTTTGACAGCAAATGGCAAACCATATGCCCCACAATTGTTTTGAAGGAACAACCTCAAAAAACTGTGGGATGTGGGGTTTCAATGATGTATCAAAATTCAAAATGTTGTAGGCAAAATAACCACATCAAAAGTATCTGTTTCACACTTGGCAGTATATCTGTTGGCTGATGAATTTCTTAGGACCACAAATGTGAACAGACCATCAAATATCAATGACTGTCACGCACTGAAAGTGCTGGATCAACTAATTTAACAAATATGTACTCTAGGTACATAAGTCACACTAAAAGAGCAAATTGCAGGTATACACCAGCCATTACAACATTAAAAGTCATATGATATACATTCATGATAAGGCACATTGACATTCTTTATCAATGTAATAAATTACTACATGCTTGTCGCAAGTTGCCTACATTTGCTGCATCTGACAATCAAAGTAATTGTCACACATTGCTTGCATAGGCCAATACCAAAGTCATATACTATTAACAAACCTAGGTCACATAGTGATGAAGGCAAGGTATCATAATGTAATTACCACAAACATCTCTACATACTTCTGATCAAGAAATGGTGTAAGAATCAAGGCCAATAAGTACTGAATCATCAACATTGAATTAACATTTTCTGACAGGAACTTTGCTGTACAGGTCTGCTGAACCAAGTAAGTCTTCCAAACATAATTAGGTCTCATATAGAAAAGAGCCACATTTCTATACCCATGTGTTAGGCTAAATTCATCCAGACAACTTTCCATGGTGAAAACAATACCTCAAGGATGATCAATCTAAACTAAAATATCCATGTCAGATGTCAAACAATGGAAACTCTAAATAAGCAACTGGACATGCAATTTCATAACAAACTATGTAAGGCCCTGGCATACCATGTAGGCAACCAAGCACATCATAGTTGAAATTAGGTCAAATGTATTTGTGAGTGTCAACTTACTGTCACTATTCCAACCCATAGATCTCAATGTGACTGCAAGAGACTCCCATCTAAATTGGGAGACATTTTACGCACATAGGGCCATATGTATCAAACTCCCCTTTTGCGAATCGCAAATTGCGATTCCTAGCGAATCGCAATTAGCGATTCGCAAAACCGAATGTAAATGAAAAGTCGCAAACTATTTGCAAATCGGTAAAATTCGCTAACGCATTAGCGATTAGCCAAATTGCGACTCCTATCAGCGAATCCGCAAAATAGCGATTCCTCAAAATAGCGAATTCGCTATTTGCGAATCCGCAAATAGCGAATCGGGGGTTGTGGTGCACCTTGATGACATCACAACCAGGAAGTGTGACTACCCATGCTGCACCTGAGTCACAGAAGCAGTGTGAGAGAGTAGGAGTGTAGGCAGAGGATTCACTGCAGTGCTACACAGATTGGAGAGAGTGGAGGCATGGCCAGCAAGGACCAGCAGCAGGGGAGACCAGCAGAAAGAGGAAGCACAAGTTCACAGAAAGTGAGCAGGAGGTCCTGATACAGGAGATGGTGGTGAGCCATGAGCTCCTGTTTGGGAAGAAGTCCCTGCACGTGCCAGAGACCCGCAAGAGGAGGATATGGGCTGACATACAGCGCAAAGTAAACGCTATTGGCGTCACGCATCGGAGCGTTAAAGACCTTCAGAAGCGCTGGTATGACATGCGCGCGCTTCCAAGGAGAAGGTTGCTGCCAGGTTGGAGGAGGCCAACAAGACCGGTGGTGGGTCCTCCACTGCCACCGCTTCAACACCACTTGAGGAGATGGTTGAGGGGACCCTGCTTCCGGAGAGTGTGATGGGCGTGGCAGACCTGGACAGCTCCGACCACCCACAACCAGGACAAGGTAAGAAGCATGCCATCACACCCCTGACACCTCCCTACTACCCACACACACCCAGGAGAGACCCAGGGGCACAACAAGACTATAGGTCCAGTGCAGGTACACAAACACACACAGCAATGCATTATGGGAGTTGTAGTTACATACACCTAACAGTGGAGCAGTGTCACCCATCCAGGCTCAAATAGTATGTGTGCATCATGGAAGGCAAAATACAGACAGACAGGACTCATGTCACTCCAAACAGTGTAATTTAATGCTCCACAAATGCAAGGCAGGACAGTAAATCAATGTGTGCATTTATGTCCACAGCACCATCAGAAACACAGGGAAGGATCAGTGGAGGGGAGGATGAATCCCCCAGCCCAGAGGCAACAGGGCAAGAGGAGGAGGAGGAAGAGGAAGAGGAGGGCAGCCCAGTCATCCTACCAACACGCCGCAGGCGGAGTGCAGTGCCACCATTGCCCCCGCTGGAGGAGGAAGGCCAGGACACCGATGGCGATGTCCAACCAGTCCGGGGACAGTCGGAGCCACAACCCCGTGCTCGAGCACGTGCCGTCACAACACCACCAGTTACATCCAGGCGCAGGGCACCACGTGCATCCACCAGTGCAGCAGACACAAGAGACGACACAGTCTTCCAAGGGCTGGAGGGCCAGATGTTAGAGGTCCAGCGCCTGCAGGCAAGGAACATGCGCATGATTCAGAGGCAGATCAGGGTTGGCTTCATGGGCCTGACGGGTGCCCTGGAGGCACTCTGTGCAGAACTCAGGGCGGACCGTGCTGCTAGGCACAGGGAGAGACAGCGCCTACACACCCGGCTGGACCTCTACACCAGGGCGGTTAACCGCCTTTCCACTGCGACCTCAGTGCTGTCAAGGCGCAGCATCAGCATGCAGCATGAGGTGGCACACTGCAGCCAGGACGTGGCCAGGGGTCTGGTGCAGGTGACATGTGCTGTGGATGAGCTGCGTGCAGCTGCCACTGCTGGCACAGGAGTCCTCACTCCAACGGACGAGGACGCCCAATCGAGCAGGAGCAGCATCACACCACCGCCCCCACCGGACAGGCGCCGTAGTGTGCGTCACGGCAGGGCTGCTGAGGCAGGTGAAGAGGGCACTGTGCACCCACGGCAGGGGGCTACAGGCCGTCAGCGCCGCAGTTGAGGTGGTCAGACTGAGGCATGGTCCTGGGTGCATCAACCCAGTGCACACAGACACTTGGTCAAGATGGCCATTGTGCAGGACATTGGACTATACATTGTGTGCCACACAGGCTGTGTGCTGATATTTAACCTGTGATGAAGGAAATTAAACACAGTCTGGCAATGGATATATAGCATTATGTCATTCTTTATTGCCTAAAAATAGTTGCGTGCAATCTCATCTCGCCTCTGGCGCCCAGCAGCTGCACCAATTACACCGGCTGGCATGCGTGCTTGAGCTGGCCCCTCCTCATCAGATGATTCCGATTCGGTGAGCTCAACTGGTGTGCCTTTCCTGGTGGCGATGTTGTGCAGCATGGCACACACTACCACTATCTTGCAACAAGTCTGGGGGCTGTACTGGAGTGCCCCTCCACTCTTATGTAGGCAGCGGAAGCGGCTCTTGAGTATTCCGAAGGTCCGCTCAATGGTGCATCTGGTTGCTATGTGGGCACTGTTGTACCTCCGCTCCCCAGCGTTGGCAGGATTCAGGTAGGGAGTAAGGATGTAGTCCCGGACCGCATACCCACTGTCACCTGTGGGGCGAGAGGAATATGGTTGAACACCGCCCTGCCACTGCTGTGCATTACTAGTATGTCCTACTTTCACATGCACTTACCTAGTAGGTATCCTCGCCAAACTCCCCACTTGTGAGTCGACGGTGTATCCCACTGTGGCGGAAGGTGAATGAGTCGTGGGTGCTGCCTGGGTACTTGGCGACGATGTCGGTGATGATGTGCTTGGCATCACACACCACCTGTATGTTCAGGGAATGGTAGGACTTGCGATTCCTGAACACATACTCGTTCTGGGAGGGGGGATATGGCGACATGTGTCCCATCGATGCATCCAATGACGTGGGGAAATTGTGCAATTTGATAAAAGTCCTGCTTGGTCTGGGCTAGTGCCTGTGGTGTGCTGGGGAAGTGGATGTGGTTGTGCAGCCTCTGTACCATGGCATCAAGGAACGCGTGGAAAAAGCGCGACAATGCACTCTGTGAGACCCCTCCTGCTGTGGCTATCACCCCTGAAAGCTCCCTGACGCCAAGAGGTGCAGTGAGCACAGGACCTGTATATGGGTGGGGATGGTGTGTGTCCTGCGTGTGGGGTGTTCAAGTATAGGTCTGAGCTCTGCTATCAATTCCAGGATGCTCTCTTCGTCCAGCCTGTAGTTTGTATGGATCTCCTCCTCAGTCCGCTGGAACAGGGTTATGCGTGCTCTAAAGATCCTTTCCTGGCGTCGCCTTCTCCGTGCAGCAGCTCTGAGTCGCAGCCTCCTGGCTATCACGTACAGCCCAGCCATCATGACAAACATCAGTTGCATTGTGGGCCTCTTTATTTAGCTTGCACATGGTTACCACCTGTTCATACTTGATGGTAATTGCGATTCTCTAATTTGCGAATTCCGTGAATTCGCAATTTGCGAATTGTTCATGCATTCCGTTTAGCGAAATCGCTAATTGCGGACTCTGCAATTGCGAGTTTCGCTATTTGTGTGTCACATTTTGCGAATTCGCTGATTTTTCGCAAATGCGTACGGATCGCTATTTTGCGACTCGCTATATTTGCGATTCGCAGATTAGCGATCGGGATGTGTCTCGTACATTGCGGGGCTGTATTTTGCGATCGCAAACACCGTTTTTTTGCGATTCGCAGTGTTTGCGATCGCAAAACAGCTTCATACATATGGCCCATAGTCCCCAATTTACATTAGGCAGATGCAAATAGATACATTTGTTAATCTTGCCAATCTTCTGTCTAAACACATTAACTCTCATGTTGATGTGTTGTATCCCTTACATGCTGTACAGTTTATAAAAATAATCAAACATTTAGCAACAAGCATATGTAAAACAATGTTTAACAATAACTATACATATCAGTGTCAAATTAACATTTGTTTCATGATACCTGCATAGAAATGAAACATAGGTAGTTATGTTGAAGGCACAAAGAATACAATCAGTGACTTATGATGTTGTCTATTTTCAGGTGACCAGGGATATGGTTTGCAGACATGGCTGATGATCCCATTCATTAATCCACTGACAGATGGGCAGAAGAAGTACAACACAGCTCTGTTGAAAACCCGCAATGTGGGGGGGCACATGTTTGGGGTACTCAAGTCCTGCTTTAGGTGCCTCAAAATTCAGGTGGCAGACTGCTCTATTCACCTGCCATGGTGTGCAAACTAACATTAGTCTGTGCAATTTTGTACAATATATCTGTAATGACCAATGTCCCATAAAATTATGAGGGGGAAATCCCACATGAGCATGAAAAGGCAGAAGACTCCGAGGGAGAGATCATCCACCAAATGGCAGGCTGGCGGAGATGGGACCAAAGTGTTGATAGTTTATTTACCCAGTAAAATGGAAATGAGTAGGGGTGGGCAGAACCCATGGAGGTTTACTCCGCAGAATTCTACAGAGTTACATAAAAACTCTGCGAGATTCTGTTTAGTTCAGCCCACCCTGAATCTTTAGGGCTTTCTTTTTGTCTACAAAAGGTCTCATACACATGGCAGTAGCTCTGCTTCTTGGCCGCGTGAGAAAGCCAGTGCTGCAGACAGACATGTGATAAACCAGCAAACAGGGCTCTCTGACTAACGAGAACAAGTCGGGACAGGCGGCCTGTGTCTGTGTAGTGTGTAGCTAACAGAGGCTGCCGGTGATGTACCAAGGATTGGTGCCACTGCCCCCATAGTACTACCACCTTAAAAAGAAGTGACTCCGACCCACCCTATTCGCCAGCTTGTGGCGCAGGCTCACCCAGTAGAGTGAGGGGATCCCCACAACGTGCAGCGCCGGGTCATGCAGCACCACGAAGTCGCTGAGCTCCATCTCCGGGCTCCGAGAGTGTTCGGCCAACGCCAAGTTCCCTTAGCGTGGTTCCCACAGAGATTACACAAACTAACGAAGCACGGAGCGGGGGCATGTGTGCAAGCAGGGAAAGAGCTGGGAGCGGTACAGTCAGTGTAAACAGAAAAGGGACTACAGAGACAAAGTCATAGTGCAAAGTGCCATACACTCTGAAAAGGGGCACTTCACACTGTTTGGTGACTGAAACAAGTGACCACAAGTTCAGGGGTGTTGTTGCAAGCAAGGAGAAGGACAGACTGACAGCTACTGAGAGGCGTCTGCAGCGCCTGTAAACAGGATGCACAGCCAGGCACTTGGACATGAAAGGGTGAATCATGCACTGCCCTCGGGCAGCAGAAAGTGGTAGCCTGGCAGGTTGTGGCACAGCAGCTAACAAACACCCCTAAAGCAAGAGATTTGCATGTCAATGCGCCCTATTGGGGGATAAAAAGCGATTCTTTCTCAAAACAAAAATGTTCAGTGCAAGTCGAAGGGAAAATCCATTAGTCAGTTCCCAAGTTAAATCTCACCGGCTGTTCCGAAACATTGCAGGCACTTAACAGTTAACACTAGACAGCGAATACAAGGTATACTTGATTCTGGTAAGCTGAGTAAAACTTTCCAGTAAAGGAAGGCAGTAGACATTTTTGTAAGGAGATCCTGTCCCTGACCACTTATAGCTGCGGAACAAAGGTTCTTACCTACTAGACAACAGAACCAGGCTATCTATGGTGCAAGGGCAAGCAAAAGCTAGACTCCTGTTTTCATGGAGTACCTTTGTGAATTTCTATAAGCCTTCGGAATTCAGTTTATCGGACGGATACAAGCAGGGGATGAAAGTCAATGTAAGAAGTACAAAAACTATATGCTAGCGGAAAAAAGAAATGATGGGGGAGAAAGCGGCAGTAAAAACACCCTATGCTCCCATATGAAAAGGGAGAGATAAAGTTACATTTCATCACATTGTATTTTTCAGTTCTTTCCTGCTGGCAGAAAGAAAGAAAAAATAACCAAGGACTGCAACTGTGTGCAGAAGGTGATGTCCAACAAGCAGTTGGTAATGGTGGGTATTGGAAAGTAGGTGCCTCTTAACTCTATAATCGAAGAAGGAGGGAATGGCCTCAGGTAGCTTAGAGGCAATTAAGTTGGGAACCAGACACAGAAGTCTAAAGCTGGCATAATTCTACATCTGGATAGATAATTAAATACTATTATCCTGTTTTGTCTACCTTACAATCTAGAATTTACTTCATTTATTTGATTAGTCTGTTTGCAATGCACAAAGCTTGAACAGTGCTTCAATTGATTCTTCTTTGTATTCCAGGAATACTTGCCTTTGATTAACTGGCTAGGGGCCTGCCCGACATGATCCAAGATCCAACCTGACATGTTGAAAGTCACTTTATGCTAAACAGGAAACACTGGCAAATACGACTTTAAGAGATTTAATTTCTATTTTATTCCAGCATGTTTTGTGCCAACTGCTGGAAGGGTCTTAAAAATACACTATTTATGAGAGACTGGTGCCCTCTAGTGTATGTGCCCTATTAATGAGCATTCGCTTTCTGGTAGACTAATGCCAAAAATACACGCCATATATCATTATTTAGTGCTGAATGATTAATTTCGCCGGTGGAGCGACTGAATTTATTAGTAATTCCCCGTTACACGGGTAATGCGGAATTACTAAATTCCTCCAATTCTGCCCACCCCTAGAAATTATGTGAATAAAGACAGAAACTACTCCAAATTCTCATCCAATGCATAATTCTTTTGAACTTTTCTGTGGTGTATGTGTGAACATTAATGTACCTATATAGTCACTCACATCTTGCCAGCTAGATGTAGGCCTCAACATATATAATTTGCGTTACGTAGCTGTTGATAAACATAGGGGCATATCTCCAACTCAGAATAAATCAACGCAGCAAGTCAACTGTCTTACTGGGTGTTAAATGTGGCACTCAGTGTATGATGAATCACAAATTTTCCAATAATTAAGTCCCTGAGGCAATCTTCAAATTGATGTGTGTTTCACATATTGACTAGCATGTAGAGAGACAGCATTTGCTGGTACATATGTTGTAGGAGACATCTATCATGGCCAAAGGTGTAAATATCAAAATGCCATTTGTTAAAAATATATTCATGCAGGTTTGGGGATCCACAAAACAGCACACATGTAATATCTTTCTAGGGCTGATTGATGTAAATACTACACTTGCCCACACTTGATACAATACACATTTACCATGCATTACACAGCAATGCAAGGAGGCTCAAATACACATAACAAAACATAATAAACTGCTGAAGTAGCAATACGTGGCATTTATCAGAAAAGTAAGACAAGGAAGATGTTTGCCAACCATCACATCCCGTTAGGAAGACACAGATGGGTAATGTATGAAGCGTGTATGTCAAAAAGCAAGCACAAATGGTTGTGGACATACACAATTTAATTAAATATGGTGCAATGGCAGTGTTGGGTAGGAAATTTCCCCTGCATGGTAACGGTTGTGTACCCCTGGCCTGAGTGTACAACTGTATTGTTGTGTGGCTCACTAATGCTGGTATATTACCATGGGGAACATTGAATATTTGTGTGTGTCATGACTTAGGCCTGTGTCATGGATTGCAATCTGGTTGGACCAAGAGGGCCACCTGAAGACCCATCATCATAGTTGTTGTATGCTACTGCCTTCGTCAGGAGTAAAATAGAGTGTGGGGGTAGCAGCATAGTGTGTAGTGATCAGTAGTAGTGAACATGACCGTTCATCCCTGGATCACTGCAGTGAGGCCTAAAGGCTCACTCACATCTTCTAAAGTTCTGCTGCTGTGTGTTTCACCCACCCCTGCCCAACATCACGCTGATCTGGAAGTGTACATGTGATAAAAGAATGTGCAGAATGCATGTGCCTGTGCAAGACATACACAACACATAGTTTGAAATGTGGAACCATGTCAACATGGTCAATGTGTGTGTGCTGGTAGTGTGTGTTCAAAGTGACACACTCTAGTACAGTACGAAGGAACTGTAGAACTGAACAGTGTGTGCAGACTGTGTGTGCTGCATGTCAGCATGCTGGTGGTAGCATGATACATGTGGATTACAGTACTGGTCACTGAACATGATGCAACTGTACACTGAGTGCAGACGTGCTTGCCACGCTACATAACATGGAGGACCTTGCGTTCCTTTGTGGGTAAGACATGGCTGCCTGGGGAAAACATGAGGATTAGAGGAATTCCACAAGATGGCGTTTGTTAGTCTAGCAAGCTGGGTGGAACATACACTGGAGTATGGGAGAGCCAGCCGGTCTATGTGCTTCCCTAAGAGATTGGGCTGAACAGGGAACCTAAAAGAGTGGGGCAGAGGGCCCAGGATCAACATTTTAATGCAGATGACATGGTTGTGGTTGACATCCAGGTGTGTACCCTGGTAACTCATATGAAAACTGATGTATGAGCAATCAGCTCTGGAGTCCTGTTTTTCTGTGCCGCTCTGCTGTCTGCTGTTTCCCTGGCTGGGTGATAAGGTCTGCACATGCATCCCTTTAACCCAGAGTGACTCCAAGGGCAATCTGCCTAGCCTCCTGTTATGAATTCTCAGGGACATTAAAGAATTTCAAGCATACTGCTTCAGCACCTGGACTTTGTCATCTGTCAGTCTCCCCTGCCAAGTGGTGCCACCCCGGTCCTGGATTCATGGAGGTAGGCCTAAGGAGTTTACTTTAGCAGAAGCCACGCTTCTTCTGTAGATACTGCAAATCATCTCTGTTGTGCAGGTCAGAATCAGTGCATTACCCTTGTTGTGCAGCTTCATTGCGTGGGGCTTAGCGTAGCTGCATAAGTGCAACTGCACAGTGCATCATGTAATGCACATTTCCACAGAAATGCGTCAGAAAAATCAATGCAAATGTTGAAAACCTGCTGGTTACAACCAGGAAATGATGCAATGGGTATGACAGGCTGCATACCAGGAAGTGTGAAAGTTACTTTCATTTTCTGTTACTATCTGTTGGTTGGAACTGGTTATAGTTGAAGTGGAGAGAGTGTTTTACAGAGAATTTGGCTGTTTGTGGTGTAGTCGGCTCTGGTCTGTCCCTGTTTTCTCTATATTGTGTACTTTTTATGTCTTTGTGATGTAATTTGTAATTGTATTTTTCTTTGTATTGTCGAGTGTTTGTCCTTTTTGGGGTTTTTGTCATTTAGGCCTAGTTTTTTGTTTAAGGGGTGTTATTTGTTGGTTTATGGTGTGGAGAAGGGATAGGGCCATGCCTGGGAAAAGCAGAGGCAAACATTATTCTTTTATCAATTGATTATCAAATTTTCATTGGAATATTGAGTGAAGAATCCAGAAACTGATGTCTGGTTACTCTCCAGTCAGCCGGTCTCTTCGATTCTTGGACCAATTTTCAGGAACCGTTCAGTGTATATACAGGTTATCTAAACATTGTATATTCCAGTGCACTTTACCTGTGAATGGAGAATTTGCAGCAGAAACTCCAAGGATAAACAATCAATGAGCCCTGAAGAAGTCCTTTTGGACAAAACGTGTTGGCTACAGTGGAATTCCAAAGAAGAAAATTAAATGTTTTAATGAAAGACTTTATGAATAAAGAATTATTTTTTTATTAAGAAAAAGATTCTGAGAGTCTGTGCATTTTGCTGTCCAAATCACTGGTGTTATTAATCTAGCTATCTTCACCCATAATTTTGTTGGGGTGTGGGTGCTGATTCACACATTTGTCCAATACCGGTATATTGTTTACACAACCTCAGTATTAACAAGGGAGCCTATTTGTGCCATTATTCACAACGCAACGCAGCTAGGCAGATTGCTGACCTGCCCTGCTTGAAAGAGTGAGTGCAGAAACAGTCCACATTTTACATATGATGACGTGTTCATACTTTCTGCCTACACTGATGAAACATTTGCTTATTAACACCCCTGCTGAGACCATTGCACAAAGTAGCAAGAGTGCCTGCATTTGCTGTAGCCATAAGTTGGCACCCCAACACAAACCAAGATATGTCATATTTGTTATCTTCTCTCACAATCCAGCCTTTCACGCAGCACAACACACCAAGCTGTCTTGCTGTACTATCTTGTATGCCATTTGTGTAATATTGTGCCCTAGAGGTCATATTTGATATACATCCACTTTCCAGGGCTATTGGAACCCCAACGTTTTGCCCGTTTGTTTGCTCATCTACCAAGGGGTCCAGGCAGCAACACCAGCGGGGCCGCTGACATCGCTGGGGTGGGACTCGGTCCCCCAGCAGGCTCTGTTCTCTGCGCAGCGCGGGAGGTGACGTCACTCTCCCGGTGCCTGAAAACCGGCAGTGCACACCCGCAGCGCGGGATACTTTCCAGGGCTATTGGAGTCCCAACGTTTTGCCTGTTTGTTTGCTCACCTACCAGGGGGTACAGGCAGCAACACCAGTGGGGCCGCTGACATCGCTGGGGTGGGAATTGGTCCCCCAGCAGGCTCTGTTCTCTGCGCGGCGCGGGAGGTGTCACCCTACCGGCGCCTGAAAACCATCAGAGCACACCCGCAGCGCGGGATACTTTCCAGGGCTACTGGAGCCCCAACGTTTTGCCCGTTTGTTTGCTCACCTACCAGGGGGTCCAGGCAGCAACACCAGCGGGGCCGCTGACATCGTTGGGGTGGGACTCGGTCCCCCAGCAGGCTCTGTTCTCCGCGCGGCACGGGAGGTGACGTCACCCTCCCGGCGCCTGAAAACCGGCAGAGCACACCCGCAGTGTGGGACACGCGCAGGCACACCCGGGCCAAGGGCGGGCCCATCTGCGCCCGTCCGCTACCGAACGAGGCTAGGCTGGGTCACCCCCCTTGGTTTTAGGACCAGGGTCTCTATACCTGGATATCTGCCCTATCGCACTTGATGAATATTATTGTGTTGGGGAACATTTAAGGAGAACATGACAGAATCCCAGTGAGGCGAGGATTTTAAGCGCCTAACAGAACGACAAAGCGATGAGACCCCACGATCGACTAATTACATTGTGCCAGTCCAATATAATACTGTTGAACCTTCTTATAGCACGTGTAGTAAGGAGGATTTGTAATCGGTAGTTGCCAACATTGAGTTACCCGAATTGATCCTCTTTAGAAGTACTTATATAACTTTCTTCCTTTTTAATGCTTTTTTAGGTTCTAATGGTTCAGCCAAACTGTGTTTGATCTTAATAATTGTACTTTTTAAACTCTAGTTTCTCTCGGAGAAGCTTTGGGAATATTTAGTGGCAATTTTTATTCTTATTTTTAACCTATTGTTTTAACTGTGAATTTTACATCTCGTATTTTCGCTTATTTGAACCCAACCCTTTGTACTTTTGCACTTGGCACTTTCGCACCTGACACTTTGAACTTAATTCATAGCACCTAGCACTTTGCACTTTGAAATCTTTTTATTGTGCACTGCGCTTTATAGTGAATCAAGTATCCTGCACTAGACACTTTGTTAGCCCTTTATCCTAAGATATTTTACGAGATTAAAAAAATGGTTAAACGCAAGCTACAAAAACCAGCAGCCGACACTCCACACACTACTATTGACTCTTTCCTAGTGCGTGCAGTTAGTGCGACTACTGATGAAATACATAGAACGGAACGCCGCCTATCCATGGGATCCGGCATGGTGGCAGAAGGGTTGGTTGGCGAGAGTAGTGGTTTAGTGCAGGAGGAAAATGTACAGTCAAGGGAACTTATTCATACCGAGCAACAAGGTACCCCAAGGACAGCTGAAAGTATATTAGGAGCACATATGCAGACTAATCCCCCACGATTGCATACACCTGATGGATCACCAATCCCGAAAAGAAAAAGAGGCTGTAAGAAGAGCCAGGTAACTGTGGGGAGTAATAAAATTAGGAAAGGACTGCCGCAGAATTTGACAGACCATATATTTGATGATATAAATGCCCAAGGCACCCCTATAAATTTATAAACTACACAAATTGTAGCTCTAGTGGCAACAAAAATCGAAGAATTACTAAAACCACTCTATCATAAATTAGAAAAACTGACTAGCGAAGTAACCAAGATTAGTGGTCAGCTAAAGAATACAAATGATAGTCTCAGGGAAATGAGGAATGTAACAAAGGGGAGTCCTATTGATCAGCCACCCCAGGCAATAGCTGCTACTGATAAGGCAATAAGTATGGCGAAAGGCAGAAACGCAGGCTGGGGCCAGCATGGCGCGGCATGCTTAGGGAGCAAAAAGGAAGGAACGAGTTAGTAAACCACCTCCATTTAAGTCAACAGACCCCGAATAACCAACCTTGCCAAAACAGAGGGGATGGGTCCGAGATAGATCGACCGACGACAAAACATACTAAGCTAAGAGAAAACAGGGCCCTTGAGTGAAGAGATGACGTCCCCATAAATTTACCACCAGAATGTTGCCCGTATGTTGCAGTTATGGTTAATGTCCCCCCGTTACAGCCGGGCCAAGGGGAGTCATACGATACCCTAAAAAATAAAATGGTCCACTGGCTAGATAAGAACTGTGGGTACCCAGTGTCTGGAGCAAGTCAGATACTCTTAACAAGAACAGTAAGCTGGATTGGCCCTTTAGCCAAGAGTCTCAAAGGAGACTGTATAATCATTAACTTCAGAAATCCAAGCTGGGCAAGAAACACCTTGGACAGAGCAGTTTTACCATTACGCTTCAAACAAAATGTGTCACTACAACCCCTTGGTTTTTCTACAGCCATTTAAGGCCTGCATATAACAAGGAAGTCGAAAAATGCCATTTCAGTATGATATCTGCCATGCCAACCTATTCCCAATATGTGTTACCTGTGTCAAACAGGTATCAAGCCCTGAGTACTTTACAAGAAAATGATTGACACAGGGCTGCCCGTTTATCCATTGTGGAGTATGTCTCTACTGGAGACGGGTTAAGTGAACACGGAGCCGGGGTACCAATTGCTAATAATTTATTACTAAATGCACCTTATGTCCTTTCAAACTCCAAAGGCTCATATGTAGAGACCCGACACATAAGTATGGATGAAGAAAGGAAATGTGAATGTTCCAGTGATAAGTTGGGGAAAATATTAGCAAATGGCTATACAATTGTCACGTGGAATATAGCCGGTCTATTAAGCAAAAAGGATTCACTAGGGTGGATAGATTTAATTAATGGTCATGAAATAATTTGTCTGCAAGAAACTTGGTATATTGATCATGTCTATATAGAAGGGTTTACTTCATATGGTTTACTGGCGGTGCCTTCCCCTGCAGGTAGAGCAAAAGGGGGGCTTTTGGTTCTTATGTCAAACAAACTACCAGTTGCTGTCAAAAGAGCGATCAAAATCGGAGAACACTCACAGATTTTATGGTTGTATTGTAAAGATGGTAGAGATGTGATCTTAGTCAATCACTATAATAATGTGTTTGATTCTACTCGTAGCAATGTTGTATCTGAATTAGACAAGGGGCTGGATAATCTGATAGCTACGATTAATACCAATTTTGTAATCATGTGGGTTGGTGATTTTAACACGCAAATATGCCCATTGTCTATGATCAAAGTCTGTGGGTATATGAGTGATGAAGGTGATGATTGTGTACACTTCCCACACAACAGCTATGGAGGAGCATTAAACACCATGATGGCGAAGTATGATCTTGAACTGTTACAGTGTGCCCGCAACTCTAATGGTGGTTTAATACCAACCTTTATAGGCAGGAACTCAACATCTGTTATAGATCATGTGTTAATTTCTACAAGTATCACCAATATGTGTTCTACACCAAGGATCGCCCAGCTAGCACTTAGCGACCATAATTGTATCATAATGTCAATACTGGCATGGGGCAAGAAAACTGTATTACAACAAGACACTATTGTTAATATTGCCCCTATTAGACCAAATGGAACGCAAATTAAATGGGAAGGGGTTGATCCGATAAAAGTATTACATGACATTGTTGTTAAATGCGGAGCAGAGATTTCGTACTGCCTTAAAGAGGATGCTAACGCCACCTTGATGTTAATTAATTTTGGTAAAATTAATAACATTATTGAAGGGATACTAACTATTCCACCTAGGAAACAAACAAAACAATGTAGGGGATGGTTCGATCATACGTGTACCCAGGCCTCTAAACAATTAAAACAAGCCCTTAATAATAAACCTAGGAACTCCGAACTAATTAAAAATGTACAACTTAATTACAAATTCGCTCTAAAAGCAAGGAAAAGAGAACTACAGGAGTCAGCGTGGGACAAATTATCATTGGCAGCAGACACAGCTAACAGTAAGCTATTATGGGAAACTGTTAATTTGCCGTATCTAAAAAGTGATTAATTCCCAGAATTACTATCTCACCTTAGCTGTGAAGCATGGGTGACACATTTTTCTAGTATTTTTAACCCATCTGAACATGAAGTATCTAGACCCCAAAACCCCACACAGAGTATGTGGCCTGTTATACCCCTAAACATTACACTTAATGAGGTTAAGGTTGGACTGGATGGAAGTAGGGGAGGGAAAGCTCCAGGGCCAGATGGGTTCCCAATAGATGTTTATAAAGTAGCTATAGATCTATGGGGGCCTGTCCTTACCAGAGTTTTTAATTCAGCAGTGACAGAGAGCACACCGCCTACATGGGGCCAATCTGTAATTATTCCCATTTTTAAAAAAGGGAATAAATCAGAAGCTAAAAATTACCGCCCCATTTCACTCTTAGATTCATCAGTAAAAGTGATGAGCAAAGTACTATTGGTAAGACTAGAAGAATGGGTGGCTGAGAGTGAGATCTTATCATCAGCTCAATATGGTTTTAGAAAAGGGTTGGGAACAATAGAACAATGCATTAATTTAGGGCTTTTAATAGGTAAATTCATGTGTGCAAAGCAGGGGAGTTTATATTTATGCTTTGCAGATCTCAGTAGTGCTTTTGATCTTGTCGATCACGCTGTTCTGTGGCCAACTTTGCTTAACCTTGGAGCTCCCAAACCCATTATTTTTTTCCTCGCAAGGTTATACGAGAGTTTGTCATGCAAAGTTCGGTATGGGCAACGTGGTGAGTATACCCCAAATTTTGAGGCTAAACGAGGCATCCACCAAGGCTGCGTTTTAGCACCACTGCTTTTTACATTATTTATAAATGAGGTTGATAAAGTCCTCCAGTTGGTGCAGGCGGATGCACCCCAAATAGCAGGGAGGCCTATACCGGTTCTGCTTTATGCAGACAAAGCTGTTCTTCTGTTCAGACCTTCGGTTGGTCTACAACGATTAATGAACAAGTTTAGTCGTTTTATCACCAGCAGGAAACTTTTAATTAATAAAACAAAAACTTTTACTATGATATGTGGCCTTAAACTTAAGAAACATAAAACCTTTTTTATTGATAGTACTAGAGTAGAAACTGTTAATAACTTCTGCTCTTTAGGAATAACCTTTTCAGGAAAATTGGACGCATGAACTAACCAACGTCCATTCAAAGATGCTAAAGAGTACACTTGGGTTCTTCTGATTTGCATCAAAACTAGGAGATCATCATATAAAGGCTATGACAGATATATATAGGGGTAGATGCGCTTCCATCGCTTTGTATGGTGCAGGGGTGTGGGGTCACAACTGTTGTTAGACTTTGCAACAAGAAGAAAATTCCTTTTTTAAACGTCTTTTATGTTTACCTTCCTCTGCGTCTACAGAGATACTGCATCAAGAAGTAGGAATATACTATTTAACACACTTGATTGCCATACTACCTTTAATGCTCTGGAGATCTATATGGGCCAAGGATGAAACTAAATTTACTCAAACAATTATCAAGGACTGTTTACAACTGGATAATAATCTACGTATCCCCTGGCTAAAATATATCGTCGATCTATATAATGAATTATTTAAGATTAAGATCTATGAAAATCCCGAGTACGTGTTAACCTTATCCAAACAGGAGATAAAGGATACTTTCTTGGCACATAAAAACGAGATTCGCATGAGGGTCGTAGGAAAGCAAACCACATATATATTTTACAAAACAATTGAGCTCAGAAGTGGTTTTCAAGACTATTTGTCTATAGTCACTAAGCCCTCACATCGTTTTGTATTGACAAGATTGAGATTAGGAATTGCACATCATCTGGTTGCTTTCCCTGTTATGAAATCGCGGCCAACGTTCCCATGCCCTTGCGATGAGTGATCAAAACAGAGCACCATGCACTTTTTGCTCCTATGTAACTTTTACCTGTATTTTAGATGTTTTTATTTAAAGCCACTTCTTAAAAAATACAATGTGAGAACAACCCATGCTGCTATGAAATTACTTGTTACCCTAAATGATCCAGGGATGTGTTTATGTTGTACATTCAAAAAGCAATTAACGTGAGAAAAAGCATTGTCTTTATCAACTGATTTTATTTGTAATTAACTGGATCGCTTATGTATGGCTGATTGTTGTTTTTAAGAAATCATGTTTACTTAATACTTGTTTTTGCTTTTCTGGTTGTTGTAGATACCGAATAAAGCTTGCTGAACTGAACTGATATACATCCACATAACTACATACGGCAAGAAACCTTACTGCACTGCATGAAAGGGGATAGGCATGTATATTCCATCATTTAATTTTGTCAGGGAAATTCTTTAGTTTCCTAGCACACACACAGTCATCGACAGACTCCACAACAGTAGACACTGAGAACCATCTCTGAAATGGATAGCCACCGTCACACTTGGAAATATGCAACAGCTCAAGCTCACTCCGTTTCCTCAGAACCCAAGGTGCTCATCTGCAGAGTACCGCAAATGTCTTCACTCTGCCCAATTCTCTTAAACTTTTACATTACTCCAATGGCAATCATCATTCAGACCTGGGGACTCTACATCATCTCTTACACTGTTGACACCCAGATGATACATTAACTCTCAGGAGACACCAACACCACAAACAGTTGATACATTATGAAATTGATCAACATGCCTAACTCTATGTGAGAGTAATGGCTCATACTCAACCTCACCAGACAGTAGTGATGATATTCTAAACCATGAACTCACCCTGGTTGACCACATGACTAGGTCCAAACCCCTCAACCTACAAACATCCCAGAAACCTGCCCATCATCCTGGACAGCTACCTCACCATGAGACTTCAAATTGCCACTATCACCTCCACCTCCTTTCACATAATTTGTATGGTCAGACATTTCTTCATATGGCTCCCTCCTGAAACCTGTGAGACCATCACCCAGGCCTACATCACATGTAGACTGTAGTACACCAATGCCCTCTACCACATAATCTCAGCACAGATGCTACACAAGAGGCAAAATATCCAACACACCACTGCCAGACTATTACTCAGCCTACATTGCGGCACACACATCACACCTCACCTCAGTAAAATACACTGTCTCCCCATTCAGACACACTAACAGTTCAAGATGCTCAGCCATACCTACAAAGCACAACACTACCAGGGACCCACCTATCTCACATACCATCTACTCTTCCACCAAACAATCACGGGCCTCCACTCTGCATCATTTGTACTCACCCCCACCTCTACCCCCAATATGCATATGAGCAAGACAGGAGGGAGAGTGGTCTCTTACATGGCAGGCAACACCTGTAAAAGACCTCTTCCAGCACCTCAGGACAGCTGTGTCAAATATGGATTTGTGCTAGTAACTGTACACCTGGCTCTTCAAGTGATCCTACTTGACGAGCATGCACATACTCAGCACCTTGTTACCCTCTCAGTTGACAAGTTGACCCTCTGTCAAACCACATTAAATTACCTTATACTTTTGCCTGCCTAGCCCCAATACAAGCACAATTGCATCATGGTGCAAAGGGGCCTGCATTGGCACTGGCATTTTTGCCAAGTTTCCAAGGTCTATGCATGATGTGCTGCTCTTGTCCAGAGTCTTTCCTTGTATTGTTAGACTTGTAGTCCTGGTCAATAATGTTGTACACTACACTACAAGTACCAGGATTCGAAGAAGAGCATGGACTGTGGAGGCACATCACACATGGACCTGAGAAACTTGCATGGCTGGACTGGACTGAATAATTTGTGACTGCCCAAGAAAATAACAGTTATGTGATTAATGTGTTAACATGTGAGACTTTCCTGCCCTTTCCCTTGCACACAGGGCAGAACAGTGCATCTAAGTGTCTTGCTGTGCTGCATGACAGCTTGAACCATATGGTCCCTTGTTTTCACTTACCCTGTAGTTCTTGTTGGTCCTCAACCACAGGACTATCCTGTCCTGACAGTCCTGCTACCAACTCTGTTCGGATGAGTGATGCCACCTATTTCTCCAATGGGCTCAACTGCTCCTGGACATCAGGCCCTCCGCTGGTCCTCATGGCTACCTTAAGGTTACTGGCCAGTTTTTCTTTGGTCCTGCGTTTGTAGTCGTGCCACCTCTTCTTGAACTCTTACACTTTTTGTTTCAGCAACACTGTTTATCTTGTCACTATGGTTTTCCAAATGGCATCTTTCTTTATTAATGGCAGTTATGAGGTGAAAAGAGAAGGTGTTCATTCTTTGCCACCTCACTGATTAGGATTTGGTTCTCCTCACTGAAATTAGATTTCCTCTTCCCCTGGGATGGTGTATGGTCATTTGGGTTGGGGTTGCTGCCCTCCTGGTTTGTAGATGGTCCTTCCATTTTCTCTGTGTTGAGAAGTTCTGTAGTTTGAATTCAGTTGCTTTTACAAGTTTCCCGCCACCATGGCGTGCCGTCCCATAAATATGGTGCATCCATGGCACAAGAAGATGCCAATCACAGTGCAGGTTTTTCTGACGCAACTCTGCCACAATGCAGCATTGCGTCAGAAGTCATAAATATGGCCCTCTGTTTGGAAAGTGTGAGGACAGCCTATATGTAATTTGTACTATTGTAATTGCTCCCTTTCTCTTGAACTTATGTTTTTTTGAGGTTTGAAAGGTTACTGACCTTGAAATTGTTTCAGCAGCGTAAGGCCTTGTCCCTGTTGTAATCTTGTTTATGTTAAATTAACAGTTATCAAGCTGTTGCTTCAAAATGTTGGACATATAATTAGCAACTCTTTAGCACTGACATGTTCAAGGTAGATCTCTATGCCAAACCTCAAAGGCATAAGCAATGCACAAATATATTGTTAGACCCTGCGGTTTCCGACTGGCTGGGACACATTGAAGCCAGTCAGAATCCACCGTTCTAGAAAGGATGAGTACGATGCACGTGTCCGATAACCTGTGCTCAACCTTGGGTAGCTTGGCACTGAGCAGTCAGGCTTATCCTCAGGGCCCAATTGTAAAGTATTGACACAACACCACCCTCGCAACACACTGCGTACACCACAAAAAGACTCCACACAGTATGTATAAAACACTGGTCTTTGTATTGCACACACACATCTAAAGTAACACGATATATACATTGAAATCAAAATGATCTGCACATTGAATATATACTCTACAGTTGAATGCAATTGTCAAACTTTCCCATTAGCAGCAGAACAGCATAACCATATATGCCCTATTCCAAAGTAATCAACAAACACAACATTCCGAATATGGCAAACCCCAACATTTACAATGGTCAAGAAATCACAGGTCTTTGATTATGCCTCATGATCCAGCCCCTCAGTAACTCAACTACACCAGCCAACTATACACATTGCCCCTGCTGGCGCCACATTGATTAGATTGATGGAACCACCTAACACAGAAAGAAACAGTTACTCAGTTTCATCCATCCGGATAAGACCTCCAGGCACCCTGTGGTACCTGATGAGGGTGGGATCACTATACCCCCATAGACAAAAGGTTGTGAACCAGGAAGCTGGTGCGCTCCCAAGTCTGGGGAAGTGCTTGCCCTGGGGCGGAGGTGTGAGCTGCCATAGCTTCTGACAGCGAGCTGCAGGTGCCCACAAGGTACAATGAAACCCCTCCGGCCCATCACGATGTTCTCCACAGCAAAGTACCTTGTGGCATGAGTCCAGGGAGAGGGAACCAGTGACCTCAGATGGAAGTCGCGATGTCAGACACTTTTGTCTTCCCAATGTGGAGGTCGAATACAGTCTCAGATCCCAGATCAACACCCCTCAACACCCCTCAAACACCACACCCTCCAAAGTTAGCACAGGTCCCTTGGTTGCAAGCATGGGTTCCTCAGGCTTTGAAAGCTTCCCCTGCACTCCTCGAACGCCTCACGTCCTGACACCTCAGGTGGGCTGCTGATCTTTACTCCTCTGCACAGTGTGATGATGGTGTACGTGAGGACGGTCCTTGGCCCAACCGACAATCACTTTCACCCGTTTCCACCGCACTTTGTGTGGTACTTATGATCTTGTGGAAACAGGGAGATCCTTTGTGTCCCTGGGATCTCATGGACAGGAGGCCAGCCAACTAGCCCTTGGAGAGTACTTAGGTACCCAGGCCACAACAGTTGGCACTTAGCTGCAAGTCAGCAATGTCCAGGCAAAATCCACCAAGTGATACCCCCTTTCCTAGAGCGCGAAAAGCTCCAGGCCACCACAAGTCTGTGGATAATCCAGTTGCAGTCCCTCCTGCCCTAATGATTCCTCATGTCGATGTCCCAGCATCAAACCAGTGTAGTATGGTTCCAAATCCAAAAGGGTCTCTAACTTCTGAAGCCAGAGCCCCAGTAGTTATACCCACGATGGCCTTTGAAGATGCAATCGGTTCAAAAGGCCAACTTGGAAATGCACGGGCCCTCTCTAAATTCTGTCCTGTCTGCCTTCCCACCCTGAGAGGTTAGATCACTATCTTTAGTGGTGCCAAGACCCTGCCCTTTGGAATGCAGGTTCCAATTCCACCCCCCCAGTAACGATCCCATAAAGGCCCCTCAGAGTCAGAGGTCTGCAGTTTACCTTGAGCCCTTCTATGAGGAATGCACAGATGTAGCTGTCCCCCCAGCACCCAGATAGAATTGGAGACAGGCTGGCAGGCACACAGAGCCCTGAGCATCGAAATGCCGAATTACTCAAAGTGACATTCCACACACAGAATGTTGAATTCATTTGCACTACTGAAGAGGATTCGCCTTTATGAACTCATCGATACCAAACACTATGCTGTTACTATTCTGCACATAGGGAATCCTGCTCAATAGCCTTTCCCTACATTCCCCCATGCTAATCCAATGCAAGAAGCAGGCCCCGTTGTACCGAACACACCATCCAGAGCCATTCATGACCCTTGCATGTAACGCACACAAGCACATTCCCCACATCTTCCCGAGACCGCACCTTGTCCCCAGGGAGAATTCCAATATAGCAAGAGACATGCAAAACTTTGGCACGTAGCTTGCCAAACCGAGTAACAGTAACCCATGCACACAGGCCCCACCAGGGCAAACCTGTGGCACGATCGATGAGTTACCTCCGTGGATGGAACAACCAGTGCTGAAGGCCCACGGAGGAGCATTCACGGTAAATGCCCTGGGTATATGTCTTACCCCTAGACAAGGGACTTACAGCTAACTCGAATCAGCCAATCCTGTATACACAGTTCACCAGTATGTATATGACAAGCACAGCGCATTGGCACTGAATGCCAGAGTCAAACGCGCTCAAAGTCCTAAGGCTTGCACCTAGATCAGAGCAAAACTGGGAAGGAGAAAAGCAAAAAGTCGTTGGAAATCACCCTAGGAAGGGCCATTTCCAAAATATATCTATATTGATCATCTCCAAACACCACCTGAAAACAAGTCCCCACTTTGTATAGGGGTAACAATAGACTGTATCATGGGAATAACAAGTAAACACCAGCATAACATAGAGTCGCTTCTACATAGAGCAACTTCAGTGCTTTCAGCCATTTCTGTCAGACAATCATCACACCACAATTGTGGCACAATAATGAGAGAAAACGATAAATGACTGCAACAGTCTATGTTTGGAACTGCATAAGAAATACATCTTGAAGAAAATATCAAAATATCAAATCTAGAGACGAACCTGCATCAGCTGTGGCTCTCCATTCAAATACCAAATACTAGGCACCTTCAAACTTCTTAGTATCAAACATAAATTTATCCATGGAGATTCCTCACAAAATTTCAAGGAGAAATCAGTAGCAGCTCAAAATCAACCACATGTTGCAACACCACCAGACTCTCATTCAAAAATCTTGCTTTTCAAACCTACGCTGTTAGGAGATCCTTCAGACTCCTGACCCCAAACACTTGGAACAGACTCCCTGAAGAACATGAAGTACCACATATTTTGGATCTGTACTTCCTGTGAGGGACATGTGCAGGAGCTGCCTTCTGAGCATTTTTGTGGTCCTATCATTGAGTCAGCTGCATGTGTTTGCCTATTTTCAAGACATCTCCTTGGGCTTAATTTGATGGGAACTTCACCTATATTGGAAACGATTGTTTTGAAACGATATGTGGTAACCTTAACAGTTTAACCAATAGGGTTCATTCTTAGCCATAGTTTTACAGCATTCTAAATGCAGCGTACTAAATGGCATAGATCATGATACAACACTAATTTCAATAAAACATGAGTGCTCACTAGGGAGACTGTTCACAAAGGCATTTTAGAGTATCTAAAGAAGTAGTTGTATAGTAGTTTTTTACATGCCTTTGTACTTGGTTTTATATAAGAAGAAAACAGATATCTAGATTTTAAATATGTCATGATGATTTTTAATAGGCGTTTTATAGAGTGAGTCTTGGAGCAATTAGACTTCACCAGTGTGCGAAAAAAAGTGTGAAAACAAATAAGCTTCAGTGGTTGCGTTTATGTGTCTGGCACCAGGTTGTTATGCTTTTTGGAAAATGTATGTTATTGTTTTGTACACGATCTATTTACTATGCTCAACATTAATGAGATTGCCTCGAACTACCACCATTCTGCATACTGATAAATAGACATGGAACCGTTCAGCATTAAACAGAGTTTATAAATAGTAATGGTGAACTAAGCAAATATTTATATGTTATGTGATTCTACCCAGACATTCCAAATGAATCTTTTAAACATTGGTAATAAAATGAGCATTTAAAACAGTTTTACAGTCTGCTGGAGAGTTAGTTTCAGCTTGTTTTATATTTAGAGGCTATAAACCATTAAATAATGCCGATTAAATGTGTGTGTGCAGATTGTGTTTGAGCGATATTCATAGCATATATGCAGAGTGGATTAAGCTATTGTCATAGTTGATTGTGGGAGGGGGCCATGATTCAGGAGAGGTGAAGCCTAAAAAACTGGAAAAAAACAAAAGTTAAAGTAACATTATAATTTGGTCAAATGTTCAGTAAAAATGTAGCATTTTAAACTCCAAAAACACAGATATTCACCAGTTATAGTTATCTCAAGCAACTATAACTCGCGCCCCGCCATGCACAGTTTTCTCATCAATAATTTAATTGCCAGTGTTGCAGTGATATTATTAATGATGTCATAGAAGATGTAATGAGTGATGTAATATGTGGGTTAATTACCAGTGCATGGCTAGGGCATGAGTTAGGACCAAGGACCCATAAACAAAACAGGAACAGGGCCACAAGGCCACCCTCCCTGAGTCTTCTCGGGCCCCGGGGACCCCAATCCCCAGTGGGTACCCCGGTGTCCATCCGGAGCACCCACAAACTAAACACTGGGGGCTGCGAGGGGAGCCCAGGGCCCCCAGCGGACCCAGAAGGTTGCTGGCATGATGCGGGAGCCAGCATTTCTTCTGCCTGGAGGAAAGAGCTATCTATGTTTGCTCATTCTGCGCAGGAGCAATATGGTGTTCTGTTTCCCTGCCTACAGCAGGGCAGACAGGGAAACAGAACAGAACAGAATTTCTTCTCTGAGCGAGCATGTGTAAGTCTACCGCCGGGTGGAAGTAGACTTGCATGTTTTCTCCCATTTGTTGGGAGATTTAAAAATGCTTCCACAGATGGGAACAAACACATTCCCATGCCCGTAATAGTGTGGGCAGGGAAACTAATGTGTCCTGGGGTTGGGCTCCCCGGGACACAGTAACTGAGCCGGCCTCATGAGATGGGGTCCCTGGAGACTTTTAAGACTCAGGGAGCAGGGCAGTGTGCCCCCCTCCGTTTAGCCTTAGTTTTGGACCCAGTGCATGGAGTCCCCAGGATCTACAAAGGTTTTTTTAACCAATCGGCCCTGGTGGATGGGGACCCCCAGGCTTTGCATGTACCTCTCCTCTTTTTAATCCATTTTAGCCAGGGATGGGGTCCCTGGCACCTAATTAGGCTCCAGAAGGGGGGCCACGAGCCCCCTCCCTTTTTTACCTCAGAGGTCCAGGGCCTCTCAGATGCTTTGGGAGGGGGCCACGTGCCACTCCTTAAAAGAAATACAAGCCTTGCCCCCACCCCAGGCCTTGGCTCAAACCAGCTTTTTTTTAAACAAGCATGGAACACACTTTTTTTTTTTAAATTGCCACAGATTTGCAGCAAAATTGAAAAAAATATATATTTTTGGCCCCAGGCGTGGTCCCTCTGGGACCCCACCACCAAGCCTATCCCTACCCTGCCCCGATGCCTATTTTTTTAGGACTCGGGACTTGGGGCTGAGTTTTGAGTCCAAAGATGGCTGCCACCACTTCCTGGTTGATATGGTTGCAACCAATCAGATCTCAGCAGGAGCTCTTGCGAGCCTGCAGAGCCTCTGCGGAGTGAAATATTCAATGTTTTTGAGCATTCATTTCTCAATAAATACTTAACAGATTTACACCAAATCACAAAAAGCACTCTTTCTGGACCAAGATCTAGCTTTCTGCCACATTTGGAGTAAATCCGTTCAGTGGTTTGGGCTGTAGCTGTGTTTAAAGTTCCTATAGAAAAATGAATGGGGAAAACACATTTTTAGACCACCGCCCTTTTTTCTCAGCCCCAGCTTGACAGATCACCCCGAATCTTTGCATGCGCAAACAAGTCCAAAAGTTTCACTTTTTGGAAAGTTTTGTGAAAATTCGTCAAATGACGCCAAAGTTCCACTTTGCCACTGGATTCAAGCTAGCCTTGCTGATGAGGGCTGTTAGCCCGAAACCGGTCCCAGGATGCTTGTTTCCGGTCCAGGGAAGACATGGCTTGGCAGTTCGGGCTGGACTGTTCCCATGAGGCACAGGGTCAAGACTGATTTGCATATAGCTGTGTCTGAACTGGGGTGGCAAAGTGAGCTAAAGAACGATGATGGATTCAACCCAGATCTGTGACTGGGGGTGAGTGTCTGAAAAGTTTCAGCGCTCCGTCCATCATCTCCTTGTGTTTGCTTTGTTCGCCCTAAGTTGGCAGGGTATGCCCAGACGTGGGTCCCTTGCTCACTTTGCCACTGGATTCAAGCTAGCCTGGCTGATGAGGTTGTTAGCCCGAAACCGGTCCCAGGATGCTTGTTTCCCGTCCAGGGAAAACATGGCTTGGCAGTTCGGGCTGGACTGTTCCCATGAGGCACAGGGTCAAGACTGATTTGCATATAGCTGCGTCTGAACTGGGGTGGCAAAGTGAGCTAAAGAACGATGATGGATTCAACCCAGATCTGTGACTGGGGGTGAGTGTCTGAAAAGTTTCAGCGCTCCGTCCATCATCTCCTTGTGTTTGCTTTGTTCGCCCTAAGTTGGCAGGGTATGCCCAGACGTGGGTCCCTTGCTCACTTTGCCACTGGATTCAAGCTAGCCTGGCTGATGAGGGCTGTTAGCCCAAAACCTGTCCCAGGATGCTTGTTTCCGGTCCAGGGAAGACATGGCTTGGCAGTTTGGGCTGGACTGTTCCCATGAGGCACAGGGTCAAGACTGATTTGCATATAGCTGTGTCTGAACTGGGGTGGCAAAGTGAGCTAAAGAACGATGATGGATTCAACCCAGATCTGTGACTGGGGGTGAGTGTCTGAAAAGTTTCAGCGCTCCGTCCATCATCTCCTTGTGTTTCCAAAGTTTTTAGCATCACAAAAAAGACATTTACTTTGGGAACATACATATATATATTCAGCCAAAAAAAGCAAAGGATAAAATAACACTACAGTTAGGAATTGTAATTATATCTTAGTTACATTGAAAATAAACCTTATAAATTCAATGAAAACACCAAAGATTAAAGGGGCCGTTATAGTTAGGTGAAAATATCAGTTAAAATACACAGTGTTCAACAAAAAAAAAACACTAAAATTCACTGGTTATAATTTTCTCAAGTAACTATAACTCATGGAATAAAGTAACTATGACTCACGCCACCATGCACAGTGTGTCATCAATTATGTCATTTCAGATATTGCAGTGATTTCATAGAACGTCATGAGTGATGTTGCATGGGAGGTAATTAGCAGTGCATGGCAAGGTGGATTTCTAGTTTAAAAAAAAATGTAAAGTAACATTTTATTACGATACATAAAGCCAATCCCATGCCTTCAGCCATGCATGAAGTGGGGTTGTCCACAGCGCCTGGCCCATGGCCAAGCCCTGTTTTCAGAACCCACTGGCAGCCAACCTCCCTGCCGTGCATAGCCTTTGGTCATGACTGGCATACAGTTGGCCGCAGGGCTGAAGGCCATGCACAGCGCAGGTTTTGTCACAGGGCCTGTTTCATGAAGATTCATCAAACTGCACCATAGTTATTAGAAAACCAAAATACTCTCCCTATAGATAGACAGATAGATAGCAGATTGCCTTCAAATAGGTTATATTATTAGTGAGCATGTGAGTAATTGATTACACTAAGTAACATCTTTGCGAAAAGTTGTAACACTATGTACACTATTTTGTGCCATCAGGCACAATATAGATTTGAATGATATGGTAAACTAGGAACCGGCCCTTAATCGAGCAATAATTCAGGATTGCCTAAAGTGTGGCATGTACATAAAATAGTGTGTCTTGGCCACGTCAAGTTGCAGCTAGACCCGTGGGGAGGCAAGATTGTTTTGCCAACCCTCATCTTATTACCTCCGTTTCGAAACTCCAATTAAAAAAAAAATCTCTTAAATGTTTTAATTGTGTGAAGAGAACAGGGGAGGCTAGCACAAAGCTTGTAGCCGATTATTTACCTCTGGTCACCAATGAAGGAATTGAACATTATATTTTGTGCCCTTTTAGCCATTCTAAAAAATTATATCTTTTAAGATTTGGCATTGCGCACTTTCTGGTGTCGTATTCTAGTAAAACATATCATGATACCCATCTGGATCCCTGTCCCTGCAATTGTAATTCATCGCAGAACTTGCTGCATTTTCTTTTTTCTGTCAGCTATATGACAATCTGCATAGGGAATTTATTTTAACACTCCGGAGGGTGCTGAATATTAGAAAATGCATGCCGGCCCTATTCCACCTTCGGCTACTCCAATCAGAATATATCTGCGAAATGATTTATAGATTTATTTCTGCTGCAATTCGTTTAAGGAGGCTAGTCGGAAAATAATTGCTCTGTTTCTTCTGTAAGATTATGTTTTAAATCTGATCTTTTTTACTTGCCTGAATAGGTCACTTGCAACTCTGGAGACTTTTAAATCTTTTCTGGCACTTTTTAAAAAGGCATCATGCACTTTGTAAAACTGCCTGTCTCTAAGGCCGCTTGCTGTGTTTGAGGTTTTTTTCGGCGCTGGCTAAAGGCACCATGCACTTTATAAAGGAAACTGAATGATTATCGTTTTAGTGTGTCTGATCTAGGACATCGAATCTTAAATGATTTGATCTGGGCAGCACTTGTTCTGATGTGTCCTCATGAATTTTAAAACGTGTTAAGCTGTTTTCTTTTGGGCTCTATGGTCAAAGGCACTACACACTTTATAAAGAAAAGAAACTGTTTACTTATAGGGTGAGGTGTCATGTTAAAACTTTTTTTGAACAAAACTGATTTATCTAAACATAACTAAATTGATTGTTATTTTATTGTGTCTGATCGAGGATTTCGAATTTTAAATGACTCGTTCCAGCGGACCTTGATGGGTCCTCGTGATTTTCAAGCATGTCAAGTTGTTTTCTCCTGAAACGCCTGTCTTGTCTTTTTTATCTGTGACTTTTATGGTTTGATAAAAACTGAATAAAGTTTTATTTGATTTGATTTGAGATCTGAATGAATTCCAGCGAACAATCCCATTACCCACCGACGAGACATTCCCAAATGGTACACCTACCAACCACTGACCATCATTCACTTTGTTAACATCATTATCTTTTATGAAGCATATGTGGAGATGTACCATGTCCACTATCAAACCCATTTCTAAAGCCATTGCTCAATCACAGATGCTGAAAGTAGGGCTGTGAGGTGGGTGCTGCAGCACCCCCAAAATCACCATACTGGAGTTAAAATATCTTGCAACATTTGCCTGCTTTCAAAGACAAAAGTCAAATGTTAAGCTATATCTTCTGACAAATTGCTGCTTATTCGTTTTACAACAAAATTGGTGCTTACTTTTCTTTGACTGCAAAGTGAAAGTATTTTGTACAAATTACCTAGGTGACAATATTTTTTGTGTACAGAATTGTGAAGGAAAGCCTGTAGGATGTCCATTGTTTTTCTAGCACACAACAACATTTAAATACCTGTAAATAACCTATACACATATTTCAAATTATATCAGCAATTAGGAAAACACAAATGAAGCACATTATTTGTAATTCTGAGGTCTGCTGGAAACAAAGAATTTAATAGGACCAAAAAAAGACACTTTTTGGTGATGCTCAAATTTCCATCAGGAATGGTGTGATGTGATCCTATTTCCTTTGGCCAAGAATTGGACTTGCTGCAGCTTATTCGATGTCCTAACGGGCCAGTGTGGAATCTCTGAGGACTTATAGCAGGGCATTGCCCCCATCCAGATGCAAAAGTACAAGCACTTAAAAAGCAGTTCTGAAGTCTGTTGGGAGGTGGTTTATCAGTAGGTGCAGGTAGGTACCTACAGCTAGTAATAACCATACAATCACAAATAAAGTCCAGTCAAGTCTCAATAGATTAATCCTTGCTCAATCCTTTGTAGCTTGGCTCACAAGCAGTCAGCCTTAACTTAGGAGTCAGGTGTGTAAAGCATTTAATATCACCAAAGCAGTAAATAAGTAAGACACAACACACAATAAAAGTGCAATACCAATTTATAATAATGGGAAATATTTTTATCTTTAAAATGACACCAAAATGACAAAACTCCAATGCAGGGAGCTTGAGACATGAATTTTTAAAGATTATAAGTAAAACTAGTGCTTAGAAGCAAATAGCGCTCATAGGTTTAAAAAGGTCGCGTTGGCCCGGGACAAAGTCAAGAGTTTAGGGACTTGCAAGAAGGTTGTCAGTACCAATTGTAATTACTTCTAATTACCATGTGCCTTTTAAACAGAGCACTGGCCCTGGGTCAGGTTAGCAGAGCTCAGAGCATAGTCAGAGTTAGAAAACCAGCATCTAGTAGAGCAAATGGGGGGCAAAAAGTAGTGGGATATATGGAAAAAGCCCTGTTTTCTCACAAAGTCGCTTTCTGAGATGAACGGTTCCCCTTTCTTTAGCAGAGAGAGAGTGGGTATCCAGCCATCTTTGTTTTTTTGGCAATATACTTTATGATAGTTGCATTGAGAGGAGCAAGCAAGAAAATAGAGGAAGTAGAAATGACAGCAATAAGGCAAATACTGTCAATACAGAGGGAGAAAAGTGGTTAAGAAAAAAGGGGATGAATTCATTAATGAATATTGGTTACTGAGTGAGTGATCCAGAAGGAGCAAGAGTCTATTACAACAAGAAGGAATTAATGAATATTGATTACGAGTGAGTGATCCTTTCCTAGGATCAAAGAGGGGAATGTGGAAGTGGAAAGTGTTGGTCCGGCTTCCAGTTAGGCCTTGACTTAGGAAAATTACTACGTTCCTTGCAGTATGATCCTTGCAGCTTGTAGTAGAGTAGGACAACAAAAGTACATGTACAGCAAGAGTAGGGGTATGTGCAAAGGTGTAGGATGTGATTAGAAGCAACCAACTGTACAGTAGCTTTGTGTACTGGCAAGGATAGCATTGAGCAAGGATGAGCAGAAGTTGAGGTTGGATCTCCTCCGAGTCAAGGAAGACCGTCACCCACGCACTCATAACCAGCAGACTGGACTACGGAAACGCCCTCTACGCCGGGATAGACAAATCTTTACTCCGCAAGCTCCAGACTATACAGAACACCGCAGCCAGACTCGTCTTTGGCATCCCCCGACACGAACACATCACCCAACACCTAGGGAACCTCCACTGGCTCCCCATCGAGAAAAGAGTCACCTTCAAGATACTCACCCACGCCTCCAAATGCCTCCACAACACCAGACCCCACTACCTCAATGAGAGAATCTCCTTCCACGTATCCAAAAGAAACCTCAGAACCGCCCTCGTCAAAACACCGCACATCCACAGAGCCAGAACAGGAGGAAGAGCCTTCTCCTACAACGCAGCCAAGACCTGGAACAAGCTCCCGATCAACATCAGATGCGCCCCCTCCCTGAACGCCTTCAGGAAGACGCTCAAGACCTGGCTGTTCGACTGAACGGAGCTGCTTACCCCTCCCCCCCAGTGCCTTGAGACCCTCACGGGTGAGTAGTGTGCTTACAATTCCCTTGATTGATTGATTGATTGATTGATTGAACAACGGTCTAGGGAAATAGGGAAGAAAGAAGCCTTGCAGTTTAACAGAAAGGCCCTTTCCAAGTACATAGGGTCAGATAGACAAGTCATAGATTTGGTTGAGATACATTTATTTCTAGTGTGGAAAGGAGATATCACAACAGCCAAATCATTCCTATGTGAACTAGGTAGGAACAATATAAATATAAGCTTTACAAATGCAATGAGTTACACCAGTGGTACATATCTTGATGTGTGCTAAGATGTAATCGGCGGTAAGATGACAATGAGACTGTACAGGAAAGAAACAGCAAGCAATAGCTATCTTCATGTCACCAGTAATCATCCCAATTGCCTTAAATGGAGCATACCTTATGGGGTAATACAGAGTGCTCAGAGAATCTGTAGCCCAAATAAGGCGTAGAAAAATGAAAAGTAAATCAAGTTAAGAAGATTTAGAGAGAGAGGTTAGCATTTTCAAGTGATTTTGAAAGCTGCCACCAGTGCTGATAATGTGAGGAGAGAAAGACTTCTGGTGCCCAAAAACAAGAAAAAAATAGATGATGTCAATTCCAATCCATTAAGGTTCATTACAACATACAGTAGGGAATGGGTTAGGATTAATCCGACCCTTGGTAAAAGATGGAACATTCTATGTCCTGAGGAAATATGCGTTAAAAAAATTGGGGGCAATATCTCAATATCATTGAAAGAAAGACCAGTTGGTAAACAGAGATGAATAATGTTAGGATGCTCCCTAGTTAGGCAAGAAGGCAGGATATTGTTGATTTCTTCATTGCAAAACATGTAAGAATAACAGGAATGTAAACCAAATTGGTATAGGGCATACAATGAAAAAATGAAAACCAAGATGCATATGTGTTGCTATACACCTTAGGCATATATACTGCTATACACCTTGTACAGTGGATGTTCTAAAAGAGCCCCGTAGAAAGTGGTTTGTAGGGAGTTCGATATTTCTGGTAAAGAAGAAGATCCTCAAACACAGATAAAAAAATCACAAAAAAGAAAGTTATTCTGCAGCCAGGCATTTCAAGGAGCTTCACAGCAGTGGTTGCGATGAAATAACATAGGGCCTGATTTATATGTTGGTGGAGAGGGAAGTACGTCGCAACAGTAACGGAGTTCCTTCTCCGCTAACACCTTGGTCAGCTTGCCTGATTTAACTGTAGGTGGAACTTAAGTATGGCCATGGTGGAGATTACTCCGTCACAGCTGTGACCAAACATTTTAGACGGCTGGACAGAGTAAGGGCTGTCGGAAAATTCGCTATATGTCTGTTTGCCCAATTGGTATCGGCGGACATATAGCCTCTTTTTTATGTCTGGGGATAGAAAAATTAAAAATGCCCCGTTTGCAATGGGAGATGGCTCTCGTGGCAAGGGGGGTATTATCTTTTGAGTGTCAAAAAGAAAATCCCACTTCAGAATTTTTGTTTTGAAAATAAAAAGAAAACTGTTTGGTGCAGGGTTCCGTCTTGTTGCCAGAGGCCTGCACCAAACAGCGAAATGAATTGACAGGAACGGCCGTCACCGATTTTCCTGCCAATGCTTTATAAATAAGGCTCCCTGTTTTCCGTTTTAATGGACTTTTACATATAAATGCAAACAGAAAACTTTTTTTTCTTTGTCTGTATTCATATATAAAAATGGAAAAATACTGACAAACCAAATGCTCCTGCTGCCTCTGTGCTCCTCTGTAAAATTTGTATCTGAGGAGCACAGGGGCTGTGGAAAGAAATATGAGACTGCTGCCATCAAACTGCCGCTCTGGAGAGGAGTGAATAAGTGCACCCGGGAGCGCTGTGTCTGCAAAATGAGAGTTTATATAGTCAGTGCTTCATTTTTTGGGCAAACCAAAATTACTATGTAAAACATTTAGTAAACGCAAATGGCCCTTTAAAAATATATGTCTTAATCAGCATTTATGCACAAAGTATCTGGTCTCTGCCATGAAGTGATTGGACAGACCATTAAAATCATAGAAACCTTGTTGAAAAATGCTAATTCTGCTTCATTAAAAACCTGTGACTCTTGCCCACTATGGATAGATGCAGTCCTGTGACTTTTGAATTTTGGTATCTCTTGCTGCACCAGTGTTCACATCCAGTTCCGTGCGTATCTTGAAGGTGACCCATATTAATCTAGTGAAAAGGCCCCTCATCGCGGTGCTCACGCAAAAACTTGTCTACAGACAGCAGCAGCCCTTTCACAAAGACAAGCTTCAAAATCAAACAAACAGGTACCTGCCAAAAGGTTTGTTCATGTTTGGGTCGTCAGGAAGTAGTCTGTGTTCTAATGGCTGGAGGGAGGGCCTCCCAAAGTCTGGGCCCTGGAACTTCAAGACTCTCTGAATGTTTATGTCTTCAATCAGACACTCAGTGATGGCTGATAAAATGCAAGTTAAGGTGGGAGTAATACTTTGACTTTTTACCAGACAGCTGCGCAAACGAGACCTAGTCAAAAACACTAATTCACGCATCTTTTCTGAGAGGACCGGGAAGAAATTTTTTCCCAATATGTAAAGCGCACTTAGCATGGGCTCCAATTTGAAAAACAGTTACAACAACCTATAACAACCAAGTGCAAGAATGTGTATGTCTATTTAAATAAATGTGGAAAAATACTAGCTGCAGCTCCTTCTTTTGCTTGCGACAAAAATAAATGTGGTTAGATACAGATAAAATGACCAAAAAATAAATATGGATAAATATAGACAGATATGTTAAAAAAATAAATACCATAAAACTGGGAGCCCTATTATTTATAAATCTGGTGGCTGGTATCTATTCCTGGGCGATGGAGTGGTCGCCCGCACGGATATAAATGAGGCCCTTATTTTAGTGTTGATACTGTAGAAATACATGAACGGGTGGAGACAGAGAACTTAAAGTGAGGAATATGAAGCCCTAATGTATTCTGGTATTTGATACACAGCAGCAAAGGGCTCTAGACAGTGACAAGGAGTTCCACATACATTTGGTTTAGGTCACTAATGTACCATTTCCCCCCACAATATATATTATGTATCAAACCCTGAGTTTTCTCTTAATAAAAGGCATCAAAAATGGTGTGAATGAATGAAACAATTGTGGAATAACAGCATGAAGTTTTATATAAAGGAATGATTCAGTTGGGGTATGAATATCGAAGATTACCCATTTCGGCAGGATGGATCAAGTATGGTAACAGTTTGTTATCTGGCATTGCAATTACCGAAGTTGCTCACTAGAACATTAACTATAGTAAAATTGATATCATATTTGTATGAGTGGTATGACTTGTCTTAATTTAATTCACTATGAAATACAGTGAGAATGACCCATTTGGGCCAGATGCAGTATGGATACTCTCATATTGTAAACTGCTTAGCTTAATCAGGAAGCAGCTGACAATTTGTGTTCCAGACGCTTCCACTATGATAAGTCGCACACTTATGTATCTCACCAAGTAACTTTGCCAGAATACAAAGATTGAAGTACCACTTAACACACAATGTACTCTTATCTAAATATGTGACTTTGTAATGGTCGGTGATAAGACATGTATTGTTTTTGTACTTGTTTTCCTTGATGTTACATGAATTAAGTTTGCATAAAGATTGTGGACATACTATGCCCCATAGCTACAGTTTGTCTTGAGAAAGACGTATATGGGTCGAAAAACATGTACTGTGACCATGTCCTAATTAAAATCTTTTAACCTTTCCAAGGAGTGACTCATTTTTCCTTTGATGGCAAAAGAAGTTTGTTGTATTTAAATTAAGTGTGGGTGTGTTTGTGTGTGTGTATGTGTGTGTGAAAAATGTATATAATGAATAACAAATTATTTTATTATTCTAAAAATTAATGCAATGCTATAATATGTGTATTTATAAAACACACTATCACCCAGAGGGTATGATAGCGCTTAATTAATTACTAACTAAACGAAGAAATAATAACTCAATTAAAAAATACAGTACATTTTAAACCTTTATTAAACATGTAATAATAATTTAACTGTATCAAAATCATAATTATTTAACAAAACGCACTACTTATTAAGTAATAATAAAAATGATAGTAAGGGTGTGATTTTATTTTAAAATTATTGTTTAAAAATTATTATTTATAAATTAAATTAATATATTTAAATGAATGAATCATTTAATAAACATTTAATTTGATGATGAATGTGCTGTAACAGTTTCTTAGTTCTAGGCTAAAAATAAATATTTAAAATGCATTTACATGTTACTGTAAATTATATTTTACACATTACATTAACATATGTAATAATAAACTTTAATGAACTTCCCTGTACATTCATATAAGAAGCTCTCCGCCACAGTGGCAGAGATCTCCACCTACGTATGCAAGTAGTAACTTTACACTTGTAAATCCTGCTCCTGCCCCCTGATCCGAGGGGATTGAGTCATGTAAATCTACACTTAGGTGTAAATCTGCACTGTGAAATGGTGTACAGCAAAAAAGTATAGAGTTACACCTAGGTGTAGTAGAAAATATGCACGAGTAAATATGCATGTGTATATTTACCTTTGTGAATAGGCCTCACTTGTGCATTTTTTTACTTTTGTGTAATGCTTCCAGTGGCACTATAGTGATAATTCTTGACATTTTGTATGAAGTCTGACCATCTAGCCCTGTTGTAATATGTGTCCTAGCATAATGGTCGCAATTGTTTATTTAATTTGCTCATTCTTGACATAATGGTGCCCAGCCCAGTTGAGATGTTTGCACTGGCATAACATTGCAAATTCTTCATACTTCTATAACATTATTCCTGCTAAGTGCACCCTCAGTCTGGACTCACAAGTTAACCACACATCAATTCAGACACTTTTTCAGCCGTTCATCTGAGCACTCATCCATTGATTCATGAATTTGGCCTCACAAATTGGTCTGATACCGACAACATACAACATCCTGAAAGAATCATGCTATTACAAGACAAAAGCAATATAGCCCTAAAGCCTGACATCTCAAAGAGGATCAAAGAAAAGAGAAACTTTACGATCTGCAATTTGCCTTGAACTAAAAAAATGAGGGAAGAACTTCCATGAGGAACAAAGTATATATACTTTTAACTGATAAACTAGGGGACTCAGCAATTAAAATGAGGGATCTCCAGATCTTGAGATGATACATGAGCAGTACATAGCATTTTAGTTGGCACTGGATCTTCAAACTCAATAGAGTTTATGTGTAAATCCAAACCTTTGGCAAATGCATTCTCACCGGCCAGTATTGTGCTAAACTTGCCTGCTTTAGGACAAGTCTATGACGCTGCACCCCTAAGCTGTAAGAAACCAGGCCAGGGGCATAAAGAGATTCCATCCACTAAGGCATTTTATGGTGAAAATCATTCCAATATGTGCAGCAAATGGAAAACACTGATCCTTGAGCCCCAGAATGAACAAACAGTATTACCCAAAATTGATCAACAAAAGAAAACAAATGAACTGGCAATATGTGGTCTGATGAGTGGGTACGGAAGGATCAGTGCGCACCAGATGGAAGCACCCACATTAGTAAATCAAATCAAAACAACTTTATTCAGCTTTTGGATTAAAAACCATAAAAGTCCAAATTACAGTAAAATAGGAACTCCCATCCGAAAATCATTAATCAAAAGTTGCCATTCATTATAAAATACATTCTCAAAAAAGCACATAAAAACATATCCCCATGATATCTAGGTCGGAAAATAATCACACCGTCTGGCCAACTGCATACATGAGATTTAGTCACAGCTTGATCGAAGCCTGACTGCAGCCTTTAGAAAGCTAAGAACATGCCATAAAGTGGACCCTGAGAGCATAGCTAAAAAGATAAAAGCGGGGCGCACTTGCATAAAATTTGCTTGTTTTAAAACAGGGATTATAAAGTTTTTCCTTGGCACCTCATAGAAGTTACAAAACATAAAAAAATGAATCATTACCTGGGGTGATTTGCCATCGCAACTACATGGCAGCAGGGTCTCATCTTTTCTGCACCCCCGTGGGTGAGCAAGGAGAAGACGAAAGGAATCAAAACGAAACCTAGTTAATAAAAAACGATCATACGTATTGCGAAGCCCTAAAAGATACGGTTCTGTTGTGTGTACGGTTTTAAGGATGACATATTTGCGTACACTGGGCTTCATTAACTCACACTCCTCCCTGTTCACCAACCGCTGTCTAAAAAAGGTCTCCTTGGCCCGGAGAAGATCTTTTCTTACTATTGAGTCCGGGTTACTATAGAGGTCCGCCCTACCTAGAGTCCTGTATTCCTCCCGAATATATTTTAACCAGGGAATGTGATGAGCATGGTCCAAAGTCATGCAATCCCTTAGGATCTCTCTGTTTAGGGCAGACCCCTTGTTCGTTCAGACTTTGAGCCAATAAGAAAGGGGGTGAAACGCCAACATATTAGTCACATAAGGCATACCCAATTCCTCATGTACAGTAAAAGAGGGAATTCCCTGTGGAACACATAGAAGGCGCCACATAAACCCATTTTCTACTCTTTGTAGCTCCTCATGCGAGGTATAGCCCCAAATTTCACTTCCATAAGAGACCTGAGTTAGACATTTGGCCCTATAAATCTCCAAGAGTGCCCCTACAGGTTTACTGCCTAACCGTGAGGCAAAGTTAAAAATTGCTGCGTTACTCCTTAAAAATCTCCCTTTTTTATTTCACAAGGGGCCCCAGTTAAGTTTGGCGTCCATCATAACCTCCAAGTACGAAAAAGCACTAGTCTTGGGGACATGGGTAACCCCGACCCTAAAGTTAAAATCCTTTTTAGAACTTGGCCACAACTGCATCACATAAGACTTGGAGTTGTTGACCAACATGTCCCGATCCTCCATAAACTCTACAAAGGAATTAAGTAAAATTTGCAGCCCCCTCGCGGTCCAAACCATAAGGACCGCGTCATCTGCATATCATAATACAGGCAGACCCCTCTGTCCCACCTGGGGGAAGTGTTCCTGAGTGTCAACTAACACTTTCTCCAAGCTATTTATATATAAATTAAATAAAAACGGGGCCAAGATACATCCCTGTCGGACCCCTCTCTGAATGGGAAACTGTCGGGTAACCTTACAGTCTCTCGTGTACCGCACCTCTGCTCTAGTGTCCCTATGCAGCTCTCGTAAGAATAAAACAATATCCTTATCTACGCCCATGAGCAACAAAGTCTCCCATAACTTATTTCTATTTACACGATCAAAGGCAGAGGATAAATCCATGAACGCCAAATACATTCTGCCTGATCGAGCAATAGAATATTTACTGACCATCATATATAAGTTCAGGCATTGATCGACTGTCGACCTCCCCGGGCGAAAACCAAATTGGATATCCGATAAAATGTTGTTATCATTTGCCCAGCTTGACAACCTATCCAACAGGATGCGTCCCACCACCTTTACGGAAGAGTCAAGCAGCGATATGGGCCTGTAACAGATGGTACTGACCCTGTTTCCCTTTTTAAACACTGGGACTATGGTAGATAAGGCCCATGTACTAGGTGGAGCATCCCTGATTGCTGCATTCATGACAGTAGTGAGGATAGGTACCCATAGTTGTGGGTTAGATATATAAAGGTCCGGGGGGATTCCGTCAGGGCCTGGGGCCTTATTCCTTGATAGGCCTATAATACCTTTACTGACTTCCTCTGCTGTGATGACCAGGGCTGACCTCTCTCCACCACTGGGTCTGCTAGTTTCAGATGGGCTGCTAAACATTTCCTGAAAGTGGTTCACCCATTCCTCTTCTGTGATGTGAGCATCAAGAACCTGTGCGTGTTCACCCACATTAGTATCTTCCAATCGCATTCCCCTGGGTTGCCCCACACCCGTGCCCTAACACTGCCCTTTTGTAAGGTGTTACCTGCTGGGCGGATGGAGGGGTAGCTACATGACCACCTATAAGATGTTCGGGAGAGCGGTGGGTGGCAGTGGGGTCTCCGCCCTTCTACTGTCATAGTTTACTTTAACTCATGGCTGCATTTATGAAACTGTATAGGATTGCAAGTACTTTTTGGATGTTGGAATTTCTTGTTGACTGTTTAGCATAATGTATGAATCTGATTTCACTGTTGATGGGGCTTTGTCTAGTGTATCACCTGTCTACTATTGTATTACAAATGCCATCATACAGACGTCAGGTTCCTTCTGTGGAAATGTAACTACTGGGCAATAGGCCCATGTTGGCACTAACACCTAATGCTTGGCATGTCTTATAGGTTCCTTGGGGTATACCAGCTACTGTGACTGAAGTATGATATGGGCACAGCATGTAAATCACAATATCCTACTTATAACGTATGTCTTTACATTCTCTACTGAATTCTGTTAAACCCGTTCCTTGTTCTGCCTAATGCATGCATGAAAATATGAAAACGTAAATAAACAGATTCAAACAAAAAAAAATGAGCTCGAAAAAGAAATACCCAAGCATAAGCAAGTTAGGAAAAACCGATTGACTAGTAAACAACCTACGGGTGGCAGGGAACTCAAACCACCAGGTGGAAAATAAACACTGTGATCATTTCCTGGAATGTGGCTGGTATCCCTCAAAAAGCAGATGATACCAACTTTGTGAATGTTCTAATTTCTCAAGATGTCATAATTCTACAAAACACATGGACGTCGATCCTCCCTGGATATAATAACCATTCTAAATGCCCTACTAAGCTGGCTAAAACAAGGTACAGTGGTGGCTTGCAGATAACGTGCAGGACCGACATTTGCATAGCAACCAAAGAATGGATAACCTGCATGATAACCTGCAAATTTGTGACACTAAACTATTTGAAAAAACTACATTAAGAAAAATACATGCATATGTGTGAGAAACTGGGTTTCTGGTTGAGGGGGATGAAGACCTACACAAACAGAAACCACAATTCTTGTCAGGGTGGTCACAAGTAAACCCCAAATTAACATATGCTCAACCCTCTGGTAGCTTGACACAGACCAGTGAGTTTTAACTTAGAGGCAATGTGTAAAGTATTTGCGCAGCACTTCATACAGTAATGTCAAAACACAACACAAGAAGAATCCCATACCAAATTAGAAAAATAGAGTCAATTTTAATAAATACACCAAGACCAAAACACATATTATCCAATCAATAGAACCGGAGATATGCAAGTTTAAAGATAGCACCAACTGTGGTTAAAAGTCACAAATTCAGGCCGACCATGATGGAATGCGGGGCGACTACACAGACCCACTTAGAGCCGCTGAACACAGTCCCTTAATCCTGGTTGCAAATAGTCCCGCTTTGAGGATGCATCGCACAGCAGAGGCGATGCGAGGTCTGGGGAGGAGATGTGTCGTGTAGCGGTGGTTCCGATGGGCTGCGTTGGGAGAGACAATGTCCTTGCGTGGAGATGCCTTACACAGCAGTGGTTCCAATGGGCTATGATGGCGTTGTAAATTCCTTGCGTCGAGGTAGTCCGTGCAGCAGAGGCAGTGCATCGGTTCTGAGGGCGATGCGTCAAGCAGCAGAGGCGATTCACCAGTTCTTCAGCAGATGCGCCATGGAGGAGATGCGTTGGTTCTGCTAAATTCACAGATGAGCTGGAACAGCACCTTCAAGCCCACTTTCAAGGGCCCAGTCTAGGTGCTGGGTTTAAGGTTGTTGGAATTCTGTTCTGTCCCTGAGGCTTTTGAATAGGAGGCCAGCCAGCTAGCCCTTGGAGTAACTCTGGGGTCTTGGGATTAGAGATGCAGGTTCAGTGCTTCTCACCTAGGCAAGAAGGCAGCAGGGCAGGAGGTAAGCCCGGCAGGGCAGCAGTTTTTATGGGCAGTAAGCCAGCAGAGTGGCAGTCCTTTAAGCAGCACAGCCATCCTTCTTCCTGGCAGAGTCCACAGGTCCAAAAGTGTACTGAAGAGTTGGGTCTAAGCATCCAATATTTATACTTGGTGCACACTTTGAAGTAGAGGAAGCTTCTAGAGGTTTCCACTCCCTCAGAGGTGTCAGGGATTCCCTTTCTCCCCGTCCTCCAGCTTATCTAGAGTAACAAAAGACTAGTGACAAACCCTTTTTGATAGTGCTCAGGCAGAGTAGTGTAGTAGGTCACTCTTGTTAACACAGAGAGGCCCATCTTGTGAACACCTCACTTCCTGTTGTCTCATGGTCCAGGAACAATACACAAGGACCAACTGCCAACTACACTTAGTTAGTTGACCCAGGAACAGGGTGCAGGCACCAAATGGTTAGGACAAGAACTTTTCTAAAAGTGGCATTTTCAGGATTGTGACCAAAAATCTGACTTTACCATTAAAGAGGATTTTTAATTACAATTTCATAGATACCAAACATGAAATGCTTATCTGTCCCCAATCAAAAGTTAGCAAGTATTAAATGTAATAAGGCAACTCAATGTAATCTTATGGAACAGATAGGTCTCACAGTAGTTAAAAAAGAATTAGGAATGTTTCACTACCAGGACATGTCAAACTTAAAAGTACATGTCCAACCTTTTAATTACAATGCAGCCTGCCTTTTGGGCTATCTAGGGTCTACCTTAGGTATTACTTATATGCAATAGAAGGGGAGTGTAAGGCTGGGCAAGAGGGTTATATTGCCAAGCTGAATTAGCAGTTTAAAACTGCATTCAGGCTTCAACGGCAGGCCTGGGACATGTTTTAAGGTGCTACTCAGGTGAGTGGCACAATACATGTTGCAGGCTACTAGTAGCCTTTAATTTACAGGCTCTGGGTATATGGTGTACCACTCTACAAGGGACTTATAAGTAAATTAAATTTGCCATTCTGGTGTAAACCGATTTTACCATGTTTAGGGGAATGAGCCCAAGCACTTTAGCACAGGTTAGCAATGGTAAAGTGCACAGAGTCCTAAGGCTAGCAAAAACAAATTCCAGCAGACAAATGGAGGGAAATAGACAAATGTTTGGGGATGACCTTGCAGAGAGGACCCTGTCCAACAATATGTACCACAGAAAAAGATGCAGGGGTTCAAACAGCTTTTAGCCTCTAGCCAAGAAGTGTGTCAAAAGCAAATTATTCCTATGTACTCACTATTATATGTTGTGACTTTAACTGCAAAATAGGTGAACGAGGAGTAAACAAGGAGTCAACAATCAAATTGAAATCAGCATTGTGGATTCCGATCTTAAGCCACACCTTTTCAAAGATTGATGCAATCGGCAGGTACTTTTCTCTATTCTGCTCCAATGAGGGCTTGATATCAGCTCGAAACTCTTTTGAAAATGATTATCAGAGCATACAAGACATAAAATGCTTGAAGGGCCCAATCTGTAATTGATTATATCTCGCTAAAGACAGCAGATTGGGATAACTTTGACAACTTCTGTCTGCAACGACCTTGTTGACCACACAATACTTTTTTTAAACTTTATCGTTTTAAATAACAAATACATGCAATGAAGCCAAGAGCTAAAAATATGATACAACATTTACATGTGCGGTGCAGCCAGTTACCAAGAAAGATTTTTTTTTGTTTTAAAAGAGACGTAAAAAAGAAGAAACATTATAGAGACAAGGTACACTTTAAAGGTAGACACAGCGCATCAGGCATCAAAGAGCAGAACAGGAGAATGTCTTATACAGCATTTGATAAATAGCAAGTTTTTAACCTGTTGTTTCATCATCTGTAGAACAATCCATAGACAACAAATAGTCCCGCAGTGGTTGCCAGATATCCTTAGGCCTGGAAGTAATTGGCTGCAGAGAAGCGTACAATTCAGAGTTAATATCACAATAAGCCAGATCTTTCAGCCAGGCTGCCACCATTAGGGGCGTGCGGGCACCCCTGTGAACGAAATTTGCCATTTGGCTAGAAGTAAGGTAATAGCCGTAAAACGACATAATCCTAATGGTAATGACTCATCGTACCCCAATAAATCAAGGAGTCAGGTGCAAGAGGTCATCTAACCATGAGAGACAAAGTGGAATAGATGTCCCCCCAAAAGGATGCTATCACCCCCCAGGTCCATGCCAATTGGAGGAAATCCGCAAGGTTCGCCTGGCATTTGGGGCAGCAGTGGGATCTAGTAGGGTCGAATTTCACCAGTGCATGGGAGTAGTGTAGGCCCTGTGGAGATACTTATAATGCAGCAGTTTAGTCGACCGAACACTACTTAATCCTAGAACAAGGTCCTATGCACACGTTTGAGAGTAGTTCATGAAGGTTAGTGTGGTCGTGTAAATGACCAAATCAACAAAAAGTTCAATCGGATCTGTTCTTGGTCTTTTATTTCATAGAAACCAGCCAACACGTGTTTCGTCACATAGGGAAGTACCCCGCGACTTCTTCAGGGCTGTACTTCGTGCATGATGGTGCTTCCAATTTCTCTCTGCTGGTGATAATTCCGACCCGGCTGGTCTGAAGGAGTACGTCAAAATTGTGCGTTATTTAGAAGATCAGTATGTAGAGATAAAGGAAGGTACCTAAAATCTGGTATATTCCTGAGCCGGTAGCATACAGTAAAATCTCTGAAGCACCTAGTATCTGTGGTAACGAGTAGACCGTTGTCATGCCGAATCCGATATATGGTCGGGTGTCTTAAATGATAATCCTAATCAGCAACGAGTACGCTGATGTCCGTGGCAACAACGGGGGTGTTCTCTGCTCCGGAAGTGGACAGAGAGAACACCCGGAAGTGGTTTTTATGTTGTAATCCGAGGAAAGACTAGACCGCGTCTAATAGGACGTGTATTGAGAGGAAATAACTTTATCCCGTAAAGGCACGGACACAAAGCCATAAAGTCTCCATGGCTCTGAAAAAATGTATTGAGATGCCGTACTTACTCGAGGAGTATAGCACGAGAGGCTCGGTAGTGTGTTTCAATCAATAAAAACAAAAATTTAAGAGGAAACAAAAATAATACAAGGTAGAGTAAAAATACTACGGGTAGCGCCTGACGGTGATATCATTCAGAGTGTTAGAAAGCCTATCATATGAATCCGAAGACCAATTAGTGTACTGCCAGATAAAGGCCTATAACACTGGCTATGGTAGTAATCTCTCTTACTTATCATTGTGTCAGTGACAAAGGAAACCGAGTAGTATACTGACTAAAGTATGAGAGTCAGAAGGTGTGTTAGTGCTATTCTAGATGATATTTGGAGGGAAGATAGATCAAAGTACAACACAGTATTGGGTCACAAGCATTACCAATATTACAAACAATAAGTTGATAATTATAGCATGAATCCATCAAGAAAGATATAAACATAATATGGTAAAAGGAGGAGAAGGGTAGGACAGGAGGGAGAAGTGCTAACACACCTCCTTATAGGCCTTTCGGATTCATATGATAGGCTTTCTAACACTCTGAACGATATCACCGTCAGGCGCTACCCGTAGTATTTTTACTCTACATTGTTTTATTTTTGCTTCCTCTTAAATTTTAGTTTTTATTGATTGAAACACACTACCGAGCCTCTCGTGCTATACTCCTCGAGTAAGAACGGCATCTCAATAAATTTTTTCAGAGCCATGGAGACTTTATGGCTTTGTGTCCGTGCCTTTACGGGATAAAGTTATTTCCTCTCAATACACGTCCTATTAGACGCGGTCTAGTCTTTCCTCGGATTACAACATAAAAACCACTTCCGGGTGTTCTCTCTGTCCACTTCCGGAGCAGAGAACACCCCCGTTGTCACCACGGACATCAGCGTACTCGTTGCTGATTAGGATTATCATTTAAGACACCCGACCATATATCAGATTCGGCACGACAACGGTCTACTCGTTACCACAGATACTAGGTGCTTCAGAGATTTTACTGTATGCTACCGGCTCAGGAATATACCAGATTTTAGGTACCTTCCTTTATCTCTACATACTGATCTTCTAAATAACGCACAATTTTGACGTACTCCTTCAGACCAGCCGGGTCGGAATTATCACCGGCAGAGCGAAATTGGAAGGACCATCACGCACGAAGTACAGCCCTGAAGAAGTCGCGGGATACTTCCCTATGTGACGAAACACGTGTTGGCTGGTTTCTATGAAATAAAAGACCAAGACCAGATCCGATTGAACTTTTTGTTGATTTGGTCATTTACACGACCACACTAACTTTCATGAACTACTCTCAAAAGTGTGCATAGGACCTTGTTCTACTGACTTGTGGAAGAGTTTTCTCTTTCCTGTTTTTAGGGGTTACAGGGTGTTTCCCCTACCTTTTGCACCGTACACATTAAGATATCAATCTCTTACATATACACGCAGCAAGGCGCCATCACTTCCTAGAGTACCTACACCCCCCACTGAAGTATCAACTACTTAATCCTAATCGTAAATCAGAGAGAAAGGAGGATCTTTGCCCTGGTGAGAGGAGGCTGTTTACTGCAAAATATAGTATCCCTTCTGGAACCAGGCTGGTTCCTGCAGGAAACAAAAAAAGGGGGGGGGGAAACCCCATAAGAGGTTTTATCAACAGTATTTTAAGAAAAGGGTCTCTTTCACTTCCCACCCACAAACGTGGGTCGGTCAACAATTGGCGAATTGTTGATAAAACCCCTTGCAGGGTTTTTAATTTTTTTGTCCCCCATTTTTTTGCTTCCTGCAGGAACCAGCCTGGTTCCAGAAGGGATACGTTTCTGTTTTTGTTGAGTATATGATAGGGTGGACGTATCCCTTCTAACCTCTTCAGTGAGGACCTCTCTACTATTTTAGGGCCCCATCCTGAGTCCCCAAATCCTGTGGATCATACTGCAAAATATAACCTTGAGCAGAAGAAAGAAATCAACCTCTTGTAAATGCCTTTGCGATTTTAGAGAGGTCGTGAAACACTTCTTGCTGAAGTGTCCTATGTACAATACTATAAGATCGGACACATATAGCAAGCTACTCTGCATAAAACAGTTAGACAAGCCAGGTGAACAAATCTTTTTTTTCTTAAGCGATCTGTCAGGGCAAGAAGCCAAACTAACTGCACTAATCTTGAGGAAAAGTTGGGACCTTAGGGTGAATGTCTTGAAAACGAGTGCCGCAACAGATCAAAAAATAATTTTAAATGAATGAAGCTTGCACTGCTGCTGTCTTTGTCATACTGGTTCTGATGGGAAGGGAAGCTTGCAATGCTCCTTTTCATGTGGTACATTTCCTAAATGTCTTACTGAAGCTTGACAAACAAAATGTATTACACAAAAAGCATTTGTTAATGCTAGTTCCTTGAAGACATTTGTAGTTATATCTGCATCAGAGGTTCCACATCCTTGAGCTCACTGTGTAATGCTATGATTCCATCCTTTGCATCACCACTGTTGCAAGACATTCATTCAATGATAGTGAAGTAACTGAAAATTAGGTGGAATAATTCAATCATTAGACTGGTATGGCCCACTAAATAAACCCTGCTTATTAAAGATATGTCTATCGAGAATAATAATAACAGATCTGGAATATTAATAGTTAGTGTGATGCATAGCAACATTAATGTGCTATTGTGTGTATAAATCCAAGTAATTACTTAAAAGCTTAAAAATAAACATTTAAAATTGCTTTACACTGTGCTTGACAGTTTATGTTTGGTTTTAATGCGGGACCTTCAAAAACAGTAAATATTGGGTTTAAATATGTTTTTGCACATTATCCCTGTATCTCGGTAATTTGTTTTTTAATTACAGCAATATAACTCCGATAAAAGCCAACAGACCCTGTTGACTTATTTTTAAATCATACACGCATCAGTGATAGATTCTTTAGGAAGAAAAAAACAAACACCTAATTCAGCAACTTAATAAAGTTAAACTTTTTGACAAATAAAAGCATCTGGTAATCGCCGTATGAAACACACATTTATGTGTTAAAATAAATGATATTTAACCTCAGATATACATACTTCTCAGTTGTATAAATATTGAAGGTTGTAGATTTGGAGCTCTGAATAGGAAATCTATACTGCCAATATATACTCACCCTCTCTATAGTTTGGTCGTTGATCGTTCTGTTATGGAATAATGGTAGCACGATATTGAAAACTAGTTATTCTGATATAAAATGACCCTAGCACAACGTTTGATTTTAAAAACTCCGGCTGATCAGGAGGCCTCAAGTCAGGAGATCTTCTTTTTACTTTGCTTTTTTCTCTTCACTAAAGATCAGCAGTGCAGTTTGTGTGGTTAAATGGATGAATCAGAATGTGCTTTGTATCTTGTGGTGGCTTATTTGTGGGTGGTGACTTGTGGGGGTGGTCACTCACATTTAAAGGGTTGAACACGCTGCAGAAGATGCAAGTTTGCTATATTCGAAGCTTGGGGGTATGGAGTACGATTTGAGTCTTTTCTACATCACTCTACCATCTCCTAGCTATTATCATCCTTTAAACCTTCAATACTGGTAATGAAAGTCACTGCAGCGAATGTGATCCAACCCCCATGGAACTGACTCGCCCTGTGGCACCCAGCACACAAGCGTTGGCAGATGAGTGTGCCACGTTCCATCAAGCGCTTCTAGATGGCCCTTTTTGGGCTGTCCCCATCAACCTACAGTGCCTGTAAACGTTAACAGCAGCTAATGTACCTGCCCCTTCAATGTACCACTTTAATGCCATAGCACCGCTGGGCCAGCGGCGCTGGCCCTAAGGGCAGTTATTTCTGCACTAGTGCGAGACCCAATACCTCAGGTCACGGTTGCCATCTCCGCCTTAAAGTGGCAGCTGTTCTTTTTTTACTATGCCTGGCAACTGCGAGTTCTGCTTCGCTTTGAACCCAGTTTGGCCCTTGGGGGACCTATTTTTGTTTTTCCTCGGTATACGTCGACCTTCACTTTAGTCCCCCATTATTCCTGTGACCTAGAAGATTTGCTGATTCCTCAGAGCACTCTTCTTTACCTTTTGACCTCTGGAATACTTACACTTTTTTTTCCTATAGATCCAGTGCGCATCTCGACTATGGCGCTTGTTTTTCTACTTTAACTACCCCTCTTAGCTCTGTTTCCCCGAGGACTGGTGACCTGGAGTTTGAGTAGTTTTGAATCTAGGCTTCAGTGGCTTTTGGGAGGAAATGGGACTGTCAACAAGAGTTCCATTCGTCGTGACAGTACTGTCTGACTAATGCAGTCAGTATGGTTTCTTTGGGTGTCCAACATGGCTGCCAACATTTAGAGCCTTTAGGATGGCATTAGCAATCATTGATGTCCTTCCTTTGTCAGGTAGTCATTTTCAGAGGCTTGAATTCTAAATCCACCCAAGGTTTTGTGGTTATGAGATCAGTCGTCGCACTAAGCACTATACACACCGCAATGAAATAGCAACCGAAAGACGTTATATCTCGACCTCCAAGCTAGAGTATGGTCATGCTACAGAATTGCAGAGAAACCACAGTTATTAAAAAAAAACATGCTATTCTGCATATCCCATATCATGCAATGCAACAACACCCTCAATTATCAACTGCAAATAATTCTGTCCAACAGCTGCACCACAGCGCGCTAGCACAAGGAAAACTATCAGTGACATTGTATGAGGGGAAAGAAAGGCACAACTCCTAGTTATTTATTTAAACATGGCATTTAGTGTTTGTGTATGAATCCTTTTAGAAAGAGTGTTTGTATGTGAATACTTATAGAACTTGCACATGCTACACGGTAAAAGAGAAAGAAACAGTGCATTTAACATTTTGTCCAATTGTTATTTCATGGTTCCCAAGAGCCAGTAATTCTCGTGACAGATTTAATGTTAAGCAAGGAGTACACAACCTCCCTAAAAAATAACCTTCACGTTCTAATATTTTCACAATAATACAGATCTGAATGCTTGCATTTAAAAACAAAACTGATAATGGTGCAAGAATGTTCCCATTACTGCAAAGCCTTTGTGTGGCGTTATCTTTTGTCTGCAGCTGTTAAAAAAAGTCAAGGTCTTAATGTGCTCCATTCAGTAATTTATATTTTTAGACAGATAATATTACAGTTTCCTATTCGGAGGAGTAGTTTATGAATCATTTCAAAATTGTTGAAATTAATACATCCTTTTTATCCAATCACAGATTTAGCGTGTGTTGCTTTCCTATCGAAAAGAACACAGAAAATACAATGGCATAAATCGAGTAAACTTTGTTAAAAGCTGGCTATGAGATCAAACTCTGAACATTTTTCTACATTAAATGGATGTGATCGTGAAATATTAAAGGGGAATTAAAATCACATTCTTCAATCTATTAAAAGATTCACTTTAATTAACCTCGCCATTATTTTTCCTACCCTCTTTAAATGTAGGCATTTTATTTTGAAATGTGTCTTAATACTTTAAGGAGCAAAGTCATCCTGCCTTCCCTTTTTCAAAAGTGAGTCTGCCATATCAATCTGCTGATGATGCAGAACACAGAAGAAAATTAAGACGCATATTCACAAAGTTTAACCTAGAGGCAGAAAATTCAGCACTGATTTAATTAAACTTACGCCTTGGCCACACAATACAATTCTGCAACTCTGAACAGAACCTCATTGCTAGTTATAGGAGTATGTCTCGCCACCCTTTTACATGAGGAGGTGGGGTGCATGTAGAACTAAAAATGGGGGCATTATTTCTTTTTTACTATCCCTCACTGCCAATCTGTGCCTGGTGGTGACAGAAAGTAAAAAAAAAAAGCTATATGTCCACCCATCTGAATTGGGCGGTGTTAGAAATGGGGGTCTCTAGTTGGCAATGGTTTGCACCTTTGTCCAAGTAGGGACCCTTCCTTTTAGTCAGGATTATGGGGATACACTCCTAAAATAACCCCTGCTCGCCCCCTTGGTAGCTAGGCATGAGCAGTTAGGCTTATCTCAGAGGCAGTGTGTAAAGCATTTGCACATAACCAACAGTAATACAATGAAAACACTACAAAAGGACACCACACCAGTTTTAGAAAAATAACCAATATTTTATCTGACCCAAAACAATAAAAATCCACCATACAGTTCTTAGAAATATCAATACACAAAAATAGACTTGAAATACAGTTCCTTGAAGTCGATAGCTCTGTCCGGGGCTATCACGGCATTGTGAACAATTAATTCAACCAGTTGTGGCTGACCGCGGCATTGCGGGCCAGCTACGGTGTCGGAAAGACCCGCAAAACAGTACCTTTAGAAATGCAGGGCGTCTGTGACCTCTCGTTGAGCTCCGAAGAGCCGGCATCCGCAGGCATCGGTTCTGGAGGTCGTTGCAGGAGTTGTCGGGCCCTTGAAGTCACATGCATTGCAGGTCAAACTCCACGCGGCTGAAGTCGGGAGCACCAGCGTTGGCAGGCGTCAGGGCTGCGGTGGCCTCAGGTCGCGGTGCAGGCAGCGGCTCGGTGGCAGTCACCCAGAGGACTGCTTGTGTGGCTGGCACAACCAGTGCTGCAGGCCCACTAGCAGCATTTGATTTACAGGCCCTGGCACTCTCAGTGCACTTTACTAGGGACTTACCAGTAAATCAAATATGCCAATCATGGAAACACCAATCCATAATACAATTTACACAGAGAGCATATGCACTTTAGCACTGAATAGCTTATTTACACAGCGTGCCATGACATCCGGCCGAGTTACCATGTTCCTGATCTCACGTGCTTCACACCACGTCACGGGAACCGCCCACATTTGGGCGTCTGCTTGCTTACTTATAATCCTCCGGCCCCCTGCCTGCCACCATCCCGGTGTCGGCGGCAGGGCAGGTCTTAACGCAAGGAGCGTTAATTCGCCGGTGAGTAACCTGCATTGGTGTCCCTCAACTACCAGAGGTGAGTGTGCGCAGCGGCGACCGCATCCCCGTCACTCGACCCTCCTTCTGTGACCATGAGGCATCTTGGTGTTACTTCGGGTCCCTGCGGGGGTCTTCCTGGGTCCCGCGGCGTTCCTTCTGTATCCATCTGGTCCCTTAGCCCTGGAGTGACCGGGTGGATTCCTGGGGACACGTGCAGCATTAGGGGGACACTGCTGACTTGACCATACACCTCGGGCAGGGTCCCCTAAAGGTTCTTGTTTACCGGTGAGCGACCGGTTGTGCCTACATCCCTCTGGTAATTGGCCTGCCTGATAGCTGGTCGAGTTCTGCATACACCAACAATCTGCAAATCCTTGACCGTTCTTATATTCCTTTAATGTATTTTATCCTTTCCCTAGGACCCAATTGGTGTCCTTTTTATACCGCCGACTCACTGTTGCAAGTATATCTTACTTACAGACCAGGTGAGTCACGTGATTGTCCTGACGACTGCATCAACTTAGATGCCATCATCCTGGTCTGAATTATACAATTCCTTGCCATTATAAACCACATAAGGCACTTGATACAGATATAACCTTATCTAGTTCACTGTCCCACACAGCGTGATTCAGGGACTACATCTAGTGCGCACTGGGTGGCCCACGATTTGTGTGGCCTTTTAAAATAGCACTATAGTATGGTGGGTAATGAGGACTCGGTATGTCTGTACATATCATTCTATTCACATGCCAATATGTTCTTGTCTTTTCTTTACTTTATCTGTAGGTCAACCACCTGTGTTTTGGGTATGTAGAATTTCACTTACCTTTGCAGTGTAGATAGCGTTTGATTCGATCCTGAGGAAGTGCCCTGATCTATAGGACTACAATGGCACGAAACATGTCGATCACTTGAGAGCTGGGCATATACCACTAGATGCATCAGTACTAGTCCTGTACCCCTCTCACTCTTTTATACTAGGCAGTTTACCTTCCCAATAAAGGTTTTTAGGACTAACTGACCTATTTTACATTCACTATTCCTCACATCTACACACTAGGCCCCTCACCCCCACTGCACCTACCGGCAGGAACAAAAGATCCCCGACAAAGAGCCCCAGTTTGGGTGCCCGTCAGGTATTGCAGCGCTGACCTGATGAGGGGCAGGCTCATATGATGAAGCATGACACCTAGCTCGCTGGGTGTGTGAGATCCCTAGTTCCGAAAAGGGGATTTCCCCCCATCTTTCCCCCCCCCTTTTTATGGCATACACGTAGTGGTCTCCCCTGACACACTACACTCTGTCCTCCACCCGGTCTCCAACTTTTTCAACACAGAGGAACTTCGTACACATTTTCTTACAGGCGCCATTTTAGGCTGCTCGAAACTGATCTAGTTCAGTTCCGAGAAATGCTCCACTGTAAGTTTAGTTTCTGCCACGTTAGACTTGTTCCCGTAATGAGTACACTGTTCCTATAGCGCATACCTTTCTCACTAGATAGGCCCTCTCCCACTAGTCTGGTGACGGGCCTGACTGGAACGACCTTGGAATTGAGATACTTTGTGAGCGATAGTAGCGCTGAAACTGTTTTTTGTATTTCACTGTTTAGCTGCACCTGCCTGGAAAATTCCACTGTGGGTGTGTTTTAGCCCAGTCATGAAATGTACATAATGTATCTCTATGCTTGTTGATGTTAGTCCCCTCTGCAGCCTCCTAGCGACTGCGCAGACCGGGCTCTGCTCTGAGTGTATATGAATAAACAGTTATTGGTTTGTATTCTCTACTGGCTGACCGACTCTTCATTTGGTATGGAAGGCTAAGAGGTGGTCATAAGTGGCCCGGGTGGCCCAAATGGGTCACTTCCTTCAGTTGGCGCCCGAACAGGGACTCTTTCGGGTGATTGATCCATCCCCTTTCCGCAGACGGGGGGGAGGCTGAGGACATCGTCGGGTCGGACTGACGGCTCAGGGAGTAAGTAGACACAATATCGAGTTTTAAATATCGTTGTGTCATAATATCGAGTTTTAAATGTTGATAGTCAAAAATATCGTTGTTTAAAATATCGATGTTAATGTTATCGATTTACTGTGTTTTTTAAAATATCGTTGTCAAAAATATCGATTACTAAAATATCGTTATTAAAAAATATTGCTTTGGTAAATGTTGTTTTTTGTATTATAGTATATGTTTGTAAATCTTATAATAATTGTTAATAAATGTGATATTTATTTTTGAAATTTTGTTTTAGGAGCGGGATGTTGGGTCTATAGGGGATAAGGGAGGGGAGTGTTTTAAAAAAAATAATTTCAAATATTAAAATTAATATTAATGAATTTGTAATTTTTTTTTTAGGAGCGGGATGTTGGGTTTATAGGGGATAAGGGTGGGGAGTGTTTTAAAAGATTCTAATTAAAAAAACATTTTTTTTAAGTAATAATCAAATTGTATTATTTTATTTAGGAGCGGGATGTTGGGTTTATAGGGGATAAGGGTGGGGAGTGTTGTAAAATTTAAAATTATAAAAATGTAAATTTTTAAATTAATATTAATGAAATTAAAAATTTATTTTTTATGAGAAGGATTTTGGGGTTATAGGGGATAATGTTGTGGATTGTTTTAAAAGAAAATTATAAAAATGTTATAAAATAAAATTTATAATATTTAAGTAATTTATATTCAAATTTATGAGTGCATTTTGGGTTAAAAGGGGATAAATGTTGTCTTAAAGAAAAATAATAATTTTAAAAAAATTGAAAATACATTTTTAATAGTTTAAAATTTTATTTTTATGAGTGTGATTTTTTTAGGGGATGAGAGGTGTATTTTAAAAACAATTATTAAATATAATTAAAAAATATATTTTTCAAATATTTTATCTATATTGAGATAAATTAATTAATTTTAGGGAAACATTGTGTGTATTGAATATAATTTATGGAATTACATTTAAAAATGTAAAAAAAATAAGAAATTGTGAAAATAAAAAATAAATACTTAGGGGCCCATCAGGATGGCGGGCGGAAGCACCACCGCCGTGCTGGCGGATGGAAAAACCACCAGTTACCGTCCGCCCGCCGCAGCCCACACGCCCGCCCAATTAGGATGTGAAAAGTCAGCCAAACACCGCCCGTAAGCCAGCGACGCCGCCCGCCATCAAAGTGCGCCCGTTCACGTAGCGGCGCCGCCCAATGGAGACCCACCGCCCGACGAAATCACGTACCGCCCGGCGTACAAATTACGATGCCACAACCAAACAGCTCCCCGGCTAAGAGACACCGCACGTGAAAGCAAGGCGGAAACCCGAGCGCACAGTACGGATACCAAAGAGGCGGACCCCCGAGCATGAATCCAGCACTGCAGGCCCTCCCAATGCTCTACCTGATGCAGAACCTAGGAGTCAACGCACCGCGGAGACGCAGGTAGGCAGACACACAACAAGGGCACGCAAACACTGCACACAGTGCAAGTGCGGTAAAACTGTACATGGCCCCCCCCGACACCCCTGCGTGGACGTGACACATCCACCACTGCACCCACAAATGTCACATCGGGCAAATTGTAACAACTCGCAACAACCGGGGACACACCACCTGGGACCAGGAACTAACGTCTCCCGGCCCCGCAGCGGCGACGACGCAGCCACACATGCGCACAACGCATAGGCCAACGGCAGCGCCATGTATGCGCCGCACACAAACAACACAGGGTCACAACCAAACACCACACACACCAGCCCCACCCAGAACGCACATGTCCCGTGACAGTCCTGCCACAGTCATGTCGCCAACCGGCAATTCACTGTTGCCAACATGACGTCACACAACTGACCCGAACATGTCAGTGATGTCACACCAAGTTAGGACACACCCCTGTGTGCAAAACATGGCGAAGCACACAGCGGCGGCAACATCACCCAGCAGAATATGGACCCCGTCGGAAAAAGGTACGCCAGTACCACACAGAAACACCGATACCACCCTGCACCCAATACCAAGACATGCAATATGTAACATCAAAGATCCCGGGGGACCGACAACAGGTGGCTCCAATTACAACACCCACACACAAGGCCCAACGTATAGCGGAAACACAGCGTGCCTCCCACACACGGGAGAGGAGATAGCACTGAATGGCCTTCCATACCCACACCGAAACCACAGCTCAACTATTCAAGCAGGACAACACAGTCATTATTCCCAAAAAAGCCCAACACTGGCATGCAGAGGGAACCGTCCACTGGGCAGATAGCGCATAACACGAAAGAACATTCCGAAGGGAAAAAAGAAATGATACCACTCCCCCATGTGGTTCACATGCAAGTTAGCGGGAAGGAGTCAGACACCACTGACCTTGACCATTCATAGAAGCATGTGGGATGAGGGCCCGTGTCCTTCGCACAAGCTACTATAATCCAAGCCCTGCCACCCTACGACCATAACAGAATTCCCAGCAACGTCGGAGGTTGCACTCTGCAGACTGCACAGACAGCCGGAGCACGCCATCACATCGCCCTTCAGCAAAATGGCACTTGCACCACACCTACCCAACTACGCCGGACAGATGAAGCTGTACAAACATTACCTGATACAGATATTGGGATGTGAAAATCTGGCCTTGCTGAACGTAAGTTACCGACTAACTTACCGCATCGCATTGTTCAGCTGCGTCATCCCCGTCTTCTACTGTCGGAGGTGTCCTTTCCACTATCCTGTGGATTTATGTCTCTCCAACCCTGCATGTCCAATGGCGGACCTGTTACAACTGTTCAACCCCTGGACGTCCACGACAGGGTCTGTTCAGCCTATGGGGGCATGGCGTATGTGGCTGCAATCGGACCCACACTGCAATGGGACCACTGTGCCTCCACACGACGGATTCTGGATCACAGTTTCATCGAATGTCATCCAACATGTCCCATCATGCTCCGACAAGGGACAACTTACGACCAACACCTTGACAGCCACCATCCGCTACATTGGATGGCATCCATGTTTACCACCAATGCCATGGAAGCCCTGCTGGAAGGTATCGCATTCCTGACAACCTGTCAATTCGTCGGGCCCCAACGCAACACCCCCAATTGAACAATGATGTCCCACACCGTACCCATGCCTGGCATCCGCACGGACTGAGCAGTTACCAGTACAACAACTATACCACACAACCTGCAACTAACACCACACCATCAACTACACTGCCATGACATCGGATATTTTCGGGACATGCACTCTGTACCTCATCACATCCAGTAACTCTGCATGAACAGGGGGAGGCAGAGGCATGGGATTTGTGTATGGCAACCACATGGACATAACTGCACGTACAACTATGCCATAATATGTATCCTGCGCCCATGAACATATGCACCGGTCAGTGGACAGTAATCGTTCGGCTGTAGTATGTGAGAGCTGTCACCTCACCTCCCTCTGAACTTCTGTGCCAGGACTTTTGCATGGACAACAAGTGCATCCCCCAACACCATGACCCCAGTGACTGTGTGATGTCCAGTAGCCACCACATTGCAACAACAAGTGGGACGCCGTTGCATGCACGTAAGCCCATGCCCTGATGTCACCTCCACGCACGTGTGTATGAGTAACCATAGCAGCAAACCTGTAACATGGAACTGAGATGTACTGTGCCCATGATGTCAAGCGGTCTGGTAGGCGAAATATATACTGTCTGTGTCAAAGTTAGCAGCTCCACAGTAATTAGCAAATGTACATTAGCACAGCAACGGCTAAGCAGTTGTAACTCTGAAGCACACATCCCACAGTCAACAACTAATGACATGTACCCCTACACCCTATGCTATGTGTAATCATGCTGAGTATATCCTCCACATGCATTTCGCTGCCAGTAGTGTCCACTATACTGCATCACAGAGGATATAAGTCCCAATACATGGCTTGAAGCAAAAATGTGTCTCTGCTGATTCATTTCACAAGTACGAATGAGAGAGGATGAGAGTGTGTGAAGTACACGGCAGTCGTGAGATGACCATGTAGTCCACTGTCATTGGATGTCAACGCAAATGAGTAGCCGCACTCTGAAGTCGCCCGAAAGATCATCACATCAACACTGACGGCCTGCTCACTACAAAGCACAGTCCTACACATGTTTACAATGACCCACACAGTCTGACCACACACTCAGCAACAAAAAGTGGGAGCCACGCTAAAGCAAGCCACAGCAATGCCTGACAAAACACACACACGACATCAGAGTGGGTGGGCAGCACTGCACAGTGAGCAAGAACTGCTGAAATGCTGAAATGCACAATTGGACTAGACACAATCTTGACAGTCACACACCCTGCACACACACAACGTCTGAACCATAACAAGTAGGAGTCAGCCTGAACTGCAAGGACACACCCACACACCGCATACTGTGCAACATACAACACACCCATCACATCATATTCAAAGACCTCAGCACGGTAACAAACATCCACCATGTCCCGGGGTGACATATGTGTGCAGTCGACATGGACACGACACACACATACACACCAACGCTACCACAATCACACACCACACACCACCACCTCCCAAATGCACACATTGAAAGTAAGCCATGTGCCCAGTCACAATATCCATCACAGCCACCACTGTCTCAGAAGGAGATGGGTTAGTGTGCCTACCAATCTAACAGGATGCCAGTACGAATCGGTGCTGTGTGTGTGCTACGGGACAGTTGCAGGTCCGGCCCTGAGAGAGTAGCACAACTGTGGATGACACACATGTGTCATGTGAAGCGGGAGTTACGCTTGGCTCAGGTGGGTGGGTGTGACGGGTAGGTGCGCACATGCAATGTTGAAACACGCTGTGTTGGGAGGATTCCGGAACAGTACATTGCTGCTCTCCTGGGAATTTGTAAAGACCACCTGTCTGGGGATGAATGTGAACTCGTGTGTGCACAACAGGCGGGCACACGATCAATGCTGCATCAGGTGTAGACGTCAGCCCACCCTCCGTGGACATGCTGGATACTGCTGTGCATCCGCCAGGCCCTTGCCAAGGCACTCACATCCCCTGTCGACCAGGTGTATCCCCAACATTGTCCACCTGCACAGGCAATCCAGGGCACGGGATGGCAGTGGAGCATGGTGGGTGAGATGTCATGGCGCGCTCCTCCTGGACACATCACGCAGGCAACACATCCTCAATTAGTAGTATGGCACAAGTCTAATGGAAGTAGTGGGGGACGCACACATCACGAGCAGGAGTGACGTCACGGAAGGTGGCTCGCACCATCTCACTCATTGCCTATATCCCCACACACGTTACATGCCATTGCAACAGAGAAGCCAGCGCGTGCATAAGCAGCTCCAAGCTCGCCCCAGAGAGGCCAAAGAGTGAATGTGTGGGTCCATGAGCTCCAGTTGGACGCGGCCTGGGCCGCTAGGGCAGCTACAGCCTCTGTGTGTTGCAGGTGGTGTATCCGGACTGCGGAGCCTGTCATGCATTGTCAATGTTGCCCGGGTCTCGAGTCGGGGCACCACGCAGGTGGACGGCGTCCCGCCCCTTATTATGCCGCGAGACAGACCACTTGTTCAACTGGACCCACACATACACTCCTTGGCCTCTCTGGGGCGAGCTTGGAGCTGCTTGTGCATGCGCTGGCTTCCCAGGTGCTAACGCATATTTTGGTGAGCGAGGGAGGCCATGAGGACAGGGTAAAATATGACTGTTTGACTTCCAGTCAATTCAAGGAATGACCCTGATGTGGTCATGAAAAGACGTGTCTCGTGTGTATTGCAACTAGTAGATAAGCCAATGAACTTCCCATGTCTTGCATGTAGCCCTGCACCTAGCCCCGCCCACTCTACACATTAAAATGAGTACCAGCACCACATCCTTCCCATTCGAAGCACTGACTGGGGGTGATAACCATTGGACAGTCTTGTGTAGTCCACCCACGCGTACATGTGGGCCCTCCATGATCCATGTCACCTGCGGCAAAGTGATGTCATGGCAATGACGGAAGTGAGGAGAGCTGTCTGCCCCACGCACAGATGGCGCATCAGCTCAACAGACCCAGAACTGAGGGCAGCAGGGGTCACATGTGCAGGGGCAGCTGTGCCTGGTGTGAAGGCACATGCATATAGACAGCACATCGACCAATGTGTAGTCTGCCCACATCTACTGTCCATTGTCAGGCGGACCTAGCAAAAGTTCACAAGGCAACACATCTGTGTTGGTGTACCCACTGTGACCAACACTGCGCAACAACCAACGTACTCACCCTGTGCATGGCCCACCCCGCAACGGTGGTCACATTCAGTGGCACTATCTCACACACACATCCCTTTCACGAGGCATGGTGTGACCAATGTACAGGGCTGAGTTTGCGCTCATCCGGAGAGTGCTGAACAGGTGACACATGTAACCCACTAGTCATTCTGTGTTGTCACCTACTGGCATTGTGCAGTCAATGTGCAGGCCAGGCCTGCTGGGACTGAGAAGGGCAGCATGGCCCCAGCCTGACATTCACACGAGCAACAAGTGCACTGAGACCTGCATTGCCAATTGTCTGCGTCACTGGATGTCTGACATGAAGTTGCCATGTACCACCACTCGGGAGGGACAGACATGTCAAGGTGCCCGAGAGCTCACATACCACTGCCACCTGCAGTCAGCATGGTGAGCAGTGCATGTTTGAACACCACAGGCTCTGACTCATAGTGCTGCGGATCAACGACATGTGTGACCCCCACATGCACTCCCACACACACTGCAGTTGTCTCTCACACACAACTTTCGCAAGGAATAGCCATGTGCAGTGTGCGTGGAGCTCGGAATCCAGGATCTCCAGCTCCTCGCTGGTGAGTGGACCTGGACATATCCTCAGCGTCATCCACGTGTAGGTGGAGAGGTGGCAGCTGCAGGTGTTGTTGAGGGGTGCCAGGCTGCAGTCCCAGGTAGCTGTGGTAATGCCGGTCTCACTCACACACTCACATAGCCCCCTGGGGCAGTTTCAGTGGGTCCAAGCTGCTGCAATTTGTGTACCATGTCTGCCAGCTTCAATTGCAGACGATGGCCTGCTCCCAGCTGGCCCGGGACGCTTACCTCCATGGTGGAACACGCAGGGTGCAACCGCGAGGGTCATTGGAGTTGGCCGTAAGTGCCTGGCCCATGGCGGGTACAGTCCGCTGATGCCATGTGCACCACACAGTTTAATGTGCGCAATGCATCTGCAGGTGTGGCCATGATTTGTTTGTGGGTGCAGGTCCCCAATGGACGGGGCCACAACATGCTGTGTGCATAGGCAGGGACGGCCAGTGGCCAGCCTCCACATGTCTGTTGGCATATCATCATGTACACTTTGGCATGGGAGCATGGGATATGCATATGCACACACATGCCATCTTTCACTATGTACAACTGCCACTTGGCACGTGCAACGTTACGTGTCACTTGTGATGTGTATTTGCAATCACACAGCCGTGTTGGCATGGAGCTGTCAATGTGTACACCTGTCAATGTTTCTGGAGGTATGATCCGTACAGTGCTGTACATAGGGTGCAGTAGGGACATCAATGACTGTCTCATATCCCCTCGTGCCACAGGTCCCACTTGTTTTGGCCGCTCAGCCTGTGTCCATAGCATTGTTGGTGTGTGCCCTACACACCCAGCCTCGGAAGCAGTGTGATGCACAGCAGCTAGGTCAGTCATTTTTGATTTGTGTATGTGTAAATGCCCTGTGGCGTGTTGCTTTGACATGTGTCCACTTCCATCTTTCCTAGGAGGAGGCCAAACATACATCGCCCCTACCAATTGCTGTCAAACATGGAGGATGTGGAGGTGATCCGGAAGTTCCGTCTGGACCGACCCACTCTGCATCGCCTATGTGCCTTGTTGGAACCCCACCTCCGTCCTCGCAGGGTGTATCCTACTGCATTTACCCCCACGGCTAAGGTGATGGCTGCACTGCATTTCTTCGCCACTGGGTCATTCCAACACACAGTGGGCATTGGAGGTGGGATGTCCCAGCCCATGTTCTGCATGGTGCTGAGGGATGTACTGTCAGCTATGATGCTGTACAGGAACAGGTACATACGATTCCCCAGGGCTCGTGAATTGGCGGCAGTGAAGGGTGATTTCTATGCCCTTGGACGGATCCCCCACGTTGTTGGTGCAATAGATTGCACCCATGTTGGCCTTGTTGCACCACAGGCCACTGAGCACCTCTACCGCAATAGGAAGCACACCCTCTCCCTGAATGTGCAAGTGGTGTGCCTTGCGGACATGGTCATTTCACACGTGTGTGCGAAGTTTCCAGGATCGGCACATGACGCGCACATCATGCGCAACAGCGTCCTACCACGTCTGATGACCAATCTGCAACAGGACCGTGCTTGGATTGTTGGTGAGTATGTGGAGTAGTGTAGCGTGCTGGCTGTGCGATGATGTATTGTGTCCAGTTGGAATTGCAACGATTCTCTGTGTCCCTCACACCCAGGTGACTCTGCTTACCCGAATGGGCCCTGGCTGCTCAGCCCATTACGACATCCTCGTACCCCAGCTGATGTCCGCTACAATGAGGCACATGGGAGGAACAGACGTGTGGTTGAGCGGAACTTTGGCCTCCTCAAGTCCAGGTTCAGATGCCTGGACCGCACCGGGGGCGCACTGGCGTACTCCCCACAGAAGGTGTGCCAGATAGTAGTGGCTTGCTGCATGCTGCACAATCTGGCTATTCGCAAGCAGATCCCCCTAATTGTGTATGACGGAGATCAACCAGGGCCCCAGCCTGCAGACCAGGATGGGTCGAGTGATGAGGACAGTGGGGAGGAGGGAGCTGTGAATGTGCGTCAGCAGCTCATCGCTCGCTACTTCACTTGATGGTGAGTGTCCATGTACGACGGCTGATGTAGCTGTAGTTGTGCAGGTGTATGTGTGCTCTGTCACAGAGGCCTTTTGTTCACTGAGTGCTGTGTGTCAATGGTCCATGTCCAGGTTAGTATGCCACTGACAGTGGCTGTTGCATTGTGCCCTGTTGCTGTGTGAGATGTGTGTACATTGCTTGTAGTTGGTGACAAGTACTGTGTGATGAGTGTGTGACACACTCATTGAATGTACTCTTGTTCTGTTTTTCACCCCTAGGTCCCTACAGCCTCTCCTGTCCCATCGACATACCACACAGCAGATGCATTTCTGCTCATGGTGGCTATTGCACATCGTTGAATAAACCCAGGACACATAATGCAGATTGTGATCAAGGTGTATTTATTTACAGCGGTGACATGTGATTGTGTGCAAGGTGATGAAAAAAGTGGTGCATGCTGTGACAATGATTTGACGGCCATGGCTGCGTGATGGTCAAGGTGTACCCATGAAGTTCTATGTCCACAGTCCAACAGACACATGCCATTCACATGGCAGTGTGGGGTAGGATCGTAGTCCAAGTCAGTGCAGTAGGTGGTCAGGGTGGCTGGCTGACTCACTGGCGTTTGGTGCGTGCGAAGTCCTCTCTGGACACCTGTTTCCTCTTCGGACGGCCCCTTCCACATTTGGTAGGGGGGGTGTGTTGGTGGGCTGCTGGTGGTGGCTGAGGACTGCTCACTAGCTGTGGACACAGGGGAACTAGATGTTGCACAACCCTGCGCCACAGCACATGGTGGCGGCGGTGGTGTGGCTGGCCTTGCTTGGGCCCTCCTCCCCAACACCTGCTGGGCCATGAGGTCCACAAGTTTGTCCATACGGGTCACGATTTGGCCCATATGGGCGTCCATGGACCTCAACACCCCAAGGACCTCCCGCGTGTCGGCAGCCGACCTGGCCCATTGTCCTTGGGCCTCTTCATAGGCCCCAAGGACTCTTGAGATTTGCGGCAGGGCTTGGCTCCCAGGCTCAGATGGCGTTGGCCTGACCCTGCTCCTCCCACCGGTACTGCTGCCACCGACCTGCCCACTCGCCACATTGGTCACCACGGTCCTCTGTCTGGCTCCCAGGGTCGAGCACGACGGGCGTGCCACCCCTTGCGCTGGTTGAGTGGTCAGGGATGGCGTGGTGGTGGTGGTGGTGGTTGCGGCGGTGGTGGCCGCAACGACCGTGGCAGCAGGGGTCTGTGACTGGTCAGCAGCCCTGGGTGATGTGTTGGTGGGTAGGAGGGGCCCTGGGGAGCGGTTGGGCCCTGCCACTCCAGACGGGCCTGGTGGGTGGTCCTCGTCCGAAGAGGTGTCCAGGTCTTCTACATCCGTGAGTCCGGGTCGGGGGCTTGCGGGCTGGCTGTGCTGGCTGCTGTCTCCCTCTCCAGCATCCAGCTGTTTGGCACCTGTGGGGAGAATGTGATAGGTCATTGTGTTGCACCTAGCAAAGTATGTATTGGTTGTCTGACATTCACTCCACAGAATCAGTGATACTATCAGTATTGGACACTCTGAGGGGAGGGGCGGATACAGGTCACCCTCAAGCCCTGGTGTTATTGGATCTCTCCGCTGCCTTTGACACGGTCGACCATAACATCTTGATCGACCGTGTCAGGGATGCGGGTATCGAAGGAACAGCCTTGGAATGGACTAGATCCTTCCTAATAAATCGATCTCAGGCGGTTCATCTTGGCGGTTTTACTACCCCCATGATTAAAACTACTTGTGGAGTCCCTCAGGGATCCTCACTTTCCCCTCACCTATTCAACTTATATCTTCTTCCCTTGATTCATGCACTAAAAGAAAGGAATATCCAAACCTTTAATTATGCTGATGATTTTCAATTGGTATTTCCCATCAATGACTCCCCGGCCTCCATCCACGAATACCAGTCAACAATGCTGTTCATCCGTGACTGGATGAACAGCAACCAATTAAAACTGAATCCAGATAAGACAGAACTGATCCTCACCGGAGGCTCACTCAATCCCTGGAGCTCCAAGTTCTGGCCTAAAGAACTGGGACAACCCCCGACCCCATCTAATCATGCTAAAACTCTGGGAGTCACGATCAATAGTGACCTCACCATGAAAACCCAAATAGGATCCGTAATTTCTGCCTGCTTCTTCCAATTAAGGAAAATAAAGAAAATAAGTAGATTCCTTACTCAGGAAGCAAAACTGCAGGTAGTCCTAGCCATGGTGATCTCGCATATTGATTATGCTAACTCCCTATATTTTGGAATCCCGGCCTATCTCATTCATCGTCTCCAACTGATACAGAACCAGGCGGCCAGACTGATTCTACAGGAAAACAAACGTCAACACATCTCTCCCCTTCTGAAGAAACTACATTGGCTCCCTATAACACAGAGATGCGCATTCAAGATGGGATGCATTATCTTTAAATCCTTGAATGGCAGAAACCCCAAATTTATTAATGGCATGATTAACAGATACAATCCAACTCGTAATCTGAGATCCGCCCACATGCACCTCCTGGAAACCCCTCCTTTAAACAGAAACGATTTGGTGGATCCAGGTTTTCCACACTGGGTCCAAGATACTGGAACTCTATGCCCCTAGAGATTAGATCTTGTACTGACTTCATAACATTTCGTAAACTTCAAAAAACATGGCTCTTTAAACAGGCTTTCGCGTAATTCGTGGATTTCGTATATCATCTGAACAAACCTGCATCCATCACCTTCCTGAGGAGCGCCAAGAAACCAATCTGGTGTACGAGCGCTATACAAATTGAATATAACATAACATAACAGTTCGTGCACTGTCGTGCACAGGTTTCCCAGGGGCGTGTGTGTGGATGTACGATGTGTGTATGCGTGGGCTAGGCAATGGTACTGTGTGATGTGGTCATGTGGCATGGGACGGATTAGCAATGCCGATGGGTGTGTGTTGCTATGCTCCTACATTTTGTGGCTCGGGTGTATGCGGGCTCCAGACCCATCGACGATGGTGGGTTGAACTATGGTTTTGGGGTTCAAATGGAACGCTTAGAGACGCAGATGGCAAAAGGGGGTACAGCCCCCTCAACGCTTTTGGGTTGAACTATGGTTTTGGGGTTCAAATGGAACGCTTAGGAACGCAGATGGCAAAAGGGGGTACAGCCCCCTCAACGCTTTTGGGTTGAAATATGGTTTTGGGGTACATACTGTGAGTCATGGGTGCAGAATATGACATGTGTTCTGGCAACATGACAGTGCATAGACAAAGGTGTGTGTCTGTCTAACATACCCGGCATATCTGCTGACTGTCATCATTTGTGGACATTACATTGGTGGCATTGTTGTGAGTTCGTGCTTGTTGTGTGCCACACGACGTATTGCAGATGGGCAAAATCCTTGGTGTGCGTGCTGCCCTCGAACATGTGCATCAATGCAGTGCTCTTGGGGTGTTGACTATATTATGTGTGTTGTTACTCACAGTGTGACGTGCGCTTCAGTCACTGCAGGCACATGATTTGTCATAGGCAGGTATCTCTGCATGACTGCTGTATGAGGGCCAGCTGTTCGGATGACATACCTTCCATGACACTGGGGCTGACAGATGAGATGGATGATATGTTGAATGTGCATTGTGTGCCTGTGTGTTTCATGGGTCCAGTGGTGTTTGTGTGCAATATTGTGGTTTCACGCTGTTACTTCTAGTAAGGTTTGTCTTACATGGGCGTTGTTGTACGATGTGTGGGTGACAGGCAGTGAGGACTACATGGACAAGACTTCGATGGTGTTGCTGATGTGTGTGATGGGTGGCACAGTGCCTGCCGTGTGGGTCTGTACTCCAGTGGGACTTGTGCATGCAGACGTGGCTCCTTAGGTGTTGCTGTATCTGTGATGGGTCATGTGGGGTATGACTCTGTGATACATGTCCGTGTGCACATTGGTCACATGATTGTGACAGGGAGCAGTGCTGCGTGTTCCTCTGCTACGTGACATGTCCCATGTGTCAGACGTAATACTGTCCTCATGCCTACAGACACCCCGCCCTGTACAGTCTCCCACCTACAGGTTGTTTTTGAGTACGCAATGCAATGGATGCCACATGGTTATGGGCGGGAGGGGTGCTCCATGTTGCTGGTCTGTGGGAGTGGGGGCGGTGTTGTGAGTTGTGGTGATGGCCTGACACCCACAGGAACCCCTGCATGTGGGGTGAGATGTCTACCTGTCGGATGCAGGTGTGCACTGCAGTGGCTGACGCATGGGTGTGGGGGTGCTCCACCTTGCTGCGCTGTGGGACTGGGGGCCTGGTGGCTGTTGTACTTCAGCTGTCCCCCTCCGACCCACTGCCTTTGTGTTGCGGCTACTTACCTGTTACTTGTCGGTTAGTGCAGCTATGGCTGACACATGGGTGTGGGGAGTGCTCCTTCTGGCGCTTCTGGAGTACGAGGGGACCTGGTGGGAGTTGCGGTGCTGGCTGACTGTACACATGCCCCCATGGTTATGTCAGTTGGTAGGTTTGGGCTGTGTGTGTGAGTGTCTGTTGCATGAGTGAGTGATGTCTTGTGTATTGTGTACTGGACATGGGGGTGTTTGTCCCTCGGAGCTATGGCATAGTGGTAGTGCATGTGAGTACATAGCGGTGTGCTGGTATACGTTTGTTTGTACTTACCAGCCTCGACTCCCCCTGGTAATCCGGTGAGGATCTCCGGATGTATGATGACTCACACCTTCTCCTCCCACGCCTTGACGGTCTTGAATAGCGCGGGATTACCTCCGCCAGTCCTGGCAGCCAGCTGCTGATTTTTGGCCTCCTTCTTCTTGACCATGCTTTTCAGGTCGTTCCACCTTTTGTTGATTTCGCCTCTGTTGCGTGGCACGTTCCCGACTGCATTGACCTGGTCTACGATCCTGCTCCACAACCGGTTTCTGGTGGATAGTGGTGTCTGTTGGACCTGGTTGCCATAGATTTGTGGGTGCACCTTGACGATCTCGTCGACCATGACCGTCAGCTCAGTGGAAGTGAACTTGGGCATTCTGTGTGATGCCATGGTGTGTGTTTTGGTGTTTGTGGTGCTGGTGCGGTGTGTGGTGTGTGATGTGCAGGGGGTTTGTGGGTCAGGTGTTTGGTGGTGGTGGTGATGGGTGTGATGGGTGCGTGTCTGTGGTGTGCTGCTGTCCTTTCTGTCTCGCTGTGTTCTGTGCTTTCGTCCTCAGTTTGTAGTGTTGCAAGGGATTGTGGTCTGTGAAGGAGCTGCTTTTGTACTTACCTATGTGGGTGTGTCATGATGGTCTGTTGTTTTCAGGTGTGTTGTGGCTGGTGTTCTGGGATTTGTAGTTTATTTGTTTGTCCAGGGGGATGTGTTTTCGGGATGTGTACTGTGTTTGGGTATTTGTGCGTGGGTTGCTGTGTGGACTTGTTGACCATGTTGTGTGTGTTTGTTTTTGTCCGCGGATGATTTCTGTGCAGGGACGTGGCCGCCTGAGCTTCCGCCGTGTCCATTTTCGTCACTCTTGTTTACGCTGGCGGGCGGTGTATTTGTGGATTTACCGCGCTCATGTCGGTGCGATCCTAATTTCACGGCCGGTATCTCGGTCGTCAGGGCGGGCGGTTTTGGGTTGTCGTGCGTATTTCCGTCCGTGGCGGGCGGATGGACTTGGATTCGGACATGGGCGGGCGGTATTTTTTGTGTATTTTCCGCCGCCGTCGGTTTGCGGCTCGCGCCATCGTAATTGCTCGGTCGGTATTCAGACGGTGTGGGCGGGAGGATTTCTACCGCTATGGCAGATGGCGGATTTTTTACCGCCCGGTATCGTAATGGACACCTTAAATATTACATTATGATTTGTTGTTATTTATTGATAATATAGTAGTGAATATTAAAATATGACAAATTATAAAATGGGTTTAATGTAGAGGTGTTTTGTGTTGATATGGTATATATATATTTTAGTTAATAAAAATGTGTAATAATAATTTAAAATTTAAAATAGTGTATAGATTAGTTTTTACATTATGAATTTTTAAAAGGTTCAATTTTTGGTTTGTAATTAATGTTTTAAAATTTAAAATTTATAAAAATGTATTAGATTATTATTTATATATTACATGTATAATTAATTATAAATAATAAAAAAATAATTTTTTATATTTTTAGTTTATGTAAATACAAAATATGTAAAAAAAATGTTTACATTTTTGTTGAATTGTGAATAGGTTTATATATGTATTCTTTAAATGTATTATGTTATATGTGCTTACGCTATTTAATTTTTGGGTATTTTAATTTTATGTGTATGTTGTTTTGAACTTTCATGGAGTTTATATAGTTTGGATTGGGAATAGTAAATTATATATGTTTAGTGTACAGCACCTTCCCTGATTTATTTTAAATTGGAGTGGGAATAGTAAATTATATATGGTTAGTGTCCAGCACCTTCCCTTTGTTATTATGGTTTGGAATGGGAATAGTAAATTATATATGTTCAGTGTCCAGCATCTTCCCTGATTTTTTTAAAATGGAGTGGGAATAGTAAATTATATATGTTTAGTGTCCAGCACCTTCCCTGAGTTAATATAGTTTGGAGTGGAAATAGTAAATTATATATGTTTAGTGTCCAGCACCTTCCCTGATTTATTTTTGATTGGAGTGGCAATAGTAAATTATAACTGTTTAGTGTCCAGCACCTTCCCTGAGTTAATATAGTTTGGAGTGGGAATAGTAAATTATATATGTTTAGTGTCCAGCACCTTCCCTGATTTATTTTTAATTGGAGTGGGAATAGTAAATTATATATGTTTAGTGTCCAGCACCTTCCCTGATTTATTTTTGATTGGAGTGGCAATAGTAAATTATATCTGTTTAGTGTCCAGCACTTTCCATGAGTTAATATAGGGGCCTATTACGATGGCGGTCGGAAAACCTCCCCGACCGCCATGGTAACGGGAAAATACCACCCGCAAGGCCCGCGACATAACCCGCCGGTCGCATTACGATGTTCCTTGCTCGAAATCCGACCGCTGGAGGTCAGATCGCGGGCTTTAACATTGCGGCGGTTGCTGATGCACGCAGCACTGCCGCGAAGTCAAAAGGAGCATGTCCTGCATCTCCCTGCACTGCGTGCTAGGCACTGCACAGTGCCTGTCACCTGGTACAGGGAAATGTAGGGGGGGACCATGGGTACCCCCTCAGTGCACCCACACCCCCCCAAAACATTGGGGGCCCGCTACGGTCCCCCAGAAGACATTCTCCGCATGCCTTTCCATGGCGGTCTGACCGCTGAGGAAAGGCTGGCTACCGCCGGCATCATAATCGTGCCGGCGGAGCCTGCTCTGCACCGCCACCATTATCCCGGTCCTGCTCAGTCCGCCAGGCAGGAGTGCGGATAGCAACCGGCTGAAAAGCGGCGGTCGGAATTTCCAACCTCCGGGGTCACCACCGCCATCCTAATTTGACCAGCAGATTACTGGCTTACGATCGCGGTCGGATGTCCACCGCCGGTCCGGCGGACACCACCACCAGCCCGGCGGTGGACATCCGACCGCCATCATAATAGACCCCATAGTTTGGAGTGGGAATGGTAAATTATATATGTTTAGTGTCCAGCACCTTCTCTGAGTTAATATAGTTTGGAGTGGGAATAGTAAATTATATATGTTTAGTGTCCAGCACCTTCCCTGAGTTAATATAGGGGCCCATTTGGATGGCGGATGGTAGCCACCGCCGGCCCGGCGGGGGCGATCTGCCTGCCATCCTCACTAGAATGACCCCCCGGCATATTATGATGGCTGGGGGGTCCGCGGCAGACGGGAAGACCGACCGCCGCTTTTCCGCCGGTCGACGAGTCGACCGGCGGAAAAAGTGCCTGCATATGGTGGGGGTGTCTGCGAGACACCGCCATCCATATCAGAATGCTGGCGTTCAATGGCCTTTCCACGGAGGCGTTGCCGCCATGGAAAGGCATACGGTCCTTGCTTTTGGGGGCCCGTTGCAGGCCCCCAGGGTGAAGGGGGGGTGAGGGGTGCACATGGGGGTACCTATGGTACCCCCCCCTCATTGCCATGCACTACGTGGCAGGCACCACGTGGTGCCTGCCATGTACTGCATGGCAGTGCCGTGCACAGTCCTTTTCCATTGCGGGCGGGTCTGCAGCCAGCAGATCCACCCGCAATGGAAAAGGCACAGGATGCGCCCGCCAGTGTGGCGGGCGCATCCTAATGTGCATGGCGGGACCGCTGCAGCATCGGCGGGCGGTCCCGCGCTCAGTTACGGTAGCGGGCAGACATAGTCCGCCCGCCATCGTAATAGGCCCCATAGTTTGGAGTGGGAATAGTAAATTATATATGTTTAGTGTCCAGCGCTTTCCATGATTTATTTTTAATTGGAGTGGGAATAGTAAATTATATATGTTTAGTGTCCAGCACCTTCCCTGAGTTAATATGTTTTGGAGTGGGAATAGTAAATTATATATGTTTAGTGTCCAGCACCTTCCCTGATTTATTTTTAATTGGAGTGGGAATAGTAAATTATATATGTTTAGTGTCCTGCACCTTCCCTGAGTTAATATAGTGTATAGTGGAAATAGTTAAAATATGAATTCTTTATTTTGGAGTAAGGTTATTGATATAATTATAAATGTGTATGAAAAAAATATATAAAAGTAAATTAAATTGCATAGTTTGTAGATATTTATACATTAACATATAATTTTTAAGTATAGTAAGCATTCAACATTTTTCTTTTTTATATAATAGTGATGTACATTTTTGCAAAGAAAAGATGTAGTTATCCATTGGTTTTCATACAATTTTTTAACATATCATTTTTTGGTAACAGTTATAGATTATTTATTTATAATGTAAGTATGCATTACATTATTACATGTAGTGTACATTTTTAATAACATATATTTTTTAACAATTTTTTCATTGTATAACTTTTTACAATTAATTGTATGTTTCGAGACGTGCTCCGGGAGTCCGAACGAGCGAGTACGAGGCTGCTGTATGCCTACGGACTCGGTTTGCTCAGTCTCCCATTGAACTCTATGGGAGCCCGTGTACAGACGCGTACACAGGCTCCTATAGCAGAAAAGGGGTGGGTGGGGAAAAGCGTACACCCTGTGGCGGGCACCCCATGGTGCCCGCCACCCTGTGCATGCTTGGATCGGGGGGACCCATGGGCACCCCCCCCGTGATAGATTTGGAAGGCCCCGGGTGAAGGGGGGCCTGGTACGGCCCCCCCGAAGTACGCTTCCGACAGCCGTTTCGTTTTGCTGAGACCGAGGCGAAGCGGCTGTCCCAATCGTGCATCGTACTCGCTCGGTCAGAAATCGGCTCCATTGCGCGGCACGATTCGTCTACAAACGAGACGAACGGAGCGGTTCGGGTCCGAAAACGATTCGGTCGGCGCTTACGCGATCTTCGCATCGTACTTGGTCGTTCGGACTTGTGTACGATTCGGTCGTAAACAAGGGCTTCGAATCGGATCCGGTAAAGTCAAATCCGATTCGACAGGCCTTCAGAACGACATCGGAATCGGGCCCATAATGTTATATTTTGTGCAATATTATTTATATTGTAAATGTAAATAATATTATTAAGTAAATAAAGCATTTTGCAAAAAAAATATATTTTTAACATTTATACATTTTTTCACTTGCTTTGCAAACAGTAATTTTTTAATATACATTGGTAATTTTATAAAACATATATTTTTTAATTATATTCATAAACATTATTTGTTTTATAATATTCATTATTATAATTTAACATTGAAAAAATATCTTAAACAATTTTTTATACATCACTATTATTAATTACTATTTTTACAACTTTTTTGTAACATATTTGTAATGTACATTGAGTTTAATAAAGAAAACTATAATTCTTTTTAACTAAGGCAGCCATTTTTTAAACTAAGTTCTATTTTGTAGGCTATCTGTGTTGTTTTAGGTCATTTCTGAGGGTAGAAGCTCGCGGTTGGAAGCTGCGTTGCATCGGTTAAGGTAAATTTAATTTTATTCATTTAATCTTTAATTTAGGAGTAGTTTGAAGGTAGTTAAGTAGTATATAGTGTATGTAGTGTTTGGATTTTGTGTTTTTCTGAGGTTTAGGTTTTAGCTTTGCGTTTGCGAAAGGCGGTTAGTTTGTTCATCGGTCGGTGTTAGAGTTTGAGATATATGTTTAATTATGTTTAGAGTATGGTGATAGTGGTATGTTAATGTGTATTTTGAAATGATGTTACGGTATATTTGTGCGGGAGGGATTGTTTTGTTTTCTCAACAGGATTTTGTCGATTAGAAGTTGCCGTTGGGAGAAGTATGCTTTTTTTTAAAAAGGAACTGTGTATTAGTTTCTAGCGAACTAATAATTATTTTACAGTTTCTTTATTTTTCGGGTATTCCTGGAGCGTTTCTTTTTTTAATACATTTTTTGGATTTTTATGGTTTCAAGTCTATGGAGTTATTGCCGGTGGATTATTTTTTATACAATTGTATTTTTTCATTTTTTGGGGGGATTTTTAACTAAGTTCTGGGAATTTTCTACATTTGGATTTATTTATGGCAGTTTGGACTACATTTCTTCAGCTACAAAAAAGTAAGTAATTTTAAATTATTTATAATGGGAGGGTAATGTAATTTTTGCAATTATTATTGCTATTTTTATTATATAAAATATAATTATGTCAATTATTTTTTTTAAGATATTTTAAATTAATTGACAAAATCATTATATTTTTGATGTTTGATAAAAAATGTTTATTTGCCTAATTATTTTGGCATTACGATTTTTCTGTGTTTCTGATTTATTTTTTTAAAGTAGGGTTTTAGCTATTGTTTCTAGATATTCTAGCCTGTTAGTGTTTTGGTAGAGTCTTACTTTGTATTGTAAGTACTCGAACATTTGCTTTGTTTGTTTGGTTAGTTTTGGGCCTAGCTGGGTTACAGACTGTTCCATTCTTAGTTGTTGGTAGCTTTGTTCTTTTTGTATTGATTGTAATAATTTATGTAGGGTTGGTTGGGTTCTGCCTGTTATGGCTTGGAAAGCGTAATGCCATCCTTCCACAGCATTATTAGTTTTTGCTTCTTTGTTTAGGGTACTGTTATATACATTCCACCATGGAATGTGGTATTTGGGCTGTCTTCTGTGTCCAGATCTGTGTAGCCTTCCCACCCAGGTATCCTCGAAATGTTCGAGTTGGGGACTTAGTTTTTGTTCATTTGTTTGGTAGTAGGGGCTTTCTATTAATAAATTGTAGTGTTCTGCTAAATCAGTGATTGGGACGTATGCTAGTGCTATTAGCTTTTTAATTTCATATGCAAAATTGCTATTTGTTGCATATTCTACACTTAGGGCCCGATACCGATCTCGCTCAGAAGGCCCTTCGAGAGCCGTCCGTAGCGTTACCTACTGACCGACTCGTTCCGGGAGCCGGTCCAGCCAAACGACGAAGTATGATGCGCAAATGTCTCCAATTCCCGAACGACATGTATGCTCCGGATCCAGCACCATTTTCCGTACGAACAGGCTCCGTAAACGCTGAATGGAGTCGTCCGGAGGCATATCCCAAAGCTGTTGCCGGCCGGCCAAGTACAATGCATACTTCCTACGCGCCAAACAGGTCGCCACCTCCAGCACATCACAGCATTCGGAAGAGCCGTATTTCAGCTCCGATTCGCACCACAACAGGATCACTGCGTACGAGACGAAGCAGACATGTATCCGATCGCACATGTCATCCCTATACTGTATGCCTACGGTCTAATCAACAACCATAACCGACGCGTTCGTCACAGACGGTAAGTCAGACACCTACCACACACAAAAACGTCACGACCCCGCGAAAGGCAACGGAATACACAGCTTGTGACAAACCACAGTCAATAGTGGGGTGGGAGGAATTCTTGCAGCAATGTAGCGGCAAGGGGGATGGTGGATGGCAAAAACTCCCAGCATTGTCTACCCCATATGGGGGTGGATGTTTAACGCTACCAGCATTGTCTACCCCATAGGGGGGTGGATGCCTAACACTCACCCAGTGTCCACACCATAGGGGGGTGGATGCCTAGCACTCACCCAGTGTCCACCCAATAGGGGGGTGGATATTTAACACTACCAGTATTCACTACCTATAGGGGGGTGGATGCCTATCACTCCCACCATTGGTCACCCCACAGGGGGGTGGATGTTTAACACTACCAGTATTCACTTCTTATAGGGGGTGGATGCCTATCACTCCCACCATTGGCCACCCCATAGGGGGGTGGATGTTTAACACTACCAGTATTCACTACCTATAGGGGGGTGGATGCCTATCACTACCACCATTGGCCACCCCATGGGGGGGTGGAAGTTTAACACTACCAGTATTCACTACCTATAGGGGGTGGATGCCTATCACTACCACCATTGGCCACCCCATAGGGGGGGTGGATGTTTAACACTACCGGGTATTCCCTACCTATAGGGGGTGGATTCCTATCATTACCACCATTGGCCACCCCATAGGGGGGTGGATGCCTATCACTACCACCATTGTCCACCCCATAGGGGGTGGATGCCTATCACTCCCCCAGTGTTGTCATGGCCAATTTGTGTTATGTGTGCAAACTGCCTGCAAAATTGATACATAAAGTGATATGCCCCATCTCTGTACTGACATAAATGTGAACGTGGGGTGCAAGCCCCCAGCATTGTCAAGCATATTGGGATTTTGGGGATTACCCCCCATCTCTGTAGTGAAGAAAATGTGAATGTGGGGTTCAAGCCCCCAGCATTGTCAACCATATAGTGGTTTGGGGGTATCACCCCCCCCCCCACCACCACCACTGTAGTGAAAAAAAGGTGAATGTGGGGTTCAAGCCCCCAGCATTGTCGACCATATAGGGGTTTTGTGGTATCACCCCCCCCCCATCACTGTAGTGACAAAAAAGTGAATGTGGGTCTCACACCCCCAGCATGTTCAAGTAATTATGTATTTTTGGGGCCAAAACACACAAGCAATGTAGTAATAAAGTAGTGGTTGTGTGCCAAACAACAACAAAACTGTTGAGGCAAACATTGTTGTGTGTGTTACATACCCTCAGCCATGTGCAACAATCAGTGCTTTTGGGGGCTAACACTGCCAGCAATGTTCAATTGGACAATGTAACATGTGTCCATCCAAAATGCATAAACACACATTTTTGTCACCAGCAGACACAAATACAAAGGATTCAACCTGAAACCAAAGTTTTGATGATATTGAGTTCCACACTGTGGCAGCAACCTTAAATGCTAAACATAAGGAATGTGCAGAGTGAAGATGTAGGAGTCCCAGAGCCAGTAGAGAAAGAAACAAAACAAAACATCCACTCAAAGCCCTTCAAAGACAGTTGAAATACATGGGGGAAGATGCACAAACACAACCAACCTGCCACACACTGCAGAACAAACACAACATGTGTGTGAGTGTGGAAGTCTATCTAGCCTGCGACAACACACACAATGGGGGGCTGAACTCCACTGAGACATATGCATGTTGAGTACAATCTGGAAGTATTCCATATAGAGTATGGATAGTGAATGTGGGCAATCAGGCATTGGCTGAAGAGCGGGAGCACCAGAGTCACATGCGGAACAAGCTTGGTGGAACACCAACTAATACATCAAGAAACTGACTCTCTTCTGCAGTACCATCAAGGCCACAGCACTGTGGCGACAGTTTCCTGTCTGCTGAGCCTCTGTGATGCCAAATGAGGATGGGGCCATAGTTTTGAGCACACTCACTCTTGCGCACTGTGTCAAGTGCCTTGCAAGAACCACTGTCATCTCACATACCCAAACATTACTCATAGGGCATGGCCGGTAATGTGAGGCCACATTGTAGGTAGGGGCCTTGCCAGGAGCCAAGTCACATTTGGCCTGTCTAAACACCACCCACCTTGATCAGCAGCACTGTGCCTCATCAAAACCTCCCTTGACAGGTGACATTACACAGGCGCACATGACAGTGTGGATCACTGGCTGTATGGCGAGGAATCCATTATTGACCACACATCATTGTGATCACAATACAAACATGGGTCCATGTAGTGTTGTGTATGACCAATGTGGCAATCTTTGTATCAGGAAGGTACACCCAGCATGCCACATACTTGGACACACACATTTGATCGTTGAACAAGAGGTGCCAGACACACATATGTATGGGACACAAATTCACAGCATCTGTCCACCACAACACATATTCAAACCCTGCAGGGCAACAGGAGTACACCTACCCACAGAAGGATGACATTGTGATGAATTGGTGTAGAATGAAGCACAGAGGAGACTGCCCACGACACCACACTAGTCCACAGACACACAAAATAGAATCATGAGCCTCCCACTATAACAAACATGAAGTGGTTGTGTCACAGCTGTCTGCGCTACATGTGGAGACAACATTCCTACTTGCTGTGTAGAAAAGCATGGACCAACACCAATGTATGAGACAGTCACCATGTGTGGCCTTAGTGTGTTGCACACAACTCAAGATCAGACCATTTACACTGTCAACTTGTTTGCATTTCTATCACACCAACTCTGCATCCACCTACAGAAGATGCATTATGTGCAGATCATCACTAATGTCAAATTGCCAATGCTGAGTGTGTACTGCAGAAGACTTGGAAGACACATGGCTCACCAGATAGAGGATACAACAACTGTGTCAGTAGGCTCCAATGCACAGGCAAATGTGTAAGCTAATATTCATGCACTGTTCACAACGCCAGGGGTGGTTGTGGGATCTGTGTCTCATAAACACAATACACATAGCTAGATATAACACATGGGAAATGTGTACATCTGTTTAGGTTGGAGTACATGTGCATAATGGAATATGCATTGGACACATGTGGCACTTTAACACTGTCTCAGAATCCAGAAATCCATCAAGGAGACCTACAAATAAGACATGTTGGCATCAGGCTACAGGGCAGGGTACAATGTGTTGATTGTGAGCAGTCATTGACACATACAAGTGCCACACTTGCAAAACAAGATGACAGATTCTAAATACGCTGATGATGATAACACAAATGGAACTTGGTGGATTCATAATGTATCACTTGTGAGTTTGCTCACAGTGCAGGCTCTTGTCTCAACACAACCAGGGATGTCATCATAATGACTCCACTCTACTGGTGCACCCACATCTTGGCCAATCAAAGTCAAATAGGTCGAGAAAGCACTGAACTAGTCAGCCCACAGAAAGCTTCTCAAACAGGAACATCTGCAGGGACTATAGTCTTTGTAGGAAAGGGGGTTTAAAGACAGAGATTCCTCACCTCACACACACCATGGGCTCAGGATATGTCACAGATTTACACACTGCCATGAGGTGATTTACCTACAGTGGAAGGTCAGCTGTGGCAAGCTTGTTCTTGGCAGGGGTCTACCATGTCATAATGACACTCAGACATGGCTCAAACACTTACAAGTCACAGAATACTTTGTTTACATCAGCCTGTGTACATGAGTGTGTCTAACGTCATCTGCACGTAGTCAAACTTCATGTGTACCCAGTTGGAATGAGGAGACAGATGACTTGTTGATCATCACAGCGCTATTCTGCATGTCCATCCTAGACGTTTGCATTTTGAAAGACGTTTACACTGTGTACAAATGTCAGCACTACCTATGTGCGAAAGTGTAAATCAAAGATGGTAGGTTCTAAAAAGCATGTCACCCTCATGGTCCAGAATGTTGTAGGTCATGACAACATGGATATGTAGACAATGAGGACTCAGATACAAACTGTAATAGGACACATATGCCATGGACTACATGCAGTCCATCACATCACTACATCATTGTATTCCCACAAGATTTGCACATCAATGACAGTTGACTCATTAACAATATTTGTTACACAAAATGCAAATGTACAAATAACAAAAACTGCTTTATTCAGCATTTGGGAGAAATGGGAAAAAAAATTAGAACAATAAGGCCAATGGCCAGTCCATTTGAGAGAGTCTTTGAGGGGGTCATGCATAGTAATCCTCCCTCGCTTGCCTGCACAGCAAACACAAGGGGACATCTCCCCTTGGAGGGGCATCTTTAGGGGCATGCCAGGTACCGCAGGGACAGGACTACGGGGTTCCAGTTTCAATTTTGGGAGGGATTGGATCTAGTGTTGTGTCGGGCTCCATTGCAGTGGACTGGTCAGATTGAGGGGGTGGGGGCTCCACTGCAGTGGACTGGTCAGATTGAGGGGCTGGGGGCTCCAATGCAATGGACTGGTCAAATTGAGGGGGTGGGGGCTCCACTGCAGTGTCAGGAACAGACTGAAGGGGGGGTGCTGTTTGAGGGGAAGTGCTTGTAGAAGGGGGGGAGGGCCTGACCTTCTTGGGGATGGTGTAACGGTGTGAGGGTGAAACTGTGATGGGGTGTGAGGTTTGATCTTTGGGAGGGGGGCCTGGGACTGGGAGGAAGTGGATTTTGGTGGGGAAGTGTGGGATGGTGGTGGGGTTTTGGACTTCTTTGATCTGGGGGATGTACTTGTGGGGGGCTGGGTGTTCTTACTCTTAGGGGAGGGTGTGCGTGCAGGGGTGGATCTCTTCTCTGTGCCAGGGGGTTTCCTCTTCCCCTTGCTAGTGTGGCTTGATGGATCAGTGGGGAAGAGGCCAAGGTCACAGAGGAAGACCCGTTGGGAAGTGGTGGTTGCAGGAGAGTCAAGGGTAGGGGTTTTGGAGGGAGAGGTAGCTGAGGAATGCATAGTGGTTGTGGATGGGTGTGTGATTTTCTTGGCCCTCTCCCCAGTGTGTGTGATGTCAGTCCCCTGAGTGTACGTGCGTGTGTGTTTTGACTTTATTTTGGGTGGTTGTGTGCTGCTTGTGTCTGTTGGGGTGTATGCATGTGCCTGTGTGAGTGTGCTTGGGTCAGGTAGTAAAGTGTGTACTGTGGATGGGGCAGAGGAAGGAGGGACTGCTGCAGCAGGGACACTGCTGCTGTCAGTGAGGAGGCCATGGCCTGATTTGATCGCTGTAGGGCAGACATGTTTGATGAGATGCCCTCCATGTATGACACCAATTGTGTCAAAAAATGGGTATGTGCATGGAGGACACTCAGCATGGATGTCTGCCCCACATGGATCTGTTTTAGCAAATCCAAGGCCTCCTCACTCAGGCAGCAGGGGTGACAGATGCAGGGGGTGCGGTGCCTGGCCCAAAGGAGACGTACTCCCTAACACGGGAGGGCCACGGACACTTGGAATGGGAGCAGCTGTGGGGGTGGAGGTGGTGGTGGTGATGGGGGCAGACTCTGATGTTGTGGGCTCTGAAATGGGAACACCCACCACCACAAGGGAGTCATCATTGGAGCTGTGAACAAGGATGAGAAAGAGATTCACATCAGTCATCTGCATAGACTAGACACATGAGTATCATCACAACACATCACAGAGCAAGCATATGCATCATTTTTTGGCAGGTTTTAAATCCTTACACATATGTGAACATGGCACTTGTCAGTCTGCCAAGAAACTATGGTTCACAGACACATGATGGCATGTGAAACATTGGTTAGATGTATGTCAAATACCACAAAACCATGTCAACTACAACACTATTTTGCAGGTGGCCTGATCTGTAATGCTCATGAGGGTCATGTGTCATTACATACATGTCTCATCTCCTGCAAGGGAGTCAGGAACTGACACAGCAAATGGTATGCCTACATTAGACATTTTTAACTGTCAAACACACTTCCATACACAGTCATCATGATGGGCACCTATGTCTTGAACGTCAATGCTCTAATGGTCTGCATGCATGACAACTGTCAAGTACAAATACTGCATCCTCTAAAAAAATCATGTACTACACTATGCCACTGTCCTGTCTGGCTGAACAGTCTGTATGGAATCTTGGTACAGGAACGGTACATCTCAAGTTTACAGTCAGCACTGTGTCACAATCCTGTATTTACTGCTTCAGCTAACATCTGTATGTGTCAAGTATACATGTCCACTACGTGCTTGACGCAATTTGAAGCCTTTTACAAGCTCACGTTGTTCTACTTAGCCGTCGGAGTATGCGAATAAAAATGTCTGTCTAAATGAACATTTTACAGCTCTCCAGAAGAAAGTAATGCAGCATACACATAGATGTTCAAGCCACCAGTATGCACAGTCAAGGCATGATACACACATGTCTTGTCTTGTATATCTGAGCCAAAAGCCAGACATTAGATGTATGTCCATGACTTGTATATTGACCACCTGTGTCTTTCAAAGATTGGCACATGTACTCACTGTCACCGAGTCTGACCCATGGATTTTCACAATACAATGGTGAAAGTGTGCCTGACACAAAAATCAGATGTGTCAGTGTCTCGGATGGCCTGAGTTGGCATACCTGTCCTTGGTCCATGTGATACATGTGTTTACACAGAGCACCATGTATGGGAAAATACATTTCGACTACTTATCAATATGATTTGTCTGAGGCATCAACATTTGTCTCACCTGCTGCACGGATGTATAGCATTGTTAATGCACACCTGTGTGCACCAATAGCACCATTTTGAACATATATCTATGTACCACACTGAGTACAGGTCATACATCAGTAAATGTGCTGACACATGTCAGACAATTACATCACTCATGATGGTCAAATCCATGCACATGTTGTATATAGTCCTGAGCACATGGACATTGGACTACAGCCAATAAACAGGACCGAAGTGACACACATGTCACTGACTGAAAGGGACACACCTGGCCATCATATGTTAATGGGGCATAGTTACATTTTGGTCACAGTAGTGTTGTCTTAGCAGACAGACGACCTGTGAGAAGGGTATGAGGCTGCTGGAGTGCAACATGCATGTTAAACATAGTTCTGCAACATGGCACATACTCACCCCCTCCTTGCTGCTGTCTGGCCTTCAACTGCCCATCCAGGTCAGGGAAGACCACTGTCAGTATCCGGAGCATGTGGGGGGTCAGGGTCCGTCGTCCACCCCTTTTGCGAGGAGGTGACAGCTTCAGCTAGACCCTTGCAATCCTCCGGGTCCAGCCACGGAGGTCCTGCCACCTCTTCTGGCAGTGGCGGACGCGGCGTCTGAATAACCCCACGGATCTTACTGCCCGAACAATGGTCTGCCAAATTTCAGCCTTCTGATGGGCGTCGACCTGTAAGGATGACATGGTGACACCCATTACTCCATATGCTACATGTTTATGCATCACACACATGGACATATACGTATTGGTCAGAATGGCAGATAACGTCTAAGGGTTAGCCAAGTATCATCATGGGCAGTTTTCCTGTGTGAAAATCTCCAGCAGAAACATGAGAACAGTGCAGTCAAACCCACTACACACACTTCTACATCACTGTACCTGTCCAGAACCTAAATCTACACACTGTAAGACTTACTTAACTATGTTTGCATGCTTGCCCTTGGGATCCCAATGCTAGTAGTGCATGTTTTTACACATCGCCAATAATAAAGGCAGTGTAATCAACACTCACCTGCTCCCCTGGTTTGCCATACAGCTTGCTGTACTGTGGAAGGAGGCTGTCCAGCAGGGCCTGGTTCTCCTCCTCTGTGAAAGCAGATGCCCTCTCCACAGTACGTGCCATTGTAGCTCCCAGAGGATGTAGAGACAGCAGCAGAGAGATCTTGAAATGCAGTAAAGTTGCATGTAGTGCAGGCAAGTGAAATCTCTTGGGAACAGACAGACTTATATTTGTGCAGCAGAGGCGGACTCTGTTCCATGCGTCCAAAGCGATAGGTCAGAGTCGTTCGCATTATCCAAATTTGTCCAATCCATAACATTGCACGCATCGGACACGCCTACCGTGACGTTCAAAATATATGCATCGTAACACTATTGAGTTTGATACATTGGTGTTGTGAGGTAACCGATTCGGATTGCACGCGATTCGTACACGAAGCGAAACGCGCGTCTGTCACCATGACGACCAACAGACAATGTGTGCGTCCGGCTCGGTTCGGATGCGAATAACGCGTCCTTTGAATACTCACCCGCGTCTGTCACCATGACGACCAGCAGCCAATGTGTGCGTCCGGCTCGGTTCGGATGCGGATAACGCATCCTTTGAATACTCACCCGCGTCTATCACCATGACGACCAACAGCCAATGTGTGCATCAGGCTCGGATGCGGATAATGCATACTTTGAATACTCACCCGCGTCTGTCACCATGACGACCAACAGCCAATGTGTGCGTCTGGCTTGGTTCGCATGCGGCTCACGCGTCCATTCAATACTCATCCACGTCTGTCATCATTACAGTAAACAGGCAAAGGATGCGAAACACATGTTTCGGGTGAGGCTCAGGTGCCCTACACTAATCAGTCAGCAGGGCAGACAGTATAGCAATTCAGGAATGTTAGTCTGCATTACATGTGTGTGTACAGTGATTAACATGTCATATTGGACATAGTAATTGATAGCTCACACTCCCATGATGATCCAAGCTTGATGGGCACACAAAACATTGTTGTTGAGGAACATCACATCTGTGAGTGACCACTTCACAGATCACCCTCCTAGGCTTGGACACAGTCCCAGGGGATCATTGTGTTAACCCAGGTTATGTCCACACATAATCACTGCTTTCTTGGACTGTGTGTTATAAAGTGCATAGTGTTAAGTAATTGTGAGTAAATCCACAGTATCGGAGTCTTGTACAATGCAGACACTTCAATGTTGATTTTCTCAATGAAATTTTTCTGACACATCAGCTTGTATTTGCCATGTGAGTTGCTGTTGTGTCTTTGTGTCACAGGCATACATGGATGCTTGTCAAATCTAACTGTGCCACACATTCTAACATTTTTGGGTATGTGATAGTACATGTATGTCAGACATGACATCATGACAGTGTCCACACTGTGACAGTGGTGTGCATGGTGACACGCTGTCTGTATCTAGTGTCCCACCTAGGTGGCATTATATGATCCAGGTCTATGTACCTTTCAACCATGTGCTAGTTGTGACACTTTATTAGGTGTGTGTTCAGTATGTGATGTTTGATCACATGGACAGTGACAGACACCAGTGAGTAGTCACAGTACAGAACTGTAATTGGTGCACAACCATGTTAATGTGACATGTCTGGGAAGGGTCACATAGCTGTGCTCTGTGTCTGGGCACAACCTTACGCATCTGACTTCATTGTGTCTTTATTTAATGTTGTATGTGTGTAATTGCATGTTCCTCACTACATTGGAAAGTGTCCTAAAATATGTTTTCACCTGTAACATAGGTACCGCAGGGCACAAGCTGTCCACAGACCCTTCCCGGACCTCCAGACCATGGAAGAACGGGATAGCATCAGGTGGTACCGCTTCACCAGACCACTCATTGTGGAGTTGACAGACCAGTTGGCCCCACATTTGCAACCTGGACGCCCATAACTCTTTGCGCTGACCCCCAAGGTGAAGGTGATGGCGGCCCTACATTTCTTTGCCACAGGATCCTTCCAGTATACTGTGGCTACTGCTGGTGGGATGTCACAGACAATGTTTAGCCGTGTGCTTCGTGATGTGTTGGAGGCAATGTTATGTTTTCTGAACCTGTACATCAAGTTCCCAACACCAGGACAGTTTGTCGACATCAAGAGTGACTTTTATGCTTTGGGAAAAATGCCACATGTCATTGGCTCCATTGATGGTACACATGTGGCTATGATCCCACCACAAGCCAATGAACAAACATACAGGAGTCGTAAGCATTACCACTCCATGAATGCCCTGGTGGTATGTCTGCCTGACATGACGATCTCACATGTCTGTGCGCGTTTCCCGGGATCAGCACACAACGCCTACATTATGAGAAACAGTAGGATCCCACATATGATGTCTCCGCTGCAAAATTAGCGTGCCTGGCTTGTTGGTGGGTAATGTTGTCTGTTTATGTTGTGTGTTGCTTGTATGTCAGGTTGTGCCCTGTTTTCAGACACATGAAGTATTTTCTGTTTAAATTTAGGAGACTCTGGATACCCCAACATGCCGTGGTTGCTGACACCACTCAGGAACCCTGTCACTGCTGCTGAGTTTCATTTTAAAGAGGCACATGGGCGGACCAGGCGAGTGGTTGAGCGGACATTTGGGCTTCTGAAAACAAGATTTCGCTGCCTGGACCGTACAGGAGGAGCCCTCCAATATGCACCATCGAAGGTATGTAAGATCATCATTGTGTGTTGCATGCTTCACAACCTGGCAGTGAGGAATGAGCTACCTCTCATCCAAGATGATGGGGACCAGCAGCCTCCAGCAGGGGAGGATCCAGGCCTGGGGCATGTTGCCAGTGATGAAGAGGAGGAGGAGGATGTTCAGAGACAGCTCCTCAACAACTTTTTCTCATGATTGTAAGTATGCAATGATGAGTTGACAAAGCACTTTCTTTGCATGATATGCGTCTGTTGTACAATATCTTTGTATACGTGTGGGTGCATGCTACTTAACATGATCCTTGAAGTTGTTTGGTGTCCATTGAGTTAGTATGGTCACCAGTACAGTGTTGACATGACTCCTAGCTAGTGTTCACATTTTAAAAATTTGAAGTATGAAATGTCTCTTGGAGTAGTATGCTAATTATTTGGTATTTCAAGACAGTTCTATGTCTCTCCTTCACAGGGTCCTTTGGCTGGTGAATGGAGACATGTGACCTCCCAGACACACAATGCAGTTACAGCTTGCAACTTTTCTTGGGATCAGGAATCTGTGCCACACACTCGATTCTGAAAGTTTTCAAAAGTCTTGGTTAATTTGTGCTTATTGTTACAGTGTGATTTGATTGCATTTGTTGTGGAGGCAACATGTTGTGCCTGTGTAATAAACCTGTGCTCCACATTGAGGTGTGCCTCGTCTGTATCCACACATCCAACATTCATTTACATACTGTAGATGTGCCCTGATGTTTAGTTTATCTGACAATGATTAGTGTTTGTGCATATAAATGTTGTTTAATTTTACATTACTGTAGGCAATGAGGATCTATGCCATGTACTATGTGTGTTGTGATGACCTTGTTGTGTGTATCTCTCAAATGTGTCAGGTTACATTTACTCACATGCCAGTTGGTAATTTAATGTACTTGTTTTTCAGCCAATGTCATTGTCATTCCATTCCTTGTTTTTTTGATCATCATTTATTTCTGACAATAGTGTTTCATTCATGACAGAAGCAAGTTTTGTGTGAATATTAATTTATTACAGTGCATGTGTGAAATTTTACAAGAAAGGTATAGTGCTGTACAAAAGTTTGAAGTCCAAAGTTCACAGAAGAGTTGGTAGTGCCAGTAGATGCAATTTTCAGAGCCAAGTCCACAGTCATTTGAGTAATTGGTCCAACTTAGACCCATAATCCCATGTGGGAGAGTTCAGTGACAGTTAACAAAGTGAACGCTTCTCATACAATGGAGGATATCAGGTGAAGGTTGTCACTTCCTGGGGGATGCATAGCCATCTGTCTCTCATTTGTCCCTCTTCGGACGACCCCTCTTACGTTTTTCGGGGGGACCCTCAGGTGCAGGCTGCCGCGGTGCAGGGGACTCTCTGCCAGAGTTCTCATCCCTCCCTGTGGCAGTTGCAGATGTGGAAGCAACAGATGTAGTGGGCACACAGGGAGGTGTAGTCATGTTGTTGGCTATCTGCCGGAGGCAGGTGAGTATGTCTCTGTGCACCGCAGTCAGATCATCTATTTTTGCAATGTCTGACTCCATTCTGGACATGTGTGAGTCCATTCTGGACATGTGTGAGTCCATTTTGGCATAATGGGCAGCCTGCTGCTGTTGCATGTCCTTGAGGATCCCAACTACCTGGCCAAAGTCTCCGGTGCATTCTTGACATGCTTTGAGAATGCATGCCATCTGTGGGTCAGCTTGTTCAGCAGCACCAACTGCCTGACGGGACCTCTCCCCACACCCCCTCCCACCACCCCTGCCCACACGAGTAGGACCTGTTATTGCAGGCACAGACAACACTGAGCCTCCTTCATTGTTGTCAGTGGTGTTGTTGTCCGCCAACTCCTGAGTGCCCTGTGATGCTGTCCTCTCGGTGTTTTGTTGCCTTGGTGTGTCCGTGTGGGTAGTGGTCATCTGGGGGTTGACAGATGTTGCTGAAGTGGTCGCAGGGGGTGCTGGTGTTACAGCTGCTGGTGCTGCATGCTGACCCACACCGGAGGGGCCAGGTAGTTCATCGTCATCCAATGAGGGTTGAGAGACATCTACACCAGAGAGCTCAGGGTCAACCAGAGTCTGGGACTGGGATTCCTGTTCTGTTCCTACAGTGTCCCCAGCAAGCCCTGTGGGTAGATGAGAGACACAATGTTTGTGGTTTTTTTGCACAGGTCATCGTATCATACACATTACATTTGCTATTGTACATTATGATGAGTGTATGTACATTAGATAGTCGTCACAGACCCAGGCCTATTATTTAAGAGATCATTGTGATTTTAATAAGAAGTGTGTTGCTGAGCATATCCAGCTCTGTGCATAAATGGGCATGTTTTGTTTATTTGACTGTACATAGACATTGACTGCCACGTGACACCCTGTGCATGACACAGGTGTGTTGGTATTTCCCACATCTGTGATTTTACAATGATATACGTACTCTTCCTCTTACGATGTGCTTCAAGATTTGTGCATGTGTGCTGGCCTTTGTGCATGTCGTTTGCAGTTACATTGGTGTGGCTACCTACACACTCACAGTCCAGAATGTATGTGAGCATTTAGTTTATGGTATTTTGATGAATGTGTTCCTAGTTCTCATCTCATTGCACACATGTGAATAGCTGTCAGTAGCAAATAGTGTTACTGCTTTGCTTTGTGCGTGATCACATCATGTATATTGTCCTTGTCCTCCATGGACAGATGAGTTAACCAAGGCTGCTTTCTTGCTTTTTCAGGCTCAGAGCTGTGAGGTACAGAGGTTTGTGTGCTTGTGTTATGCTGCTGGAAGTTGTACCCCTCCTCCCACCCAGACCAGCTTACTCCTCGTGGACAAAGTATTGGTCACAGTGAGGGGAGTGTAGTGGCAATGATGCTGATAACGCTGCATGATGTAGGAGGTGAATGCAACTCCCAACAAAGCCTTGTGCACATGACCCCATGCAACAGTGTCAGCCATCTTGCTGTGGCCCTTCCATTCACTGTTAGGTATCCATTGTCACTGATGAACAGGTTGCTTTGTGTGTGGGTAGTGATGTGTGATATGACTGCAACTCACACCATATCCTGCCCTCCACACACCTTCCCAGCCAGCCCGGGGAGCACACCTGGGACTATGCATTCCCAGACAGTGAGTGGAAATGTACTGTGAAGATGGCTGAAAGTGGGGACTGATGTGAGAAGACCAAGGCCTGGATGTGACTTGTGGCCAATTCATACATAAGGCCACTGTGTCAGCCATCTTGCCAGTAAATTTCCTTTCACTCTTAGGGACTGCTTAGTCACAAGAGTGCTATTTGTTCTGGTTGAGAAGGTGTGTGTAGGGCAGGGCATGATGGTATTTGCAGTCACTGCTAATAATCCTCCTCCCACATAGCCCAACTACACCACCTGGTACTATGCTTTCCTCACAGTGAATGGAAATGTACTATCAAGATGTCCGACAGTGATTCCTGGTGTTTGTTTGACCACAACTCCCATCAGGGCCTTGTGCTCCCCACACCAGAGACCAGTGTCAACCGTCTTGACAGTACTTTTCCACTCCCTGTGAGATCAGCACAGTTCAGCTGGGCTGGTTGGGCCGTGTGTGAGTATGATTATTTTCACTGACTTCAACATCCCATCAGGCCCTGTCCCACACACACTCACCCCACCCAGCACATACAGCAAACCTGTGAGTATGTTGTCCCTGAGAGTGATTGGAAATGTACTGGCCAAGATGTCTGACAGTGGTGCCGGGTGTTTGTTTGAGCACAACTCCCATCAGGGCCTTGTGCTCCCCACACCGGAGCCTAGTGTCAGCCATCTTGCCAGTACATTTTCTTTCACTCTCAGGGACAGCATAGTCCCAGGTGTGCTGTTTGGTGTTGGTGGGAGGGGTGTGTGGGACAGGGCCTGCTAGTAGATATAGTCAGGGCTACCACTACTCCTCCCACCCATAGAAAGTTGACCACCATGAACCATGCTTCCATGACAGTGAGTACAACTTTACATTCAAGATGTCTGACAGTGGTGCCTGGTGTTTGTTTGACCACAACTCCCATCAGGGCCTTGTGCTGCCCACACCAGAGACCAGTGTCAACCATCTTTTCAGTACTTTTCCACTCCCTGTGAGATCAGCACAGTTCAGCTGGGCTGGTTGGGCCGTGTGTGAGTATGATTATTTTCACTGACTTCAACTCCCATCAGGCCCTGTCCCACACACACTCATCCCACCCAGCATATACAGCGCACCTGTTAGTATGCTGTCCCTGAGAGTGATTGGAAATGTACTGGCCAGGATGTCTGACAGTGGTGACTGGTGTTTGTTTGAGCACAACTCCCAACAGGGCCTTGTGCTCCCCACACCAGAGGCCTGTGTCCGCCATCTTGCCAGTACATTTCCTTTCACTCTCAGGGACTGCCTATTACCAAGAGTGCTATTTGTTCTGGCTGAGAAGGTGTGTGTAGGGCAGGGCATGATGGTATTTGCAGTCACTGCTAATAATCCTCCTTCCACATAGCCCAACTAGACCACCTGGTACTATGCTTTCCTCACAGTGAATGGAAATGTGCTGGCCAAGATGTCTGACAGTGGTGCCTGGTGTTTGTTTGAGCACAACTCCCAATAGGGCCTTGTGCTCCCCACACCAGAGCCCAGTTTCAGCCATCTTGCCAGTACTTTTCCACTCCCTGTGAGATGAGCATAGTTCAAGGTGGGCTTGTTGGGCCATTTGGGAGGAGGACTGTTGGCTGTGACTATGACTCCCATCATGCTTTAGCCACACCCACCTTCCCAGCAATCCCAACCTTCCTTCCTGTGACTCAGCTTTCCTGGGAGTTAATGTGTGCAAAGAAGATGGCTGATGCATGTGACTGGTGTTTGAATCCCATTGCCTTGCTGTGAGTTAGTGGCAAGTTTGTACATCTTTGTAAATGGTGAGATTTCCAGTTACATTGCAGGTATGTTGTTAGTAAAAATCTATTTTTGATCACATATCCCATCATGGACTTGTGCTCCCCACACCAGAGCACAGTGTCAGCCATCTTGCCAGTGCCTTTTCATTCACTCTCAGGGACAGCAAAGTCTCAGGTGTGGTGTTTGGTGTTGGTGGGAGGGGTGTGTGTGGGACAGGGCCTGCTGATAGATGTAGTCAGAGCTACCACTCCTCCTCCCACACAGACCAAATAGGTCACCATAAACCATGCTTCCATGACAGTGAGTAAACTTTACATTCAAGATGTCTGACAGTGGCGCCTGGTGTTTGTTTGAGCACAACTCCCAACAGGGCCTTGTGCTCCCCACACCAGAGCCCAGTTTCAGCCATCTTGCCAGTACTTTTCCACTCCCTGTGAGATGAGCATAGTTCAAGGTGGGCTTGTTGGGCCATGTGGGAGGAGGACTGTTGGCTGTGACTACGACTCCTATCATGCTTTTAGCTACACCCACCTTCCCAGCAATCCCAACCTTCCTTCCTGTGACTCAGCTTCCATGTGAGTGAGTGAAACAGTGCTGGTAAGATGGCTGACAGTGGTGGCTGCTGCATTGAACACAAAGTCTTGCTGTGTTTTTTTGTAAGTAGGTACATGTCATGGAATAGTTACATATTACTCTGAGGTTCAAGGTATTTTGTTTGTCAAAGTGGCATACACATCACATGCTCATTTGCTTCATATTGTTATGGCTTTGCTAACAGTGATTTGTATCACTGTGTCCTTGACAGTGATGTCTGTGGCTGTGTATTTGCTGATAATATTGTCTATTTGAGTATGAACTCACCAGGCTCTGGTACTCCTGATATTCCATAGACGCCCTCCGGTGGAAGGATGGCCCGCACCTTCTCCTCCAGGAAGTGAAGTTCACAGGTATTGCAGGAGGGCCACCGCCAGTCTGCTGGCTCACGACATGTTCTTTACCAATGAGCTTTTTGACTCTCCTTCGCACATCATAGTACCTGTTCCTGATATCGTCCAGTGTGCGCAGGCAAGGTGCTTGAGCGTTCACCTTGTTGACAATCCTCTCCCACATCTTGCTTCTCATGGACAGGGGAGTCTGTTGGACCAAGTTGCCAAATAACTGTGGCTCTACTCTGAGAATTTCATCTACCATGACTTCCAACTCCATCTCTGTGAACTTTGGATTCTTCTTTGGGGGCATGGTGATGGGTGGTGGTGGAGATGGATGTGTGGGTGAGTGTGTAGGTGAGGGTGAGTGTGTATGAATAAATGTGTGTGTTTGTGAGTGTTGTAGTTGACAGGTGCTAGTAGTGTACAGGTTGTGTGGTGGCTGAGTTGTGAGTGTATGTATCAGTGCAGAGTAATAGTGGTATGTGCTGGCAGTTCTGTTGAAGTTGTAAAGGATCATGGTAAGTATTTTGGCCCTTTATATAGGAGGACTTGTGGGTGTAGCTTATTTTTGAATGAAATTTATTTTTTGCTATTGACAATGCTTGTTAGGACTTTTTCTGTCTGTTTCTATTGAATTTTGTTGAGCATAACCGAAACGTTCCGTTGACCGCACCGGATGCTTGTTCATGTATTAGCATGGTGGTCCGAGTCTGTCCCATTCGCGCTAAGCTAAGTTGCAGCGTTTGCATACGAGTCGGTCGCATCGGGCTCTTTTCCGAAGGATTCGCTCGGACGGATTGATTTCCGTACGCGTCGGTCGTCCGTATTGTGCTGCGTGCGGGTCGTTTGTATTTGACAAGCATTGCATCGTACTACGTCGGTCGGACAGCGCGTGTACGTGTAGGTCGGAAGGCATTTCCGATGCGTTTCGTTGGGAAGGGTTTCCGAGCGAGATCGGAATCGGGCCCTTAGTGTAGATTTTTGGAGGTGTCTCCATATGCATTGGCTAAAGTGGTATTAGCAACCTTGTATTGCTGTGTGAGGGTAGTTTTTTAGTATGGCTTGTATCATCGACTGTTCAAAGTCAATGATCATTTTTTGAGGATAGTAATTATTAGTTTCTTGTTTTACTTTGGTTAAGAGTTCAATATAGGTGGTGGTTTGTTTGTTTGGTAACTGGGAATATATAAAGGGGATGTTTGTATTTTGATACAGTCCATGAATTGTATATAACTGGTAAAATGGGTTGGGACATATTTTAAAAGTTCCATCCATCATCCATGTCTCACAGTTCTGTAGTTTAAGTAAGTTTGAGGGAGTTCCAAATATTATTATTCTTTTTTCATTTGATTTATTGTCATAAAGAAGAAATTGCTCTTCATTATGAGGTATAGTGAGTTCAGGTGGTATTTCTGTTTCACTGAACATTTTGGGGGTAGGTGAGGTGGTAGCAGTTGATTTTTTTGTTCTAACTATTATCCTTTTTAATGATGAGATTGAGGGCATTTGGCCAGTTACATGTTGTGGGACTCTGGGGAGTATGTCTTTTAGTATTTCAGTGGTAGGCTTTTGAGAGCTAGTGCTAGCTTCTCTTAGAGTTTCTAATACGTCTCGAACTTCTATTTCAGCTATGTTAGGGGGGTGGTTATGTTCTCTAACATATAATACAGTTGTTTCTTTTGTTGTAGCCCTCCCATAACATTTGTTTGAAAAGTATTTGCTACATTTCAAGTTAACTTTGTAGCCTGTTTGTTTTTCTTGGGTGTAAACATATCTCATATAACATAATAAAAATGTTCCTTTCTGGGAAGCAATTAATTGAGCACCTTCAGTCATGGTGATGTTTCAAATGCTAAGAGAAATGTATATAAAAAATATTAAATGTATTTTTATTTTCCTTTGGTGCTTGTCTTTAGTGTTTCTTTACATTTGCTGCAGAAAAAAAAGAGTAATTTTAATTAATTTGTTTAACTGTGTTTTCAGTTGGGGGGGTTGTGCTTAGCTTGTGCTTCTGTTTGGGATTTTTAGTAGTTATATTAGTTTAATTGTGATTTATACTTACTTTATTTGCAAGTTGATATTTTGAAGTTTTCTGTAGTTAGTTGAGTGTCTTCTGTATTATCTGTAGAGGAGATATAATTTAAAAAATATATATTAATTATTTTATTATTATAAAAATGCTTTCTGAACAATTTAAACAGTTGTAATATTAAAATGATATTTTACTTACTTTGTGAAGCTGAAATCAGAGTTTTCTATGATGTAGTCCAATGTTGCAGAAGCAATCCGGCAGAGATTCCCCTTATTCTTGGTTTTCTTGTTGTAGAATAAAATAATGTTTAATTTTCTTCAGTTTATATAGTGTTTAATTAATTGTTCTTTAAATCTTATTGGGTTATTTTAATTGTTTGTGTTTTTCATTGGTTGTTAGTTATTGTTTTAATTAATTTGGCAGTTGTTTCCTTATATGGGAAATGCTAATTAAGGTTCAGTTAGAGCTTTTATTTTTCTTTCTTTATTTAAAAGTGTTATATTATATTATTTGTAAATTATATTGTATTTAATGTTAAATACTATTTATTTATTTCATATATAATGTTCGAAAGAGTAATTACTTTGGTGTATTTAATGATGTTCAAGTTATTATTTTTAAATATAATTAAAATATGTGTTATTATATTTATTTAATATGTTGTGTGTGTTATTGATATTGTTTATATTTTTTGGGGTATGTATTTTGTTGTTATAAATATTTTTAACCCCTTCCCTGCGGAGGTAATTCCCCCACGGGTGCGGGGGGCGGGGGGGTAAGCGCGGTGCTGCGGTGCTGGTGACGAGACCAGCTCGTCATGAGTCACAGTGGAGCTGTGCTCATGACGAGCTGGTCTCGTCACAAACCCGCCCACTCATTAATTCTCCCGCACAGGCGGGGAATTAATCCCGCGTGGGCGGTGCGCACCTGTTATGACGAGACCAGCTCGTCATGAGCACAGCTCCACTGTGACTCATGACGAGCTGGTCTCGTCATAAGCACCGAAGGGGTTAAGGTGTCGATATTTTATTTTTGGCGATAATTGTGTTGTCTATATTTCTGTTATCGATATTTGTGTCATTTTGTATGCTTGTTTAATGTTTTCGATATTGGTGATAACGATATTTTATGTGTCGATATTAGTGATATCGATGTTAATGTTTGATGATTTTTTTTTGTCGATATTTTTGTATTTTTTAAAATAAGTATACAATATCGATAATTATGTTATTGATATTTGTGTGTCGATAATTTGGTAGGTCGATATTATGACTGTCGATATTATGTCAGTGATCCGGCTCAGGGATCCCTGCACAAAGAGTTTTTATTTGCTCGCAGCTGCCCCTTCTGTCCTGCCGGACGGTGCCTCGCCCAGTGGTCACCCCGACTGGAGTCCTGAACGGCGAAACCCTTGGATCTGACCGTTTGGTCTGAAGAATCGGCAGTGGAGAACTGGTTCGATTGTACTACTGATATCAGGTGAGTTTGTTTTGGTTCTTTGTGGATATGGTACTATTGTGCTTTGAGTCTGGTACGGCCTGAGGGCTGTTTTGTTAAAAAGTACTTGCAACTACTTTGCCAGGTAAAAATAACGAATTTGTTTTCCTTTCGAAATGCCTGGCTTCAGAAAAATTTGGAATTTGTGTTGTCGTTGTTGTTCTGCAGATGCTCAATTAGAAGCTCAGCCAGCGCCTCCTGAAGGCAGCCCTAATTTTGATATGCATGTGAAACATGGACTTGGCCCTATCATGTTTAGTACATTATGGCACAAATATACGAGGGACAACATCGAGTTGCAGTGGCCTCTGACGGGCACTTTTGATTAACAGAAAATTGGGTTTTTACAGGAGCAATTATTTAAGAAAAGAAGTAGACAGTCCATGTTTGACTCCCTCAGAACTTGGCAGAAGGAGGCTAGACAGAGACGGTTAAAGATGGAAAGAGATGCACGGAAGGGGAAAATGCAAACATTGACACAGAAAGCTGTGGCATATGTTAGAGAAAAACAAGAGTCCGGAATTGAATGTGAAGATAGGAGATTTCGGTTGCATATTAATAAGTCTGATTTGGCCAAAGAAGAAGATGATACTTTTGTAGAGGAGTTATTAGATACTCGACCCCCGCCTCCCTTTTGCCCCGCAGAGGATATATCCCACGTTCCCTTACAGTCACAGCAACCTGTTATGTCTGCTTCGGCTGTTCCCTTATCTACGGCTGTTGTTTCAATGGCTTTGGCTACGGCACCTCCCGCTCCTTCTTTGTCCTCGCCATCTTTGACAACTGAGACCCCTAGTACATCTACTGATTCAACTCCTGTATCTTCCGTTCTTTCTCCTCCTGTGCAAGTGTTAACAACGATTGTGCCTGTTACCTCTGTTGCTTCTCCCTCTATGGTTTTTCATCCTCCGACGCCTTTGAATGCTGAGACGCCAGTATGTGGGTTTGAGGATAGAAATTGGAGGAAATTCAAGGAGCGAATAGGTCCGTTAGTGTGATCTGGGGTAGGGGATGAAGAGAAACAAGTAATATCTGACCAGACTGCGCGGTGGGCTCATAATGCGATTTATGGTGTTGAGGATGTTTGGGAAGTTATGTGAGATTTTGAACCCTTTATACAGCAACATGCCCTTAAGCATATGTCTGCTACATTGATTAGTCTTTGGAAAACACACATTGGGACAGAAGCGCCTCAAATTTTATTTGACATTAGAGATCATGTATATGCTACTGATTTGGAGCCAGGCCAAGTGTTTGGAAATGTTACAACCTTAGTTGCCTACAGGGGTAGATAACATGAGGTCCATCCCATATATCACCCAGAAATACCTGAGTTAATGGATCAGTGTGGTACTGTCACTAGACCGGCTGTGGCGGCCCGTTTCCAGGAGCAATGGGTTTATAGTCCGTGGAAAAGGAGTGAGGTTTTAGCCCTTAAGACTCATTTGCCTGACCCTAGGAAAAATCCTACAGCTTATTATAAAGAATTAACAGAGGCTGCCTCTTCTACTGTAATGACTCTTGCTGATATTGAAATGTTTTTTGGTCTTCTCGTTCTGGTTGATGTTTGGAGGCAGGTTCATACTCAAGATCATGTCGCGGAGTTGGGTGGTACATGGGATGTGATTAAAGGATGGGATCTGGAGAGGAAGCCAGGTGATAAACCCCGGGCCGAGATACTTGCTTTGCCAGGTCGTATTATTACATATATTGCATTCACTTATTCCACCTAAGAAGGTAAGCTGGGACAAATTGACAGCATGTCGACAGAAGAAGGATGAGAGTGTATCTGATTTCTTTACCCGGTTTGAAGATACGTTTTTGGACTATAGTGGGCAGGATATGTCTATTGAGGGAGGAGTTCGATTGTTTGTTGACAGGTTTGTTTCTAACCTTCTTTCTGAAATTATGACTCGTTTACAGGCATCTGAGAGTACTTGGTCCACGTCTTACCCCTCTGCTATTTTGAATATGGCCCAGTATTATGAACACCGAGATCAGGAGGAAAAGGATAGGACTGATAAGAAACATAAGGATTTAAAAACGAAGGTGTTGTTGCAGCAAGCGTTTAGGGGAAATAGTAGGGGACGGGGTGGTCCTTCCAGACAGCTTCCACGTACCAGTAGGCAGCCTTCAATAACACCTTTAGGGCCAAATCAGTGTGCGTATTGTAAGGAGTAAGATCATTGGCGTAGCCAGTGCCCTGTGCTTTTACAGAAAGTTGCAGCTCCTAGAGGGCGAGGTTCTGGTGGGAGAGGTCGTGGGATTGAGAGAGTTCAGAATGTTACGGTTTCACTGGGCCGCACTGATAATAATTACTTTGATGACCCTCGTGATGGACAGTATTATCATGATGATTACGATATGGATGAGGTGACAGGTATGTCTTATAGCTAGGACATATAATGCAAGGTGAGGAAAGCTCCGTGCCTATCACACAGCGCACTGTTATAAAGTCCCTAGGGCTTCTTCCAATATTATAACAGTATAGACACTGAAACTATATCTTCATATAATCAATGACATACTCATTTTATTCATTGCTTATTTTCATGAATTTAACAACCCTCTTCAAAGAGGTTATTTCAATCGCAACGAAGATTCAAATACAAACAAAACATGAACACAGTCAATGTACAAATCATATGTTGAACCTCTACATTAGACTTGTGACAAATATTAACATAAACCCAATGCATTTCGGGTATAACCCTTCTTCAGGGGCATAATGTTTAGGAGTTATTGACTTCTGCTGATATGATTTCAAATGTTTGTAACCACCAGCTCCTACGCAGGAGAGTCGGTGATTGATGGTTACGAGCGTCTATCGTGTAAGACCCGATTTAGATTGGCAGTCCAGTTTGTTTCTGGATATCAGCCGTAGATTCAGCGGTACAGGAAGAAACATGTCTCGAGGGGAACACAGCTTTACCATGACATTTCTTTGAATCTTTTGAGCTGGTGGTTACAAACATTTGAAATCATATCAGCAGAAGTCAATAACTCCGAAACATTATGCCCCTGAAGAAGGGTTATACCCGAAATGCATTGGGTTTATGTTAATATTTGTCACAAGTCTAATGTAGAGGTTCAACATATGATTTGTACATTGACTGTGTTCATGTTTTGTTTGTATTTGAATCTTCGTTTCGATTGAAATAACCTCTTTGAAGAGGGTTGTTAAATTCATGAAAATAAGCAATGAATAAAATGAGTATGTCATTGATTATGTGAAAGATATAGTTTCAGTGTCTATTCTGTTATAATATTGGAAGAAGCCCTAGGGACTTTATAACAGTGCGCTGTGTGATAGGCACGGAGGTTTCCGCACCTTGCATTATATTTTAGACACAGGTCTTCATAGGCTGGACCTTAAGCACACAGCAGCACGCTTTTGATTAAATTGAGTACTTCAGCATATTTTGTTAACACTTCGTAGCACAGGTGTGCAGGTTGGCACCCCAATTTTTGCATCTTATAGCTAGGACAGCCAGGGCCAGGGTGAGGGACCAGCTCATATACCTGTAGATCAGCATGGTCCTTATGTCACAGCGGATTTGCAAGGCTTGACTAAGGAATTTTTGGTGGACACAGGTGCGACAAAGAGTTCTGTTTCTCAAAATATGGTCCCTGGGGTGGCTCTGTCTGGCCACAATAATGTTTTGGTAGGTTTTTCAGGTGTACCGGTTGTAAGCCCCATTTCACGCCCCCTTGCATTGACTGTTGGTCCTTTTACTGTGGAATCTCCGTTTTTGTTGACACCCAACTGTGGTGAGAATTTGATGGGTTTGGATTTGTTGAAGAAGTTGCATGCTACTATCTATTGCTCTCCTGCAGGTGTCTATATTACTATGGGTCCGGATGTGAGTATTAAACAGTGTTTGTCTCAGGATGCACTACTCCCAGCTGAATTTGCTGAAGTCCCACCCACTTTATGGGCAACAGGTGACACGGATGTAGGTCTGTTGCATATTTCACCAGTTTCGAAACAGGTTAAAGCTCATGCTATTTTGCCTCGCATTCCTCAGTATAAAATACCTCAGGCGGGAGAGCGGGCTCTTTTTCAGATTATTCAGGATTTGATATAAAAGGGAGTAGTTGAAGAAACGTCTGCCAACATTTGTAATAGTCCTATTCTTCCGATTCTTAAAAGGACACCCTCAGGCTCCTCTGAAGACAATGATAATGTTTATCGTTTTGTGATTGATTTGCGCGAGGTTAATAAAATAGTAGTTCCACAGTTCCCTGTGGTTCCTGATATTACTACGCTTTTGACGATGATTCCTTCTACTGCTACATTCTTTTCCGTTATTGATTTGAAAAATGCTTTCTTTAGTATTCCTATTCATCCAGACAGTAGATATTTGTTTGGGTTTACACTGGCTGGTAGGAGTTTTAGATTCTGTCACGCTCCTCAGGGCTATACAGAGAGTCCTAGTATTTATAGTCAAGCATTAAAAGGTCAGTTGGATTCCTTTTCGCTTCCTCCAGGTAATGTATTAGTGTAGTATGTTGATGACCTCCTTATCGCTTCTGATACAGAACAGGTTTGTAAAGATAGTACAGTCAAATTGTTGTTGCATTTGGCCCATCATGGACATAAGGTTTCCCTTTCTAAATTTCAGTATTGTCAACAGGAGGTAACCTATTTAGGTCACCTACTGTCGAAGGAGGGTAAGAGGTTGACCCCTGAGCGCTTCAGTACCATTGTTAAAATGCCCATTCCACAAACTCAAAAAGATGTGCGCGCTTTTATAGGTATCACTTCCTACTGTTGTCAATGGATACCTAACTATTCACTACTAATTAAACCTTTGCTTGCATTAACAACAAAAGAAGTGCATGAGCCTTTGCCTTGGACATCTGAATGCCAGCAGTCTTTTGAGCAATTGAAAACTGCGCTTTGTTCGACTCCAGTGCTTGGCACACCTAACTATGGCCAACAGTTTGTGCTTTATGTCCACGAGATGGCTGGTTGCGCACTTTCTGTCCTAACACAAAGGTTTGGGGATAAACAGAGGCCTTGTGCTTATTTCTCTGCTGTGCTTGATCCTGTTGCCAGGGCCCTCCCAAGTTGTCTGAGAGCAGTCGCGGCTGTGGCCACTTCAATCAGACAATCGGCTGGACTCATACTTGATACTGACCTCACAGTTATGGTACCCCATGCTGTGGATACACTTTTGAATAAGACAAAGACACAGCACCTCACCAGTGCACGTCTCACCGGCTATGAATTGACACTGTTTGCTAAGCATATTACGATTAAAAGATGTGCCACTCTGAACCCAGCCACGTTACTACCCCTCCCTTCTGAGAATGATGCAGTCAACAAACATGATTGTATCTTCCGGACGGAAGAAGAGACGAAGGGATGGGTAGCCTTGACTGATGTTCCCTTATCAGACCCCCAAGGAGAACTGTATGTCGATGGCTCTTGTTTTAAATTACCAGATGGCACCACCACTACAGCTTATGCTATCACTACGTTGCGCATGGTGGTAGAGACATCTCAGGTTCCTTATCATTCGGCACAAGCTGCTGAGCTTGCTGCTCTTATTCGAGCTTGCGAATTGAGTGAAGGGCTGGTTGTCAACATCTAGAGGGTTCCTTACTTCTCATGGCACCAAGATTCAGCATGGCTACCTCATATTCAGACTTTTGTCCGCATTGACGCTCCCCAAGAAATTGGCCATAATTAAATGTAGTGCCCACCAGAAGGTTACTGATGATGTAGGTAGAGGAAATGCTTTTGCAGATCAGACAGCTAAGGAAACGGTCCGAACAAAAATGAAACGCATGCTTGTAGCAGGTCCAGCTAGGTGGGTCCATGAAGTTGCTATGTTTGAGTATACCCTTGAAAGTGTAAAGGAGATACAAAGGGAAGCTACAATGGAAGAATTAGCAGTATGGCAGGAAAGTACAGCACAGTTGAATGAGGAAGGATGTTGGTTTGATAAATCAGGGAAGCAGAGATGGATGTTGCCAGATGCATATGTTCTTCCTGTGGTTATTATGGCACATGGTCCAGCTCATATTAGTGCAAAAGGCATTTGTAAGTTGTTAGCCTCTGTATGGCAGAATGACAATATTTCCAGGATGGCTGCGCATTTAGTAAAGTACTGCATGGTCTGCATGATGCATAATCCAGGGAAGAGCACCCCTACACCACCTGGCAATTTTGCACCACCTACTTTTCCTTTTGAAGTCCTTCAAATGGACTATATTGAACTAGAGAGATGCAATAATCTTAAGTACGTTTTAGTGGTTGTATGTGCATTCAGTAAATGGGTTGAGGCTTACCCCACTAAAGATAATACAGCCATTACGACTGCAAAGGTACTCCTGAAGGAGTTCTTTCCTTGTTTCGGCTTGCCCCGAGTTATCTGGAGTGACAACGGAAGTCATTTTAATGCAAAAGTAATTCAATTGATTTGTGAGGGTCTTCATGTAAAACAGAAATTTCATGCTGCCAATTATCCACAGTCTGCGGGTTTGGTTGAGAAGTACAATGGTACTCTCAAACTGAAATTGGCAAAAATTCAGGAGACAACAGGGTTAAAGTGGCCAGATGCTTTACCGTTAGCTCTTTTGTCAACAAGAACAACAGCACATTCTAGGACAGGATTGTCTCCTTACGAGGTCGTGTTTGGGCGCCCGGCAAACATCTGGGGCGTACCGCGTCCTCGTAGGTTCTCTGATATTGAGTACCCTGTGTTGCTTGATTACCTTGGCCTGTTAACAGAAAGTTTACGTTCTATTCACCTTCCATACCAGAGGGACCCGGCCACGACATCCAGCCTGGCGATTACATTTTACTACGTAATTTTCAGAGGAAGAAATGTTTGGAGCCACGCTGTAAAGGTCCTGAGCAGGTTCTGTTGGTGACACGTACTGCTGAGAAGGTTGCTGGCCGTAAGAACTGGCTCCACGCGACCCACTGTCGGAGGATTCCCTTGCCGTTACCCTACAACCAGTGGGTCAAAGACGGAATTGGGGACACGGAGTGCGAACAGGTGCCCAGGTTTGTCCCTTTCAGCGATGCCCAGCTAGCGTGGACGCAAATGGATAAAGAAAATGAAGATGTGTTGAACAAGGCTGTTCCCCCGGAAATACGAGCTATCCAAGAGCCTTTGTTCACTGATCATACGGTGCCTGGGGCTACCAGGTACAATTTGTGTCCTCGGCTGAGGGATACTGAGTCTAAGGGGAAAAGAGATAAGGGATGGACTGCATAAGACAGGTTGTACTGAGTTATAGTACCAACGGATTTAGCTGAAATTAGAACATTAGTTAGGGAAGACAGAAGTATACCTTGAAGGAATCTTGATCGACATGGGATACATTAAAAGAGCTTAGGACAGAGCAAGCTCTACCGCCGGTGCTCAAGAGTGCCAACATATTGATGGACAATAGGAGCCTGTACCAGTGAGGCTCTGACGGACACTGAGAACTTGTATATTTTCTTTGCATTTTGCCCCCTTTTATGATCCGTTATGCATCCCTTTGGCAGACAGGTTGCTGAGGAAGAGCAGCCAATTATTCTTGTTGCTCAGCAAGATATGGTGTGGACCCGGAAAAGAAAAATAGCATGCGTTGTTCTGTTGATAATAATATTGTGTGGCGTGTCATGGGTTTTGGAAAATGATCAGGATGTGCTGTTGTATTCCGCTTTAGGTGTCCGAATATATGTTTTCCTGATACATGTCCTTATATAGGCACAATTCGCATTGCCCTTATATAGGCATAAGATCCCAGTCCTTATTTAGGCATTAGCCATGCTATCCAAATACAGGCATGATACCCTACAACCGTCCACCCTAACATCACAATGAGTTCTTAGAAACCAGACCCTTAAGCTCTTGGGAGTTCCCCTAGCACAGGATTATTGATTTCTCCAAGAACTCATTTATTATGCATGAACCGCTATTCCTTAAGGGTTCATTCCTGACGTCTTCCTCTGCCCGACTTTACATCAATGCTAACATTCCAAGGCACCTACCGGGTATAAATATACCTTCCCTTGCCCAAGCAACTAGGAGGAGACCTTGACTTTAGAGGAGCCCGTGTCCCGGCCTGACACACTGACAAGAGACGCTGTCATCCCTGCTCGCAGAGAATCCAGCTTCCAGTGTTCTGACTCCCTTCGCGGGGTGTTAGAGTTCGAGACCCGGAAAGAGATTCCCACCTCTCTCATTCTCAAGGTATGGAGCTGACTAGAACCTAGAGGGACTCTTGGCATACCAGACTTGGCATACTATAGCATACCATAGTATAGAATACATCACCTACTTCTTACCTTGCACTACACTTAGGTTAGGTACACTGGGGTAGAACTAGTTAGAGAAGCATCTTATGAGTACTCGCATTTTTAGCTTATGTTATTTATGTATATGAATATATGTGTCATAGCTAAAAGATAATGCTAGCGCAGTATTATTTCTTTCTACTGCTTACGCTGTACATAATATATCTCGCATACTGTCTTATGATTGTAACAGCTCATATCTCTTACACGAGAAACAAGACAGTTCAATAAATCCTTTTATTGAAACGCCCATCTATTCTTTCTGTGTAACTCTGAAGAAACTAAGCATGCACGATTAGCTGAGTGAAACTGTTATCTGTTGTTTCCACGATTCTGAGAGTGTTCCGATTCTAAAGGGAAACAAAGTTGTCATGTTTATGCGGTTGCCAGAAACTACTCCCTTCTTGTTTACAAGGAGTTTCTAGTGGCCTCTGAGTTAGCTGGTACAAAGTAATTAAGTTTAATATACTCAATAGGGGCACTCTGACCTCAGTCCTATGTCAAAACTATAGGGTATATTATTCCAATGCGCAGAGCCTATTCGGGAAATAGGAACTACACTACATGGCGCCCAACGTTTGGTAAGGCACTAATTTAACGCTAGATACTGAGTAACTCAGTCGTGCTTTTCTCAGAGACCCCTACTCACATACTCCATAAGACGTCTGGAGTGGGTAGGGTTAAGTATCCGCCAAAGCTGAATAGGACAAAAATCCTATATATTAGCTGTTTGGTTTGTTCAACGTTGAAGGATACAGTGTCCCAAAATATTGTGCACCTTATCTTTGTTTCCTTGAAACTTGTTCTGCATTTTTTTTTTTTTATTTCCCTGAACGGGGATACTAACACCGAGAACGGTGTAGATGCAGCTGACCCAGTCTTAACAGCTTTTAATTTTACAGGTTTAAATGAAACCGATGAGGGTGTTATAAACATCCCTCCAAACTTAAGGAGAGCCATCACTCTAAAACGTATAAAACACGGCCTAACACCAAGAGGTGGTAGAGCAGTTTTCGTGATAGAGGCACACGAATCCTTTCAGACAGAGGTATTCTATTCATGGATTGAATTCCCAGAATCAAATCCAATAACAAAAGTATTTTACTTCTTTAAAGAAGATGAACCACCAGAGGAATATATTCCTTTCGAGGATATTGAAATTCCACTCACATACCAGGAGCATAATCTCTGGTTTAAAGGCGCCCTAAAACATCACAAAAACATTACCAGGCTCGGTCCACTAGGTAGACCAGGAGCAACATGGCCGATTTTAGCCGGCTACACACCTCATCCTGACATCGAAGAAATGTCAGACGAAGAATTACTAACTCAACTACAAGAGTTAATAAAAATTTACAGACAATTAGTCAAATATGTCATGCGGACTTTCACAGTCCAACCACCTATAACAATTCCAAATCAGACCCCTCAACAGGGGAATACACTCAAAATTACTCCACAGACTTTGCACGCAGTCATGGGTAAAATGCCCACAAAACGTGAACAAATTCCATTCTGGATAGCTCAAAAAATTACTCAAATCGAAGCAGTATTTCCAAATACTAGCCCTTATGAGAAACACAGAATCCTAACAATCTGTTTACCAATGGGGATCACACCACAACTGGAAGACTGCACCACTTGGGGCACAGTCTTTGCTGCCATCTATACTAAAACACATGGTGTCCCGTCAATTGCAGTAATACCAGATGTCCTGAAACAAATTCAAAACGAATACGGGGCAAACCTGCTCTGAATTTAGGTATGAAATTGCTGAAAAACTTCGACCAGGTCTCAACAATAATATTTTCTAATATTAAAGGGGAGGCAGCATCAGTGGCGATCCGCCAACGCTTAAGGGAATTTGATGTAACAGAACATCAACATGAACTACCCAGAATAATAGAACAATCTTATGCAGAATTAGGCAGAGATAGTTTGGGTGGAAAACCTTTGAAGCCAAAACTATCTGAAAGTCCTGAGAAGGACTCTATTAAACAAAATCCTACATCTTCTAAAAAGAAGTGGGAAACTAATAAACAAAATTCAAAAGAGACACGTTCTCAATCCCGAGGTAGGTCTCCTCAAAAGGAGCCCTCTGAAAGGAGGAATAACCTCAGGAATAGGGATAATTTAAGAAAACCTGATGGGTATCAAGATTCTGATACACGTTCCTCTCGTACCTTTCAGATATCGTCACAGACATCAGAAAGAAGAGGACGGTCAGATCACAAAGAAGAACGCGCGAAATCCAAAGACGATAAACACGTTCAGAAAAATAAATCAAAACCTCAATTCACAAAAAAGAAGGTAGCAGGTCTGAAGATTAGACATGCCGAGAATACTGAGAACACAGCTCAAGAACGGAGAATGGGCTCAGACAATGCTGGACAGTGCAGCAGAAGTAACAATAGCTCGCCAGAACCTGAAGGAACTTCTGGAGATAGTGGACTTGAATGAGTACATCACAGTAGAGACTGTAGACACCAGGGTTAGTACTCCGCAAAAGTTATATGGAATAACACTCCGAATGGAGGGAGACATATCAAGAAAAGTGAAAGCACTCTTTTGGGAGAAACTTTCAAGGGGTTATGATATACTTCTAGCAGAAAAGGACTGGCCACCAAACTTTGTCAGGGAGTGCCCACATGGCGAGGACATCATTATGCCAGCCTTCTCCAACCATATGCCAATTCACCTAAAATATACTTATGCCAGGAAATGGGCAGTTGCCCAGGCCCCAGCATTATACAAAAATCATGTAGGATGGGATGAGGACTCACCTCACCACAAAATACAGCTAAAAAATCAACCAACTGCACAAAGGCAGTACCCAATAAAGTAAGAAGCTAAAAAACAGGTCAGGGAGATCTTAGATCAACTTGAATACCAAGGGGTGATTGAAACATGCACCTCCTCAATGAACAATCCTTTGTTTCCTGTATCCAAACCAGACAATACATATCGTTTAGTTTTGGATTACAGACACTTGAACACTTGTTCCAAAACATTTGCAGTGCAAAATGCACATAGTACAGCATTAATGAATAACATTGTGCGTAAAAAATATAAAACCACATTGGACATTTCAAATGGTTTCTTTTGTCAAAACATAGCACCTGAAAGCAGGTACTTAACAGCGTTCTCAATAATGGGGACCCAGCGTCAATTTTGTCGACTCCCACAAGGGTTCAAAAACATCCCGGGGTTATTCTCAGCAAGAGTAACAGAGTTACTACAAATTTATGATAATGAGGCATTGTCATATGTCGATGACATATATCTGACAGACGATGACCTAGATAGGCACTTCAATAGCGTGAGTACCATTATATTGGGCTTCGCCTCTGAAGGCTATAAATTCAACTTTAAAAAATCCAGAATTGCCCATCTCAATGTCCTTTTCCTAGGATATGAGCTTTCAAGTGAAGGCAAGAGCCTGGCAGCTAACTTTTTAGAAAAGTGCGCGCTGCTCCAGCCTCCAAAAACGCTGATAAATTTACAATCCATCTTGGGTTTCCTAAATTTTGGAAGAACTTACATTCTAAATTACGCAGAAAGGGTTAAACCTCTCTATGAATTAATCAAACCCGATTTTTCAACAAAACATTGGACACAAGAACACACAGAAATCCTGCGTTCACTCCAAGCTAACATGTTAGCAACAAATCACTTACAAACACGCGTAAATAAACGCAATTTAGTGATCCGAATAATTTCGGGTCAATGCGGATTCACCTATTTAACATTTAATGATGGTGAAAAAGTACCAATAGCATACAAATCACATTTGTATACACAAGCAGAAATGCGCTTCACTTCAACTGAAAAAATACTGACAGCAGTTCAAACCGCTGTAGCAAAAGAAAGAGCTCTAGCTCAAGGGAAACGCATTATTGTCGTAACTCCAGTACCAGCCTTAGAGGCGGTCACAAAAGCGAGCATTCCAAATGCAAAAGCTTTACATCCTAGATGGATACAATGGGTTAATTCTCTTGCTGCAACAGATGTTGAATATGTTTTTGATTCTCATTTAAAAACACAAGCGTTCCTGCAATATGAACATGAATGTCCTCTGCCCACTGAAATTCTGCCTCTCGATCAGTACGAATTTATAATTTATACTGACGGATCAGCACAACCCGCTACAGGGAGTAAGCAAGCTTACTGTCACGGTCCCTCGGAGGCCTCTCAGGATTGGTTCGTTGCTCAATGGGGTCCACCTATTGACAACCTCAATTCCGAATTGCCATGAGGGCACGGAAGATTATGGGGGTCAATCGGGGGAAGGAAAGGATGGGAACAGCGGGGAGGGAGACCTGTGAAAAAGAAAGGCTAATTAAGTTACATGGCACTTAAACAGCCAGGAACATAACACTTAACGGTTTACAATACTATCTTAAATAGGCCTACCTGTAAAGCAAAATAACAAGTTCTGGCAGACGCAAGTAGAAGGACAATTTAGTATTCATCAAAGACCTTCTCTTGGCTACCTTGTCTTCTAAGGCCTAGAAGGAATTACACAATACTCAGGCGTATGAACTGCGAGCAAACAAACATAAATTTAGGCAATATCTCATAAACTCTTCTAGAACATAGACACTGCGATTTGTGAGTTTATAGTACCCACCAGTAGAGATGTGTGCTTGGGCCTCACAAGGGAGGAAGGAATAGGCTTACTTCAGCTACCTCTCACTGTTCCCCCTGCTAGAAGACGAACAAAAGACACACACTTACAACATATATACCAACGAGTATCTGAGTATCCAGAATAGCTTTTTATAGCTATCTTAACAAATAACAAATGCAACCATTCCTTGTTGTGCATAAGCTCATTAGATATGAGGATAATATACCACCTGGTATATGTAGAAAGTCTTGGCAATTTAGTGAAGGGAACTCCGTAGAAACCTTGGGGTTGCTACTTAGTGTTTGGCAAAAGAATCGGGTTTCTTTAGTATAGAACGAGCACGTTCCGATATTTAAACGCGGTGCATTTGGCAGTTAATATCGGCTGTAGAGGAAATAAATGCTCTGGGTGGTGTCACTGACACCCTTACCCTACTGGGCATTGAGGAATCCTTCGGTCTGGCTCTGCGAACATCACAGGATAATCTGCGGCGTTTCTCTCCCCGGCTCCGGCTTACGTAGCCGACAGGAAGCCTACGCCGCGTCACTTCCGGTGCGCGCGCCCCACACCGCACAGGCCGCTGGGAGCTGTAGTTCCGTTGCTCCGGTGGCGTCATAGCATCTTTCGGTGAAGGACGGCAGCCTTCTCCCAGAAGTTCCTCCGCGTTGGTGGGTTTGAGGAGTGGACAGCGGTCGAGTCTTGGTACGTAACAGCACATCCCTCTTCCGAAGACCGCTTACACGAACCAGGTTTGTTGGGATATTTTGCATGGAATGACTGGATGCATTTCGGAGCATGCATCCCAGCTGCAGGCTCCCACGAATTTTCTTCCATTCCATAGCCCTTCCAGGATACAAGATACCAGAGCCTGGATCCCCTCATCTTGGAATCCAAGATTGCCCGAACCTCATACTCCGGTTTGTTGTCGATCCATATAGGAGACGGTCTCTTTTTTATGGGTGTGTAAGAGGGCTTCAGAAGGGAAACATGGAACAAAGGGTGTATTTTCAGGGATTTAGGAAGTGCCAGTAGCATTGCAAGAGGCGAGATCACCTTTTTTATTTTGTAAGGACCGATGAACTTGGGATTAAAAACGCTGTACTTGCGGAACCGGATGTTTTTGGTTGATAACCATACCACATCCCCCACTTTATAAACAGGATTTGGTTTGCGATGTTTATCGGCCCTTGCTTTATAGGTTCCCTTAGCTTCTTTCAGGTTCCTGTAGGTCTTCTTCAGAGTTTGTTGAATGTGACTTATTCTAGATTGTGCTTCTGGCACCTCTTGGTTGGCCGCTGGATGAATCAATGGTATGAATCGGGGGTGAAACCCATAGTTGCTATAAAAAGGAGCTGTTTGTGTAGATTGATGTTTTGCGCTGTTGTAGGCTACTTCTGCCAGACATAGCAGTTCCACCCAAGCATCGGAATTTTCCTCAACGTAACATCTCAGGTACTGTTTGAGGGTTTGGTTCAGTCTCTCGGTCTGTCCGTCTGACTGCGGGTGGAAACTGGTTGATTTAGAAGACTTCATATGCAAAGCGGTACACCATGCCTTCCAAAACCGGGCTGTAAACTGAGGATCCCTATCAGAAACGATATTGGCTGGAAGACCATGTAACCTGATTACGTGCTGCATCAACAGCTTGGCCAGTTGTCCAGAGGTGGGTTCTTGTGCACAGGCGATGAAATGCCCCATTTTTGTGAGACTGTCCACCACCACTAGAATGGCGGTACAGCCCTTGTCCTTTGGTAGTCCCACTATAAAGTCCAAGGAAATGGTTTCCCAAGGGATCAAAGGAGTTGGAAGTGGTTGTAGTAAGCCTTGGGGTTTTCCATGGTCTGTTTTGGCTTGTACACATGTTTCACATCTGTGTATCATGTCTGTTGTGTCTTTTATCACAGAAGGCCACCAAAATTGTCGATAGATCCTGTCGAGGGTTTTCTTAATACCATTGTGTCCAGCGCTGTGAGTACTGTGACACCACTGAAAAACCTCTTTACGTAAGGCCTTATTCGGTACCAGCAGTTGATTGTTCTTCATTGGAAGTCCGTTGGTCAATGACCATTGGTCGTGGTCCTTAAGCCATTTCCTCCAATAGTGATTTTTTACCCCCTGAGCTACTTTTTGTAGGAAGGTATCTGTGTGAATCAGTCCTATTACTTTTTGGGGGTCCATAATAGACTGCTGTTGTTCTATCCTTTGTTCTGAGGGGGTTTCCTGCCGGGACAATGCATCCGCTTTTTTGTTTTCTGCTCCGGGTCTATACGTTACTATATAGTGAAATTCAGAGAAGAAAAGCATCCATCTCAATTGACGTGGAGACAACATTCTAGTGGACCGCATAAACTGTAAGTTGCGGTGATCCGTATATACGGTCACCACATGTTTGGCTCCCATCAATAGGTGTCTCCAATCGCTGAAGGCTTCCTTTATGGCCAGCAGCTCCTTTTCTGCTATGGTGTACCTTAGCTCCGCCTGGTTCAGTTTCCGTGACATGTAGGCTATAGGATGTAGCTGGCCTGTGGTTTTATGTCTTTGCGACAGTATGGCTCCTACTGCCACATCAGAGGCATCCGCCTCTACCACATAAGGGCTTTCTGGGTCAGGGTGAGCCAAAATGGGGGCAGTAACAAAGGCCCTTTTTAGGCTTTGGAAGGACTTCTCAGCTTCTTTTGTCCATATGAATGGTTCGTTTTTCTTTAACAGCTTGGTTATCGGAGCTACCGTGTTTGAGAAATGGTTTATAAATCTGCGATAAAAATTCGCAAAACCAAGAAAGCATTGTATGTCTCTCACGTTAGTAGGTTGTGGCCATTCTTTTACTGCCAGTATCTTTCTCTCAGACATTTCCTGGCCTGTGGGCGACAGCATAACTCCCAGGAACTCGACCTTGTTCACATGAAACTCACATTTACTGAGTTTACAGTATAGTCCATTCTGTCGTAGTGCTTCAAACACCAGACAAACATGTGAACGGTGTTCCCTGACTGTGGAAGAGTAAATCAGAATATCATCGATGTATGCCACCACGAACCTGTCCAAAAACTCCCGCAGCACCTCGTTAACAAAATATTGAAATGCCGCGGGGGCATTACACAGTCCGAATGGCATCACTGTGTACTCATATAGCCCATATCTCGTACGGAAGGCGGTCTTCCACTCATCGCCCTCTCGTACGCGTACCAAATGGTATGCCCCTTTCAAGTCTAGTCGAGTGTAAATGGTAGCTGTTTTAACCTGTTCAAGAAGAACAGGTATCAGAGGCAAGGGATATCTGTTTTTTATAGTGATATTGTTTAAGGCTCTAAAGTCTATGCAGGCTCTTCTCTCTCCATTCGCTTTCGGTATGAAAAAGAGAGGAGAGGCCGCAGGCGATCTTGAGGGGCGTATAAATCCGTTTTCTAGGTACTTATCCAGGTATTCTCGCAAATGGGTATTCTCTGCTTCAGTTAAGGCATACAGTCTCCCACAAGGAATTACCGCTCCGGGCAATAAATCAATCTGGCAGTCATAATGCCTATGAGGGGGTAATGTATCCGCTTGCTTCTCACAGAATACATCTTGGTAGTCCAGATACCACGGGGGTAATTTGACATCAGTTTCAGCAGCTGTTGCCACCTGATGTAGCGTAACTAAACTGGTCACTGGATTCGCCTCTTCGGGGAAGCAATGTTCCTTACACCATGAACTACTAAAGCTCACTGATTTTTCTTCCCAATCGATGACCGGGTTATGCAACCTCAACCAAGGAAGACCCAAAATAACACCGTGCTGTGGAGCCTGTATAATGTTGAAATGCAACCATTCCGTATGTCCGCTCCCACAATACATTTCTAGGCTATCTGTTTGGAATCTTATAGGACCTGTACTCAATTCCCTCCCATCGACAGCCAATACCTCTTCGGGGTTGTCTTTAGCAATCAACCCTAGGCATAGCCTTCTGGCCATACAGACGTCCATGAAGAGCCCTGTGGCTCCAGAATCAAGCCTGGCTTCTATGTTTTGCCATCCTTTATGGGTCATTAATCGGACGGAGAGGAAAAAATGTTCGGAAGACAACTCAGCTTTCTTTGTAAGGGAAGGGATGTTCACACCACCCAAGGATCCCCCTTCTGGTCTCCTTGAGTTTGTTAGTTTTCCTGTGGGCTATCGGGGTTGACCCTTGGTGGCCTTTTTACCCCGGGGTTTGTACGTGGTTTGGCTAAACACTCCTTTACGAAATGTCCCTTTTTGCCGCAATACATACACAGTCCGTTTCGTCGTCTCGCTCTCTACTTGGGTTAGTGGGGCTCGCACTGCACCTATATCCATAGGCTCAACGGGAGATCCAGACGACCCCCTGTACCTCTACTCTTGTCAAACCGCATGGGCGGTCGTTCCACCCTCTTCCGATCCCCCTGCGTTCCCCCATGCGATAATCCAATCGCAGTGTGAGATTGATAAGATCTACACAAGTAGAAGGCTGAGGATCGATTTGAGCTAAAACGTCCTTCATTTCGTCCTTCAGCCCTTGGTAAAACAGGGCAGCCCTTTTCTCTTCAGGCCACTGTGTTTCGGCCACTAGCCTTTGGAAAGTATTGATGTACACTACCAATTCCTTGTTGCCCTGCTTGAGTTCTAACAGCTCTCTGTCCGCCGAGAATGAGGCTGCTCTACGATCGAACACGGTCTCAAACTCCTTCCTAAACTCCTCCCAGTCGTACAACAGAGGGTCATCTCTACGTACAAAGGGCACCGCCCATTGAGCCGCATCCCCCGTTAAGTAAGAAATCATAAAGGCTACCCTAGCCTGGTTCGTGGGAAAGGCCTTAGGTTTACATGAAAAATGCAGTAAAACCTGTGTCATGAAAACCTGCACCTTGGATGCCTCTCCATGGAAGCGCTCAGGAGCCGCCAAGGGTATGGGCGTGGGTAAATCTACCGTCATTGGTGTGTGAAACGAGGGACTCCCAAACTGAAAGGGGCTCCCTCCGGTGCCTCGACCTAACTGAGCATCAAAGGGGTTTCTCTGTAGCCTATCCACTGTGTCTCGTAAGGCTGCTGTCTCAGCCCTGGAAGCTGTTATTTCTTGTTGTAGGGTACCTAACGTGGCTAGCACGTCCTCTAGGGTGGCCATAGCAAACAACGAACCGACCGGGAGAGGTATATTATCTTTTAGGCAGATTATTCTGTCACGGTCCCTCGGAGGCCTCTCAGGATTGGTTCGTTGCTCAATGGGGTCCACCTATTGACAACCTCAATTCCGAATTGCCATGAGGGCACGGAAGATTAAGGGGGTCAATCGGGGGAAGGAAAGGATGGGAACAGCGGGGAGGGAGACCTGTGAAAAAGAAAGGCTAATTCAAGTTACATGGCACTTAAACAGCCAGGAACATAACACTTAGCGGTTTACAATACTATCTTAAATAGGCCTACCTGTAAAGCAAAATAACAAGTTCTGGCAGACGCAAGTAGAAGGACAATTTAGTATTCATCAAACACCTTCTCTTGGCTACCTTGTCTTCTAAGGCCTAGAAGGAATTACACAATACTCAGGCGTATGAACTGCGAGCAAACAAACATAAATTTAGGCAATATCTCATAAACTCTTCTAGAACATAGACACTGCGATTTGTGAGTTTATAGTACCCACCAGTAGAGATGTGTGCTTGGGCCTCACAAGGGAGGAAGGAATAGGCTTACTTCAGCTACCTCTCACTGTTCCCCCTGCTAGAAGACGAACAAAAGACACACACTTACAACATATATACCAACGAGTATCTGAGTATCCAGGATAGCTTTTTATAGCTATCTTAACAAATAACAAATGCAACCATTCCTTGTTGTGCATAAGCTCATTAGATATGAGGATAATATACCACCTGGTATATGTAGAAAGTCTTGGCAATTTAGTGAATGGAACTCCGTAGAAACCTTGGGGTTGCTACTTAGTGTTTGGCAAAAGAATCTGGTTTCTTTAGTATAGAACGAGCACGTTCCGATATTTAAACGCGGTGCATTTGGCAGTTAATATCGGCTGTAGAGGAAATAAATGCTCTGGGTGGTGTCACTGACACCCTTACCCTACTGGGCATTGAGGAATCCTTCGGTCTGGCTCTGCGAACATCACAGGATAATCTGCGGCGTTTCTCTCCCCGGCTCCGGCTTACGTAGCCGACAGGAAGCCTACGCCGCGTCACTTCCGGTGCGCGCGCCCCACACCGCACAGGCCGCTGGGAGCTGTAGTTCCGTTGCTCCGGTGGCATCATAGCATCTTTCGGTGAAGGACGGCAGCCTTCTCCCAGAAGTTCCTCCGCGTTGGTGGGTTTGAGGAGTGGACAGCGGTCGAGTCTTGGTACGTAACACTTACAGTGCAGCGTGCGCAATCGTTAAAGGTCGCATGCGCAATGGTAACTTCAGACCAATGGTCACTAAAACTCAATCTCTAGGAGATTGTACAGCTCAGCAAGCTGAACTACAAGCATTCAAACTGGCACTTGAAAATACAGATCGCGAATTCCCCACACTTACAGTGTGCGATTCCTTTTACTGTGTTCAGTCATATAATGAATATATACAGAATTGGCTTCAAAACGGATTCAAAGATGCAAAAGGTGGCACAATAAAGCATAAAACGCTTTGGGAACAAGTAGTTCAGTTGAGAAACGAACTACCAAAAGCTCACGTGATACACACGATGAGTCATCAACGTGATGGTGTTCACGTTACAGGAATTCATTGGCTGATGAAGCTGCAAAGGGGCTGTTCAGACGGCTTCCGTAGCTGTGATCACTCGTTCAAAAACGAGAATAGACAGTGAGATATTGTTGGCTGTCAATGCTTCAAGCAAAGGCAGTGGTGCAGCGTTACGAAAGAAATTTCCACTCAAGTACTCTTATGTAATTGATGCGAACAACGTTCCTTTTGCTCGAATCCCTGGAGTGGGGGATAGGGTAATTCCAAACATGGAACGTAGAGCAGCTTTGATTTATGAAGCACATCTGGGGAGGGTCTGTCACATCAAGGGATCTCTAAAGCAATATTAACATTAAAAGAGATGTACTGGTGGCCTGGAATGAATACACAGATTCACATCTTCATCGATGACTGCAAAGACTGCAATAGACAGCGTGGTGCAGAACGCCATCAGACACCAGACTACGAAGTAGCCTGCCCAGTACAGACACCATTGTTAGACAGCATTAGACTATCTACGCGCAGGCATCCTTTATGACAAATGCAATCCCACAAACACTAAGTCAAGGTTCCTATGAATGTGGCCTCAGCGCTCGACTGATGCTCGAACTGTTATAAAAGATTTGCGAGTCTTTATCGGCACATACGCAGTTGGCACACTACATTCTGACCAGGGCCTTGCGTTTAGCTCTCGGGCTTACAAAGAAGCCATGGCCAGTTTGAGCGTAGCATTGCGGTACTCCTCTCCGTTTCATCCTGAGGGAAATTCTGTTGTGGAAAGGAAAAACCGGGACATAAAGCAGTCTATAGCAGCTAGAGTATTAGGTTCGGGTGATGGGTGGGTCAAACATTTTTATGGGGTCCAACGCTCATTAAATAATTTGCCAAGAAGTTCTCTAGGGGGAGTCACTCCATATGAGGTCCTATTTGGGACAAGAATGTGGGTTCCTGATCTCGAATGTAAAGGCACAGTGGTGGAAAATAAACCCTTTGACATCAAAGATCGTTTGGCTGTTTTACAGGATCTAAATGAACTAAGATCGAAACAAAGCCGACTTGCTGGTTCCTCACTTAGTTGATCTTTTCCGACACGTGGTGGAAACGGGGTCCTTCCCTCCGGAGACTGACGTGGCCACTATTGTGGTTATTCCTAAGACGCAGCCACCCTCCCTCTCCTGTGCAGATTACCGTCCCATCTCCCTCATCAATACCGAGGTGAAAATCTTTGCCACTGCCTTGGCTCAGTGCCTCCGCCCCGTCCTACACGAATTGGTTCACCCAGACCAATGTGGCTTTATGCCTGCCCGAGGTACCCAGCACTGCGTACGCCACCTCCACCTCGCCCTCGCACACCGCCACCAGCTCACCCCGTACTTGGCCCTGCTTTTTATCAATTTTGAAAAGGCCTTTGATACGGTGGACTGGAACTATTTAGAGGATGTGCTAGATGCGATGCGATTTGGCCTCCTATTCAGGAGTTTTATTCATGTCCTGTATTCCAACCCTAAAGCAGGGGTACTGACCAATGGCGCACTCTCTGAGGCGTTTTCCATCCAGAGGGGCACCCGCCAGGGCTGTCCCCTCTCACCGCTCTTATTTGCGCTGGCGATGGAGCCCGTGGCTTCCCTCGTACGCAATGATCCCCGCATCCATGGCTGGGCTTGGGACCCCTATCATGTAGACAAAGTCGCCCTGTATGCGGACGATGTCCTCCTTTTCCTGGCGGACCCCGAGGTCTCTGGTCCACGCTGTTTGGAAGTCCTATATGCCTTTGAGCAGGTCTCCGGCCTGCGGCTTAACCCGGCAAAATCCACTCTGGTTTCCCTCCACCCGTCACGAGCCTGCTTCGACTGGCAGACAACTATCCCCTTACGCAGGCAGTCGTTCAAATACTTAGGAGTTTGGGTGACCCTGCTCCCGGAGCTTGAGTGGGCCCTCAACCTTACACTCTTGGTTACCAGAGCCAAATCAGACCTCAAACGCTGGCAGTCCCTTCCTCTCAATCCCCTTGGTAGAAGTGCGCTCTTTAAAATGTTAGTTCTCCCCCGCTTTCTATATATTCTTCAGAACATAACCTTTCATCTCCCGGGGAGCTGGTTCCGCGAGATTGATGGTCTGCTCACCCGGTTTTTGTGGAAAGGTGGGAGGTCACGTATGGCCCTAGCTCACTGTCGGATACCACCGTATGACGGTGGCATGGGTGTGACTAATCTTCACCTTTATTATTTGGCCACCAGACTTATTGTGGTTCATGACTGGTTCACCGGCGGCTGGTCCGACCCGACGTACCAGGTTGAGCTCCGGACTATGTACTTTCCACAGCTCCAGGCCTACTTGTACGGGGCCCCCATACCACAAGTCCTCCCCCCTATCACTAGGGAAGTCTTACTGGCTTGGCGCACTGCCTTGCGCCAGACGAGATGGGATGGGAAGCTCACCCACCACACACCCTTGTGGCATGGTAACTGGCTACGCGAAACTTCGACTCTCCGGGACTTCCGTCAATGGGACCACATTGGGATCTCACTTCTTGGGGACGTCTGGGTTGGGGACCATATCAGGGCCTTCTCGGACTTGCAACAACGCTACTCCCTTCACGCCTCCCAGTTTTACAAATATTTGCAGCTTCGTCACGCCCTCACTGTGCACATTCCGACACCCACCTCCCTTCCCAAATTCAGTCCCCTCGAGGCTCAGGTTATGATGGGGAACCTAGGTAAGGGTGGGGTGTCCCGGATCTACCGCTCCCTTGTGAACAATAGCCCCGCGACCCTGGATTCACTGCGCGCCCGCTGGGTGGATTGGCTTGGTCCCCTGGAGGAGGCAGATTGGCGGGATGCCCTCATGGCTCCCAAAACCTTAACGACTTCCTCCAAACAACGCCTAATCCAACTCTACTATTTGCATATGGGGTACCTTACTCCTGCGTGTCTGTATAGAGCTCGATTACGCCCCTCCCCGACCTGCGCACGTTGCGATCACGCCCCAGCTGATTTTTATCATGTGGTCTGGCAATGCCCTGCCCTTGCAGCATTCTGGGCGGGTGTGGAACTAGAGCTTACGCAGACCTTGGGTTGGGTAGTCCCTCATGACCCGCTACGTCTACTCCTGGGTGTGTTTGATGGCCTGGATGGCTCTCGGGCCGATAAACGTTTCCTTGGGACCACAGTGGCGGGGGCGAAATGGGACATTGTGGCGGCCTGGTCTCAGGCCAAACCCCCCACTGTGCGGAAATGGCGACGGGGGGTGGATTGGTGTGCGACCCAGGAGGAACCCCTCTTCGAGGCCCGGGGTTGCCCTGAACTGTTTGAAAAGATCTGGGGTAAATGGCTCAACCTATTGTCTTGATTATTATGTATGTTCGTATATATTTTGATAAATTTGCACAAGGGCCTATTTTAGAGTCCGATGTTCTGGTCTATGCCATCACCTTTACTGTTAATAATCCTCGTGGTACTGTGCTTGATTTTGCTGTCACTGTGAATGTTTGTTTTCACCTATATATCAATAAACTTGATTATCAAAAAAAAAGATCGAAACAAAGCAACGTGTTTCTGAAGCCAACCACCACTGGGGGAAAACCGGCAGTCGCAGCAAGGCCTGTCTGGATCCCAAAACTTGGGGATCTAGTCAGAGAGAAGATTGCGGACAAGAAGGAATTTGGACCTTCTTACAGACAACCAGTAACTGTCCTAGCCGTCCACAGAACAAGAACAGTACTTCTGCCGCCCCTTGCTGGAAAAAAAGGAGAAAAGATTTGTGTCAATCGACCTCATCAAACCACACTATGTGGCCAATACTAAATAGTAGGCCTCGTGGACTCCGACCTAGTAACAGACGCACTCCTCTCACTACTATCCAAGAGGTTCAGACTGAAAGACTCATAATCATCGAGAATTCAGAAGCAAGAGATGAAGGACTAAGCAACAATGCTATGGAACTCATCCCTCTTGAAACTCAAGTAACAGTTTGTCCAGATACACCTGTCTACACCAACGTAACACGTGATCAACTGGTTCCAGTGATTTCGACGAATCCTGATGCAATTACATCAATTGACCGAACTGCTTCTGGCTACTTCATAAACTTTGATACGTTTTCTGAGGATCCAAGTGAGCCTGAAACGACACCAGCCCTAAAAACTTTCAAACAACAAGTACAAGACTTTTTTCATTTTCTGAAAAAGACTTATCAGGTTTCACCATGGATTGAACTACGGATAATTTCTGGAATATTTTTCTTTCTGCTTTGGCTAGCTTTAGTAATGACTCTTAGCGTGCTTATAAATGGCAGATACATTCATATGGACACTGAAAGTAAAAATGTGAAAATGTGAACTTACTTTTAAAACCACACAAATCATCCCATCGTGAAGCAAGACACTTGTCAGCAGTGAACATCACAGCCGTTCCTATACAGGATGGTATAGTTTGGGACAAAACCGATTTCGGCATATTCGGCCCGACGGAACTTTTGAAGATTCCACATTTATTTAAAATTTCATTAAGTGACTTTATTACCTCCAGTACCTATTCTGATGATTGGGACTTTGAGACTGTTGATAACATAATGTCTGATCTAGAAAGGTCTGCTGCGTTCTCTAACAATGAATACTTAGAGGGTTCATCAGACTACGAACAGCTTTATTGTTACAACCACTATGGTCATCATTTCTTGCATACATCTGCAACACCTAGAAATGTGTTTATGTTTAACCAATGGGAACACTGTCCTACACCACCAAGGGGTAGTTCAAAAACGTTTGCAAATAAGTTTCCATATTTTTCAGGGTACAATACATCTGATCCAGAAACATTTTACTATAAGAATGTAAACAAAACAGGACAGAAAATGATGTTAACTAATACAAAACAGATTTATTCTGCAGCCTTTATTACCCAACTGTCTAGACAAGGATTTGACTTTTGGAAAGACACAATAGACACAAAATCTGTCTGGGGTTCTAAAGATTGGCAAGTGCAGGGGATATAAGCTTTGTTTAGAGCCTGTATCATCCCACAGCAAATAATGTTTTTGAATGACACTGTGCAACAAACGTCTTGCCTTGGTTTAGCCAAGATCAAAGACATGAACACACCTTCTGTACCAACACCTGCAAGTAATAGCACTACACAGGGAGCGGTCACAGTAGACACAATACTACAAAACAACAGATCAGATCCTGATTGGGAAAAATGGTTGCTCTGGCCCACAGACACAAACATCTGTCAAGAAAGATTCCTGAATAGAATACAGAGCTTTACTATCCATAGGCCAGACCCACGTTATGTTCAGCGACAACATCCGGGGGTAGTAACAACATACAGTACAGGAAAATTGTGCCTCGACTGGTTACAAAAATCTACATTCGAGGATGTGAAACAACACTTATCTTTACTTAAAGAAGACGCAGACCTTAGGGATTTCTTGATAGGACCAAGAAAACCGCATCAAAAATGTTTCATATATGCCGGCATTTATGCTGCTTATAATGAAGTATGGAAGGTTTCACAGGCAGAGGCCGCAGAAAGAATACGTGATCTTGATCGTATTAACTTAGAGAAATCTCTCACTGTGGTCGACAATGGGTTAACAACTTTGTCATCCAGAATTTATTCACTGGACAACATTGTATCCTCTGCTATTGACATACTGGAACAAGATTTAGCCATGTTACGTTCTATTATGTTATTAGGCTGGACGCTGCAATCCTTGCGTGCAGGCTATGTGCCTTGGCGTTTTATCAACACGTCATCTCTGTTTTCAGAATACAATCTCACGGATAAACAGGTCGAACTGGCACAAAGGGGAGCAAAGTATACAGTGCTGAGCATTGAAAAACTGGAAAAATTACCATTTACGGTAGCAGAAAAACCAGCTACAGAATGGCTTATCCATGGCAAAATAACTCTGCCTGTCACTACTTTTCATTTTCAGTATTGCCTCAAACAAATGTAAGCAGGCAAATATGAAAGGTTGGGTAAAGAATACATTAAGACATCCTGGGATTTACCTTACGAATACATTTGTTGGAGTGGGGATCGTGAAGTGTTTTTAAGCGGTACACACTGTGAAAATGCACTAGGCGGATCTCTCATATGTCATATGGACATTTCTTTACACGGGGCTTGTAATGGTTCTGTGGCAAACTTGTCCTGCCACCTGCAGGGTACACCAGCTGCTGTGATTAATCCAGCGTTTGGCCAACTTTCTAACGGGAGTTACCTCATGTTGAATGATCAGAGTTGCTGTGGCATGTTGCCAGGAATCCCATATCTGGTAACGGTTGGCTCCAGGGTTACTTGTTGTATGCAAGTATTGTTCCCCCAAATAGACACAGTCAGGGAGTCGCCTCTATGGCCTTCATTGAATGTTTCTTTTATACGTTTTGATACTTTAAGCAGAATGAAAGCCATGCTTTTACAACAAACCGAGCCTTTGACCTCGGCCAAAGAAATCTATGATCTACAAATTGCAAGGACTTCGGCTGAGATACAGGCTCTAATTCGTACAAACTGCCCTATATATTTCGTAGAAATGATGGGACGTATCTTAAACATGTCTGATACGAGCGGGATTGTACATGTATTTAAGACCATCTGTTCAGGACTGTTAACACCTTTTCAGGCAGTCCTCGGAATCATTCAAAACTTGGCACATTCGGTGTTTGGTGGTGTGCCATTAATTCTAGCACTCGTTGCAGGAATCCTGTTTTTATTCCTACTACTACGCTATGGCAAGCCTATCAACCGTCGTCACTCCCAGCAACTTGGAGAAAGCTCTCCTAGAACGGAAGTGCCGTGAGCGCATAGTGCAACTTTTGGGCATACCTCGTCTACGGGAACTTAATACAACATGGTTTCTGTCATTTAGACCAATCTGGCAAGATTGCATCTTACCTGTTTTATGCTGCCTGCTTTGCGGTGAAGAATGCGTGCTAGACATCTGTCTAACACTCCCATCAGTCATGCCAACGGATATCGATACTCTGCTGGACCCGATAATGGCCCATGCTCTGTGTTGTCCCCAGAGGCTACCAATCCTGATGACGGCATTCGTTGAGATCTCACAGACGCTTCCTGCTGCTGCTGAGGAACGAGATGGATCAACAAGCACACAGGTAACAACGGACGCGAACATTGCTGCAGCATCCTATGCTGAAGGCGATGCTTCACATCTCTGCAGTTAACCTTCTAAACGAGGTGTTCCAACTGTCACCGACATCGGTAGACGATCTTTTGTCTACAGGAATAGATGATTTCATGTTTACACAAGACCCATACACTGACTTTGATTCGGCTCACAGTGTACAGGGGAAACAATGAATTTGGCCTCCATATTTTCAAAACAGAACAAAACTTGGAACTCTTCCTAAAAATTGTTTTGGTTTTTTTTCATTTGAAGATACATGGCAATTCAATCTGCTTACAGTAGAACTATTCATATAGAACGGACTTCTTTGAATACTTCCAGGGACACATTGTCACCTTATTTACTACAAGTTCATTTAGTACCATGATATGAAATGGCTTTGATTTTTGAATACTTGTCAACCATTTCGTCATATGTATATATTTCTGTTTATCATTCATGTTGCATTTATTTCCAATAGATGCTTAGAATGAAAAAATGCTTTAAAATGTACAGTACCTATTGCATTACATGTTTAGCAACAGTTTTTGTTTTTTAAACTTCTTTTAGTATGCTTTTAGAAATCTTTTTAGCAACATGTGGTACGCATTTTAATGTTTACCATTTAATGTTTAAGCATTTAGTATTATCGTTCATTCGAAAGTGGAGTGGGTGTTGTATTCCGCTTTAGGTGTCCGTATATAGGTTTTCCTGATACATGTCCTTATATAGGCACAATTCGCATTGCCCTTATATAGGCATAAGATCCCAGTCCTTATTTAGGCATTAGCCATGCTATCCAAATACAGGCATGGTCCCCTACATCCGTCCACCCTAACGTCACAACGAGTTCTTAGAAACCAGACCCTTAAGCTCTTGGGAGTTCCCCTAGCATAGGATTATTGATTTCTCCAAGAACTCATTTATTATGCATGAACCGCTATTCCTTAAGGGTTCATTCCTGACGTCTTCCTCTGCCCGACTTTACGTCAATGCTAACATTCCAAGGCACCTACCGGGTATAAATATACCTTCCCTTGCCCAAGCAAGTAGGAGGAGACCTCGACTTTAGAGGAGCCCGTGTCCCGGCCTGACGCACTGACAAGAGACGATGTCATCCCTGCTCGCAGAGAATCCAGCTTCCAGTGTTCTGACTCCCTTCGCGGGGTGTTAGAGTTCGAGACCCGGAAAGAGATTCCCACCTCTCTCATTCTCAAGGTATGGAGCTGACTAAAACCTAGAGGGACTCTTGGCATACCAGACTTGGCATACCAGACTTGGCATACTATAGCATACCATACTATAGAATACATCACCTACTTCTTACCTTGCACTACACTTAGGTTAGGTACACTGGGGTAGAACTAGTTAGAGAAGCATCTTATGAGTACTCGCATTTTTAGCTTATGTTATTTATGTATATGAATATATGTGTCATAGCTAAAAGATAATGCTAGCGCAGTATTATTTCTTTCTACTGCTTACGCTGTACATAATATATCTCGCATACTGTCTTATGATTGTAACAGCTCATATCTCTTTCACGAGAAACAAGACTGTTCAATAAATCCTTTTATTGAAACGCCCGTCTATTCTTTCTGTGTAACTCTGAAGAAACTAAGCATGCACGATTAGCTGAGTGAAACTGTTATCTGTTGTTTCCACGATTCTGAGAGTGTTCCGATTCTAAAGGGAAACAAAGTTGTCATGTTTATGCGGTTGCCAGAAACTACTCCCTTCTTGTTTAAAAGGAGTTTCTAGTGGCCTCTGAGTTAGCTGGTACAAAGTAATTAAGTTTAATATACTCGATAGGAGCATACTGACCTCAGTCCTATGTCAAAACTATAGGGTATATTATTCCAATGCGCAGAGCCTATTAGGGAAATAGGAACTACACTACAGTGCCTTTACGTAACAAGGGTAAGGTTATTTCCCCGAAAAGGAACAAAAGAACAGCCCCGAGTAATGTGTTTCTAAACACACACAAGAGATTCTTTGGAGAAGGGACAGCTTGTTACCCCACTGAATCTGTCACTAGTTTATGGACTGCATATCCATTGTCACTTGTAAACTATACATATATTCATCCACCGCAATTTACAGAAGTGAGGGGAGTTTTTGGTTTTGGCTATCCACGACCTTGTTTATATTATAGAAAGCCACGGGGAATGGGTTATCCAGGTTGTGATAATAATACATATTGCGACAATGTTTACATGGAAGAACAGAATGTTTCTTTGGTGGGCTGGCATTACAAGGAATTGATAGTTACCCGAGAGGCTGGTTATTATCCTGCTTGCTGCCGTATTGTGAATAGCACCGACACTTCTTTGCATATCAACTATTCTGGAATAGTGTTGTGCAAAAATAAGATCCCTTTAGTGAATGACAAAGATCCGAGTTCTTTTGGAATGAACACTAGATATGCTGCAGTAGATTATGACGGACCGATTTATGCACATCCGGGGTTTTACTTTTTGTCTAATGGTACATATTCCAACGTCCATAATGGTACAGACGATGTAGCTCTTGGGATGGTGTTGCCCTTAGGTGTGCCCAATAAATATGCTAAGCCTAATATCCGCTGGGTTAAAAGGACTTTAACCAAAGAATTCTGTGAGGGAGTGACCGATGTAGAGGTCAATAATTATAGTAATGGGATCACTTTTGGATACATCCTTTCTTCTATTTTCACTTTGGGTGGTACCTCTATGGCTTGGGGTGAGAAAGCTAGAGAATATTTTGGGTGCAAGCTGCAAATTTTATCCAATACTACCATGGCAGCTTTACGCGACATCACCACTCAGTTGAAAACTATGCGAATATATTCAGAACAGACTAGATACGCGGTTGATTTTATTTTAGCCAAAACTGGTGGTGTATGCGCGGTAGTGGGAGACCAGTATATAGTTAGGATCATGCATATGGAAAAGAATATTACCAAACACATCTTAGACATCCTCGAGAATGTCAAGGGAATGGAAAGCGGAAATTGGAGTTGGTCTCTTTTTGGTAGTTGGGGCTGGATTCTTGGAAAGGTGATTTATCTGATTGTGATATTGGTGCTTTGCTGTGCTCTTAATCAGTGTCTTCCTTTCTGTTGCTCCTATTGCATCACTATTCTCACCGCTAAAAGGAAAATATCAATTTATGATACCAATGCTGCAACTATGGTGCAGAAAGAAATTGAAGATCTCATGAATATAGACGAGGGCATTTTCGAGAATTCTTCCCTCCTCACAGTTTCCTTCCCTGATGTTGACACTATGGAGTGCTCATGAGAATTTATTGCTGTGCATCCCCATTACTGTTTGTGGTTTCCTATTTTTCTGTTGTCGTTAGAAAATGTTTTAGTTCATGCTAAAAGGAGGTTCTGTTTGAATAGAAATGTTCATGTTTGCGCATTGCCCTGTGTAAGTTAGCATTCGCTGTGCCATTTTCTTACAGGCGCCATTTGAAGCTGCTCGAAACTGATCTAGTTCAGTTCCGAGAAATGCTCCACTGTCAGTTTCGTTTCTGCCACGTTAGACTTGTTCCCGTAATGAGTACACTGTTCCTATTAGCGCATACCTTTCTCACTAGATAGAGGTCCTCTCCCACTAGTCTGGTGACGGGCCTGACTGGAACGACCTTGGAATTGAGATACTTTGTGCGCGATAGAAGCGCTGAAACCATTTTTTGTATTTCACTGTTTAGCTGCACCTGCCTGGAAAATTCCTCTGTGGGCGTGTTTTAGCACAGTTACAAAAAGTACATAATGTATCTCTATGCTTGTTGATGTCAGTCCCCTCTGCAGCACTCCTAGCCACTGCGCAGACCAGGCTCCGCTCTTCGTGTATATGAATAAACAGTTATTGGTTTGTATTCTCTACTGTCTGACCGACTCTTCATTTGTTATGGAAGGCTGAGAGATGGTCATTAGTGACCCGGGTGACCCTAAACGGGTAACATCCTTCACTTTGAGTGGCCTGGAATAGTTACACTTGTAGGATTGTGATGGTTAGTACGTGTATCAGTTCTGTCATTAGCAGCGCTGCTAGGGGACAATGGGTGAGGCAAGCCTCCTGAGAAGGGCCCTGGCACTAAGATTTTTAACAAGTTAAGCACTGTCTTGGCTGAAGTAGATTTGAGTCTGTATGGACAGTAGTATTAATGGAGTAGATGTAGATGTTGAATTGTAACTAACTTATTCTTTTTGTGTGCTTGTCTTTGTTTATGCATGTCTCTCCCTGTGCCCCTCCTTAATTTTCCCCTTCCTCCTTCCACTTTGCAGTAAATGTTTCCAGTTCCTAGTCACTCTTCCTTGCCACTCTCACATTTATACCATAAATGTAGACCTATATGCAGAGTTCTACCCACAGATGGCAGGGAATTCTGAACATGAGAGACAGGACAGGTGAAAGAGTAGATCTACATCCGTACCCATGTGATTTACATATATGTTTGCATCAAGTAGTACTACTTCACCTACTAAAATTATATTTTGTGAATTGTCCCATATTGTGCAGCTACAAGGCTTAGGGCTCAATTTTGAGTGCCCTTAATATTAGCACCCACTGCACAAACAGGTTTATACAGGCTTCACCATTACAAGATGTGCATAGTTTACCACATCTGGTGCAAAAAAGTCCACACTGTCGAAGTTTTCCCCTCTTAAATTCCTGCAGGTAAAACCTGCCAAAATTTATTGGGCAAAACGTCCCAGTAAATGTGGGCACATTCAGGTTCTGATGTGCAAAGCAAGAAAATCTCCATGTTATTTGCCATTTGAATGGTGAACTTGTAGTTGGCACTAATTGGTGGAAACCTCAGATGTGATAATTATTGTACAATCCACCAGGGTACCTGTAACTAGGGCCTCAGTGTTTCATTCTGAATACCCACTTGTTTGGTGTAATAATATCATAACCAATACATTCCTATATTGCAAGTTACTCTATTTAGCAGGTGCAGTATTATGTTCCAATTTTGTCTCCCACACCAAGAAATGAGGAATAATAGGGTAATGCAGCATACTTTTAGCTGTTCCAAGCTGCAAAACTTGGAATGCACGTTACCTCCTCATCTTCTTTCTCGTCCCATTCCTTACATAATGAGGTTTAACCTGATGCAACCCCCTATTGGCTTCATTAAAGGCATTGTGTAAAGCATTTATGCAGCACATAAACTGTAATGAAGTGAAAACACCACACAAGGAAATCTCAAACCTATTTAATAAAATAGAGACAAATGTAATAAATACAATGAGGCTAGAACAACAAAAATCCAATCAGTAGAACCGGAGATATTGAATTTCAAAGTTTTAGGTACGTTTAGCACCTACACTTGCGGTAATCTGGTCGTGGTAGACCAGAAGAAAGTCACACGTTGAGACTGACCGCAATGGAGTGCAAGCTATATAAAGGGACCAGGTTAGTTGTACTGAAAAAGTTACCTTCTCAAAGTAGCATGCAAAGAGACCAGAACTTCAGGATTTCTCCTTTTCTTGAAGAGTAGTGAACTCTGATGCCAGCCAAGGGTCCAGGGGAGGCACCTCTTGGGGATCAGGGACTCACTCAAGCAGAGGCGAGCAGGGCACAGGTAAGTCCAGCTGCAGTAGGTCAACTGGGCACTTGCAGAGAGGCCTCTGAAGCATGTTGTGTCCCTGTAGCTCAGAACAGGAGGTCAACCAAATGCCCCTTGGAGTCACTCAGACAGTCTGGGATAAAGGGAGCAGGTCCAATCTTCCTTCACAGAGAGCAGGGCAGGCCTCAATCAGCAGTGCAATCCTCTGAAAAATAAGGCAGGCCTTAAGCAGCAGGCAGTTCTCTGGGGAACAAGGCAGATCTCAAGCAGCAGGGCAGTACTCTGGAAAACAAGGCAGGCCTCAAGCGTAAGGGCCGTCTTCTAGGGAATAAGGCAAGCCTCAAACAGCTGGGCAGTCCTCTGGGGAGTAAGCCTGTCCTTCCTCTATAATATCTGAAGGTCCAGAAGTGTACTGGAGAGTGGCTCAGGAGGTTCAATATTTATATCTGGTGATTTTTCTAGGCTACCCCCACATCTGGTTCTGGAAAGTTCTTCCTTCCCCTGCCAAGACTCTAAGAAGTCTGATATAACAAAAGAAGAGTGTAAGGTTCCTTTGTGTAGGCTAGAGCCAAGCCTTTGAAATATAAGTGGGCCAGAGGACAGCTTGGCCCGCTGCCATCCTGGCAGGATAGCCCATCTTTCCCACACCTAGTTTCCTATTGTTCACTGTCTGGCCCAATACTCATTCTTATTGGGGGAGCCATTAACAGGCCAAGGCAGCTGGAAACTCTTAAAAGACAATAAAAGCTCTTAGGCAGGGAAATGCCAACTTTCTAAAAGTGTCATTTCCAAAATTGAAATCTGATATCTTACTTTATAAATAGGATTTTAAATTACAATTCATTTGAGTCCAAACATGACGTTTCTACCTTTTCCCAGTAAAACATTAGCACTTATTACCTGTAATAAGGTAACCCAATGTTTTCCTATAGGAGTTAGGCCCTAAAGCAGTGAAAAACTAATTTAGAGGTTTTTCAGTACTAGGATATGTAAAACTTATAAACACATGCCCCACCTTTTACATACAATGCACTCTACCCTGTGGCTTGTTTAGGACCTACCTTAGGGGTGACATATGCATGAAACAGAAAGGTTTAGGCCCTACAAAAGTTTATTTTGCCAGATCAAATTGGCAGTTTAAAACTGCACTTCAGGCTGCTGTGACAGACCTGAGGCATGTTTTAAAGGGCTACCTTAGTGGTTAGCACAATCAGTGGAGCATGCCCACTATCAGTATTTAATCTAAAGGCCCTGGGTACGTATAGTATTATATATAATAGGAACCTATAAGTAAATTAAAAGTACAAATCAGTTGTAAGCCAATTTTACCAGGTTTTAGGGAGAGAGCAAAAGCACTTTAGCACTGGTTAGCAGTCCTAATGCTAACAAAAACAAATTCAGAAAACAGGAGGAACAAAGGCAAAAGGTATTGGCTTAACCCTGCTGAGAGGCCCAAGACCAAGGCATTGTCTAAAAACTTACCAGCTTTTTTCCATTTCTATTAGGGTAGCTCAAGACCAGTCTCCTCTAAAAACATCTTCTATCTGTACACTGTCTGTTCTTTTTATTGAGCTAAGCCATGTTTTTTTATCTTGGGGCTATAGGAGTTGCTGAGCAATACTGCCTATTTAATTTGTATAAGTGCTATCACCTCTTACACGGACTGTCTCGCATTGAATTCTACTTTCGGATCACCTTTGTCGGGCACTACTTTGCCCTGGGAATTCCCTGGTGTTGCCAGTTTACTATACTGGGGCGCTCATACTGGACCAAATGGATTTGTCTTGTCGCAACTGTTGCTTGATTTGACCTAAGCCCTGATGAAGTTCTCGGTGAGAGAACGAAATGCGTTGGCTGAACTTAATGTGTCATTAACACTTGGAATAAATTAATTGGAAATAAAGACTTTTCAAACTACAAGAGTTTCTTGGACTTCTTTTCCTGGTGCACACCCACTTGCAGCTGCATCTTTCATGATCTGGAACACAGTAGCATCACGTAACGGCTGGTGCCGGGGTTTCAGTGCGCAGGAACTTTGAATTTGGGAAACTGATGTGAGGTGCAGAACCACTAGTCCGCAGTTTAAACTTTGCTCTCTTTGCTATCACCTCTTATGTGACGCAGCAACTCACTCAACATTCTTTTTACTTTATATTGAGTGCTTTTTCTCTGGCATGTTTGACGGTCCATTGTTTGTTTGCTAGGGAGACATGCATCTTTCTCCATGTTTCCCCAGAGAAAAGATAGTGCAAAGAAGGCCCACGCAGGACAGTCAGTTTCTCTTTATTAAGTTTCTCCTGCTTGAGAAGCAGCCATTCTGGGCTAATTTGTTTTTTTAAGATGTATATTTATGTTGTGTCCTTGCGAAAATACAGCACATTGCATGGGCCGCGCTGTTTCCATCATTTTGTTAGCACCGCGCACCATTGAAAAGATGCATCCTCCTAGTTGTGGGCCTCTGCTATAATTTGCACTGGCAGTGCAGCTGGTCTGGAGATTGAGGGGAAAGGCCTTTTGAAGAGGGGTTTATCCTCACTAGGATCCATTTCCATACAGGCTTCTGGGAAGGGTTTCACTAAAAAAATCCCATAATCATCACTGGGCATCCTTTGACAAGTGGTTTATATAAAAACGTTTCTCTTCCTTCTATTGTTCTTTTGAGTATGTGCTTCAGTTCTTTCAGTATGGTTTTGAAAAGAATTTGTCATTTTCAACTCAAAGGCTCCACTGGTGAACCATCAAGGCTTTTAAAGGCCTTCGGTGTGGAGTCTCATCAATAGATAACTTGGTTTCAAGACCTTTTCTGGAATTTGAGTTACTAAGATCAAAACTTAACAAGCATTGGCATAGCCAATAGGTCTCGCCTTTGGGACCTTAAGTGTTTAGCCATGCAACAGTTAATGTTGTTGCAGTAAGGATATTGTGCTGCATAACTAAATACTTATAAGGTCCCAAAGGCGAGACCTATTGGCTATGCCAATGCTTGTTAAAGGGGGCCTCGAAACGGGTCTCTATCGGGCTCTGTTTTGTGCCCTGGCACAGGCGGTCCGTTTTTTTCCGGACTGCAGTGACAGCAGGCACATTGATGTGCGCCGCTCACACTGCTCACTTCTCACTAGTGGAGAAGTTACGGCATGACGTCATGCCAGGTGAGCGTTGTAGGGAAGGGAATCCTTTGAAAGTAATTCTCTCTGGATTTCCCCTTCTCTTTTGAAACTCAGGAGCAGCAACATTGTCGTGGTGCCACCAGGGCTGTAAGTGGAAGCTTTTTCAATATTATATACAAGCCATAGTTGCTGCTTATTTATCTTATGCAACTAACAACCTTTGACAAAGCCAATAGTCCTGACTTGTTGTAGGTATGATGTTACTTGTTGCATCATATATCTGGATGCAATGACAGAAACATCAAAATACAAGTCGGGCGGCACACTATGCTAAGCACAGATTTTTGCTTACGTGTTTTTAAGCCACACCCTTAATTACACTGTCCACGCCCCTTTGAGAGACCCCCCCAGTTTTTTCATCCCACTTAAAGCCCTGGGTACATGTGCTTTTTAGATGCGGACTCAGTGCGTCTAAAAGGTGCAAGCCAAAGAGCACTTGGACAGGACGTCTTCCATATCAGTGCACGTTGTTTCACTCTGCTCATCAGGGTAAGAATGCCTCTCAGACTCCAAACCGATGCAACCCTTCCCCTCTGCCGAGTATGGCAACGGAGCTCTCAGTGTGCGGGGTGGTGGCTGTGAGATGTGGCCGGGTTGAAACCACATCTCATGCTACAAAAGGCATTAACTAACTCAAAGACTACATTATTTTATTCACTGCAGGCGCGACTCCGTCTAACCTGCAACAGAACAGCTGACTGCTCTGCCCGGTGCCTCACAGCTGAGCCGTACAGCGCCAACCAGTTCACTGGGCTGCTTTCCCGAACATGTGCCAATGGACAACAATGAGACATTCATTCTGCAACTTTTCAACCTTTCCGAATCAAAGCAGGAAGCAAACGTTCTTTCTTTTCAAAAAGTAGTTGCATCTTTCTAATGTTGAGACGTGTGCAGAACCTGGGGTTAATATAACAGCCGGTAAATTGTATGTATATACTCGCACAGAACGCATGCAAGCCTTTTCCATACAACAAAATGGTGTATAACTTCTAAAATATTCTTGTCAGTCTAGAAAGTAGTATGTGAAGCCCCGAAAACCATTAAAGTGTCGCGGCCCGTAACCAAGTGAATGCAGGCACCAGGAAACATTTTACTTAGCATAACAACGCTATTCTTTATGGCTCGAAAGTGAAAGTCAATAAAGAGACAGCCATTAAATGGCCCGGGGACTTGCTCACAAGCTAGGATTCTTAAACAAGCACAAGCGCGCGCCTCGAGCGTCAGCAGAGGGAGGGGCGATAAGGAGGGGGCCAGCGCGATTCCCTTGCGGGAGCGAGCGGCAAGGCGCGATAATTAACATATGGCGCCAGCTGCTCGCTCCCGCAAGTGAATCGCCAGACGTGCACTCGTTGCCATTGGAAGCAATGCAACGCGTGCACGTTTTTGCAGGGAAAGCTGTGCCGATTTCTAAAGGTCTCTCCTATGCAGCGCATGCGCGCTGCGTAGGCGAGACCTAAAAACTTGTATCCTTCTGAGGGACTTCCTTTGGTCTTATCCCTCTTGGAGAGCCCCCCCCTTTTAAGCCCTGAGAGGTGTCAGACTAATTCTTTATATTCAAGGTTTTTGCCTTGGTAGCCATCATCACATCTAGAAACATAGGTGACATGAGCTCTGTACAGTGCCACTATCCATATTTCAATATTTTTTAGGACAGGGCTGAATTGTCTTTGTGTCCTAATTTCCTCAATAAGGGGAGCTCTTTCTTTCATAGGGATCAGGAAATTACTGTTCCTGCCTTGTCAGGTAGTCCTTCTTCAGGCAATTTTGTTTTTCTCTTCGATGTTGTGTTAAATTTATCTAAAGAGAAGAGCTAGATTTCAGCAATCAGACAGCTTGTTTATCATTTTTTGTGCAGCAATAATGAATCGCAAATCTTATAAAGCAACGTTTCGAAGATGGTTGATGACTGTCATTTCATTGGTTTATAGGAATGCTTGCAAGGATTTTCTGGATAATGTGATTGTGCATTCCATCAGGAGCAATGATGCCTCATAGGCAAAATTGGTTGGCGTTTCAATTGTGGATATATGTAGGGCTGCGACATGGGCTTCCCCTTCCATGTGTGTTTCTTATTACAAGTTTAATGTGGCTCAGGGGAGGGAGCTGAGTTTTAGGTCAAGTGTTCTTTGTAAGGCAGCCCATCAGAGCCCTTTGTAATGTCATGGGTCTTGTGCAATAGATTTCTAGTTTCAGTTTGCACTTCCAGTGTCCTCAGACATTGGTCCTAGGAGCACACTCTCCCCGGCAGCTCCGCTGTGATCTGCGTTCGCCTCAGGGAAGCCAGCCCGCCGTTGCAGGGTTCGAGACCACCCTGATCCCGGTCTTTTCCTGCGCGCTGTGACCTGTAACGTAATTGCTTAATTTGTTTATATTGTGCCCGCTGCTGTTTTTTTGTTCCAGTTTCCCCTTATTGCCTTCACTGTGTCCTTTTGTCCCCCTCGTCTCCCCGCCGTCTCCCGCCGCCGCTGACCTCTTAACCCCTCCCCCTACCGCCCCGCTCCCGCCTCCCAGATGCACGTCCCTCCCCCCCTCCCCTACATTATGGCGACCGCTGCGCGGTCGCGCGCAGCGGGCGCGCCGCTGGCGCGCCAAAGGCACGCCTAAGGCAAGCCTGTCTGCGCCCGTCCGTGACCCAACCGCGACCCCTGGTTCTCCTAGACCCCTCCGCTACGACTCAACCACCCTCCACGCACTCAACCCCGGAAGACACGCCACCGACTGTGCAATATCCTCGCCGAACACCACCCACGGGCAGTTCTCGTGCAGACCCTGCCGCAGATCTTTCACCATCGACATAGCTCCCACGGCTGCCGAAAACACGCCTGAGGCACGCACCACTGAAACCCTGACCTGCATCCTTCTCAACGTGCGCTCCCTGCACCGACACGCCATAGAGATCTGGGACCTGATCGACACCCTCTCGCCCGACTTCGCCTTCTTCACGGAAACATGGGCGAATGCCACCTCCGGCCCCGACATCACCACTGCCATCCCCGACGTCTACAAAATCCAGAGAAAGGACCGGCCGCACCGCCCAGGAGGAGGACTCGCCATCGTACACAAGACCCCCCTCCGACTCTCCACTTCCAGCACGAGTGACCCCCACTCCAACACAGAACATCTCCATTTCCAGATCCAGACAAACCCCAGGACCACGCTACGCGCCACCCTCATCTACAGACTGCCAGGACCTCGCACCCACCCCGCAACTACCATAACAGAGCTCGCCACACCCAACGCCATCACCTCCACGGACTACATTCTACTCGGGGACCTGAACTTCCACCTCGACAACGGAAACGACCCCGACTCCACCACCCTCCTCGACAACCTTGCCAACCTAGGACTGAAGCAGCTCGTCAACACACCCACCCACAGAGCGGGTCACACCCTCGACCCCATCTTCGCGGGAGGAACAAACATCCGCTTAAGCCACACCTCCCAGCCCCTCTGGACTGACCACCACTGCATCCACTTCACCTTCAACACCACCACCGCACCCAAACCCGCCCTGCGTCCACCTCAACGTAACTGGAGCAAGGTCACAGAGGAGCTCCTCAACAGCACCCTCCGTCAACACCCCCCCCATCGCCACGACCGACACCAACTCTGCAGCCAGGGAATTTCACCGCTGGGTCTCCTGCTGCTCCAACAAGCTCGCACCCCTCCGCCCCCGCCAAACAACGCCCTCTGAAAGCCGCCTGGTTCACCACAGAACTTCAAGAAGCAAGACGCTCCTGCAGACGCCTAGAGAAAACCTGGCGAAACCTGAAAACTACGGAAGCACAGAACAACCACAAGAACGCCCAAAAGGAATACCACCAGCGCATAAGAGACACCAAACGGACATTCATAAGAGACAAGGTCCAGAACAACATGACCAACGCCAAGGAACTGTTCAACGTCATACAGCAGTTCGCAAAACCCACCTGCGAAGCCACGGACGTCACACCCTCCCAGGAACTCTACGACAAGCTCAGCTCCTACTTCCATCTGAAGATCAAGGCCCTCTACGACAACTTCAGCGAACCAACGACTAACACCACCCCCCTACCCACCGCCGCAGATGAGCCGACCATCACGTCCTGGGATCCCGCTACCGTGGAACTCATCACCGCAACCATGAAGAAAACTCACTCAGGAGCCCCTACGGACCCCTGCCCTCCTCACATATTCCACAGGGCCGCCTCCGTCATCGCACCCGAACTTGGACGCATCATCAACGCCTCCATCAGAGCAGGCATCTGCCCAGACGACTGGAAACGGGCGGAGGTAAAACCCCTCCTCAAGAAACCAACTGCCGACCCATCGGACCTGAAAAACTACCGGCCCATCTCTCTCCTCCCATTTGCAGCCAAAGTCACTGAGAGACTCGTAAACGCCCAGCTGGCCACCTTCATCGAAGAGAACTCCATCCTGGACGCCTCCCAGTCTGGATTCCGCAGCAACCACAGCACCGAGACCGCCCTCCTCGCCGCCACTGACGACATCCGCATGCTACTGGACCAGGGACACACTGCGGCCCTCATCCTCCTAGACCTTTCCGCAGCCTTCGACACTGTCTCACATCGCACGCTTGCAGCCAGACTGCACGACGCGGGAATACAAGGAGCCGCCCTCGACTGAATCCAGTCCTTCCTCTCCAGCAGAACACAGAGGATTCGACTCCCTCCCTTCCTCTCCAAACCCACGGAGATCAGCTGCGGAGTACCCCAGGGATCATCACTGAGCCCCACGCTCTTCAACATCTACATGGCCCCCCTCGCCGCCATCGTCAGACAGCATGGGCTCAGCATCGTATCCTACGCCGACGACACCAAGCTCATCCTCTCACTCACGAAGAACTCCGAAGACACCAGACTTCCAGGAAGGAATGAAGAATGTGGCAGCCTGGATGAAAGACAGCTGCCTGAAGCTAAACTCAGAAAAGACCGAGGTCCTCATCCTCGGACCCTGCACCTCCGCCTGGGACAACACATGGTGGCCCTCCGCCCTCGGGAGCCCACCCACCCCCACGGACCATGCTCGGAACCTCTGCATCATCCTAGACTCCTACCTCCCCATGAACCGCCAGATCAACGCCGTCGCCTCCACCAGTTTCAACTGCCTTCGCATCCTCCGTAAGACCTTCAAATGGATCCCCCCCGACTGCAGAAGGACCGTCACCCACGCACTCATAACCAGCAGACTGGACTACGGCAACGCCCTCTACGCCGGAATCAACAAAACTCTTCTACACAAACTCCAAACCATCCAAAACGCCGCAGCCAGACTCGTCCTCGGGACACCGCGCCATGAGCACATGACCCAACACCTACGAGGCCTCCACTGCCTCCCCGTCGAGAAGAGGGTCACCTTCAAACTCCTCACCCACGCCTACAAATCCCTCAACATCGGACCCAAATACCTCAACGAGAGAGTATCCTTCCACGTACCCAAGAGGAGCCTCCGCTCCGCCGACCTCGTCCTGGCAGAAGTCCCCTGCATCCGCAGAAACAGAACCAGCGGGAGAGCTTTCTCCTACATCGCAGCCAAAACCTGGAACGAACTCCCTGTGAACATCAGACGCTCCCCGACCCTGCACACGTTCATGAAGGACCTCAAGACCTGGCTCTTCGACTGATCCAGAGCCGCCCCCCCCCCCAGCGCCTTGAGACCCTCACGGGTGAGTAGCGCGCTTTATAAACCCCTGATTGATTGATTGATTGATTAATAAAACCTTCTGGTTTACTGCACTGGCTGTGTGTTTTCTTTTGTCTCATCAAGGGTTGAGTTTTTAGTCTGATAAGAAGGCCAGCAGCTTGGGCATATTGTGTAAGAAATTGGAAGAGAAAGATGAAGAGGTACTGGCCAGATTATTTACTGGTGATCTCCATTACTCCAATTCTTTATTCCTTGTCTCAGTACTTACAACAATCTTTCCCCTACTATGGGCCTTCTTATTGTTAAGATAGCAGACTTTTAGAGATACCAGACAGAGGGGCATATTCTCAAGAACGTTGAATCTAAGGCTGCTACTAGGTCTGAGCCACTACCACGTCCTGCTACTGGCAAAATAGGACAGTTGCAGTTACTTCTTGGGCATATGTGGGAACTGTTTGTTAATCTGCAAGTGCGTGTGTGAGTTAAGCGTCTCACCACTTACACTCGTTTTTGACACTCTCTCACTTTTAACTTTCACCTGATTTTTAGAAAGTGTATGCTATGTTTTTACTTACTTTTGTCTAATCCGGCGCCCCTCGGTCCACCGCAGCTGTTGTGCTGATTGAGTGGAGGGGGCTTGGTCGGTCCGCGGGCTTTTCCTCACTTCTTGCCGCCATCTTGGGTCAAGTGACGCTCTAATCGCCCGGGGCTCCTCAACTAGCCTGCCTATTTTAGGCACTGATGGCGCCGACGCGCAGCGAACGTTGAATCTAAGGCTGCTACTAGGTCTGAGCCACTACCACGTCCTGCTACTGGCAAAATAGGACAGTTGCAGTTACTTCTTGGGCGTATGTGGGAACTGTTTGTTAATCTGCAAGTGCGTGTGTGAGTTAAGCGTCTCACTACTTACACTCGTTTTTGACACTCTCTCACTTTTAACTTTCACCTGATTTTTAGAAAGTGTATGCTATGTTTTTACTTACTTTTGTCTAATCCGGCGCCCCTCAGTCCACCGCAGCTGTTGTGCTGATTGAGTGGAGGGGGCTTGGTCGGTCCGCAGGCTTTTCCTCACTTCTTGCCGCCATCTTGGGTCGGGGGACGCTCTAGTCGCCCGGGGCTCCTCAACTAGCCTGCCTATTTTAGGCACTGATGGCGCCGACGCGCGCAGGGGGCGCGCCAAAGGCAAGCCCGCCTGCACCCGTCCGCGCACGACCGGGCCCAGGGACCATGACCCCTGGTCAAAATGCGACGCATAGTATTAGCTACTCCTCTAACCAACTACTGAATTACCGTCCCCTAACTCACAATAGCTGCACCCTGTTACCAATGGAAAATAGGGAGGAAATTTGCCTGGGCTGTGGTTTCTCTGGGACTACCATGACCCTTTCACCAACCCTAAGGGCGATGCTACCGCATCAAACAAACCATCCCCACTCACTATAAATAAATTTTCTTTCCTCAGTATAAACTGCTGCTCTCTTGCAAAGCACAACGCCGACATCTTTGATCTGCTGATGAATGATAAACCGGACGCTCTGTTTCTCACAGAAACATGGCTGCACGAAAGCTCCGGCCCTGACGTCGCTGCAGCTTTGCCCCCTAACTATGCGATAGTCAGGAAAGACAGGGGCCAAAAAACTGGGGGAGGCATAGCCATTATATTCAAAAATATATATTTTAAAAAGCTTTATCAGTGTAAATTTGAGCCTTTGACCTCTACGGATTGTGAGGTGGCTACATTTAAATTAGCCCTTACTTCGAAATTCACCCTCTCTGGCATACTTGTGTATCGGCCTCCCGGGCTGCTTCCTTTCCCAGTCTAATAAATTCAATAATCATGAGCACTGCCAATTTTTCCATTCTGGGTGACTTGAATCTTCATCTGGATGATCCTACATGCAAAAGCAGTACTAACTTCATCTCCGACTTGGCAGCAATGAACATTCATTTGCACAATTCAGGCCCCACACATAAGGCTGGCCATCTTTTGGACCCCATTTTTTCCAACTTACCTAGTATCTACTGCCCCTCAGCGCTCCCCCTCTGCTGGTCGGACCACTTCATCGTCAGGTTTAGTCTGACTCCCTCTGACAATGCTGCCACCACCCCTCCTGTCCAAAAGACATTAACAAGAGATTGGAAAAAATTGGACATAACTGCCCTGAACAATATTCTATGCACTACCACACCCATCTCCCAACAAAGGGTAACTATGCTCTCTGACACTGTTCAAAAATGGCTTCTCGATGCCATAGATACATGTCTCCCTCTCTCCAAAAAAAAGGCCAATAACCACCGCCCGCGCCATGGTTTTCTGACACCCTGAAAGCTGAAAAATCTAAATGTAAAGTACTGGAATGCAGATGGCGTAGAGACTATGCCCCTGAATCAAAATCAACCTATAAAATGGCAAAAAAAACTTACCATAATCTCTGCAAACTAGCTTGCGCCGATTTTGTTTCAACCACTATTTCTGCTCCAAAACACTATTTAACACAGTGAAGGAGCTGGCTGGCTCTGCCACTCTAGCCATCCCCCCTCCACTAAATAAATGCAAATGCGAGGAACTCGCCTCTTTCTTCGTCCAAAAAGTCGAGAAAATTCACTCTGACATAGTGTGTAACGGGCGCGATAACTCACTTTCCTCGCAACCTGCGTATTCCTCCCAATCTGTTTTCACACTGCGCACAATGGACTCTGCTCGTCCTGACCAGGATATGATGCAATACACCCCCACTTACAACCTGGATATATGGTCCCCTCTTACTTCAACCTCTTTTAAAAAGATCCTCGGAAGCATCAAATCAGGATCACCTAAGGACCCCTTGCCTATTTCAGTGCTCAAGCAGCTAGAGTCACCATCCCTGCTTGCCATCATGGATCTTCTAAATGCCTCCCTAAAAGAAGCTACAGTTCCACATGACTGGAAGCATGCCATGGTGGTCCCACTCCTTAAAAAGGCCAACGCTGACCCTGATTTATCATCCAATTATCGACCTATTTCTTTGCTGCCGGCCTTTTCCAAAATTCTGGAGAAACACATACATTCCCAACTCACTAAATTTGTCGAAGACCAAAAGCTTCTCCACCATTCCCAATCCGGTTTTAGAGCCGGTTTCTCTACCGAGACCACCTTACTAGGAGTAACGGAAAGGCTACGTCACCATCTGGATGCTGGCGACACGGTCGCCCTCATCCTACTTGACCTCAGCGCGGCATTCGACACGGTATGCCATACCACACTAGTAAAAACGCTTAGCTCTCTAGGTATTGGCGGCTCGGCCCTCAGCTGGCTCATCTCTTTTCTTTCCAACCGCACTTTTCAAATCTTTTCCTCCACTACCAGCTCTGACTTTCATTCTCTACCTTACGGGGTGCCCCACGGCTCTATCCTCAGCCCCCTACTTTTTAATCTATATGTCAGACCCCTAGCCAACGTCGCGGATGTAGCAGGGCTGTCCCTGTTCACCTATGCTGATGATTCCCAAATCATCTTTTCTCTCTCCACGAACAAAGCAGCCGGGCCATCCCATCTTCAGCTGGGCCTGGGGAAAATTGCATCCTGGATGCAGACCAATTACCTCAAATTAAACGGAGAGAAAACAGAGGTTCTGGTTCTGGGCAAAAACAAAGATCTCTGGGGCCCACATCACTGGCCTAGTGCGATGGGTGCTCTCCCCCGCCCCTCCAGCAAAGTCTGTAACCTAGGTGTTATCATTGACGACCAACTTTCTATGCACCATCAGACAGTCAAGGTAGCAGCCACCTGCTTTACCATCTTGAAGTGGCTAAGAAAGATCATCTGGATGTTGCCAGAGCCCATGCAGAAAACAGTAGTCCAGGCCCTCATCGCCTCGAGACTGGACTACTGCAATGTCCTCTACCTCGGATCTAATAAGGCGGTGACGCGCAGGCTTCAGCTGGTCCAAAACTCTGCCGCAAGACTACTTTGCAGGGTACCTAGAACGACCTCTGTCTCAGGCCATTTGAGAGACCTGCACTGGCTCAGGGTGGAGAACCGTATTAAGTTCAAAGCCCCGAGCTATATGTTCAAAATTAAAACAGGTGTTGCCCCCAAATATCTTCAAGCCATGGTCAACCCTTATGTGCCCTCCAGGTGCCTCCGTTCATCCACTCAAGGGAACTTTACTGTGCCCAGAATAAAGCTATCCCGGATGGGAGGAAGGTCTTTCTCCTACCTCGGCCCCTTGCTATGGAACTCACTTCCTAAAGCCATCCGAAACGAAACGGCATACACCCAATTTCGGAAATCTCTGAAGACTTGGCTCTTCAACCAGTAATCAACTTAGCTGCCTTTTGTTCTTCTGCTTCGCTCCGGCGCCGGGAAACCCTTTTTGGGTAGCTGCTGCGCCTTACAAGTTTAATAAATAAATAAATAAGAACGTGTGATAACCACCGCAAGTTTAGCTTAACGCAACTTTGCATATCGTAGTCTATCGCGGGAAAACAATGCAGTGTTAACGTAGTATTCCCAACCTGGCGGCACCATGCGATAGTCCCATGATAACGCGCCAAATGACCGCATTAAAATTAATGCGACGCCGCAAAAATGCGAAACACGAATGCGAATAAAGTTGCGATGAGGCCAACCGCGATACAAAAATCAGCGATAACCAGCGACAGGCCTGCAATTCCCACGCGTCAAGCGGAAAAATGCACTATAAAAGCTGAACAAGAAAAACACACCATAAACAAAATAAACTGCGTAGCAACATGGATGCACCCGGAACGAGTGCCCAGGTCAACGCGAACCCCACAAGCCCCACAGACCACCAGCAAGGAACCTCGGGGTCGGGGAAGGCCAAGAGGAAGAGGAAGACGGGGTACAGTCTGCATGACAACCGGATCGTCGTCACGGAGGTGACAGAGCACTAACAACAACTGTCCGTCACCTCCACCGTGTCATTGGCAAAACAGACAGAAAAATGGCATTCCATCGTGAATGCAGCCGGAGTGTCTGGGGTGGCGCAGTGGGTAAAAGAACGATGGATTTAACCCAGATCTTTTGACTGGGGGAGAATGTTTGCATTGTCAGCATTCCGTCCATCATTTGTTTGCTGTAACACTTTTTGCCCTAAGTGGGATGGGTATGCCCAGACTTGGGTCCCTTGCTCACTGTGCCACTGGATTCGAGCTAGCCTGGCTGAAGAAGGGTGACATACCCTGAAACCGGTCCCAGGATGCTTGTTTCCGATCCAGGGAGGACCTGGCCTGGCAGTTCGGTCTGGACTGTTCCCATGGGGCACAGGGTCAAGACTGATTTGCATATGGCCGGGTCCAAACTGGGGTGGCGTAGTGGGCAAAAGAACGATGGATTTAACCCAGATCTTTTGACTGGGGGAGAATGTTTGCATTGTCAGCATTCTGTTCATCATTTGTTTGCTGTAAGACTTTTCGCCCTAAGTGGGATGGGTATGCCCAGACGTGGGTCCCTTGCTCACTGTGCCACTGGATTCAAGCTAGCCTGGCTGAAGAAGGGTGACATACCCTGAAACCGGTTGCCAGGATGCTTGTTTCCGGTCCAGGGAGGACCTGGCCTGGCAGTTCGGTCTGGACTGTTCCCATGGGGCACAGGGTCAAGACTGATTTGCATATGGCTGGGTCCAAACTGGGGTGGCGTAGTGGGCAAAAGAACGATGGATTTAACCCAGATCTTTTGACTGGAGGAGAATGTTTGCATTGTCAGCATTCCGTCCATCATTTGTTTGCTGTAACACTTTTCGCCCTAAGTGGGATGGGTATGCCCAGACGTGGGTCCCTTGCTCACTGTGCCACTGGATTCGAGCTAGCCTGGCTGAAGAAGGGGGACATACCCTGAAACTGGTCCCAGGATGCTTGTTTCCGGTCCAGGGAGGACCTGGCCTGGCAGTTCGGTCTGGACTGTTCCCATGGGGCACAGGGTCAAGACTGATTTGCATATGGCTGGGTCCAAACTGGGGTGGCGTAGTGGGCAAAAGAACGATGGATTTAACCCAGATCTTTTGACTGGGGGAGAATGTTTGCATTGTCAGCATTCCGTCCATCATTTGTTTGCTGTAACACTTTTCGCCTGGAGTGTCGAGGAGGCCAAGATGCGCTGGCACGGTGTGAAGAGCCAAACCAAGCAGAAACCTGCTGCCAACAGGAAGGCAGCAACGGCGAATGGAGGTGGGAGTCCTGCGCCACAGGAGAAGCTGGAGCAAATGGTGGCCACAGTCATCAGTGTGGAGATGGTGCAAGGAGTCGGGAGTCCGGACACTGCTCGACATGACCTGACACAACATCAACAGGGTGAGTAACGAACAGGGACTGTGGGGACTGGGGGGACGGGCACAATGGCACACATCCACAATGACGTGTAGCACACCGCACACCCACAATGACCCTGGGTCATGTCCCTGATCCCCGTGGCACACTGCAGCACACATACAAACATCAAGTAGGCCCCCGTCCACCATGTGCCCAAAGGGGTCCCACCCCACACATCACCAATTACACAACACACACATGCACCTGTGCGAAACACAGCAAAGATGCGCATGTGAGAGCCACACTGACAATGCAAGTGACACCACATGACGAGCAGCATGGCTGGAGTACAATCACCATGACATTGTGCACGCAACGAGACTGAGGTGGCTGAGTGTGGACCACATCCGGAAAGGAGCAAGTCACACTCTGACACATCCACGTGCACAAACAACCACTGACGTCAACAATACATCTGCAGACAAACAATGCACAAGAGTACAAAAACCGTCCAAGAGCACAAATGACCCAAGTCGCCAACATCACAGCACCTTAAAAGCACAAAAGCCAAAGGCACACCGCCTCCAAGGGATAAGGGGCAGCAAAATCACAGCTGCAGGTGGGACTCTCACACAATGCAGCACACACACATAGCAAGGACAGCACATCCACATGGACGACAATGTGGTACACAGTGCAACACTTACACTGCAGAACAGAACAGAGGACACAACTGGGTCCGCCTGTGCGTAGAAAATGGCCAATCACATCTGACATAGCAGGAAACTGTGAGATGCAAATGTACGTGTACAACCTCACCTACGTCATGTAGTCCAAATGTTCACTGTCCCGCATCAAATAGACCGCCCCTCCCAAACAGTCACAATGTACATTGTCATGCAGTCTGTACATAAACTTGAACAATGCGGCAACATACATGCCAACACAATGTCAACAAGCAGCTCCCCTTCACATTGCAGAGGGACAAACAACACCTCCAGCAGAGCAGACCAGACAACTCTACAGTGATGCTGAAGAGGACCTCCACACTTCCGACACCGACGCCCTACAACAGTCCATGGACATCTTAGGCAATCGAGCTCCAGGAGCAGGGCAGCACTGCTGCATCGAGGATACCCCACCCCCTGCACAGACAACACAGCTGGACGCACCCACCACCCCGGCTGGCTCCCAGCAGCCCACCGAAGCACACATCGCATTCCAAGGCCAGGTGTCAGACTGCCAGAAGGGGGTGGCCGAACATGTGCGGGTGGGGTACTACCTCAAGCCTGAAACCGGTCCTAGGATGCTTGATTCCGGTCCAGGGAAGACATGGCTTGGCAGTTCGGTCTGGACTGTTCCCATGAGGTACAGGGTCAAGACTGATTTGCATATGGCTATGTCTGAACTGGGGTGGCGTGGTGAAGCAAAATAACGATGGATTAAACCCAGATCTGTGACTGGGGGTGAATGTTTGCCAATGTGCAGCATTCCGTCCATCATCTTGTGTGTTTTGCATTTCGCCCTATGTGGGAAGGGTATGCCCAGACGTGGGTCCCGTGCTCACTACGCCACTGGAGTCAAGCTATCCTGGCTGATGAAGGCTGATAGCCTGAAACCGGTCCTAGGATGCTTGATTCCGGTCCAGGGAAGACATGGCTTGGCAGTTCGGTCTGGACTGTTCCCATGAGGTACAGGGTCAAGACTGATTTGCATATGGCTATGTCTGAACTGGGGTGGCGTGGTGAAGCAAAATAACGATGGATTAAACCCAGATCTGTGACTGGGGGTGAATGTTTGCCAATGTGCAGCATTCCGTCCATCATCTTGTGTGTTTTGCATTTCGCCCTATGTGGGAAGGGTATGCCCAGACGTGGGTCCCGTGCTCACTACGCCACTGGAGTCAAGCTATCCTGGCTGATGAAGGCTGATAGCCTGAAACCGGTCCTAGGATGCTTGATTCCGGTCCAGGGAAGACATGGCTTGGCAGTTCGGTCTGGACTGTTCCCATGAGGTACAGGGTCAAGACTGATTTGCATATGGCTATGTCTGAACTGGGGTGGCGTGGTGAAGCAAAATAACGATGGATTAAACCCAGATCTGTGACTGGGGGTGAATGTTTGCCAATGTGCAGCATTCCGTCCATCATCTTGTGTGTTTTGCATTTCGCCCTATGTGGGAAGGGTATGCCCAGACGTGGGTCCCGTGCTCACTACGCCACTGGAGTCAAGCTATCCTGGCTGATGAAGGCTGATAGCCTGAAACCGGTCCTAGGATGCTTGATTCCGGTCCAGGGAAGACATGGCTTGGCAGTTCGGTCTGGACTGTTCCCATGAGGTACAGGGTCAAGACTGATTTGCATATGGCTATGTCTGAACTGGGGTGGCGTGGTGAAGCAAAATAACGATGGATTAAACCCAGATCTGTGACTGGGGGTGAATGTTTGCCAATGTGCAGCATTCCGTCCATCATCTTGTGTGTTTTGCATTTCGCCCTATGTGGGAAGGGTATGCCCAGACGTGGGTCCCGTGCTCACTACGCCACTGGAGTCAAGCTATCCTGGCTGATGAAGGCTGATAGCCTGAAACCGGTCCTAGGATGCTTGATTCCGGTCCAGGGAAGACATGGCTTGGCAGTTCGGTCTGGACTGTTCCCATGAGGTACAGGGTCAAGACTGATTTGCATATGGCTATGTCTGAACTGGGGTGGCGTGGTGAAGCAAAATAACGATGGATTAAACCCAGATCTGTGACTGGGGGTGAATGTTTGCCAATGTGCAGCATTCCGTCCATCATCTTGTGTGTTTTGCATTTCGCCCTATGTGGGAAGGGTATGCCCAGACGTGGGTCCCGTGCTCACTACGCCACTGGAGTCAAGCTATCCTGGCTGATGAAGGCTGATAGCCTGAAACCGGTCCTAGGATGCTTGATTCCGGTCCAGGGAAGACATGGCTTGGCAGTTCGGTCTGGACTGTTCCCATGAGGTACAGGGTCAAGACTGATTTGCATATGGCTATGTCTGAACTGGGGTGGCGTGGTGAAGCAAAATAACGATGGATTAAACCCAGATCTGTGACTGGGGGTGAATGTTTGCCAATGTGCAGCATTCCGTCCATCATCTTGTGTGTTTTGCATTTCGCCCTATGTGGGAAGGGTATGCCCAGACGTGGGTCCCGTGCTCACTACGCCACTGGAGTCAAGCTATCCTGGCTGATGAAGGCTGATAGCCTGAAACCGGTCCTAGGATGCTTGATTCCGGTCCAGGGAAGACATGGCTTGGCAGTTCGGTCTGGACTGTTCCCATGAGGTACAGGGTCAAGACTGATTTGCATATGGCTATGTCTGAACTGGGGTGGCGTGGTGAAGCAAAATAACGATGGATTAAACCCAGATCTGTGACTGGGGGTGAATGTTTGCCAATGTGCAGCATTCCGTCCATCATCTTGTGTGTTTTGCATTTCGCCCTATGTGGGAAGGGTATGCCCAGACGTGGGTCCCGTGCTCACTACGCCACTGGAGTCAAGCTATCCTGGCTGATGAAGGCTGATAGCCTGAAACCGGTCCTAGGATGCTTGATTCCGGTCCAGGGAAGACATGGCTTGGCAGTTCGGTCTGGACTGTTCCCATGAGGTACAGGGTCAAGACTGATTTGCATATGGCTATGTCTGAACTGGGGGTGGCGTGGTGAAGCAAAATAACGATGGATTAAACCCAGATCTGTGACTGGGGGTGAATGTTTGCCAATGTGCAGCATTCCGTCCATCATCTTGTGTGTTTTGCATTTCGCCCTATGTGGGAAGGGTATGCCCAGACGTGGGTCCCGTGCTCACTACGCCACTGGAGTCAAGCTATCCTGGCTGATGAAGGCTGATAGCCTGAAACCGGTCCTAGGATGCTTGATTCCGGTCCAGGGAAGACATGGCTTGGCAGTTCGGTCTGGACTGTTCCCATGAGGTACAGGGTCAAGACTGATTTGCATATGGCTATGTCTGAACTGGGGTGGCGTGGTGAAGCAAAATAACGATGGATTAAACCCAGATCTGTGACTGGGGGTGAATGTTTGCCAATGTGCAGCATTCCGTCCATCATCTTGTGTGTTTTGCATTTCGCCCTATGTGGGAAGGGTATGCCCAGACGTGGGTCCCGTGCTCACTACGCCACTGGAGTCAAGCTATCCTGGCTGATGAAGGCTGATAGCCTGAAACCGGTCCTAGGATGCTTGATTCCGGTCCAGGGAAGACATGGCTTGGCAGTTCGGTCTGGACTGTTCCCATGAGGTACAGGGTCAAGACTGATTTGCATATGGCTATGTCTGAACTGGGGTGGCGTGGTGAAGCAAAATAACGATGGATTAAACCCAGATCTGTGACTGGGGGTGAATGTTTGCCAATGTGCAGCATTCCGTCCATCATCTTGTGTGTTTTGCATTTCGCCCTATGTGGGAAGGGTATGCCCAGACGTGGGTCCCGTGCTCACTACGCCACTGGAGTCTAGCTATCCTGGCTGATGAAGGCTGATAGCCTGAAACCGGTCCTAGGATGCTTGATTCCGGTCCAGGGAAGACATGGCTTGGCAGTTCGGTCTGGACTGTTCCCATGAGGTACAGGGTCAAGACTGATTTGCATATGGCTATGTCTGAACTGGGGTGGCGTGGTGAAGCAAAATAACGATGGATTAAACCCAGATCTGTGACTGGGGGTGAATGTTTGCCAATGTGCAGCATTCCGTCCATCATCTTGTGTGTTTTGCATTTCGCCCTATGTGGGAAGGGTATGCCCAGACGTGGGTCCCGTGCTCACTACGCCACTGGAGTCAAGCTATCCTGGCTGATGAAGGCTGATAGCCTGAAACCGGTCCTAGGATGCTTGATTCCGGTCCAGGGAAGACATGGCTTGGCAGTTCGGTCTGGACTGTTCCCATGAGGTACAGGGTCAAGACTGATTTGCATATGGCTATGTCTGAACTGGGAGTGGCGTGGTGAAGCAAAATAACGATGGATTAAACCCAGATCTGTGACTGGGGGTGAATGTTTGCCAATGTGCAGCATTCCGTCCATCATCTTGTGTGTTTTGCATTTCGCCCTATGTGGGAAGGGTATGCCCAGACGTGGGTCCCGTGCTCACTACGCCACTGGAGTCAAGCCATCCTGGCTGATGAAGGCTGATAGCCTGAAACCGGTCCTAGGATGCTTGATTCCGGTCCAGGGAAGACATGGCTTGGCAGTTCGGTCTGGACTGTTCCCATGAGGTACAGGGTCAAGACTGATTTGCATATGGCTATGTCTGAACTGGGGTGGCGTGGTGAAGCAAAATAACGATGGATTAAACCCAGATCTGTGACTGGGGGTGAATGTTTGCCAATGTGCAGCATTCCGTCCATCATCTTGTGTGTTTTGCACTACCTCAAGGAACCTGAACTAGATCACATACGTGGGTGTCTAAGTCCCATCAGGGACCACCTACACTCCCCAACAGAGACCCACACTGCGACAGAGACACAAGCCTTTGCACATTTCCAGTACTGAACCACACCCAGAGCCACGGGATAATCATCCACACCCCCACGCTGGACTGGCGACGCCGGCCCAGTTCACTCCTCTTACGTATTCAGTGGGGGACGACAAAGCTACATGTGCAATGTCTCACCCGCTGCCTGCGGTGACATGGCTGCGTCCTCTGTACACGGCACAATGTAATGTTGTATGGCCCGGGGCCCTAATGCATACATCATGAGCACACGGACACACTCAGATAGTTCGTTGAACTGGCTATGGGCACGTGCTCTCGACACCTTTATTGGCATGGTCACATGTACAGTGACGCATGTGCTGGATGTGTGTGGGGTGAGTGTAAGCCAGCTCTCATGGAGTCGTTGGTGCTGGCAACAACTTGAACAGTGTTCACAATTAAAGCGGAAACAGAAAACACCAGCATAACAGGAACAACTGTAAAGCATCATGGTGGTAGCCGGAGAAAGAACAGTGTTCACCCAACATGCAAGCAGAATGGTCCATGATTTGTGGTGCACTGAGTTAGTGGCACCTGAAGAGCTGAGCAGGGTATCAAGCTGATGATGGCACCCACGACAGGTGTGAGCAACTCTGATAGTCTGGCAGTAAGACACTTCCGACTCTGGCACCTGTTGTTTGGCGTTGGTCCTGGCGGTGGTGGCGTGTGCATCCTGCGGTGATGCGACGTCCGGGCTGGTCAGGACTCGATTTGATGTGTGAGCCCAGGTGGACCGCAGTTGAGGCCGGAGGCAGCGGACAGCGCAGGGCCACAGACACATGGCCTTGATGACCCTCAGTCCATTGACCCAGAGGCCATCCAATATGCTATCAGACAGGGGCCATGACTTGAGCTGCACAGAGTTAATGGCCCCGGATGCACTGCGGCCGGCACAGGCACACCGCCACGGGACGGTGACTTGCGGTGCAGTGAGATAGGGCCACGCGAGGTGAGCGGGTCCTCGTCGATGCCGAAGGTGAATGTAGCAGAGGTTTGCGGGGGACAGTGGAAGGTGTCCTCCAGGGCATGATGCAGAGGGCAGAAGCCGTCCGGAAGCGGCAAATGGAGGAGTGGAATGCTACAGCCTCATTTTTGCCACAAAGTCAGTATTACCAACATGATGATGAAGACAACCCCCAGTTCATAGACTCGGTCGCCACCAAAGTTCAACCAGAAAGTGTCCATGGATGTCGGGGAACAGACTTAGTGGCACCGGAGCTGAAAGGGGATGCAGTCTGCAATGAGGCCAGTACAATGATATCAAGTCTGCCATTAATGAATCATGACTGAATTCCCAATGTGTGACCTACTCGACCGCAGTGTAGGCCAAAGGTGTAGTCATCAAGGGCCCACAGACACGTGTGGTTGGGATGCCATGCACATACTTTGTGTCACCACATCGAAGGGAGTACAGTGATTTGAACTCTGCATTGATATGTGTACTCGGCCATTGTATAATCAAGACTCCGTTCCAAATGTGTGACCTACTTGACCGCAGTGTAGGCCCGAGGCAGCAGTCAGCAGGGGCCCACAGCCACGTGTCGTTGGCCCGCGATGCACAGAGTTAGTGACACCAGAGCAGTTGTCAGCAGTGTCCGATCACCTCCGTAACGATGATCCTTTTCTCCTCCGGACTGAACCGCATCTTCCTCTTACTCGTCTCCTTGCGTACAATGATATGAACTCTGCCATGCAGAAATCAAGACTCAGTTCCACATGTGTGACCTACTTGACCGCAGTGTAGGCCGAAGGCAGTAGTCAGCAAGGGACCACAGACAGGTGTAGTTCGAATGCTATGCACAGAGTTGGTGGCACCACATCGAAGGGAGTACAGTGATATAAACTCAGCCATAAAGTGTGTACTCTGCCATTGCATAATCAAGACTCAGTTCCAAATGTGTGACCTACTTGACTGTAGTGTAGGCCGGAGGCAGCGGTAGAGTACGTCAACGAGAAAGGAGTAAAGCGGGCCTGTGTCACGGAGGCCGTGATGGTCTGAGGAGGCTGCCAAGGTCGCGGGCTTCAGGCTTGGAGCTTGCGCCGGCAACGTGGTGGGCCCTCTTTGACACACGGCGGTGTTGGCAGGTGAGCAGTGAGGCCTGGCTGCGCAGGGGCGGGCATGACGAGTTCGGGGACCAGCGGCCCGGGGTGCAGCAGGCGCACAGGATCGCAGGCCACACCGCTCACGGCGACGGCGTCGGCCTCGGGTGGGAGGCGCCGCCCTGGCAGACACGTTGGGCATTCCGGAAGAGAACCACGCCCAGAGCTACGTGCTTTTTATTCACACCCCTACGCTGGCCTGGCGTACGCCGGGCCAGCCCACTCCGCACACGCTTACAGGGGGGGACGTCACAAGCTACATTTCCGCGATCTTCCCCACTGGCTGGGGTGACATGGTTGCCTCCACTGTCCACTACACTCCAAACACCAGCAGTGCATGTAGACATGGATATGTCTGTGGTCTGCATACTGCAGTCTGTCCAGCACATCTCCGCCACACTTGGCATTGTGTACATTCTCATTCATGGGTCACTTGCCTCCTTCGCACATGCCTGGTTCCCACCTCTCCCCACATTCCGCTATTGTGTGGCTGAGGTGCCATGCCGTTGATGGCTCATGTACATGGCTAACCAAGGTTGCCACAGTAAGTTGTGCTGTCGTGTCTGGTGGTTGGGCATGTTGTTTGGCATGTTGTATGTGATTTTGTGACGTGTGCAGTGCCAGAGTTGTGGGCTGCATGATTGTGGAGTTGAGGTGTGTGGTGTGTTCATTTGGTACTTGCCAACGAGCAGTGCATTCCCATAGGTGCCATCCTGGAAGCGCTGGTTGATGTTGGACTGTCGGAAGATGAAGGAATCATGCACACTGCCTGGGTAGTTGGTTACGACATTGGTGAAGAGTCCTCTGTGGTCCACTATTGCCTGCACATTGATGGAATGCGTGTGCTTTCTGTTGCAGTAATTGTGTGCAGTGTTGGCCCCAACACGTGCGGGATTCCGGCTATGGCGTATAGTCCTTGCTTGGTCTCCAGCTGTTCCTGCACATTGTGCGGGACGTATAGGTACTGGGGTACCTAGCTGATGTTGGCATCCAGGACAGGTGTGAGGAACTTGGATGCCGCTGGCTGTGAGACTCCTCCGACTCTGGCGGTTGTTGGTTGGGAGGTACCAGAGGCCAACAGGTGCAGCACAGCCAGCAGCTTTGTCTGCGGAGGGACGTTGGTTGTCCGCTGTGTTGGTACCGCCAGCCTGTGGGCAATGATGTTCAGGATGCGGAGGATGGTTGTCCTTTTGAGCCTGTAGTGGGCATTGACATTGTCTGGTGTTAGGTCTGTGAGGCTGGTGCATTTCCTGAAGGTCCGCTGTCTTTGTCTGCGCTGCCTCTGTGGTGGTCCGGGGGGGGCAGGTGTGGTCGGGGGGGCGGTCCTGGGGGTGGTGGTGGTGGGTGTTTGTGAGAAGTTGGCCTGGCATATGCTGTCCACTAATTATAGTGGGCACCTTGCACCAGTCCAAACAACCCCTTATTGGAGATAGGTTAAAGACAACCTTATTGAAAGCTATCCTAGTGGTAGCTATGGAGAGCAGCCTTCAGGCTAAGTCTTGAAGGAATGTAAAGCAGCTTGTTTTACCAGTCTATAATCTCTTGAGTGATCAAATGAAAGAGCACCACACCAGGTATCTATTCAAAATATATGTATTTATTGCTAAACACACCCCTCTAGTCTCTTTATGAGGCTAGAGTTCGAAGTACACAAGTTATAAGTTATTTAAACACAGTAATAGCACAAATACACGTTTGGGCCCTAGGGGCGTACCAAACCATATACCAATAAAGTGGTATAAGAACCACGACTGAGCTAGACACTAGGCCTAGAGCCTCTAGAAGTGCTTGGACCACAAGGAACCACCCAAGGTAGTGACACAGGGGACCCACGGGGGACGCGTGCAGTGTAAATACACAGCCGCGATACGCCGTTAACTTCTATGGAGAAAGTCGCGATCAGGAAATTAAAGAAAAGGGACACTTAAAGGAGGACTTGGAGCAAACCCTTTGAGAACTAGGTCGTTCTAGAGTCTCTACCCACGGGAGCACCAGAGTACTCGTGTTACCTCACCCAGGGAAGCCGGGTGCATAGGTGCCTTTCGGGGTCGGGTTTCGTCGTCGATTTGAATGGCGATCTGCTGCAAAGTGCTGCTGGCGACCAAGTGGAAAGTGTCCGGGTGGATCCAAGAGTGGATCGGAGATCTGAAGAACCTGAAAGCAGAGGGGACAGAGTCTGGGTCACTAGCCAGTGACCAGGAAGGCGATGAGCGGATGCCCACCGATGTCGAGTGCTTCAGGTAGGTTGACGGTCGTCTTGACTCTTCAGCCACGAGGTCCAGGAGGCGTTGTCGGCAACCAGGAGCAGGATTCGGGCTGGTACACGATGTCTGTCGAGTGCTGAGGTGTCGGCAACCGGATTGGACCCAACAAGCCTTGGCAACGGCAAGTCTCGATGAAATTGAAGAATGACGATGATGCAGACCAGCAAGGTCTGAGGAACTCACCCAGCAAAGGTAAGTGAGGACAAGCCTGGAGCAACCAGGGAGCCCAAGAATAAAAGGATTGGCCTTCGTGAAGGGCTACTAGCCAACGGGCTAGCGACCGCAAAGGAGCCTCGAGACGTTGTTAGTGGAGCTGGCTCACAGGACACTCGTGGAGTGGAGGCCAGTGATCTTCGGTGCAGTTGGTGCTGGAGGCTAGGGCTACTGGGAGCCCAAAGTACGACTTTGTGGGAGACCCAGAAGAGGATGCACTAGCAAATGCGTGGGGTGTCCAGGGGTCACGGTTCCACGTTACCCACAACAGCTACAGGCCTCAGCTTTGCTGGGGACTCAGGGCAGCCTCGGGGAAGTCTGGAAATTCACCTCTGGTGATGCAAAGACTTCGGCGTCCGACGGGAGCTTAGGCGATGCAGACCGGACAATTGCTTCTTTGGTGCCTGCCAAGCAGGGAGTCACTCCTTGACCCCAAGGGAGATTCTTCTGTCCTCTAGTCTTGAGTAGAGCGTCGAAGGTCCAGGATTCAGTGTCAGAGTTTCGTCCAGGGATAATCTAAAGTCCTAAGGACTGGGTTCCTATACTTATACTAAGTTTAGGGGTTGCACTACTCTGTGGCCCCACCTATGGGTGGGTCAGGGCAGAGGGGTGGCTACACCCCTTTCCCTTTGTCCAGTTCGCGCCAAAGCAGGGGCTGCAAGCCCCTGATCCGGTTTGAACTGGGGTATGCACAGGGACACCAAGTGTGCCCCCAGTGCAGGACTTCAAAGCACCCGAAAGTGCTCCCGCCCAGCCCCAATACACACTATCCTGTCTGGGGAGGTGGTCACACCTCTCTGGGACAGGAAACCTGTTGTCCAGGCCTCCCCTGCCGGAGTTTCGTCCAGCAGCAGGAGGCCAGACTTGTGTCTGTGGCAGCAGCATCCATTTTGTGATGCCAGGGCTTTAGAAAGAAGTTACCGGCCAGGCCAGGGTTAACATGTCTCTCCCTCTAGAAGGGTGGAATGCTACCCCCGCCACCAGAATTGGCGGGGGGGTAGTATTCCAAGATGTTTGACAACAAACACGACATGTTTCAGTGCAGCCATTCCAAAGTTAGCATTTAACGCGAGGTTATAATGCGCTTAAGAGTATATGGTCCGGCTGCACTACAAACAGCATCAGAGAAGGGTCTCCGAACGCTGCAGAGGGGCCCTGCTCATGCAGGGGCACCCTCTCACATAGGAACCACGCACTCTGCCTTCAGGATTGATAAGGCCTGCCATAGGAGTGACTTATAGGTTTATATGTGTGTATGTATATAGGGATATAGGTAACCTATATCACAGTAAGGGGTGCATGCACCACCTTACCCAGGCTGCAGTAGCAGACCTGTGGTGTCAGTTTGGATGGCCTTCCAGGGGTGGCACAATACATGCTGCAGCCCCTGGTAGGCCTCTGAGGTACCTATGCCCTGGGTACATAGTATACCATATACTAGGGACTTATAAGGGCACTCCAGATTCTAATCAGTGATGTGCCTAAGGCACATGGAAACCATTTTAGAGAGGAAGCAGCTAGGCTGGGGTCCTGAATAGCAGGATCCCAGTCCAACTAAGTCATAAACCAGCAAAACACCATAAAAAAAGTGGGGGCAACCATATAGTCAGATTCCACCTTCCTACATAACCCCCCAAACGAAAGGAGATAAGGCTAACCTTGGCCAGTTGAGCCTTTATTGACTAAGTGGCCATATAAGGAAGCACCTGCACTAGCATGGTTGCCCCCTGTCTTATGGTCCACTAAGCAATCCCTCACCCTAAGGGTATGAGAGGGTCTCCACCATGGGGAATCACTACCTGTGGTGTGCTTAGGTAAAGTACAAGGCTGGTGAGGTGTCTGAGTAGGGAAGTGAGGCCCTAGGAATGTTGGCCTCAGCTTCCTCAGATCACTGGTCACCATGTATGCCTGTCTTTCCATGACTGAGTTGCACTTTGCTCTAAGGGTCAACCTTTGGCTGCCTACAGCTGGGGGTTGGGTCCCTTTGGATGGACTACTGGAGGGACATGGCAGGTTTGGAACCTTCTGGTCCCAGGTTTGCCCTTGCCTACCAGAGTCCTTCTGGGGGAGGTCCCTACATAAAGGTATGGGGGATCACTCAGTGTGTAGAGAAATTTTCACCTGGCTAGGGCTACTAGACTGGGTGCCCCTAATCTGCTGATGGGGGGGTTCCTCTGGACATGGGGACATGGGGCCCTGGGGGCTTCTCTGACCTCCCTGACCTCTGCAGCCCTGGGCTGGCTGAGGCAGGGTAGAGAGGGACAGGTTACCTGCTCCAGACTGGGTACCACCTTGGAAGGGTCCTCTGCCATCAGGGGTGTGGCCAGGCCAGGCCTGACTACCTCTGGGGCAGTTCCTTCACTAGGGGTAGGGTCAGTTCCCTGAGGAGGCTGACCCTTACCTACTGTCTGGAGGGAAGAAGACTTTTCTTCAACCCTTGTGCTCTCTTTTGGGGGAGAGTGGGCCATTCTTCCAGGCTCCATCTCTCCAAAATCTTGGGCTGGGGCTGTGGCCATCACAGCCCCACTAACCTTACAGGGTCGCCCAGCATCCTGAGATGGGTTTGGTGTTCAACTTCAGCCCAGGCTGAAATTTCCAGATCATTGCCCATCAGGCAATCTACAGGTAGGGTTGGGGACACTGCCACTCTTTTTGGGCCTGTGACCCCCTCCCAGCTGAGATTGACTATGGCCATGGGGTGATCTGTTCTGACACCATCAATGTTGGTCACCTGGTATTTAAACTCAGGTAAAAGCTGGTGAGGGGGACTAGTTTCCCTGCCACCATGGTGACACTAGCCCCTGTGTCCCTAAATGCCACAGCTTTCTGACCATTAATTATTGGCTCCAATCTGTACCTGCCCAATGCTGTGGGACCCATGGTAAAGGTGGCAAATCTTATACCACCATCAGAGTCAGAGGAGTCTGTTGAGGGGTCCCTGTCTAAACTAGGGCCCACCTCTGTTCCTCTTGCAAAAGCACCTAACTTTTTGGGTGCACTACTCCCAACTGGAGGATTACTACTGGTAGTACCAGGAGGGGTGGTAGTAGTTGTGGGAGGAACATTTTCTTTATTGCCAATCCTGGGGCAACTGGGATCAGTTTTCCAGTGCCCAGGCTTTTTACAGACATGGCAATATGGTTTCTTTTCAGGAGAAGAAGGAGTTTGGGACCCACCCCAGAAGAGGAATTTTGGGGCCCTGTAGGGGACTTATCCTTAGATTTATCCCCACCTTTCTCTTGGGACTTAGTAGAATCTTTCTTCTGGTCACCACCCTGATTTTTAGTTTTTACTCTGGTTCTGACCCATTTGTCTGCCTTCTTTCCCAATTCTTGGGGAGAGGTCAGATCAGAGTCCACCAGATACTGGTGCAAAAGCTGGTTTTGACAATTATTAAGGATCTGCTCCCTCATAATCAAATTGTACAATCCTAAAAAGTCCTGCACTTTGTTGCCATGTATCCAACCTTCCAGAGCCTTAGTAGCACAATCTACAAAATCAACCCAGTCTTGAGTCTGAGCTTTTTGGGTGTCTCTGAACTTCAACCTATACTGTTCAGTGGTTAGGCCAAACCCATCTATCAGAGCACTCTTCAAGACTGTGTAATTGTCAGCATCCTCTTCTCTTACAGTGAGGAGCTTGTCTCTACCTTTGTCTGCAAAGGAGAGCCACAAGATTGCTGCCCACTGCTTCTGGGGGACCCTCTGAACTTTACAGGCCCTCTCCAGTGCAGTTATCCATTTGTGGATGTCATCCCCACTCTGGTAGGGAGGAACAATCTTGTTTAGGTTTCTATGGTCATAAGACCTTTCCCTATCTTTAGGGATATTGCTGCCACCATGGGACTCTAGTCCCAACTTTTTCTCTCTTTGTAGAGATCTAGGGACTCCCTGTCTATAGCCAGTTGCTGTTTTCTGAGTTCAAGCTGAGCTTCCTCATATTGAATCAGCCTCTTTCTCCTCTCATGAGAGGATTCCCTCCTATGAGAGGAGACAGAGGTCCCTATTGAGGTGCCAGAGTGGTTAGACTCCTGAGAAGGAGATCTAGACCTTCTGGGCACACTCACAATCCTTCCTGGGGGGACAAAGTGGAGGTCATTCTGAGCCTCCTCCTCATCCACAGGAGGAATTGGGTTATCCAGGTCAGGGTCATTGTCACCCTCCTGGTCAGTTCCAGATGGAGGGCTGGGGGTGTTGCTACCCCTGGCCCCATCCTCATCTTCTGCCCCACCCTCTGCTCCTACCCCTTCAGTCCCTAAGGTCCTGCTGAGATCATAAGCCTCTAACATCTCTCTCAGATGTTGGGTGGTGGGAGCTTTGGCCTGTCTTCAGTTTCCTCAAATTGCATAATGCTCTCAATTCCAAGAATGGGAGTGTATCATACTTGGAGGGAAGAAGCCCAGGGGCTTCTGGCAAGGACTCACTGGGTCCTGGCTTTGAAGACATCACTAGTGAGGTGTGGTGTATGCACTACCTACTCTAGTGTGGCCTACTAAACTCTCTTGAGTTGTAGAAAGGGTGTGCTATCCCTTAACACACAACTCTAAGTTCAGTAGAACTTACTGTATACTAAGCTTAATTTATATGTACCTTAGGTACCTTTAGTGGTTTTCAGTTGATCAATTCAATTGAGATTATCTGGTAAAACAATAGCAAGCTGGAATCCCACACGCTGCACACCAATGTGAGAAGTTGGCCTGGCATATGCTGTCCACTAATTATAGTGGGCACCTTGCACCAGTCCAAACAACCCCTTATTGGAGATAGGTTAAAGACAACCTTATTGAAAGCTATCCTAGTGGTAGCTATGGAGAGCAGCCTTCAGGCTAAGTCTTGAAGGAATGTAAAGCAGCTTGTTTTACCAGTCTATAATCTCTTGAGTGATCAAATGAAAGAGCACCACACCAGGTATCTATTCAAAATATATGTATTTATTGCTAAACACACCCCTCTAGTCTCTTTATGAGGCTAGAGTTCGAAATACACAAGTTATAAGTTATTTAAACACAGTAATAGCACAAATACACGTTTGGGCCTTAGGGGCGTACCAAACCATATACCAATAAAGTGGTATAAGAACCACGACTGAGCTAGACACTAGGCCTAGAGCCTCTAGAAGTGCTTGGACCACAAGGAACCACCCAAGGTAGTGACACAGGGGACCCACGGGGGACGCGTGCAGTGTAAATACACAGCCGCGATACGCCGTTAACTTCTATGGAGAAAGTCGCGATCAGGAAATTAAAGAAAGGGACACTTAAAGGAGGACTTGGAGCAAACCCTTTGAGAACTAGGTCGTTCTAGAGTCTCTACCCACGGGAGCACCGGAGTACTCGTGTTACCTCACCCAGGGAAGCCGGGTGCACAGGTGCCTTTCGGGGTCGGGTTTCGTCGTCGATTTGAATGGCGATCTGCTGCAAAGTGCTGCTGGCGACCAAGTGGAAAGTGTCCGGGTGGATCCAAGAGTGGATCGGAGATCTGAAGAACCTGAAAGCAGAGGGGACAGAGTCTGGGTCACTAGCCAGTGACCAGGAAGGCGATGAGCGGATGCCCACCGATGTCGAGTGCTTCAGGTGCGTTGACAGTCGTCTTGACTCTTCAGCCACAAGGTCCAGGAGGCGTTGTCGGCAACCAGGAGCAGGATTCGGGCTGGTACACGATGTCTGTCGAGTGCTGAGGTGTCGGCGACTGGATTGGACCCAACAAGCCTTGGCAACGGCAAGTCTCAATGAAATTGAAGAATGACGATGATGCAGACCAGCAAGGTCTGAGGAACTCACTCAGCAAAGGTAAGTGAGGGCAAGCCTGGAGCAACCAGGGAGCCCAAGAATAAAAGGATTGGCCTTCGTGAAGGGCTACTAGCCAACGGGCTAGCGACTGCGAAGGAGCCTCGAGACATTGCACGTGGAGCTGGCTCACAGGACACTCGTGGAGTGGAGGCCAGTGATCTTCGGTGCAGTTGGTGCTGGAGGCTAGGGCTACTCTGAGCCCAAAGCACGACTTTGTGGGAGACCCAGAAGAGGATACACTAGCAAATGCGTGCGGTGTCCAGGGGTCACGGTTCCACGTTACGCACGACAGCTACGGGCCTCAGCATTGCTGGTGACTCAGGGCAACCTCGGGGAAGTCTAGAAATCCACCTCTGGTGATGCAAAGACTTCGGCGTCCGACGGGAGCTTAGGCGATGCAGACCAGACAATTGCTTCTTTGGTGCCTGCCAAGCAGGGGAGTCACTCCTTGACCCCAAGGGAGATTCTTCTGTCCTCTAGTCTTGAGTAGAGCGTCGAAGGTCCAGGATTCAGTGTCAGAGTTTCGTCCAGGGATAATCTAAAGTCCTAAGGACTGGGTTCCTATACTTATACTAAGTTTAGGGGTTGGACTACTCTGTGGCCCCACCTATGGGTGGGTCAGGGCAGAGGGGTGGCTACACCCCTTTCCCTTTGTCCAGTTCGCGCCAAAGCAGGGGCTGCAAGCCCCAGATCCGGTTTGAACTGGGGTATGCACAGGGACACCAAGTGTGCCCCCAGTGCAGGACTTCAAAGCACCCGAAAGTGCTCCCGCCCAGCCCCAATACACACTATCCTGTCTGGGGAGGTGGTCACACCTCCCTGGGACAGGAAACCTATTGTCCAGGCCTCCCCTGATGGAGTTTCGTCCAGCAGCAGGAGGCCAGACTTGTGTCTGTGGCAGCAGCATCCATTTTGTGATGCCAGGGCTTTAGAAAGAAGTTACTGGCCAGGCCAGGGTTAACATGTCTCTCCCTCTAGAAGGGTGGAATGCTACCCCCGCCACCAGAATTGGCGGGGTGGTAGTATTCCAAGATGTTTGACACCAAACACGACATGTTTCGGTGCAGCCATTCCAAAGTTAGCATTTAACGCGAGGTTATAATGCGCTTAAGAGTATATGGTCCGGCTGCACTACAAACAGCATCAGAGAAGGGTCTCCGAACGCTGCAGAGGGGCCCTGCTCATGCAGGGGCACCCTCTCACATAGGAACCACGCACTCTGCCTTCAGGATTGATAAGGCCTGCCATAGGAGTGACTTATAGGTTTATATGTGTGTATGTATATAGGGATATAGGTAACCTATATCACAGTAAGGGGTGCATGCACCACCTTACCCAGGCTTCAGTAGCAGACCTGTGGTGTCAGTTTGGATGGCCTTCCAGGGGTGGCACAATACATGCTGCAGCCCCTGGTAGGCCTCTGAGGTACCTATGCCCTGGGTACATAGTATACCATATACTAGGGACTTATAAGGGCACTCCAGATTCCAATCAGTGATGTGCCTAAGGCACATGGAAACCATTTTAGAGAGGAAGCAGCTAGGCTGGGGTCCTGAATAGCAGGATCCCAGTCCAACTAAGTCATAAACCAGCAAAACACCATAAAAAAAGTGGGGGCAACCATATAGTCAGATTCCACCTTCCTACAGTGTTGTTGCCCTCTCGGGGCTCCGGGATGCATGGTGAGTGGCTCCATGGCATCTGTTGTTCATGTGTGGCTATGGGCTGGGCTCCCTTTGATGGTGCAGCTTGTCGTCCGACTTTACACCAGGTCAGAGCAGGTGTTAATTTGTTGCTGCTAACGCGCCTTATCGCCTGTTTTGTGGTCTTATCGCCGATGTGGCTGGTCGTTGAGAATGTTGGGGTGTGGTGTTGTCGCGGATTTTTGCTCGGGAACCCCTACTCTGCATCTCATTAGCGATAGTTGCCGGGGTCATCTGTGGCAATGTTTTTTGCGGCTGCTTTCGCACGTAAACTGGTGGTATCGGCTGTTAGCACCAGCTTGTGAATGGGGCGATAAATTTATCGCGACTTTGGCTGCGATAAAGTGCCGATAACTTGGCGATATCTCCTTGAGTATATGCCCCAGAGTGTATAAAGGGAGAAGGTTTTATAGAGATTGGCCTAGAGCTAACATAATAAAAATATAAAAAGCTTGGACGGTTGTGGACAATGGGATTGCATCAGGTGAAACCTAATTGTGTAAATACAGGGAAAGAAAGAATCAGAGTAATGAAGCTTACCAGCAAATAATTCGGCCATTATTTTGCTCACACATATTCCCCCAGTTTATACTTGGTGAAATTCCTGTGGGACAAAGGTGTGGTATTACCACACAAGTAGAAATCCTGATTGGAATGAGGGCCTAATTTTGCAATTTATAGGTGCTTAACCTGTAGATTATTTTGCTTTACTGAATATGCTAGAATGTAAGTATTGATCCACACAGTTTGAAAAGCAAATCTTGGCTCCATCATTCCATTACCTAGTAGAAATAGAAGACCTTAAAGGTCACTGTGACGTCATATAATCACGGATTCATCTACAAGGCCTAAGCCTCTAAATTTCTTTTTTGGAACACTTGAATCCAATCAACAATCTTTAGGTTGCTTTCATTGAAGTCTACTGCTGATCTTTTATCTCATTATGCTTTGAAAAGTATGACTAGTTTGACAAGAAAATAATAACGTTTTTATAACACTACATAAGCAGTAGTTACACATTTAAGTGCTGTAAATGACAGATGTCACTGTTACCTACTTAACGTAAGCAATTTACCAACCATGGAAGGATTCAGTCTGTCATGCCGGGGAGTTGAACCTTGTCCTAGAACATCAACACTGCGAGGAGCCTTCAGCTCTTTGAGATTTTTGACCAGAAGAGGACATTACGGCATAGGAAAATGATCGCTCGAAGGTGATTTCTGTTCCCACCACTATCTAAGTTCTCCATCAGATTGAACATGTTTTCTTTTTCTAATAGTGAAACCTATTTAGAATAATCTGCATCACACCAACATTCATTACATATGCCTTAATTTTTAAGTCGTACAGTGCAGTTGGCAACTAAAGATAAAATGTGTTGGCAAACAACACCTTAGGCCCAGATGTACTAAGCCATTTAATGATCGCAAGCACTCCAATTTGATATTTACGAGCATATAGATGCTTGTTTTTTTTTGTGCATCAGTCATTTTAGGAGTACCCCTCTTAAAATTACTTTGTGAATGAATAACAATTCTCAAATTCGAAGGGGTGTGGTGTAAGAATCCCTTTCAAACTGGAAATCAGTATCAATGTTTTTGAGAGTAAACCGGTCACAAAACATTGGAAAGTTACTGACTTCAAAATTGGGGTGGTAATGCATTCACAAAAGGGAAAGGGTCTTTTGTGAAACATAGGAAAGGGTATTTGGGAGTAGGCAGTTGTAGTAATTGGAGCGTCACAACATCAGGTAAGTGCAAAAGAGGCTTTATTTGCTCATATGTATCACTCACCATGTGATACATCCGGTCAGCTCAGAACCCCACAGCAACTCATGGTTGCTGATGGAATCCTCACACACCATTCCGCCTCTGGTTCGAGTCAATGCTTAAAACATAAGATGTAATTGTAGGAAAGTAGGATCTGCTTCTTATGGTTACCCCCACGTTTTGCTTGATGTTGCACTGTTTTTGACTAGTCTGACTGGGATCCTGTTAATCAGGACCGCAGTCTATCTGTTTTCTCCTTTAAATTGTCATGCATGTACTTTGGTACACTCCAGATTGGATACTGGGGTACCCTTATAAGTCCCTAGTATATGGTACCCATGTACCCAGGGCATAGGTACCCCAGAGGCCTCCCATGGGCTGAAGCATGTATTATGCCACCCATGAGAGGCCATGCAAAATGGAACTACAGGTCTGCTACTGCAACCTGTGTAACTGGTGCTTGCACCACTTACTTTAGATATAGGTTCACTATATCTATAGGTCACTACACTTAAAACTTATAAGTCACCCCTATAGCAGGCCTTATCAATCCTGAAGGCAGGGTGCTGGGTTTTAGGTGAGAGGGTGCCCCTGCATGAGCAGAGCCTCTCTGCAGCCTTCGGAGACCATTCTCCCGGGTTGTCTGTGACTCAGCCAGACATATAGGTAGAGGTGCATTATAACCTCGCGGTAAATGCTATCTCGAAAACGGCTGCATAGAAACATATCGTCTTTGGTATCAAACACCTTGGAATCATACCTCCACACCGGTAACCGGTGTGGGAGGTATGATTCCACCCTTCTGAAGCGAGCTTCGTGGGGTCACTGTGTTAGGTTTCAAATTCCCATCCCTGCAATGCACTCCTTTCACGTTATATTAGGTTAGCAATGTGTGGCTAAATAGATGCCAGTTGTATTCACGTTATGCAACCCACTGAGTTATCCCCGTAATGTGCAGGCTTCAGTTAGCAAGTGTGACTCCATTTTGCATTTCGTAATCCTTATTAGGCTGCTTAGACTGTGCCTGAGTTAGGCCTCATGGCTCGTAATGCTTGCCTCAGCAGAACACTGTATTTCGTTATTATTTTTTCTTTCTGTCCAAGGCTGTTTCCCGACTTGCTAATGAGGAGACCATTCTTCTCTCACATACCTATCTAAGTGTGTAGTTCTGCTCCCACGTTAGGAGACGCTGAGACCCAGCACAGTGGCCTTGGGTCTCTGATAACATGTACCCATCTGGCAGGTGGTAGCTCATCTCCCTGTGCCTCCTTTGTTCATGTTCGGCCCAGGCCGGTAGTTTTCCATTGTGGGCGGGGTTGGAGGCTCCTGGGGAAGAATGATTACTCACTGTAGACTGTTGGGGAGTCAGTCCCTCGGCAGACATCTTAGGGTGCAGGTCAGGATGGACTCCTCTGCAGAGCATTACTAATAAATGTAAGTTTGCATTCTCTACTGTGTGACCGACTCTTCATTCTTGGGAAGGCATAGCAGGTGGTTGTGAGAAAATCCGAGTGGCCCTAGAGGGCCACTTCGTTCAACTGGTCTATCCGGTGCCAGCCTTCTTGAACCGGTCAGCACAAAATGGATGCTGCCGACCAGAGACACATTTCTGCCCTCCTGCTGCTGAGCCAAGCTCGAGCAGAGGAAGGCAGCACAATAGGCATCCTGTCACGGGGAGGTGTGACCACCTCCTAGACAGGATTTCGTGTATTGGGGCTGGATGGGTGCACTCTGTGAGTGCCTGAAAGTCTGCACTGGGGGCACATTTGGTGTCCCTGTGAATAGTCCAGCTCAAACCAGTTCTGGGAGCCATTGGCTCCTGCTCTGGCGCAAAACTGGACAAAGGACATGGGTGTAACCACCCCTCTGTCCTGACCCTCCCCTAGGAGAGTCCCCCGAATCTGTCCAACACTCTACCGTGGGTACAAAAGGGCTTACCTGGCTGTAAGACTTTAGATTTTACGTGGACAAGATTCTACAAGAAGAAACCACTAACCTTCGACCGTCTGGACACACTGGACTCTGCTGGACTACGACTGGGCACGACTTTGTCTACCTCTCCGTCCAAAGCTTTGTCTGTGCCCTTGCTCCATACAGGCTCCGTGCAGGACCTGTGGTGCACTAAGGACAACTGAAGAATCTCCCTTGGGGTGAAGGAGTCACTCCCCTGCATTCGCAGACACCTCAACACAACTGACCGGTCTGCTGCTCCTGAGTTCCTGCGAACTCTGAAGATTTCAGCAACACAGGAGGTGGGTTATTAAGGTCCCTGAGGTTGATCTGCCCTCTCAGCAAGTTTGAAGCCAGTATCCCTCGTGGGGACTGCATAACCCGAACCCCTGTACACCGCATCTATCTGCAAGTACATATGCTTGTTCACAATACCCGAGCTTGTGCATTGGACTCCGTGTAGTCCTGACCCTGAGCAGTATTTCCACCAAAGAACTCCAGCCTCCTCATACCGAGTGCTCCGTGGGCTGGTACTTTGTGTTCTTGCTCGAGGTTCCCTTGCGACTCCTGGTTATTCAGCCTGTGGGTCCCCCTGAGGGTCATCTTGAATTCTGTTGGGCTTTCCTGGTTGCTCCAGACGTGCCCTGACTCCCCATTGCTTAGTGAGTCCCCTGGACCTTGCTGGCCCACACCGTAACCTGCTTGACCTCCCTGCATGGGTTGCTTTTGCCAAAGCTTGTTGGTGCTCCCCCCAGACACCGACCCCTCAGCACTTGACATCCTTCGTGGGACAGCTTGCATCTGGCTCCTGGTCATCCTCGACATCTCCTGGTCCTCGTGGCTGCAGAGTCAAGCATCCCTTCTTCGCACCTGAAGCACCCGACATCGGTGGGCATTCGTCTACCGAGCCGCTGGTCACTCTGAAGTGACCCAGACCTCTGTCCCCAGTCCCCTCTGCTTTCAAGGTTCCTTCCTTCCAGAATCCAGGCTTGGATTCCACCAGACCCTTTTCACCTTCACGGCAGCAGTACTTCTTCACAGCCCTCCATTGAGAACGACAGTGGTTTCCGACACCACTCCAGGCCTATAAACCCGGCTCCTCTGGGATAGGTAACTCGGGTACTACAGTATCCACGGGTGGGGTGGCACTTCAACCTCTTAAGTTCCAAAGGGTTTGCTCGAAGTCCTCCTAGAAGGGTCCTTAAACTGTAAAAGTGCAACCGTGACTTCCCCATAGAATTATACGGAGCCCGCGGTCGTGTTAGCACACTGCACCCGTCCTCCGTGGGGTCCCTAGCTTCTCACCTTGGGTGGTTCCTTGGGGTCCCAGCGATTCTACGTGCTCCAGACCTTGTCTTAACCCGAGTTGTGGTTGTTATACCACTATTTTAGTATATGGGTTGGTCTCCCCCTGGAGCCCACTGTGTATTGTGCTACTTACAACTGTTGTGTGCTTTGTGTTCTATCCTCGGGTAGAGGATACTAGAGAGTGTTATATTAATAAATACATATTTTTTATATAACTACTGTGTGGTTCTCCTTTCATTTAGTTAATGCAGGGGGTGATATTCTGGTAATACAAGCTGCTTTACATTCCTTCAAGATTAAGCCTGAAGGCTGCTCTCCACAGCTACCACTAGGATAGCTTTCTAAAGGTTATCTTTGACCTCATACATCATAAGAGTCGTTTGGACTGGTGCAAGGTGCCCACTTTAATTAGTGGACATCATATACCAGGCCAACTTCTCACAGTAACTGTGCACACTTACATCACAGTGTATATATTTAAATCACCTTCCTCCTTTTGAACCAAATGAACCAAGCTAAAACACAAAAATATATATAAAGGTTAATATCTTACAAATTCATTATATTTCTTAGGCCATCTTAACATGAGATCCAACGGGCCTCCTGCATTTTATTTATCCACAGGTAGTAGCCATTATGCCCAGTCAGAGTCAGCACCGGAAGGCTTCTCTTTCATATAATGTTGGCATGTTGCAGTGTAAGTTTTACCAATTGCCTTTTATTCCATCACCCTTTGCCTACAATCAATGTGGTACTGTTTTTTTTGGTTTTTTTATTACATTTTTTAGTCCTCATATGACCTCCGTAGCTTAAGCAACCTCTCGGTCTGATCCACCCCTGCTGCTCATAACTTGGGGGTCCAGCCTCAGCTGATGTTCTCACGAGTACCAACCCAGACAACACATCATGAGCTGACCAAGAGTTATAATCATTGGACACTATATAGCAGTCTAATCAGGATCGAAAAGGTCTAAAAGATTCCAAAATGTCCCAAGCTCAGTTCTTTCTCTGTAGACATTAACCTTCTGATCTAAATCCCTAAAGTATCTCACTGAGTTCTACCAGACTCTCCATGTGGGGGGTGCCGCCTGACGCCATAACTTACAAATCTCCCTCCTTGCCAAAAGGATCAATAAAACACCAATGTATTCTGCATCCCCGTAAGGTCTATCGCCCCTTCGGGCATCAATACAGTGCCAAACAGGATAACAGAAGGGCTTACCTCCACCTCTATGCCCAGGACATCCGACAGAGTCCTACCCACCTTGCCCCAGAACTCTTGAATCAGGGGGCAGGAAGCAAACACATGGATGTCATCCGCCTTCTGGGTACCACATCTCATACACTTTGCTTCTCCACTGCCCTTAATTTTGGAAAGTTTGAGTGGGGACCAGTATATCCTGTGGAGCGTAAAAAAGTGGTTTCTCCTTAGTGCAGCAGATTTAATCAACGGGTAAAATATGTCTAAAGATACTTGCCATAGATTTTTCAGCTCCTCGCTCGGCAAGTACTTCTCCCAGACCAAATATGCTGCAGCAAGGAGATGATTATACCACTGTGCTACTTCCTTCCTTTTCAGGTTCTGATCTTGTAACTCGTCTTCCATGGAATTGTCCTCCGGAGAAAGCCAGTGCTGGCTCTTACACCATGATAAAATTTGATAGTACTTAAACCTGGAGAGTGCACCACTAGTTAGATTCCTCCAAAAATCCCAGGGTAAACATTTGTTGTCGTCCACAATATCCTTCCAGCGTGCAACACCCCCGTCTTTGAACGGCTGGACTAGAGCGTCTAAAAGGCACTCTGGTGTTCCTGGAGAGTCCCACACTGGTGCCCATTCACTGTAATAGGACAATCCCAGACAGACCCGACAGTCCGACCACAGCTTGGCCGCCACGTGTAAAATCTTCCGCCGAACTTTTTAAAAGAATTTAGGAGCGCCAAATTTATACATAAAACCCTCCTCAGCAAAATCCAACAGCATAGCTTTAAACATGCTGCCAATTAGAGAACTATCTGGCCTAAGAAGTAACATCCTACAATTCTTTAATTGGTACGCCCAACAATACAGCTGGAGATCTGGTAAGCTCATACCAACATGTGAAAGTTTACGCCTTAATTTCTTCCAGGACAACCTGATCCCTTTACCTGCCCAGATAAAAGAAAAAATCTTGCCCTGTATTTTAAGTAAACCACCTTTATCAAATTCCAATGGGATGTTATTAAAGAGGAAGGCATACTTAGGAAGAACTCACATTTTAATCAGGTTGACCCGCCCAAAATGAGATAGCGGGATATTCGGCCACCTTTTCAGTAGTACATCCACCTCCTTGGAGACTCTCTCCAAGTTTATTTTAGGAATATCTCTAAGGTCCTGGGTTATTGTTATTCCAAGACATCTTAACTCCTTGGAAAGCTTCGCCCCTTGAGCTGCGATGTTCCAGGCCATGATTTCTGTCTTATCGTTGTTAACCTCGTAGCCAGACAGTTTCCCAAAAGCCTGAACTTCAATAAGTAGCTCGGATAAAGTATGATTGACATTGGATGATAATAAAATCAAGTCATCAGCATACAGGGCTGGCTTCCTCGTGAACCCATTTGCAGCAAAGGGGATGATCTTTTCATTCTGCCTTAAACTCTGGGCCAAAGGCTCAATATACAAATCAAAAAGAATGGGAGACAGCGGGCACCCCTGCCTTGTACCGCGCTCTATTGCGACCGCAGCAGTGAGGCTACCATTGGCCAGAATCTGAGCCCGGGGGGCTTTATATATTTTCTTAAGGACCTCCCTGAAGATGTCGTCAAAGCCTAAAGCCTTCAAAACCCTATTTAGGTAGTGCCAGTTAACTCGATCAAAGGCTTTTGCTGCGTCAATGGTAATAATTGAAAGTGGGACGCCCTGTGCTGTTGCCAGATCGATCGAACCAATTAAAGTATAAACCAAATTCAACATCTGCCTACCCGGAAGACAGCCCTTTTGATCTTCATGGATTATCGGCCCCACGATCTTACAAAGACGGGCATTCAGTATCCCAGCAAAGGTCTTGTAATCGCAATTTAATAATGATATTGGCCGATAAGACTGGCACTGGGTTGGGTCCTTCCCGGGCTTCAGAATCAGTGAGATGACAGCCTCACTCCACGAGTCAGGTAAAGGAGAGGTGCCTCTTAAGATTTCATTAAATAATTTCAGCCAGACCAGGATAATTTCATCTATCAGTAAAGCGTAAATCTCATTTGGAATCGCATCCGGCCCTGCAGCTTTCCCTACTTAGCTTTATTAAGGACAGCAAGTATTTAATTCCCTGTTATATCTTGGGTAAGTATTGTTTGGCTATCTGAGTTCAGCTTTGGGAGCTGTTTCCCAGCAAGCCAATGGTCTAAAGCGTCTTCCTCAACCAATAAATCCTCCCGATATAGATCTTGAAAAAATTCAGTGAAAGCCTGCTCAATATCCCCTTTGTCTCCACAACTTGGCTACCCACTTTGATCTTACTAATATAATTGCAAGATCTATCTATTCTGCTCTTCTTGGCGAAGAGTTTGCCGCAATTCTCTCCCTGGTCGAAGTCCCTCGTTTTGCTTACTTCCCACTTCTGTAGCATGATCTCTTCAGTTTTAAGTCTAAACTTCAGCTGCAGATCTTCGACCTTCCCTAGTAGACATTCTTTCTCAGCGCCAGTAGCCTGCCCAACTTTTAAAGCTGCCTCAGGCACTGCTAGCTGCTCCTCGAAGTCAGCCATCTCCCTTTTTTCAGATCTAGCCCAGCCCGCAGCGGCACCCTTTAAGACCCCACTCAGCCAAGCCTTAAAGGCATCCCACACTATATATCGGGGGGCAGAGTCCAAATTAAGCTAAAAAAAAATAGCTGTTTCCCTCTTTATCATGTCTGGGATAAGTGGTTGCAGGAGAAGTCTCCTATTCAGGGTCCATCTCCTCAATGTAAGCTTTGAGGGGAGTTCTATGCTCAGGGCTATTGCCCCATGATCAGAGAGATGGATAGGTAGATATTCTATTACCCTTACTTTTCCTAATTCCGGGAGTTCTATGAAGATGTAATCAATCCTCGAGTATTGGCCGTTTTTCTTACTGTAGAAGGAATATTCCCTGGCGTCACCCCTTTTCTTCCGCCAAACATCACAAAGGTTAAGATTTTTTAATATTTTAGAGAGATGGGCTTTATCCCATGGTGCCGCAATCTGAGTTCTAGGGTAGGATCTATCTAACTTATTATTTAGAAGGACATTGAAGTCTCCACCAAGTATCAAGGGAGCTTCAAAATCAGCCAGGGAGATGCAAAGATTATTTAAAGGGGTGATATCATCTTCGTTAGGGCCATAGTAGTTGGCCAACGTGTAAGAGGCACCCTGATTCCTCACCTCTGCTATTACCCAAAGTCCTCTCTCATCCACCTGCAACTTGATAAGCTCTACTCCCGAATTTATTTTAAAAATTATGACCACTCCCTTTGAGCAACATTGTTGATCTGAGGCTACAATCTTATCAACCCATCTTTGCTTATGAAACAGTGCCTTACATTCTGATCTTAACAGGTGGGTCTCTTGGAGCATGAGAATCCTGGCTGAACTGTCCTTAAGATATTGCAGGACCAGACGCTGTCTTCTTTTGACTCTCAAGCCATTCACATTCCAACATAAAATTTCAAGGCAAACACCTCCCCCAGGACCGGATCTACCCCCCATCATCATTATGTTTCCACACCAGGCTACATCTACAGGCAATTGTTAAGTCACGAGGACCCTATTACGTTTTTTTTTCTTCCCACAATGCTCCCCACCCACAGTCTTGCAACCCCCCACTCGCCTCCCACCCCACCCATGGGAACCCTCCCTGACTACTTATTGGCATGAGTCGCAACCCGCTAACCCCTAAAAAAACAAAATGCTTTCCACACCACAAAAGCTAGACTCCATCCAAAACATTAAATGAAAGCCTCAACTAGCTGAAGGTTTATTGTGTGCCAGAAAACTGTCCACTTCCTCAGGGAATCGGAAATTGTACATCTTATTAGCCCACATCACTTTCAAAAAGGCAGGAAACCTTAACTGCACTTGATCGCCTAATTCTTTCAGGTTGTCCATCCGCTTACCCAGCTCCCACCTTCTATCCTCTGTTACACAAGAGATGTCTGACCTTATTCTAAAAGATGCATCTTGTACCTGATTACTCTAATGCTTAAGAGCTGCCCCAAGTAGTTGTTCCTTAAGAAGAAATGATTGAATATATACCAGGACTTTCCTGGGCTTCTTCCGTCCGGGGTTAAGTTTAAATGGGTCCCTAAGAACCCGTTGGATCTCAGTTTCCCAAACAGACGCAGAAGCAACATGTGGGAAAGCTTTAGTCAGAATATCTATGACAAAGGTTTTAATATTGTCCCCTTCCAGTCCTTCTCTCAGGTCAAGAATCCTGATATTATTCCTTCTAGAATTGTTTTCAAGCCTCTCCAATATATCCGATAGGTCCCTTTCCCTTTCCTTCAGCCTGGTCACTTCCTGAGTGTTGCCTTTCATGTCTAACCACAACTCCCCCACTTTATTCTCCAGTTCCTCCATGCGATGTGCTAGCACTGACAAACTTTCCTCTAAGCTGGTGCATGTATCTTGGATCTTCTTTTGATTAATTTCTGAGGTTGAAAAGCGCTCCTTAATCTCCAGTGACAACTGGCTCAACATCCCTTGAAATGGGTCCAAGCCTTGAGCAACCACAGGGGCCACCTCTAGAGATGTCTTTCCGATCAAATCTCCTTCCTTCCATCCACCTCCTCCGGGTGCCGAAGCTGGATCGCTTAAGGCTGAGAATCTATTTGACGTAGGAATGGAAGGATTTAATGACGGAGAGTCTCCTGGCAAAAGTACTCCCTGCTTTGTGGGTTCCATACCACCCTGCGGATTAAGTTTAAAATAAGATCTGAGTGAGGGGGCCACCTTTGCAGGTGCTAGGGCAGTTTGTTTCTTTCTGTCCTTTACAGGGGTGGCTTTCCCTGACTTAGCTGGCTGAGTCCTGTATTTATGTTTGTTCAATGAGACCCCCAAAGGTTGACTGGGCTGTATATCTCGTTGGGGGGCAGGTTCTCTCCCGAGGAATGTACTAGATCTCAATTTGTACCTTTTACCTAATAGTGTTTCACTATCAGGAATGGAGTTGGTGGGAAAGGAAGAGAGAGTTTTATGTTGTACTGAGAGATCACTCTTAAAAATCTGTTTTTTCCCCCACAATGCTGGAATGCTAGCTCCATAGACCTGGAGACCGTATCATGCCTAAAATCATCCCCCTTTACCTGATTTCAGTCCTTAGCAGGGCAGGCTGCTGAGGAACGTCCCTCCAAAACCCCCAGAGGCAGAGGGGACAATTCTACTAGAGACCAACCAGCACCCTGGGATCTCACCAGGAAGCAGCGTATGCAGCGTGGGCTGGCTCTGCCTGAGCCGACCCAGTGACAAGGGGTCAGCTCAAAGGAACGAGTCAGGGCTCGGCGGGACTCACCAAGCGCGCCGGCAGCCCTGAGGAGTGCCAAAGCAGGTCCGACGCACATCCAGGTGAGCGGGAGACAAAAGGCAATCCAGAAAGAGCATAAGCACCTAAGCGCCTGCGTGCCGCCTAAGATTGATAGATTTCCCCTTCACCACAATGGCGGCTTCTCCACTACGCCGCGTCGTCCCTCTACCAGCTTGCAGCACTCAGACAGGCTGAAAAACCCTAGGCTTGCGGGGGCAAGATGCGCTCACAGCGTGCCCCTTGCCGCCTTGCCGCCAGGAGAGAAACTGGGAAAAGCAGAGGGGCGCCACCGGTCGGGATCCTGTATCAGACGCCAGATTAAGTCCGTCGAGATCACGGAGTAAAGCGCACAGGAGATACAGACCGCAGCAAGACACCGCGACTGCAGCGAGGAGGCAAAAACAGGCAGAAAGACCCGGCACCAACAGCTGTTCAGCGTCAACGGGAGTCCATGTCAGGAGAAGTTAGCAGAGTGCGGCTCGCGACCGGCTTTCCTAGCTGGCCACCATGTTCCCCCACAATGTGGCACTGTTACTGATTTTACATACTTGCACAGGCAGCGAGAATTCGGATTCACCTTTGCTGACTATGACTGGACTCTTAATCAACACAGTCTCCAACCATTAAGTTTCATTTTAGCTTGCCTCAAAGCCACATTTATCCCTGTTTAACTTCACATTGCTGTTGTTCTCATGCACTTGATCTTTCACCAAGGTTGGAAATAAAGCAGTGTGCACTTCTCTCTCCCTTAACAAAGACAAAGGAATCACACCAGTTGTACAATGGGGAGACTTTTTAAAATGTCAACTTTTCTGTTTGATGAAGTCACATACATCCAACCCTGATGCGATGGCAGTTTGCACACCTTCTTTTATAAGTTTGCTTCCATTCTCAACTAAACCGTTTGATGACGGTGAATAAAGAGCTACCTTCAAGTGTTTAATGTCATGGTGTGAGCCGCATGACAAAAACTCACATATGCATTCTGAAATGAGTACCATTTATAGTAACAAAATCATTCGGTGAGCCCTCTAATAAAAATGATTGTTCGAGAAACTTTATGGCTGGATCAGTACTGGGTGATTCATCAAATGAATAGTACATCAACTTAGAAAAGTACTCAACTACAAGTATCAGATATCTCATATCACCTGGTAGAGTAGAATATGGATGTGGCGTATAATGTACACAAACAATAAGGAATGCATGGGGGAAGCAAGAGAAAAGAAAGAAAATCTGATTTATACGAGGGGTTTCCTCAAAGTTGCCTTTGGTTCTGCCTTAAGCTATGTCCCTTCTTCGAATCAGTATTATTTAGGTCTACATTCTAGGGCTAAGGATTAAATGAACCTAGCATAATAAATGAGTAACTCCTTGTGGACCCATCAGTGATTTAATACCACATGGCAGAGTTTTTTTTTGCATACGGCTCACCAACAATAAGTTGGTGAAAGCGAGAGAGATTTGGCGTCCCCTACTGCAATTTTCGGTTGCTAGGAGCGAATCTGGCAAGATATCCCCAAAGTGGGCAGTCGTGACTGTTCATGGTCAGAAAGCTGCAGCTCTAGTAGAAAATCTACTTGAGTGGCAGGAAAATCAACCTGAGAAGCAGTGCCCCCTGGCACTCCTTGTGGTGCTGTTTGTGCTGATTTTTCATTGCAGAATGAGCTCCCAACAGTTAGAATCAGCATGAGCAGTGATGTGTGCCTAATTCTGCCCGTTCGCAGAACTCCACAGAATCTCACAGAATTTTCATGAAACTCTGCGGAATTCCGCGGGGTGAAACTCAGCAAGTTCCACCCACCCCTACCCACCACCTGGCACCTTCGGTACATTTGGTTGCATACCCTTTTCAATACAATTTCATTTATGGTGCCTTGTTCCAGGGGTACACAATACACCTTCATGACTACCGTGAATTAAATTTGGCCAATGTACTTTTTTCCGAGTATTTATACATTAGGACCCTCCCAGCTGGAAGCTATTTTTCTGTATATGAACATGCTAACTTGTTTTCGTAGGTATGAAAATGGCAGGATGTGATTGGTCACAACGAGTGTCTTTTACAAATACACATTACAAATATTATTGCGATATATATTCTGCCACTCTATTGTACCTCCACAAACACAAACCTTCCTTATGGTTACATCCAGTGTCTTTTTGTGACCAACTCCTGATGGATCACTATGTGACAATATTCTGTACAATTGTGGATTTTGTTGATGTTACCTGGTACCATGATCACCTTTCCCTTGTGATTTCTATTATTGCACACTGCTTAATTTAGAAATGGTTTCTTTATGTTACGTTATTAAGTTTATATAGCGCTCGATTACCCGAGGGTGTCTTGGCGCTGCCTTGTGCAAAGAAACCGTAATGTAAAAGAGTACAGAGCTAGGCTAAAGATTAAAAAGCCAAGTTTTCAAGGCCTTTCTGAATTGCAGGACATTTTAAGAACATTTGAGGATGACGGGAAGAGAGTTCCACAGTTTAGCAGTACCCACAACAAAACACACATCCTACTGGATATGGAAACTGATCTTCCCTTTACAACTTTTACAGGCACAGTTAATCCCACGCTCCCTAAGTGCTCTCTGTTGTTTAGAAAGTTAGCCTACACCAATGTTTTTCTCCAGGTTATGGGGCCACACCTTACAATCTTTTTTGCTATCTTTACCTCAGCCTTTACGAATCTAGTAGCAATCATTAATTATGTAATTCTGTGCAACATTATCCCCGTATATTTATTTAACCTTGGTAATTCACAGTGTGAGGGGTGGGGGGGTCATGCCTTCAAGGGGATACACACACATCTTTTAATATATGTAAATTAAATACAGCAATATTCAAGGATTTGAATCTGAAGACCCGTTTCCTTCAAGTCATCATAAAGAGCAAGCATGTCTTGTGAATCCACTCCTAGTACTGACTGAGCTCTGGACACTTCTTTTAGGCCTAGTCCAGAAGTACTAAATACAATAATAAATGTACTAAATTGGTGGTGACCTCCTGTGCAGTAGGTGTTGCTATGTAGGTGCAGTCCCTGAGAGGAGGCACTGTAGGATGATGAAGAGGTGGGCATGGTCTTGCTCACTTATTGCCTGGTCTCCAGCTTGCTATTGCTGTTTAGTGAACTAGTAGCCCCTTCAACTGTGGCCCCAAGATGGGAAGTGTGGATCTACCTGTTCAATAACGTCTTCAAGATGATGTGAAACAGATGATAAGATCATACAGTCCCTTTTGCTTCTATGGTGGGGAGGAGATGTTCATGCCTACCAGATAAAGAGGAGGATAATGATTGTGGGATGGTGGTGGCTGCACCTTATTGTTTTCTGAGACAAGCACAACAGAAGGAGGATTAATTCTTTGACATATATTATTTCAGCTCAGGAAATTGGTAGTACAAATGATGATCAAATAAAGGAGGTACATATGCAAATTACTCAGAGATGCAAGTCAGCTGTCATGAGGAAGCTTATCCCGTAATGAGTCTGAATTTCATGTTAACATTGGAGTGATCTCATGAACTGTTCGATGCATAAGCTGTACCCATGGAGTCAACAATGGCCAAAGTGGCTGTAAAAAAGGAACCAGTAGATGTCAAGAAAGAAATCATAGACATGATTGACAAAACAGGCAGACAGCCACAGAGTGGTCTCAAAGCATGAGGATCATTTATAGCGAGCAATGCATAACATCAATTGTGCAACCATGGATTGGATGCGCATTCAGGCTGCAGATGCCAAGCATTGGGGGAAATAATGTATGTCATTTGAGCACTTTGCAAGAGACTGTTGTCCCTCACAAGGTAAACCAGGAAGCCACCTGCCAAACAAAAGGGTCACAGCTGTGATTCAGATTAAGAATGAATCTGACGGTTTGTGTAAATTTTGATGAGGAGGATTTTATTAACTCATTCATAGAACGCACAAGATCAAACTGATCACATCCCAAATGTCAAATGAATGTCAAAAGGCTAGAATTCAGAGCCGTATTGGATATGAGGTCTCTAATGAACATGGGAGAAAGTACACCACAGTTGAAAAAAGCGTAAGCAATGCCCATGACTTCAGAATTCCTAAACTCACCAATATTCCTATTGAAGCCTGAAGTCCCTTCCACTTGCAGTGAATTTTGAACCAACATAACTCATGCTTCAGACACTGGAAAACTGATGTTCTTTACAACCAACCATGAAACAGAGCCCCTTCTTAGCTGGAGAACAGCTGAGGCAAAGACGCTGATACACTTTGCCCTGATTGTATGACTGTTCAAGGTGGATGGCCTAGTCTGTGAATCATATCTTCATTAGACTGAGATGCCTAAAGTCTCACACTGTCCCTCTCTATGTTGATAAGACAGTGCAACCAGTGGCACAACAACATAGGCAGATTCCCTTCAATTCCATAACAGGGGTCATGTATAGATATATCCTAAAAAGCTGGAGTATGAAGATGTTTTTGAGAGAGAGGAGAGAACTACACCCTGGGCATCACTCATATTGGTAAACACAAAGCCCAAGTAGCCAAGAGCTCTTTACATCTGCAACAACATGATGTTGCCCAACACGGCCAATAAACATGAGAAACATGTGGCATTCAGCAGCAATAACATTATATCTAACCTCAGTGGAGTCAAATGTTTCTCAAAACTATATCTAAATACAGGATACCACCAGTCAGAAATGTACAAACACAATCCATACATCAGGACCTTCTTTGTGGAGTAGGAGTTCCAAAAGCCCATACTCATCTATGCTACCAAGGTACAGAATGAGGGGCATGTGACAAAGACTTTCTTATTGTGGTCTCATCCTCTTCCAGAAAAAGTGTGAACCTTTGAAATATCACTTGGAATTTTTGGATGTGTATTCTCAAGTGAAATGTCAAGTGATGACCCATGGAAAGTGGAATACATTCATTCTGCAAACCCCACTACATTCTTAGCTTGAAAATGAAGACATGAGAGATAGCAGAGTTGCTGGCCAGAAGGTGCTGGAACTAGAGTCTTGATTCCCATTGTCTGATGAACAATAAATGAAAATCTGTGTCTCCTGGCTCTGCTCACCACTACAAACCTTCTGAATATTTGTTTGGTGCTATCATTGATGATTGAAAACCAGCTGGCACCATCCCACTGTTTGCTTTGCAGGGCTAAGTGGAAGACATTCTACAGAAAACTAGGAAATTCACCACACGAGTAGGTGCTTGTGAAAAGGAGGGTTGCGATGATAGATGCTGGTGGCAGGTTTGAAGGAATGGCTGAGGGAGGTAGTTTTTTGTGATTACACTGCAAACACACATGCTTTGCTTCTTCTGCACGTCGCACACCAAAGAGATATCTGGGGTCCTCTTTAACGATATCTAACAAAGAATGAATCATTGGTGGGTGAAGACCAACCCTCTTGACACAGAATGCAAAGTGGCTTGGGGCTCGACATGATCAGGAGGCCTCGGAGTCTTGACAGTAAGAGCACATACACTGTTCCAGGACTGCCTCTATTAAGTACTCATCTAATATGTTAAGCAGATGCTATTTTTACTATACTGCATGCAGGAGTCAGACCATGGACTCACTCTTCTATGAAGTGCATTGATGACACTTTACTAGAGCACAGTATATGTAATTGTAAACAGTGGCACATTATGCAGAGAAAATTGTTCTGTAAATCTTCCACCATGAAATGTATATATAATGTCAACTAATAAATTAAAAGGGCTGATGCACAGGGTCGAACTATCTGGGTCCAAATGTACAGGAGCTGTTGTGCAAATAAAGAAAACCTTTGCAGGGCAAAATTCAAAGTGAAAACCATAAAGGTTTATTCAAAATTAGGAATCCTTTTAGGAAGCAAAAAGAAGTTAGTTACTCAAATTCAAATCAGCATCAAAAAATGTAAATTGTGAGGGGTAATAGCCAGAACCAAAATATAGTTCAGCAAAGAACTTGCATAAATCTGCTCATTTCGTGAGTCAAGGAAAGACTAAAGGCCATATTATGAGTACGGCGGTCCACAGGACCACCGTACTCGCGGTGGTGGCCTGACCATTAGCACCACTGCGGGCTCGCCTGCAGTATTCTGAGTGTGGCAGTCGCACCGCCACAGGACCCCCTCCTCTGTCAGGATCCAGACGGCGGTGGTGCAGAGGTCAGGAGCAGTAATATGTGGTGGTATTGCTGCAGCGCCGCCAAGCATATTATGAGTTGCCTGTCCACCGCTCATTTTATGGCGGTGAGCCCGCCATGAGAAGGGTGGCTGAGAGGCAAATTTTAGGGCCCCCTGCCATTCCTGGAGCTCGGGGTGCATGCAAAGGGGACATGGTGTGTCCCCCGGGAATTGTGCCCCTGTTTCTGCACGGTGTGGAATGCACAACATGGTGCATGCCACACCACGCAGAAATGTGCAGTCGGCACTCTCACGGTGGCTGTCTGTATTTTAGGCTCTCCTATGAGCCTAACAGACACTCGCCATGAGACTGCAGCAGCACCTCCCGTCCACCTGCGGATTACACTCGTAATCCAGAGGGCCAGCGTACTACAGGCTTGGCAGTCCTCCTGTTGGCGAAGCAGTGGTGGGCCGATAGGAGGACCGTCAAGCCCGTAATAAATATAAATCAGCAAGACGGCTGAGTTGAAGTCTGCTTCCCAGGAAAAAGTCAAAATCTCTAAGCATAAACTGGCAGACAGTTTGACATAGAGACTGCTCAGTTTAAAGGTAAGGAAAGTCTGGCACACATCCTAGACAGGGCACATTTTGTCGGTTTCAGACAGTGAAAAACAACACACTCAACATGGTAAGATTCAGTATTATAGAGCTGCAGTATCAAGGATACAAAATATGAGAAAATAAACAAGAAAATGCAGTACATCAAATATGAAACAACTTAGGGAACACCTACGTTACATAGGAAATGAGGAAAAATAAGGTGACATTTATGCAACCAGTGGAAACAACACACAGTGCAGCTAAAGAGTAACTACTAAAGCAGACTCAGGCAAGGGACCTTGAATATGTTACAAATACAGTTACATTCAGCACATAGCTTACTTCTTGAGGAATACAAATGAAAACATTTAAATTGCAACTTCTAGAGCACCATAAAAATGAATTGTATTATTTTATTTGTTTTCTGAAAGAGGGAAAACACCAGCTAGAAATGTGAAAGCTCATTCATGGAAAATAAAAACAACACTTTTTCTTCAGCAGCTTTAAAACGGATGCCAGTGCAAGCAGACCGAGGCCAAGCAAGGTCAATTTGTGACCTAGCTATGCTAACCTACATTACACTACATCATCAATCATTCTTGGTTACTTCTGCTTCATTTTCTCTATCTTCTCCAAGGCTTTCATCTCATAATATATGTTTGATTTGAAGTCGTCCATTTCAATCGCCTCTCTTTTCTTTTATCTAGGCTTCTTTTTCTTCTTTCCACAATCACATTGCAAACCTTCCCTTAAAATAGATAACTTCTGAAAATGTTAATATTGGAATTAGACCTATTGAACTTAGAATCAGTAACGTATTATTTTTGGAGTTTGTATCTTCTTCATAGGGCGATCACCGACATCACCAATCCATTCACCAATTTTGACAATTCTTTTTTGAATCTTACTAAACCATGAACCAACTGTTTCCCATACACCAGTCTCTCTCAAATTGTTAGCTTCACTCGCAATATTAGTTATATTATCAATGTATTTATTAATTTCCAAGATGGTATCAGGGATAAACATGCAACACTGCTGGACCTTAATTACACACCACACACCACCTTCTTTTGCAAGTAAAATATCTAAAGAAAGCCAGGTCTGAATATTTATTGCATGAATGCCCATCATTTCCTTATTAATTTTAACGAAAGCACCTGCAGTATTAGTAGCCAAATGTACCATTGAATTAGACAACTTTCAAATTTTCACATCATTCAATACCACACCAGTAGTGGGAGTAAACTCACCAAATATATCTATAAGTACTTGAGCAGGTCCACATTTCACTCTCTCAAGACGCACGCCACCTGTTTTACTAAAATCATTTGTATGGTATATCTGGAGGGGAAAACTAATACTAATACTAAACTAATACTAACTAGCTTGAACCTGCCCAGTTACTTGGGGTGGTAAAATAAGCCATTTCACCAAGAATGTGATAAATGCCTCTAAATATAGGATCACTACCCAACATAAAACTTCTATCCACTATATAGTTATAACTACACATACTTATTCCAACCATCCCCTTCATTATGTTTCTCTTGTATCATACATAAAACGCCTTTCCTTTCTTGAGCTATGGTACTTCCAGGAAGCATATGTGAACTTTTAGATCTAATGTCAGCTTCTTCCTATAATTGAATTTCCATTGCTTCAGCAGAATGTTCTCTCACTCTTTTCTCATTACATTCTCTAATATGAGGTATGTTTTGCCTCAGTCCATTCACACGACTCCTTTCATCAGAACTATTAGGGTATCATTCACAAAGGTACACTTACATTTTTGTAAGTTTCGATTGTATGCCATTCACAAAGGGATTTACGAGTAGTATCTTTATGAGTGCGGAGTCTCTGTACATAAAAAGAGAGGTCGTTTAATGTGCTGAGGTTTTGCACTCGTAAAGATACTGCTCATAAATCCCTTTGTGAATAGCATACATTTGTAAACTTACACAAAAGTGTATGTTTACCTTTGTGAATCAGACCCATTAGTATCTAAGCTGTAGAGCATATTAAGTACGTGTAAGGGCACAGATGACGTCCCTATTGGCTTACCCATGGTTCCCCTGGTCTCATCCATGACATTCCTCCAATCACTGCCTGAAAGGAAAAGGAAAGAATTAAAATTGAGGAAGTACAAACAAGAGGAAACCCTTAAAAAACAAAGAATTGAAAATACATTTTCTTTCCTCACAGAATTGTGTTCTGGAAGATAAAAGTCAGAAGAGGAGGTCCAGCAGGTGTTTGTCGGGCAAGAGGAGACTGCTGAATTTGGAGATGTGTCGTGGATGCCAGGAACAGAGAGGGTTGAGCGGCCACAGTTGTAGGGAAACTGGGACCCGTCTGATAGACAGAGGAAGCAAGAACCACAGCTGCAATGCTTCCCACCAGCACAAAGAACTGGAGGAGCGTTCGGCTCCCGCCATGCTCCAGGAAGGTCATGGATCACTCTGGTAAGTTACTGCATATGCGAATTGAGATGTGGAGCAGGAGTTAAAGGGCAATCTCCAAAGGAGTAACCAGGAAATGGGAGGGGAAGAAATCACTGGGGTGTATAGCAAAAACCATGAAGGACATTTCCGGGCAAGTTTGTCATTAATGCAATTATGTTTACAAGTTTTGTCTAAGAAGCTAAAGAAAATAGGCATGTGAAAGAAAACTGTGTATAGAGTCAGGAAATCCAAGTCCAGGCAAATTAAATTCTGTTTTTAATTTGTTTTCTAAAACTGTTATTTTTCCTGAGGAATGAGAAGAAAAAGATAAAAGCAACAAAAAGGAAAAAAATTGTTGAAAGGTAAGTAGGAGAAAGCTCAACCAGGGGTAAAATAGTGATACTTGCCTACAGACTTTCTTTTTTCTGAGGAACTCTGGTTGGGGAAGCTTTGTCCTGTGAAGGACAAGACAGGAATTAAAGACTGAAGAGGCAAAGTACCAGTGATAATGATTCCTGTATATGTGGTCAATGGATAAAAATAAAACAAATAAAGCAGTCAAAGAATTGCCAAAGCATAAAGCATAACTGGTTGCATCAATTCTAACTCATACAACTGTATACCTATGCCTAGGCTACAGTTTGGTACGTTTGCTGGTAGGAACCAAATTTTCAATTTCAGGTAATTTGTCTAAATGAAGTTCAAATCCACTTTAAATTCTTCAAGTAAGTTTTGTCCCAACAGAATGGATGTGTGCACATTGAATGCCAGACCACACAAAGAGAAAGATGTATATATTTAAGACCTTCTGAACAGAAGAGGGTAGGCATGTGCATATATAACAATTATAAATGTTTATAATTGACATATACTTACTTAGCAAACTAGCATATGTATTTTCTATGATATTTGCATTAGAACTATTTCCATAATCCAACTTCTATCTCTTGCAAAATTACTATACTATGAAATATTTTTGTTATTTGAAGCAGGCCCAATCACAGTCACGGTCCGTGCAGGTAACAGCGGTGGGTTCGCGTGGGGGGGAGTTCAAGGGACGATGCAGAGGGAAAATGAATTATTTATTTAGTTTTCCCGCTGCATCATCCCTCGAAATCCCCCCTACGCAGCCCCACCACTGTTACCTACACGGACCGGGGCTGCCCAATCGGGTAATACAGACTCACTAACATACAATTAAAATTAGTAAAATTAAAAATCATAACAACTATTTTAGAGCCAAGCAAACTCTTTCTTTATGGGAAACAGCGTTTACAACGCTGTCTCCACAACGCGGTTCCTTTACAACACGGTTGTTACCACGCGTACCATTACATTGCAAGTAGTTTCAACTACTTGCTGTAGGGGGCGCGCCGGAGTTGGATGTACAATCCAACACCTTCCCTGCTGTTGCACAAACTGGAGTACGAATAGTAAATAATACTATTCCTAAGTCCAGCACGCCCCCTACAGCAAGTCGCTGAAACAACTTGCGATGTAATGGTTCGCGTTGAAACAACGCAGTCGTTGTAACGACCGCATTGTAATGGAATGCGTGAACAACGCATTTGTTGTAAAGAGTCATATTCTTCTTTATATGTAGCCATCTTCTTTCTATAAAAAAAACAACTTTTAAAAATAATGAGAAACATCTAAAGCTCTAAATAAGTGGAACTAAAAAAACAAATGTAAAAGATGTTAGCAAATTGCTGTAGGTAATTTCAGTTTTTCAAAAATAAGTTGATGCAAGCAGATGCAGACATATAATTCAGTTGTTCAGGTCATAAAGTTCAATGCAAGCCTGTTGGACTTGGCCGTTTCTACAGGGTCATCTCCGAACATTTTGCCTTCATCCTCTAGTTTTCTGAAAGCGTTTTGTTGGTTTTTGGGCGTCTGTGCACTTTATTACTGCTAACCAGTCCAAAAGTGCTTGTGCTCTCTTCCCAAAACATGGCAACATTGGCTTATACCCAATTGGCCTATTTAATTTACTTGTAAGTCCCTAGTACAGTGGCACTACCTGCGCCCAGGGCCTGTAAATTGAATGGTACAAGTGGGCCTGCAGCACTGATTGTGCCACTCACTTAGTAGCCCCTTAACATGTCTCAGGCCTGCAATGGCAGCCTGTTTGTGCACATTTAAACTGCCATGTCAACCTGGCAAAATAAACCAATTTGTCAGGCCCAATCCTTCCTTTTTAATACATATAAGTCACCCCTAGGGTAGGCCCTGGATAGCCCAGGGGGGAAGGATGCAGTGTATCTAAAAGGTAAGAAGTACTTTTAAGATTTACATGTCCTGGTAACTCTTACATTCATTTTGCACTACTGAAAGGCCTACCTCTCCCATAGGATAACATTAGAGTTACCTTAATGAATTTAATAAGCTGTAACTTCCATATGGGAATAGGTAAACCGTTCTTGTAACGGAAAATCCTCTCATATGGTAAAGTCAGGTTTTACATTGCAATTTTGAAAATGCCACTTTTAGAAAGTTGCCATTTTCCTGCCTTAGCCATTTATTGCCTGCAGCCTGTCTCTGGGTCACATGACTGGGTGTAGCTGGCAGTTGGTCTTTGTGTATTCCTCCTAGATAACCACACACAATAGAGAGCTTAGGTGAGCCTAGATGGGCCATCACTGGCAGGATGGGAGGGCGTAGCTGGACACAACCCTACTTACACTTGAATGGGTCATGTCGTGACTCCATACACAGGGCTCCATACCCTTTGCAGTTAGTGTGGAGCCAGGACCGGGGAGGCAGGAATCCTGTGCACTTCAAAGAATAACCTCTAGAAGCCTCTCACACTTCAAAGGAGGCACCTAGTATAAATATTTTACCTCAGACTCCGTCTCTTCAGGTCACTTTCTGGACCTGCAGAAGAACTCTCAGAGGGCTGCCTGCTTCTGTGGTCTGCTGGGATCTCCAAAAGACTGCTTTGCTGCACCTTGAAGGACCGCTTTACTGCATGAATCCTGTCTTGATCCCTCAGAGGCTATCCATGCTATTTGAGCCCTGCACCTTCACCTGAACCCAGGACTAACATAGTGAGTCAAAGGGCTAGTTTGCTGGCCTTTTGTTTAGAACCACATGGACATTAAAGGCTCCCACCTTCTTTATTTTTTTTAAATTTTTTTGCAGAGTTTTATATAGCGCGAACTTGACCCGAATCGGGTATCAGAGCGCTTTACATAGCACCAGTTACGTTACATTAGGACACACATTCATTTTTGTTAGGGCACTGGGAGATTAAGTGATTTGCCCAGAAACACAGGATGTTCAGCGTCATTGCCGAGACTCGAACCCAGTTCCCCAGGTTCGAGGTTGGACGCCCTAGCCGTTAGGCCAACTCCTCTCCTCCTCAACCCACACCTGGACCCAGCCTGACTGAGTCCTGAACTCCCTAGTGGTATCCCACTAGACCTGGACTAAATGTACCCAGATAGCCAAAATCCAAACCTTGGGACCTGGAACATTTTTGGCAAAAAACTGCTCTGAGAACTGAGGGAAGACTGGGACCAACCTTCTCATTGATTCACCCAAGGTAAATCACCGATCAGCCTGACTTTGCAGCTCTTTCCACTATGTTTTTCTCTGCAGCACCAAATTCTGTTAAGTGGTCCTTAGCCAAAGGCTATCTGAGCCCCTGGAACTATCTTCAAATATAGCCTTCTGCCTCATTCTGCAGGAGATTTTTGACTTCCAAAAAAGTGACTAAGTCAGAATGTACAGCTCTTTAAAGCGACTTCGTCCATCGACTCCCCATCTCTGACTTTTCTTCCTCTGGCACCGCCCGCAGCCTTGCCCCGCTGATCTTTACCGTCTCAGAAATGTTTTGGGGAAAATTCTTCTAAGTCCAAAGGGAAGCGCTGCCTGGATCCAATCCACTTCTTGTATCTGACCCGCCCTCCATCGCGGTTGGCCATATTTTTCTACTTTGACTCGGTCTCGCGCCACTGGGGTTTGTGCTTTGATCTTTTAGGCACTAGTTTTTACTAAAATCTTTCAAAATTCTTAACCTATTCTACTGATTGGATTTTTGTTGTTATGGTGTCAAAGAACTTAATACATTTTACTTTATTTTGCTTGTTGGTGTGGGAATGTTCTGTTTTCAGATGCTCGTGCACATGCTGCATAAATACTTTATACTTTGCCCCTCTGTTAAACCTGGCTGATTTCTGTGCCAAGCTACCCAGGATTAAACACAGGTTAATTTAGTGACTTTTTGTGGTTCACCCTGCCAGGGATTGTGCCTGTTGCTTTACCAGGCAAAACCAAAGGGGATGATGGACGGAGTGTTGAACATTGCAAGCACTCACCCCCAGTCAACTGATCTGGGTTTAATCCATCATCATTCTTTAGCTCACCCCGCCACCCCAGTTCAGACTGGGGGTGAGTGTTTGATTAGCTCAAGCGCTCCGTCCATCATCCCCTTTGGTTTTGCTATGTTTGCCCTAAGTTGGCAGGGTATGCCCAGACGTGGGTCCCTTGCTCACTTTGCCACTGGATTCAAGATAGCCTGGCTGATGACGGCTGTAAGCCAGAAACCGGTCCCAGGATGCTTGTTTCCGGTCCAGGGAAGACATGGCTTGGCAGTTCGGGCTGGACTGTTCTCATGAGGCACAGGGTCAGACTGATTTGCATATGGCCATGTCTGAACTGGGGTGGCGGAGTGAGCTAAAGAATGATGATGGATTAAACCCAGATCAGTTGACTGGGGGTGAGTGCTTGCAATGTTCAACACTCCGTCCATCATCCCCTTTGGTTTTGCTATGTTTGCCCTAAGTTGGCAGGGTATGCCCAGACGTGGGTCCCTTGCTCACTTTGCCACTGGATTCAAGATAGCCTGGCTGATGACGGCTGTAAGCCAGAAACCGGTCCCAGGATGCTTGTTTCCGGTCCAGGGAAGACATGGCTTGGCAGTTCGGGCTGGACTGTTCTCATGAGGCACAGGGTCAGACTGATTTGCATATGGCCATGTCTGAACTGGGGTGGTGGAAGTGAGCTAAAGAATGATGATGGATTAAACCCAGATCAGTTGACTGGGGGTGAGTGTTTGATTAGCTCAAGCGCTCCGTCCATCATCCCCTTTGGTATCGCTTTGTTCGCCCTAAGTTGGCAGGGTATGCCCAGACGTGGGTCCCTTGCTCACTTTGCCACTGGATTCAAGCTAGCCTGGCTGATGACGGCTGAATAGCCAGAAACCGGTCCCAGGATGCTTGTTTCCGGTCCAGGGAAGACATGGCTTGGCAGTTCGGGCTGGACTGTTCCCATGAGGCACAGGGTCAGACTGATTTGCATATGGCCATGTCTGAACTGGGGTGGTGGAGTGAGCTAAAGAATGATGATGGATTAAACCCAGATCAGTTGACTGGGGGTGAGTGTTTGATTAGCTCAAGCGCTCCATCCATCATCCCCTTTGGTATCGCTTTGTTGCTTTACCAGGGCTCACACCCCAATCAACCAACAAATATATTTCTCACAATGCCCAAAACTACCATCAGCTGAATACCTATGGTACAAAATTAATCTTTTATAAATTCAGGCATTACTATTACAATTGTGGGCACTGGTGTCAAAGAGCAGAGCAGGTGGTGTATCTGGGAAGGGGATGCCCAATAAAGTGGGAAAAATATAGTGGGCTTGGAGGGAGTTTAGAGGGTTTTGAAGACCAGATAGAGATAGGGCTATCCTGAGTTCCGTGGTTCATGTAGGTTTACCGCATTCAAGTGGTTTACATGGGAGGTGATTGTAATATTGTAATACAAGGTGAAAAGTTATTTTAATGATGTTTCCCAACTGTCACTCCGCTTTGTATGGAAATGTAAAATGTAATTATTACCCGTATATGCTGTTTGATGCAAAAATTAATAAAAAGATGTTTTAAAAAAAATGTTGGCACAAACTAAACTCTTTAACTAAGATTCTAATCTAAGAGAGTTGTGCAGGCACACTATGAAAAATAAGAATTTTTTTGTCACAAATTCAAAAATTCAGTTTAATTGCTCCATCAGAAATTAATAAGTGTTGATCACCTTCATTCATGTCAATTCATGGAGGTAGCTCCCAAAACAAAATTGATAATCTTTCAGATGACGGTCTCTTTCTTTTGGTTAATCTTTCCAAATTTGCAATTAGGAGCTAGGTGCTTCTTGTTTGACACACTTACTCTTGTTGATCTTCCAACTTCAGGCTTTTCAGAATCCCTGTCATTCAAGCAGAAATCTTGTAAATACTTTTAACTATTAATTAAAAGAGTGGCTGTGCAGGATTGGGGCATTGTGATCATGTTCCCTTAAGATTTCATTCGGAGACCCAACATTACCACATAACACAGTACAATAATTAATTAGTTGTACTTGGCCGCCATCTTACAGCATTATACGAAACCTACCCACCTTCCCACCAAAACAAATTCCCATTATTAATACCCCCCTCCAAATAGGGACTAAGTCTCTGGTTTTCATTCTAGGTAGCCAGTTGGCCGTAGGAGTTCAGATCATAGCTCCCTGTTTCTTCCCCCTTCCGCCCTTACATTGATAGAAATTGCCCTCACGATGATACACTGATAAAGGTCTGGCTAGCCATTGATGATAAGAGGGAGGTTCCGGATCCAGCCAGGTTGCGGAGATACAAATACGAGGATGTGCCATGGCAACAAAAATTAGATAAATTTTGCCCCCATCCTTAATGTATTGTCTATTCCAAGCAACATCAGCTGCAGTGTAATCAAAACCTCTGTATTCAGGGTAGTACTCAAAAAATTACCAACCCTCCCTTAAAAGTCCTAAACTTTTGAAAAACAATTGCACTATTTCTGCTTCACTTGCTGTACATTGCGGAGAATTAGATTTGGGTATTTTTCCCCAGCTATACAACTTGGAAGGGGGTATAATATAGATTAAATATAGTCCTATAAGGTTGGCTCTTCAACCCAGCTGAAAGTAAGGGCTCACGGCCTTGATCTAGTGAATGCTGAAAAAATATGTTGCTAAGATTAACCTCTAATCTCCTGTGATTCACGATCATCTAGAATTAATTCAGTTAGCAATTTATAAATTATCCTGACCTTCACCACCCTAGGATGGCTCAAAAATGTAACAATTAAAACCTGCTCTAGTGAAAATTTGCTATGTGTCAGTTTTTAAAAAGAAGTCCTTAATTTGCAGATATTTAAAAACAAATCCTTTAAGTCAACCCAATCTTCTGCTGTAGGTCCTTTTGAGAGCAAATTTGGTCAGAGTTGAATATATCACCCACTCTTGAAATTCCCTCTTATTACCAAGCGGCACAGCCTTTGCATTGAAACACACTTGGAAAGAGCAAAGATCGCTATAAGGCAGTATAATAACTATACTGAGCCAAACCGGATACACCCTTGAGCATAGTCCCGATTTTAGTTGCTGCCTTGTCTTAAATTTGACTTTTTTTTTTTTTTAAAAGCAACCTCTAGCTTCTGTTCCCAGAATTAATTAATTGATGGTCCATCAAACCCAGGGTCCTTGCTCTGCCAGCCAATGATAACAACACCCATGTGCAGTAGCATTTCTACCCAATAATCTAAAGGCACGGCCAAGCAACCACATTCACTGGGAGCAGTATATATTTTAAGGCCCTTATCACCCTTGTGTTCCTATATAATATTATTACAGATGGCGTGCAATCTTTTTAACCATGCCTGCTCTATCTCTAAAGATAAGCCAAGTCCTTAGTTTTCGTCAGTAGAGAGTTATGTTTAACTGAATTATATTTCCTACCTTAACCACGATATTAATTCCCAAATACACAGCACTGCGTTCATCAAGCAAACTAATTACTTCATTGCAAACTATTTGGGTCTTACCTTTGTTCAGTTAGTAGACTGAGATTTTGCCAAATCTTTCTGCCTCCCTTTCTACCTAGCGTTTAGTTTGCTCAGGGTCCGTGGTGACAAGAGAGATGTCATCAGCATGCACCAACACCTTGGTGGTAAGACCATTTACAGTCAGGGGCCTAACCAAGTTCTTTTTCTCAAGCCTTTGCAATGGGGGGGGGTCAATGTAGATTGCATACTGAAGGGGTTAACAGGGGCACCCCTGTCTTGTCCCTCTACTAATTACAATTGCCTAGGATTCTCTCCTCATCATTTGCAGTCTAGCAGTAGGATTACAAAATAACATTCGCATAGCAGTTTTAAAGCCTGGACCAAGCCCCTTCCTATCGAGGACCTCCCAAAGAGAACTCCTTGTGATCCTGTCAAATCCTTTATCAGTGTCAGACAGGATCAAAGACATGGGGGTCTTTAATACACAAGCCATGTCAAATAGCGTGATTACCTGCCTGATATGATCCATGATACTATGGCCCAGGATAAACCCATGCTGCCAAGGACAGATCAGTTTGGCTATGACCTTACTCAGACACATTGTGAGTATTTTAGAATCGTTTTTTGCATCGCTATTGCTAAGTGATATGAACCAAGAAACTGTGGAGGCTTCCTTTTCTTCAAAAAAACACGGTATTGGTAGTTGTCCACAAAGCTGGGGCTGAGGATCCCTGTTGAGCTTCCAAGAAAGTGGTAATCATATCCCCCAAGAGCACCAGGTAAAATATTCAAGAACAAACTCCAAAAGCATCCCATTGAGTCGCGCCACCTTCCCAGATGCCAGAGAATCCAGGGACTCCTTTAGTTCTTACAGTGTAAAGGGAGCATCCAAAGCTGCCCTCAGCTAGTACGGATTTGTTGACTAATTTGAGATACTGTTTGATCTAACTCGGGGAGGAGGGGACATTTTCCTGATGGAGTGTTTGATAATATTCTTCAAACACCCTGACAACAGATTTTAGAGTGCTAACCTGGTGTCCATCTTTATCCATGATAACATTGATGACATTTTGCACATCTTTCTGCCGCATTCTCAGTGGCAAGACCTTTCCTACTCTATCACTATATTCATAGCTTTCTGCCCTATGAGTTGGATATCACTCCACTATCTTTCTAGCACAATAGCTATTAATGCTAGCCTTGGTATTAGCAGTACTTTGAAGGAGCTCAAACTCTTCCTGCCCATCAATCATGGCCTTGACCTGACGAGCTTCCATTTTGGCCAACTCCTTGTAATGTTCCTTAAAATTATTTGCTTGTGCTTTCTGGTTGTGAAAGTCGAAACTAAATGTTTCCACTCTAATACTAGTACCAAAAAGTCCAACAAGATACCCTCAGCTGCACTCCCTCTATTTCTATCCGTTAACTCTATCTGCCATTCCTTCACATGATCAATATGCTCTAGATTGAATAAGAGCCCCCTATCAAATGTAAATTTTTGATGCAACCTTGCTGCTGTGGCCATGCGACACTCAAGAATCAAAGGGTTATGGTCCAAGAAGACCATAGGGAATTTTCTGAATCACGCATTCCTCCAACAACTGCAAGAAATATTCCAGATGAGGATACTTCCTATGAGGATAAGAAAAACATTTCTAACTCGGATCAGGATGATTCAAGCTGGCCCAAGCATTGATGAGCCCATGGATCTCCATGAACTGGTGAACTGCCCATAAACCCTTTGCTTCCGCCCCACATACATCTTGCCTATGCTAACGTCTGTACGGCATCCCAATGAAAATTGAGATCCTTGCATACAATAAGGGGCATTGGCAACAGGCCAATTCCACACCCAGATACTCCACAACAGCCACCTCATCCAGATTAGACCCATAGAAGGAGCAGATGGTGAAACTTGAACCTGCTATCTGACATTCCACCAATACCCACCTCCTAGGATTATCTGAGGCACTCCTCTTTACCACATAAACATTCCTTTTAGCTTAAATTACACACACACACCTTTCCTTGTAGTAGCGCCCTGTGTGCTGTAGACCAAGAGAGAATACCCCAGGGTTTCTAACCAGCCTCTCTTAGCCACTGTAAACATATAATATCTGCTCCCAGGGTTCTCAACTCTTTAGCCACCCTGGCCTGCTTGCATCTGTCATTCAAGCCCTGGACATTAACTATACATACATGCAACATTTTTAAAAACACCATGTGGAAAGCGAAAAATAAAAAATGAACACAACTAGAAAAAGTGGGAATGCTAGAAAATGAGACAGAGAAATTAGAGCTAGAAATAAAGTTGGTTGGGTCCTCCTCCACAAGACACCAACCAGAATCCCTCCTTGGGCAACCATTTCAAGCCATATCACTTATCTAACAATTGTTTCTTGCAATATCCTCACTTCTCATTGTGCTCCCCCTTTCCAGTTCCCTCCCAACACCCTAGCCCACCCTAAAATCTCCCCATCCCCCCAAAGCTGCCCCTCAACGCCCCACCTCCCCTCAACCAAACTGTCCCCTTCCATCCTAGTAAAGAGATCAGACCCATTCACGGTCTGTATGATGGAATATGCACCCTCCCCCTTTGCACAACCAGTAATAACATATCATGATACAAAAACCCTGAAGAAAAAAAATGGAAAGCAAAAAGAAATCACATTTTGCCACTAAAAACAATGACAAGAGTCTTCCCCCATACATTTCAGCAAGAGTAACCATAAGTGACCAAAACTCTGTGCCCGAACAACCACATCAGGAAAGCCTTCTCCAGTCCAGATACAGCCCCTAAAGCCCCTCGGGACATCTGAGCTGCCCACACATCAAACTACCACCCATTCACATGTCAGAACATATCAGTGCAAGCTATCCAATTATTCATTAGCATTGATTTCTTATGTAAATGTACCTGTCTTATTGTTGAGGATTATCTTCAGTTAAGGGTTAAGAAGAAAAGCTTGGGACCCTTTATCCTAGAATGGTTTTATCAGATGGCGCATCCTCCAACGTCACTCTACTGTAATGTGACAGAAATCAGGCCTCACTAAAAAGGAATGTCAATCCACACTACATTTAGAGTCCAGGCACGCCATTTTAAACACTGCTTACCTGTGAAGAAAGTTACCAAAAAATGTCCAAGATAGCTCAGGGTTTCGGGCTGAAGGAAGCTCTCTCCTGCTCCACTTGTTTTATCGTAAGTGGGTACCTGTGTGTTCGTTTAATCTTATGTTTCCAATTCCAATGCTTGAGTTCTGGGAAGGCACCTTGACATGGTTTGATCACAAATCTCCAAGCGTGTTTAACCTCCGCACCTTACTCAGAAGAATCCTGAAGTTATTCCATTGTTGGCGATACTCAATGTGAGAAGTTGGCCTGGCATATGCTGTCCACTAATTATAGTGGGCACCTTGCACCAGTCCAAACAACCCCTTATTGGAGATAGGTTAAAGACAACCTTATTGAAAGCTATCCTAGTGGTAGCTATGGAGAGCAGCCTTCAGGCTAAGTCTTGAAGGAATGTAAAGCAGCTTGTTTTACCAGTCTATAATCTCTTGAGTGATCAAATGAAAGAGCACCACACCAGGTATATATTCAAAATATATGTATTTATTGCTAAACACATCCCTCTAGTCTCTTTATGAGGCTAGAGTTCGAAGTACATAAGTTAGAAGTTATTTAAACACAGTAATAGCACAAATACACGTTTGGGCCCTAGGGGCGTACCAAACCATATACCAATAAAGTGGTATAAGAACCACGACTGAACTAGACACTAGGCCTAGAGCCTCTAGAAGTGCTTGGACCACAAGGAACCACCCAAGGTAGTGACACAGGGGACCCACGGGGACGCGTGCAGTGTAAATACACAACCGCGATACGCCGTTGACTTCTATGGAGAAAGTCGTGATCGGGAAATTAGAGAAAGGGACACTTAAAGGAGGACTTGGAGCAAACCCTTTGAGATCTAGGACTTTGAAGAGTCTCTACCCACGGGAGCACCGGAGTACTCGTGTTACCTCACCCAGGGAAGCCGGGTGCATAGGTGCCTTTCGGGGTCGGGTTTCGTCGTCGATTTGAATGGCGATCTGCTGCAAAGTGCTGCTGGCGACCAAGTGAAAAGTGTCCGGGTGGATCCAAGAGTGGATCGGAGTTCTGAAGAACCTGAAAGCAGAGGGGACAGAGTCTGGGTCACTAGCCAGTGACCAGGAAGGCGATGGACAGATGCCCACCGATGTCGAGTGCTTCAGGTGCGTTGACGGTCGTCTTGACTCTTCAGCCACGAGGTACAGGAGGCGTTGTTGGTGACCAGGAGCAGGATTCGGGCTGGTACACGATGTTTGTCGAGTGCTGAGGTGTCGGCGACCGGATTGGACCCAACAAGCCTTGGCAACGGCAAGTCTCGATGCAGAGGAAGATCGTTGATGGTGCAGACCAGCAAAGTCTGGGGAACTCACCCAGCGAGGGTAAGTGAGGGCAGGCCTGGAGCAACCAGGATGCCAAGTTAAAAAAAGATTGGCCTTCGTTAAGGGCTACTAGCTAATGGGCTAGCGACCGCGAAGGAGCCTCGAGACGTCGCACGTGGATCTGGCTCACAGGACACTCGTGGAGTGGAGGCCAGTGATCTTCAGTGCAATTGGTGCTGGAGGCTAGGGCTACTCGGAGCCCAAAGCACGACTTCGTGAGAGACCCAGTAGAGGATGCACTTGCAAATGTGCTCGGTGTCCAGGGGTCACGGTCTCAAGTCACCCACAATAGCCACGGGCCTCAGCTTTGCTGGGGACTCAGGGTAGCCTCGGGAAGTCTGAGAATCTACCTCTGGTGATGCGATGACTTCGGCGTCGGCGGGAGCTTCAGAAATGCGAACCGGACAGATGCTTCTTTGGTGCCTGCCAAGCAGGGGAGTCACTCCTTGACCCCAAGGGAGATTCTTCTGTCCTCTAATCGTGAGTAGAGCGTCGAAGGTCCAGGATTCAGTTTCAGAGTTTCGTCCAGGGATAATCTAAAGTCCTAAGGACTGGGTTCCTATACTTATACTAAGTATAGGGGTTGGACTACTCTGTGGCCCCACCTATGGGTGGGTCAGGGCAGAGGGGTGGCTACACCCCTTTCCCTTTGTCCAGTTCGCGCCAAAGCAGGGGCTGCAAGCCCCTGATCCGGTTTGAACTGGGGTATGCACAGGGACACCAAATGTGCCCCCAGTGCAGGACTTCAAAGCACCCGAAAGTGCTCCCGCCCAGCCCCAATACACATTACCCTGTCTGGGGAGGTGGTCACACCTCCCTGGGACAGAAACCTATTGTCCAGGCCTCCCCTGCCGGGGTTTCGTCCAGCAGCAGGAGGCCAGACTCGTGTCTGTGGCAGCAGCATCCATTTTGTGATGCCAGGGCTTTAGAAAGAAGTTACCGGGCTAGCCAGAGTTAACATGTCTTTCCCTCTAGAAGGGTGGAATGCTACCCCCGCTGCCAGAATTGGCGGGGGGTAGTATTCCAAGATGTTTGACACCAAACACGACATGTTTAGGTGCAGCCATTCCAAAGTTAGCATTTAACGCGAGGTTATAATGCGCTTAAGAGTATATGGTCAGGCTGCACTACAAACAGCATCAGAGAAGGGTCTCCGAACGCTGCAGAGGGGCCCTGCTCATGCAGGGGCACCCTCTCACATAGGAACCATGCACTCTGCCTTTAGGATTGATAAGGCCTGCCTTAGGAGTGACTTATAGGTTTATATGTGTGTATGTATTTAGTGATATAGGTAACCTATATCACAGTAAGGGTGCATGCACCACCTTACCCAGGCTGCAGTAGCAGACCTGTGGTGTCAGTTTGGATGGCCTCCCAGGGGTGGCATAATACATGCTGCAGCCCCTGGTAGGCCTCTGAGGTACCTATGCCCTTGGTACATAGTATACCATATACTAGGGACTTATAAGGGCACTCCAGATTCCAATCAGTGATGTGCCTAAGGCACATGGAAACCATTTTAGAGAGGAAGCAGCTAGGCTGGGGTTCTGATTAGCAGGGCCCCAGCCAGACTAATGTCGAAAAACAGTGAAGCATCAGCAAAAAGTGGGGGTACCCATGTGAAGCAGATCCTACTCTCCTACACTCAAACTCTTTTAACTTCCATTGTATGTCCACTAGTTGAGAAACATCTGCAGTTGTCTGTTCCCTTACATAGGCAAGATCTGTTTCTTTCTGCTATCTCTGAGCAAGTTTTAGAAATCTTATGAATTGTCCCCTGCAGCTTCCTAGTGGCAGCCCAGTTTCTCTGATTGTCAGTGCCCTGTTGGATAGTCTCGAGAGTAGGCAATCAACTGCCCCTGCCAGAGTCTGAGCCAGGCAATCTAGGGATCCAGTTAGGCTCTCAAAGGTGTGCTGGGAAGTCGCATTGTCTCACTTTAAATCTGGCCGTAGAGCAGGTATTTCCATCCCCGGCTACTGGCCCCAGGGCTGGGTCACTCACATCACGTATCAGGCTGCTCAATTAGTCATCCTCTGACAGATCGGAGTCACTAACTGACCTATCTGACATTGAGAAAAAACATTTTGCCACTTCAGTATCTGATCCAGTCTTAGCCAGGTCTGTGCAGTCTATCCCCCTGGGTTTCCCTTGTAGTCTTATCCCAGAGAAAACCGCCCTTTAGGGGCACGTTATCAGCAACAGCGCCCTCCTGCCCCAGATCTCCACCTAAACAGCCTACGTGGATCTCATCCATCCTGGTCCACGACAGGGATGCTTCCGTGTTTTGGGGGGTCTGTCCTAGGGTTGTGCGGAGGTACTCCAATTATGGATTGAAGGCCTACTCTGTTCTGAGCACAACCCATATCCTCAACAGAGTGACTTACAGTTCTTCTCCTAGTTTTCTCGGGCCACGTTTATTCTTGTGGGGACCTCCTCCTTCTCATCAGTCTCAGAACCTTGAGCTCCGGGAGTCCCGTCCGCCAATGCAGATGCATCAGATTTAACACTCTCACTAACCTGAGTTCCAAAGATGACTGTGAGGGGAGGTTGCTTTAGAGACAAAGTAAAAGGCATACTCAGCAACTCCACCGAGACTCATCTGGTGATTCTCTCAGAGAATACCCTTGTCCCGAGACCACCCCATCACTGACAGAGGGGAGTGTAATGGCAGGGGATCCCTGAAATACCTGGGTATCCCACCCTACTTGAAGTGGCTTATGCAGTGGGTGTACATGCGTCTGTCCTCACTGTGAAGAAGCCTTACGTGGGGTGATGGGTGGGCTCATCTCTCTGCCCCCCTGCTGATTGATGCTGCTCGTCCAGGCATAAATTCCTCAAAAGATCAACAATGGTTGGGTTGTGCATGGCAGGCGCTGTCGTGGGGCTGACAGTGGTATCTACAGTGGTGTCTTTGACCTCATTTACCACTGGTCTCGAGCTCCCCTGCCCAAGCAGTGGTTCTGGTTGCTTCACCCCTGATGAGCCGCTGAGACATCCACCTCCAAGCAGCTTTCCGCAGCTCACTCCAGCTCCCATACGGAGAGCCATGCCTCCTCGAGCCTTAGCAGTCTTCTTAGACTTTGGTGCTATCCCACCGCAGACCAACGCTCCATTGTTCTTTCCCCCACAATGGCCACTGTTGCCGCCACTGCCAAGAATTTACTGTAAATGCCAGGCCTCTCAAACAAGCAGCCTTGGTGATATTGGCCTTGTCACCGTGTGTGTCCCTCTGCAAAACAATGCCTGGTTATTATTTGCTCCTGAGTTCATTTTGGGGGGATCGAGGGTGCTTAAGTCATCTTGCTTTGAGCTCCAAGTGGATCCGCTCGGTAAAGAATTCATGGCTTACACCCAGAAGATTCAAGCGACCGCCATCTTGCTTCTAGCTCTAGAGGCTTATGGACTAGAAACAAGGTGGTCACCTATTTTTAGACAATGACCAAGAACCCCAATGTTAGCTCTCAAAATAGGGCAAATAAGGTTGTAAAAGAGGAACAGTAGCAGTAGATAGTCCTAGGTGGTATGAAGTGGGAAGGAAAGTGATCATGCCACACCAGGATAGGGGATAAGTAACATGTTGATGATGACATTGTGTTTGTAAAGCAGGAAACAATTTCCAAGAAAGTGTGTCCTGGCACTAAATTGGGAGAAAATCACTTACATCAAATGCAAAGCTTTTAAACCCTTATGAAATTTCACATGATCTACCTCTGCTGGCAGTTTGCCATGCATTAGGAATGATAGCCATCACAAGGATGGTGACCTGTTCAGGTCAGCAGAGCACCATGTTGGTGATTACTTTTAAATAAAGCACTCTTATCTTCAAAGAAAGCAATGCTGCCTGCCTTTTTAGTTTTAAGGAAAACAGGATACGTTTAAAAAAAAAAAATCCATGATTCAGTTTTATTTTTCAAGAAAAGGCGCTGGTCTGTGAGACCACTGCCTGCTCATAAAAAATATTCGTGTTTACATTCTCAAAGGGTGAGGGTCGATTCTGTGATTTGGCCCGTTATAGACCACAAAAATGTTTTGTACATCTGGCCCTAAATGTGAAAATGCCCAACAAACAAATCAGAAACAAAAAATCTGAGGAATGTTAAGAAGATATGCATCTGCAGATCTTAAAGCAGGACAAGGGACATATCACCAAATTTTCGACTGCAGTGTCACAGGGCCTTGATTGTAAAACATGGCCATGAGTAAGCGCCTTCTGTGAATACCAAAATGAGTAAGTTACTCAAAATGAGTAAGTTACTCATTTTGGTATTCAAAGAAGGCACTTACTCATCAATGAGTAAGTGCCTTCTGTGAATACCAAAATGAGTAAGTTACTCAAAATGAGTAAGTTACTCAAAATGAGTAAGTAAGTGCCTTCTGTGAATACCAAAACAAGTAAGTGCCTTCTGTGAATACCAAAATGGTAGTAAGTTTAGGATTTTGTCTTAAGTTAGTTCTGTGAATCGGGCCCTTAGTGAGTGATGCATATGGTTTTTAACATCGATCATGCTTTTATTGGTAGCCAGTGTAGTTCTTTATGAGATTCAGCAATAGAGCAACTATTAGGTAACCCCAAAATAACTGATAGTTGAGGCCTGAATAAGTTGGATACTAGATAACGCCTTTAAATGGATACCCAGATAAATAATGTTACAGGAGTCAAGACGATATATCAAAGTTGATTGGACCATTGTAGGTCATACCCCAATTGGCAACAAAGAAAGAACTTTGAAACACAGGTGCAGGTAGTAGAAAGAAGACAACTGCATTGGTTTATTTCTGAAAGGTGAGATGAGTTTTCACATAAGCTCCGAGTTCGTTAGCACACTCTGAATGTGCAGGAGCAGTACCCAGCTCTGTTGGCCACCAGTTAGGTGCACTGGTAATCGAAGTGGGACCAACTATATGAATTTTCTTTTTATCTGCATTTAGCTTTAGGGGGTTTCGAGTCACTGGATTAAAAACTGTGCCTAAAACATTACCTACAGAGATGAGAATTTAGATATCATTTGCAAGAATACGAAGCCCTGGATAAGTTTAGCTAAAGGGGTAGAGCTTAGTGCCGGCCATTGCTGGATCCACAAGACAAGGGCCTAGAGTGAGTACAAATAGTTGGTGAGGTCACAGTTTGGGTTCTGTCACTCAGAAATGAGATCATCCATCCTAGAGCCTTTCCCTGGATGTCAGTTGATCAAAGACGCTGACAATAAATAGCATGAGAGACAGTATCATCATCTTTAGGACCACACTACCCCCTTGTCCAGCACCAAATTAATTTTATTTACCACCATAAGAATGGCTGTTTGGTCCCATTGAGAGTGTATTAGAAACACAGAGGGTTTAAGAAACACAGAGAAGAAGAGAAAGTAAAGATTTTCTAAAATGCATTCTGTGAAAAATGTAAGGTAGGTGAATTGTGGAGGAAAGGGAAAGCCATGTGGGAAGGAGTGACACAGAAATGGAAAGTTGTGATAACATTAACAAGTATGGCTCAAGTGGGCCAATTAGAAGGGTTGGCAAATATGATATGTCTAGTGAATAGTTTAGTCTTAGTAGCTGTTCTGTCCTGACAGCAAGTAGTCGGAAATGGGGATGTGAGGAGAATCGAATTGGAGATAGCAAGTTATGGGTGAAGGCATGATCAATGATTTTAATGGTTCACAAACCCTTGAAGGATACGTACTCGCAGCCAACTAGGATATGCTTTGGCCATGAACTCAGTGGATTATCTTTAAATGATTAAAGGTAGATGGTGACCTTGAAAAAGGAAACCAAGATGTACACCATGGACATGCATGAGGCTACCAATGGAATGTGAGCATGATGACCCCTTCGCAGTGATAGAAATCCCCTTGTGCAATACTAGTGTATTCCGAAGGCCAGACAAGGTGGCAATGATTAGAATATGCCTAAAGGAGAGAGTTGTGACAAGAGATCCCATCCTTACTGAGCACAAATTAAGGGTAGGTTTGACCAGTATGTGGCCCATTGTAACCATGAGGCAGATGAAATGAGTGAGGAGTTCACGTTTACTGATCCAGGAATTGGGGAAAGTAAATTGGAAGAAAGCTTAGCATGATAGTAAGGTCTGGGGCAGTAAGACAAACTGAGCAACTATCACTTATTATCACCAAGACAAGGGAACTGCAACGTCGCACAAGTATCACCTGCCTTGGCACAATGGATGATCAGTTTTCAATATTCTAAATTAGGGCATTTGTTGTATGTCCACATAATCCAAGTAACAGAAATAGACAGGAATCTAGGACTGGGGTGTCGAGCGAAATGTGGCCATCCTCATAGTTCATTTATTCTTTGACTAAAGCTGTTATACCTAGGTAGGTTTCACTCCCTGATTAGGTTCTTTAATGGATGGGAGAATAAAACATTGGTTAGGGGGATCCTGATGCATGTGCACTCTGGGAAATGTCTGCACAGTTTTGAGGTAGGAATTAAATTATGGGTTGGGTCTGAAACTGGCAAGCCTACCAGATGACTTTCATTTAGTAGCTACAGAAAGAAAATGCTGTATTGCAGAGCACTCCTGAGTATTTTGGGGCATATGATTGAGGAGCAACAAGTGATCAATTTTACAATCCAGGCTAAGGAGAAAGAATGGATTTAGGATGGTTTTGGAGTGATATTGAATAGATTATAGAAACATAAAAGCTGGAAGTATAGGAAACAGGGAAATGATACGCATGAATTTTGAGGTCCAGTGGTATGATCAGGGAAGTAGCTTGTGATTATGCCTACTCTGAGGCAGACTACATGGTAAACTTAGGGAGATGGTTTTGTTGGAACTAAAGTGTGAAGCTAATATAGCAAATTGAAAGGATGACAGGGGTTGGAACAGTGGAAAGATAAAGAAGAGGTGGAGAACAAGATATTGCTGTGCAGGACCTTGAATGGGCAAAGACAAACTAACACAGCCAATAACAGGACACACAATAAGTAACTGTACCTGTTAGTGGTACTTAAGATCATAGTGGAACGGAGGGGTCGACCCTCTGGACATTGGACATAGTGGTAAAGACATCCTTCACTAATTAGAAGGAATGGGGTAAACATAGTTATTATTAGCGGACGTGTATGGGATGATAGTGAGGCAGGTTGACATGAATGTACGCAGTCTGAGCACAGGAAACAGAAATAACATCTTCTAGAGCGGTTTTGTCTGGATGCTGCTTAAAATCCCAGATATGGAAAGAGACCTTTACTATTAGAAGGCGAATCATTGCAGCTGGGACCTGGTATTGGGTGCTCACTCAGGTTGGGGAATGACTGCTAGGTCAGTAGAAAGAAAATTCATCTTAGACGTGGCAGAGGGGCAGTTCGTAATAGAGAAAAAAACATAAGGCAGCTCTGGCCCACGAGAAGGTAGGCTCATGTTGAGGAATGAGGGTTAGGTCTGTAGGAAGGAAATGGCTCATACCTCATTCACAAAACCAGTAGGTCCAAGAAAGTAGGAACATTTTCTGTAGGAGTGGCAGTGAACAAATAAATAGGAAAAGTGGATATAAGCTGGTGAACTGATTAATGAGGACAGAAGTATGAAATGCAGCCACAAGGTTCTGTTATTTAAAAAGTGAGGGAAGGCGCAGTCTATGCAACGTCTTAGATGTTTGGCAATCCTATTAGCTTTAACTGAGAAGAGCAGAACGCACGTTGTTGTGAGCAATATCATCTCGGCAATAATTCAACCTTTTTACAATATAAAAGAATGCCCTTGTTTTGTTTCCTCCATGCGCCAATGAGTAGCTGGCCTATTGATGCAGCATCATGAACGCTCTCGCGCAGATGGTTGCCTGTAGAAAAACCAAAGGGGATGATGGGCGGAGTGTTGAACATTGCAAGCACTCACCCCCAGTCAACTGATCTGGGTTTAATCCATCATCATTCTTTAGCTCACTCCGCCACCCCAGTTCAGACATGGCCATATGCAAATCAGTCTGACCCTGTGCCTCATGGGAACAGTCCAGCCCGAACTGCCAAGCCATGTCTTCCCTGGACCGGAAACAAGCATCCTGGGACCGGTTTCTGGCTTACAGCCGTCATCAGCCAGGCTATCTTGAATCCAGTGGCAAAGTGAGCAAGGGACCCACGTCTGGGCATACCCTGCCAACTTAGGGCGAACATAGCAAAACCAAAGGGGATGATGGACGGAGTGTTGAACATTGCAAGCACTCACCCCCAGTCAACTGATCTGGGTTTAATCCATCATCATTCTTTAGCTCACTCCGCCACCCCAGTTCAGACATGGCCATATGCAAATCAGTCTGACCCTGTGCCTCATGGTAACAGTCCAGCCCGAACTGGCAAGCCATGTCTTCCCTGGACCGGAAACAAGCATCCTGGGACCGGTTTCTGGCTTACAGCCGTCATCAGCCAGGCTATCTTGAATCCAGTGGCAAAGTGAGCAAGGGACCAACGTCTGGGCATACCCTGCCAACTTAGGGCGAACATAGCAACTGGGGTGGCGGAGTGAGCTAAAGAATGATGATGGATTAAACCCAGATCAGTTGACTGGGGGTGAGTGCTTGCAATGTTCAACACTCCGTCCATCATCCCCTTTGGTTTTGCCTGTAGAACATAAACAACCCCCAATTCTCCATGATTCAAGAACAGAGATCTATATCTGCTGGTTAGAAAACAGTAGTTGAAATATAATGATTCCATAAAGTGGTCTGAGCATCTACCAGATAGAGTCTGGTCAATAAAGGTATTTAATATATTTGAACAGCCACATTTACTATTGCAGGCTGACTTACTCTGCACCAAAATTCCAAGTTGTTGGCCCTCTGTTTATTTTCTATCATTAAAAAAGATGACTCATCTTAGTTACAAGTGAAAACAATAAACTTAAAATAAATATGCTCATGTTTCTGTTGCTAGTTTGGACTATATTTTGATACAAACATATGAAAATAGAATTTAAAAGACTCAGAGTCAAAAGTGTAAAGATTACATTTTGCAAATGAAAAAGTTCCTTAACATGGGACCGATAATAATAATAATAACTTGGCTCGGTGAGGTTTATTTTCATAGTTTAAAGCCGTTTATTCAAGGCTGCCACCAGATACTAAATCCTTGAAATGTTTTGAAACAATGTAGCTCCAGTTTATCACAGCGGCCCTGCACACAGTGTACTTTTTGGGAAATTGGATAATGTGACAGATTTATCTACAAACCCACATGAACGTGTGGAAGCTATCAGTTGTGGTTTTCTATTGGGTAGATCTCAGAAAAAAGAGACGGCTAAAGACTATGTTTGAATTTAGTGATTTAGCCTTAAAATGTGCTTGTTTGGCGCTATCTTCTTTAGTGTCGTTCCATGGCCTCTGCAGAGAAAGGTTAACAGATGTTACAGTCATAGAAACATATAGCGCCGGAAAGAGCTGACTGCTCTGTGATTAACACAGTATCAATGGCGGCTTCTGGACTGAAAAAGCACAAGTGTACGGACGACTGAAATCACAAAGCCTGTATGTTTCTGGGTCCTACCATAGGCCAATATGCAACTGCGGCAGCGTCCAAGGGACTTCTTCTCACCTTGGAAACGTATAAAGTATACAAGAAGTGCAGCTGCAAGGAAGTAGGTTTTGGCGGGGCAGATAAAGATGTGAAGTGGGACAAGATGGCACATTTTAAATCATAAAATTTGTCAGGCTGCTCTGCATGTAGGAACAGTAGGCAATTGGAAAAAATCATTTGCAGACTTTTATATCGCACGTTTTAATTGGTGTGACTATGGGCTAGATGTACGACACATTTTACTGGTCACAAACAGCCATAAGTACTGGTGAAATGCATTTTCCTATGTAGCAACTCTAATTTGTGAGTCAGTAACTAATTATCAACACGCAAAATAGAGTTTGCGAGTCGCTATTAGGAAGGGGCGTGGAAAGGGCATCCCTTCCTAATAGCGAGTTGCACTGATATGCATGAATGGGAATGTGGAATGCGGTCGCAAATCATTCGCAGATTACCACCAATTCCAAATTGGTGGTAAGCCATCCTCAAACGGGAAGGGGTGGGGACCCCTTCCCCTTTGTGAATGGGGATGCCAACATTTTTTTCATGAACCACTGCCCACTCTAAACAAGCGTTGGCATAGCCAATAGGTCTCGCCTTTGGGACCTTATAAGTATTTAATTCTGCAGCACAATATCCTTGGTGCAACATCAACTGTTGCATGGCTAAACACTTATAATGTCCCAAAAGCGAGACCTATTGGCTATGCCAATGCTTGTTTTATTTGCATCGGGCGCTGAACGTGGGTTTATAAAGGGGTGAATGTCCGCTCAGTCTGATGCTACATGTTGCGCATGTCTGGGTTTAATGTGGCACACTGCAGTTTAGAAAGATGGCATGTATTTCACTCTACGGTGCTAGTGACCTGACAAACTGTGCACTTGTCTGGTTTGGGAAATTGGACGCCACAATGGGGGTCCTGTGGGTTCCAAACAATGGGTGCTTAAAAAGCCAATAACGCCGAGTGTGGAGATCATCCCGTCACCCTGGCAGGCCGAGCCAGTGACAGTTCATCACTGCATCAATACAAGATTTGCTGAACCTTAGCCCTGGCCACATAGTTTAGATGAGCACATTAGCTGCATTCTGTGCATTTTTTGTATGTTGCTAAGCTAGGTACAAAACACGCACGAACAAAGCCCTCACCTGCTGATAAGTTTATAACTGGCAAACAGGGCCGGACTGGGAACCCAAAGCAGCCCTGGCAGTTTTCTCGGACCAGCCCCTGCCTGGCCCCGTGATGTTGGAAATGCTTGCTTGTTGCTTTTGTTACTGGGGCCGATATTGCAGCATCTCTGCAAAACCGGCCCCTAGTAACGCAACCGGCCCCCACCCTTCGAGCCTCCCGGGGAACCGCCTGATGCACAGTGCAGCCAGTCCTGTCCAGCTGGCAAATCAGGGTTTGTCATAAGTGGCATTTCTTTATCTCTTCTATGCTTCTGCATTCATCCACATAGACTGGTAAGAGTTTATTATTGGGTGTGCCTTCTTAACACTCTTGGAGTTATTTCCCACCCAAATCTACACAAAAAAACATACTTTAAGAATGTAATTTATCAAGGCAGTATAGCTTTTCAATCCCTGGCGGCACAGCACTCGGGAGAATGTGATGCATGGCAAGTACTCAAAGGTACAGACAGGGCTTTAAGTGGGCCGGGTCCGTCCGGGTCTGAGCACCGGCAGTTTTTTTTTTGGGGCCCTCGAAACGGGTCTCTATCGGGCTCTATTTTCGCGGCTGTTTCACTATACTAATTCAACACTACTCGCCGAAAAAGCGCTTTGACGCCTCGTCAGGGGTAGTAAGCGCTATACAAATGCAATTACAATACAATGCAATACATCATACAAAACATTGTTGTGACTACCTGATGCACAATTGCCGGAACTTTGTCATGGAAATGCTTCCTCTCTTGTGGCTGTGACGTCAGACTATACGGTGAGTGGGAGCGGCCGTTAAAGCCCTGCTGGGATCAGTAAGTGCCAACCCCCTCCCCCCTCCTCTCTTCTACATCCAAATACAGCCAGGACCCGGAAGGCTCAAAATGGTAAGCGTCGCCCAGCTCTGTGCTCAAATATATAGTTTCAAGTCAAGAACCCAGACGCAACCCGGCCCGAGGCACACATTTAGCTCCGACAACTCATTTTGGTTTTCCATTTCTCTTACAGGCAATAATCCGAATTTTTAATGTTTTAATTACTCTCGTTTGCAGTGGAAGTTAGTAGTGTTCTCTCTCCCGATTGAGAAATACTCATAGTACGTGCTGGTGGGAAAGCAGTTCCTCAAGGCCGCTGACTTTGCAACCCCAAAAGGTACCTATTGTTGCTTACGCTGTCACATCACATCCTCGGTTTGCTTTCAAAACAATTTAAGAATAGTTTACACAGTTCTAGCATTCTTCACATGTATTTTTATTTTTTATTTATTTGTTGCTTGAATTGGACGCCGTGTTTTGAATTGGAGGGGTCGGGGAAATTGGTTTCAGCATTTCTCACCTGTGGAGCCGCATCTTGATAGGTAAGTGCTGCCCTCTTTGTTCCCCCTCTTCCCTCTCTTTCTGTTTCGCTCCTCGTCATTTAGTGAAAACCGAGACTTTTAGAAACAGGTATTACCTTCTCTTTCCTCCTTTCGTTTATTTGCTCCCCTGTGAAATGGATCCAAAAACGAAAAGCACTTTTGCTGGAAACGTCCTCTTTTTCTGACTTTTTTCAAATTCTAAGTGCAGCCTGGGGGGAACTAAAACATTCAAAATATGAAAAGTAACTAGCTAAAGCAAGACAGAGTGGTTACAAGGTGGCCAGATTGATTTATTCACACCTAAACACATTAGCGCCACTTTACTGTGTTTGCCAGTGAAGCGCTACTTTTGTTTTCTCGTCTCTCTTTGAACAACATTGTATTCCTGGAGGTACTGAAATACCTACTTGATGGGTGAATTGGAAAACTAAATGTGTACAGCGGCTGTGTGTTCACAGATGTGGTCTTTTTAAACCATACTGCTTACGTTTTGTAAGGATATAAGCAATGGGCATTGAAACGGGTCCCTTCTGGGCCCTATAGTCATGGCCTTAACTTTTCAGGCAAAAGCACTCACTAATTTCTGAATAATGAGTGTAAAAGAAAAAGGTAACCATGTTGTTCCTGCTTACATTTCACATGCTTTACTTAATCTTGCATTTCTTATGAGTGTTTGTTTTGCTAGGATGTTGTTACTTATTTTTTTTAGGCAGCATATTGCTCTTGTCTAGTGCGTAATTTGAATTGAGTCACATCCAGGTGTTTATAGCGGGTCAGTGCAGTGCAAGTTTCTCTCAGTGGAGCAGTATGGTGTTCAGTGGGGGAGAGGATGTGGCACTATGGTCAGAGCTGCTTTAATTCGGAACTGGGGAACCAGGTTCAGCCTTCATGACCAGTCCACCAGACCACTCCCGCTGAGGGAGCACATTCCCATGCTAGACCTTAGAAGGCCCCGCAAGATCTTAAAAGCCCTGGTGTCTTAGCACCAGCAGGTGGACCCTAGCAGTGGCATGTGTGGGTTAACCTTGAAGGCCTGTCCGCCACAATTTATTCTGAAGTTCACCTCCAGTCTTGCAGGCAGGCCTATGAAGCAGCACACCATAGAGTGACAGTGACTCTGTCACTGAGGTCAAAAGACCCTTGAGCAGGGTGGCTCTAGGGCAGTGCGACCGCACCAGGCGCTGACCAATCGCGATCCGTGCAGCTAACAGCAGTGGGTAAGGGGATTTCAAGGGATGATGCCGAGGGAAAATTAAATAATTAATTTTCTCTCAGCATCGTCCTCGAAATCCCCCTTACCCGGCCCCACCACTGTTACCTGCACGGACCGGGGCTGGCGCTAACTTCAGGTGGGGGCGTCGTGTTTGCAAGTATAATATGGTTTTAAAAGCACTTGCTGCCTCGTTCCTGACCTCCAACAATTTTCGGCAACAATAAAAATGTCATAACTCCAGTGATTAATGTCCTTAGTAGAGAGAGATGGTGTTTTGTCTAGTGGACGTTTTGACTCATGGAAAGGAAGCGCAGAGGGTTAATGTGCCCACTGCTAAGAACATGTACCATGCAGATCACAAAGTGCACATAATGTAAATAAGTCAGTGGGTTACTGCTTTTTGCCTATTTTATTATCCTTTGCTGGATGCGACTTCATGATTTTCTTAAGCACACAATGCTAGTTATCTTGATTTAGACCACGCCCCTACTCGGATAGGCCACACCCCTTGAAGAGATTTGTCACGCCCCTTTTAGAGCACCCCCAGTTTTTTTTTCCCACTTAAAGCCCTGGGTACAGAGTTCCTGCACTTCTTATTTTTACCACTCTGAGTACCGGCACTTCTCTACTGTCAAGGAGAGTACCGGTACTCAAGAAAGGTAGGCTCTCAGGAGGTATTTTAAAGGACATGGGAGGAATGCTTAGTGTGCATTTCTACTTGATTCTTTCTGTGTGTGTGCATGCTCGAGAATATATAGCTTTGAGCCAAACCGCAAACAACAGTATGGCATTAAGAAGCAGCAAATATTACAAAACAAGCTAATGTTAAAATATCAAAGCGTTTGCCTTTCATTTTGTGTAACGAGTTAACCTGCTTTGTTTACGTTAATGCATTTCTCAAGAATTTTGGTTTGTGTTGCAAGTGGTAAAGAAGCCATTAAGCAGACCCGCCAGGATATTGCGGCATAAATTAGTAAATTTAGCGGCACAAAAACAGGAATTTAGCGGCGCAAAAATTGAAGTTTTGCGGCATTTTAGCGGCAAATGATTTTATTATTTTTTTTAAAAAACAAAACAAAAATTTACCCAAGTGCGTCCCGCTGCATGCCCATGGGTGACGGACCCGAATTCTTTCTTTTAAAAAACCTCAGCAATGTCATATGACGTGTGCCTAGAGCTCACATGCTGTTTAACGCACTACAGAAATGTTCTTAAGTATGATAATAAAATGTGTGCACCTGTTTATAAAATAAATAACCTATGCAATTTATGTAACACTTAACACATGAAATAATGCAGTCCCTCACATTACAAACGTATACAAGCATCTAGCAGATTTCTGAAAAATTTACAATTTAAAATGAAGCATACCCAGTAGGACAGTATACATTCAAAACTGATTAACATACTGACTGCAGCGAAATGCTTCATCGTGTGCACAAGTTAGGACAGGCAGGCACCCACTGTCACCACTCTCACCTATGAAACCTGTGCCTCTCCTGCTCCGCCAGGGCACAAAGCCCCTTCCCAGAATAATAGCACTTTTGTTTCTGGCACGGTCACTTACAGTCATTTGTTCACACCCTACTTCTTGCATATTCATTTTCTAGGGCTTTCGCCCAGCTTCCCAACTGGGGTGCAGTGCCCATTGCAGAGACAGTGGTGTCGCTGGGAGTCAGCCATGGAGCTGCAAGGGAGTTCAGCTGGGTAGCTGTACAGGGCAAGTAGTCCATGGTAAAGAGACATCCTGAGGGAGAGTTTTGAAAAGATCCTGCCAGGCATCTGCAATTTAAAAAACATTCTGCCAGTACCTGCGCTCAGCGTGCCACTGCCCACCCATCTCCAAACACATGTGGCGATGCACAGCAGATGTTTGCAGTCCAGCTAGGGCCTGCCGGTGCTGGGGACTGAGTGGAGGCTGGGGATGCAAGTCTTGAAAACGTGGTGCCTCTTGACTCCATGCCACACTGGTTCCACCTCCTCGGCCATGCTGGTAGCAGGTGCCCAGTGCCGTGCAGTGTAAAGGAGCAAGTCTATGGAAGTCCATGTAGGGAAAACAAAGCTGCTGCGGGCTTAGCCCCCCCCGCCCGTCACACCCAGGTACCACTTAACTGTCTAGCCTGCCTTGTGCATAAAAAGTGCCGAAGCGGTACATTTTAACGTTCCGGGTATTTCCTTAAAGCTAATACCCATGTGGAATTGAGCTCAGGGCTAAGGAACCACCGAGGCATGACAGTGCAGGAAACACCTTGCCCAGAGCCTACTGGCAGACCCACCAGAATATTGCCAATAAAAGGAATTTCGCGGGCACTTTTGTAAAAGCACAGCCTTTTTACAAAACTGCCGATTTCGCAATTTTTTGCAAATCGCGAAATCCTGGAGGGTCTGATTAAGAATCCTCATGTCTTGCCTTTAGCCCCGCCCCTAGCCTCGCCCACTCACATCTCTAGCTCATTTTAATGAGTACCCGTCTTATTTTTTCCTCATTTAAAGCACTGTGCATGGCTATACACTTATAAGATCCAAAAGTCGAGACCTATCGGCTATGCCAATGGTTGTTTTATTTTCGCCTGTTACTGTTGTGAAATTTGGTTTGCTGTTATTAAAATCAGTGTTTTTGGCCCTGATGAAGCGACCTATATAATCTGTACAAGTCGCAAAACACGCGTTAGCCTTTCTTTTGTTAATGAATTTATGGAGAAAAACTATTAGAAAATTAATAATGGTTCGAGTCTCGGCAAGGACACGCAACATCCTGTGACTCTGGGCAAATCACTTAATCTCCCCGTGCCTAACAAAAATAAATGTGTCCTCATGTAACTTAACTGGTGCTCGTGTAAAGCGCTCTGATACCCGATACCTTCGGGTCAAGTTCGCGCTATATAAAATTCCGTAAAATAAAAAAAGAATAAATTATATAATTGAATGGATGCCTGATGAAGTTTGGTTCTTGAAACACTTTCTTTGACCTTGATACAACTTGTTCACATGTAAAGGAAGTGAAGGATGTGTTTGTTTTACGAGTCAGGAATAAGGTTCAGTGGCAGTCTGGGGGCCATGCCCCTTTAGTTGAATTGAAGGAGAATCACAGTGTCAAATTACGGGGCATTAGCAGCAGGCTGAAAGGTCTCACTACTGGAATAGAATGTCTTTAATATAGGTCTATAATATAATCATGGCTGTGGTCAGGGCTTTAAGTGGGGGAAAAAACTGGGGGTGCTCTAAAAGGGGCGTGGCAAATCTCTTCAAGGGGAGTGGCCTATAGACAAAACACCATCTCTCTCTACTAAGAACATTAATCCCTGGAGTTATCATGACATTTTTATTGTTGCCGAAAATTGTTGGAGGCCAGGAAGGAGACAGCAAGTGCTTTTAAAACCATATTATACTTGCAAACACGACGCCCCCACCTGAAGTCAGTGCCACCCGCGGTCCGTGCAGGTAACAGCGGTGGGGCCGGTTAAGGGGGGGTTTCGAAGGATGATGCTGAAGGAAAATTGATTATTTAATTTTCCCTCGGCATCGTCCCTTGAAATCCCCCATTACCCGGCCCCTCTGCCCCACTGCTGTTAGCTGCACGGATCGCGGGTGGTCAGCGCCTGATGCGGTCGCACTGCCCTAGAGCCACCCTGCTCAAGGGTCCTTTGACCTCAGTGACAGAGTCACTGTCACTCTATGGTGTGCTGCTTCATAGGCCTGCCTGCAAGACTGGAGGTGAACTTCAGAATAAATTGTGGTGGACAGGCCTTCAAGGTTAACCCACACATGCCACTGCTAGGGTCCACCTGCTGGTGCTAAGACACCAGGGCTTTTAAGATCTTGCGGGGCCTTCTAAGGTCTAGCATAGGAATGTGCTCCCTCAGCGGGAGTGGTCTGGTGGACTGGTCATGAAGGCTGAACCTGGTTCCCCAGTTCCGAATTCAGCAGCTCTGACCATAGTGCCACATCCTCTCCCCCACTGAACACAATACTGCCCCACTGAGAGAAACTTGCACTGCACTGACCCGCTATAAACACCTGGATGTGACTCAATTCAAATTACGCACTAGACAAGAGCAATATGCTGCCTAAAAAAAATTTAACAACATCCTAGAAAAAGCAAACACTCATAGAGAATGCAAGATTAAGTAAAGCACATGAAATGTAAGCAGGAACAACATGGTTACCTTTTTCTTTTTACACTCATTATTCAGAAATTAGTGAGTGCTTTTGCCTGAAAAGTTAAGGCCATGACTACAGGGCCCAGAAGGGACCCGCTTCAATGCACATTGCTTATATCCTTACAAAACGTAAGCAGTATGGTTTAAAAAGCCCACATTTGTGAACACAAAGCCGCTGTACACATTTTGTTTTCCAATTCACCCATCAAGTAGGTATTTCAGTACCTCCAGAAATAGTGCACTGTCCCACCAAGGGAAAACAATGTTGTTCAAAGAGAGACGAGAAAACAAAAGTAGCGCTTCACTGGCAAACACTGTAAAGTGGCGCTAATGTGTTTAGGTGTGAATAAATCAATCTGGCCACCTTGCAACCACTCTGTCTTGCTTTAGCTAGTTACTTTTAATATTTTGAATGTTTTAGTTCTCTCCACCCCGAGGCTGCACTTAGAAATTGAAAAAAGTCAGAAAAAGAGGACGTTTCCAGCAAAAGTGTTTTTCTTTTTTGGATCCATTTCACAGGGGAGCAAATAAACGAAAGGAGGAAAGAGAAGGTAATACCTGTTTCTAAAAGTCTCGGTTTTCATCATCCCACGCTGGCACCACGACGACGTTGCTCCTGCGCTGGAAAAAGAGAAGGTGACGAAGGTCCCACGCTGGCACCACCACGACGTTGCTCCTGCGCTGAAAAAAGAGAAGGGAAATCCTGAGAGAAAATGGCTCTCTTAAAGGGTTTCCCTTCCTCCAATAACGCTCACCTGGCATGACGTCATGCCGTCGTGCCGTGGACGTCATGCCGTGACCTCCACTACTCAGTGAGGAAACTGAGCTCTCACTGCAGTCCAGAAAAAAAATTAAAAAAAGAAAGGACTACCTTTGCCAGCCGCGAAAATAGAGCCCGATAGAGACCCGTTTCGAGGGCCCCCAAAAAAAACTGCCGGTGGTCAGACCCGGACAGACCCGGCCCACTTAAAGCCCTGGCTGTGGTGCTCTGACATGGGTAAATGCTGGTTTCACTGACGTAACAGTAGAGTGCTGCAAAACCGGGTTAAGGTGATTGAACCGAGCTACGTATCATAGTGAGGTAACTAAGGGGGGATGCTGCAGGTCAGATACTAGGTGCAGTGGCGTACCTCTGTGTATTACTCTCTAGACAGAAAGAGCACTACGGTGGTCAGGATTTCATGGACAGGCAGAGCAGCACGTTTGTCTCGGTACTAAATATTAGCAGGAGCTGCAGGTCAAACCCGATTTCTTGGAGGCGTTTCAGATGAGAGAGAAATGAACTGCGCTTGATTAATGAGCAGATCAGAATTTAATCGCTGTATCCGGTTGCTGCATAGCAGTTTTTGATACTGAAAACTCACCTTCCTCAGCTTCTGCTGTTGAACCACGCGAGCTTTTTTCGGAGCAAAGACACGACCTGCGAAAGTAGAACAATTCAATAATCACCGATCCTGCTTTGCATGAAACTTCTACTCCTCACTCACCAACTGCAATATAAATAAATGGAAATGGGCACATCGTTCTACTTCCTTCTTTGTACTGGCCTCGTCTCCCGGTACTCCGTAAGGGCATCATATAGCACCTTTTCTCCACTCTCTACCACAACTAATCGCACGATGGCTGTCACAGGACAAGGAGGTGGCCGTGAAGAAGCTTCTCAAAATAGAAAAAGAGGTAAGGCTTGATTTTCTGAGTTTGTAAAGCCAATAAAATGCAGTGTGTGTTTCCTGAGCACATTTCAAAGTCAGCACAATCATTGTGTTACTCCCAGAACTAAAAGATTATCTCGTTTTCAAAAGCTTGTTTTACTTTTAATATCTTGTTCCTGGAGTACGACCACGAGGAGACCCTGCTTGAGATGTTTGTGACGTTCGCATTGGCTATAAAAGTAAGACTTAAGTGGTTGACGCTGTGGCTATCATTATTTTGCACAGAACTTTGACGAACTCTAGACTTGGAATCATGGGAGTTGAGAGCACAAACATATTTTACAAATGCATTGCAGAGGGAAGGTAGTGCGGAAGACTTATCCGCTTGTATTATGTATGCAATTTTTTATTTTAAGATTGGACCACACCACTAATGTCATTGCCAAATCTCTGCAACTGCAGTTCTCTCCCCCACCCCCATGCTCATACACCACTCTCTCTGCTCTCTGGCACTCCTGCCATAATAGTGCCCCATGTGCTCCCCGCAGCCCCTGAACACTCGCTGCCCTCTCTGTTCCTTCCCCTTCAGCCATGGCCACTGGAATTATGTGGCAGGGGAGGACCATAACTATGCAGCGGGGTTGACTAAAATGATGTGGCAAGAAAAGGCACATTTTAGTAACTTTTGATCCGTTAGAGATAGAAACACTTTTTTGATTAAATCTGCAGATTATGCCGCAGATTATGGGTTACTTAGCAAATGCGGCAAATCCATGATTATGCGAAAACGCTGCAGAATTACAGAATTCTAGTAACCCTTCAGCTCGCTCACTTCCCTACTCTGTGCCCCCTCTGAAATCTCATTGCTGTCTCTGTTCCGGACCCTTCAGTTCGCACACTCCCCCCTCTGAACAGTCAATCCCACTCTCTGTTGGGCATGGCGCACGGTGCACAGCCTGTCGCATTCAAAACCTTTTTAATGAGGCCGGCAGGTGTTCCTGACTTCAGTGTTGAGACATCTGAATTGATTGACAAGTATGATCTACAAACCTATAGACAGTATAACAACTACATTTAACACAACAAAAGTGTTTGAGACTAATAATCTGCTAGCAGCTTCATTCGAAGGGCGCTTTAAATAAATTAACTGACTTGATAATCATGTACATTAAAAATATATGTTGCACAGATTCAGCGGAAGCTGATCAGTCGGCTTAGTGTGTCGCCTACAAGGATTAACTAATGGGGGCTGCTGAAAACCATACTGTCCATGGCAATGAGATCCCCATGGATTGTACTTGCTATCACAAAATAAACTCTGTTATAGTGCCTCTGTTCCAAAGCAAAGCTTTGGCGTGCTTTCAAGTTTCTTACTGCCGCACTCGCGTGACGTGATACTGGATATGAAGCTGGTGGCGATTGCCCTCCTAAAAGCGGAGCAAAAAATATTTGGAGTGTCTGAACCCCCGTGCCCCTCAGAACTGGGTGCCCAAGCTTGAAACAACTGCTATTGTTGTAAAGATTTCATACGCTCTTTCAGATGAAGTCGAAATGCAAAGTTTTATTGTGTTTTACAATATAGACATTTTGTGAACAGCATAGACTGCAGTAAACCACGTGTCTCACACAGCGATGTTTCTAGCCACGATGCACAACTGTTTTTCTTTTCACAGCAGAGCTCACAAATAAAACAAGCATTTGAAGGCACGAGCGGGGAGGAGGGGGGGCGACGCGAGTTGTGCGCGCGCCACAGCGAGACATCTGGTTTTAATTATCGCGTCAGGGCACGATAATTGAAACCACATGGCGCCCGTGCGGGTAACCGCAGGAAAAAGGCCATGACGCACAAGCGTCTGGTCAGCTTTTTCAAACCCGCTACATAAAGTCTTCACCAGAAGCAGCGCTTGCGCGCTACTCTAGGCTCGACCTAAAAAATGAAAAGAAAACTTTTCATTTTCATTTCTGAAATGCAGCCCGTTTTCCTTTAAGGAAAACGGGCTGCATTTTTTTTTAAACTGCTTTATTTTAAAAGCAGTCACAGACATGGTGGTCTGCTGACCCCAGGAGGCCACCATCCCTGTGAGTGTCAGCCATTCCCAATGGGTCGCATTTTGCAACCTGCCTCATGATTATTAATGAGGCAGGTCCCTTGGAACCCATTTGGGAATCGCAAACAGTGTCTGAGACACTGTTGTAGATCAGGTTTTGCGACTCACAAATTGCAGCCGTACATGTTGCCCTATATTCTTAATCACTGCAGTAACAAGAAATTCGCGTCATACAAAACTCGTCACGGTTTTCAAAATTCAGATATTCTCTTGTTTTTTTCAGTGCACTTTTTGATGTTTGTAATAATATAGAATCGGAACCTTATTCCACACTTACTGCTTCTCTTTTGTAATTCATTGTCATGTTCCATTGGGCCTCTCAAAGGGGTGTAATAAGTGGACCTGTCAGCTGCCATCACTAATATATGTATTGAACTATGAGGTTGTTGGAAGTCTTCAATAAGACATACTCAGCGTTTTTCCAGGACTTCAGTTAGAGTTTGGCAGACTGGAAGTCATGCTGCAAATCTCTCCATTGCCAAACCTGGGGCTCCCCTATTCCATTGAGAGGTGGAGTAACCACTAATATTGCACAGGTGAAGCCTCCACTATGCAGCCTTTAATGCATATGGAGGCACCTCCTAATGCACATTTTTGCTGACTGCATTGCTCGCCCAGGCAGACCCGGGAAAGGAAAATCAACAATGGTTCCTCTGCACCCATTTTGGGAGTTTGGTTTTGAAAAACAAATATGAATGTTGAGTAGAGTGCCGTGTCATGCGCCAGCCAGGACGGTATACATTTCTGCATTTATGCCTTTTCTCGTTATACCAGAAAAAGCTAATTAAATCCTACAGTATGCCCAAGAGTGTAGCGTACTCCCAACATGGTGTTTTCATCTGACACCGATTAGATTCAATTACCAGGGAAACATCGAACATTCAACAGGAAGCATACAGATTAAGAAAACAAACACCTATAAATTGGCAGTATTTGGAAATGTAATATTTTTTATTTTTCCAGCAAACATGCTCATAATATAGTTTATCATAGGGCTGTCCTAATATTTAAGCTCTTTTATGTTTTTGTTACAGAGAAATTTTAATCAAAAGACCATGTATCTAAAACCCTATTTTGATTCTTGAACACTAAATCCATATATGTTAATATCCTAATTTAAATATTCTCGTCCTGGTTATTTTTCTGCCAAAATACTATTCCTTAGCTTGAATCCAAAATTGCCATGATTTCACATGCATGTTTGTTCATTTGAAAACATTTTAAACAAAAGTGTTTTAAGAAAAACTTTAATTGAAGTGATACTGAGGTGGTTGGGTTAGTGTGTGGGTACTAAATGTATGAAGAAAGGAATTTTATATATTAGGGCCAGCTTTGCCCGTTAAGCATGATCCAAGTCAAAAGCAATAAGTGGGAACATCTATCTGTAGTCCTATGCTTAATGGAGCTTGCACCATTCATGGCAAACATATTATCATGCATACATACTTACCTAGATAATGGGTTTTCATGCCAGACCCCTTCAGCTATTGCTTACCATTGCCTGAGAACAGTATCATTTATAATTTGGAGCTCACCTGAAGACTGCATTTGTAGAATGGGCACTAGGTCAGCACAGCCATTCAGTGTTTGGAGTGGCAGGCAGTGATGGTATTTTGTCACTTTACTGTGCATCCCCATTAGGTAGGCTGAGCACTGGGAAGAAAAGGAGACCACTTTAGGATATTTCTTGCTGCTGCTTTCCCAGTGCTTGTTACTTTTTACTTTCATTTATGTTGTGATACATAAGTGACAAAGTTTGTTCCAGCTGCGGCACACCTTTACTATGCAAAGCATCTGAGACTCCACGCTGATGATACTGGGCAACTGCTCATTTACTTTTCATAGTACCCAGCTATTTTTTTTAATTTATTTGGTTGCTGATTACATTGAATTAGTAAAAGCAATTTCAATTCTGTAACCTGTTTTTATCAGTAGCAGCTACTACTGGATGGGGCGGGTGGGGCGGGGGTGGGGAGATGCTGGTTAATTAACAAAAAAAACCACTTCCTTGGAACGGCTGGCCGGCCAGCCGGCCGCCACCTCCCCTGCGTCCTCTTCCTTCTTTCTTTCTGCAGTCCGGTCGGCAGCAGGAAGCATCCGGCACATAGGCTCCCCTGAGCCAAACACAACGCTGCAATGCAGCGTTGTGATTGCTCTAAGCACTGCCAATCAGCACTCAGACTGGAACAGGGAGCCTGTGCATGTTTCTCACCAGGCTGTCTAATGAAGCCAGGTAGGGAAATCCAAAGTGCGCATGAACTGTTTGGTCGGCCCAAGAGGGGCTGCCAAACAGTTCATGCGCACTTTGGGAGTGCAAACCACTCCTCCCCTGCTCTGACCAGCCCCGCTCCACTGACTGCATGCAATAGGAAAAATAAAATGAGAATAACGATCCGTTATTGTCATTTTATTTTTCCTTTTTGCGCAGTGGGGCAAAGCTCCTTCGCCTTAGTGGAGGAGCCGCCACTGGTTTTTATTGATATATGGATTTGGTCTCCTTTTGTTGATCAGGAGTTTGTCTTCCCTCTTGGTGAAGTATATACTAGTAAGGGGCCGGCATTCGTTAATTGCTTTCAATTCTGCTCTCCCATGAGCAAGTGGCCCCGTGTCTCTTTTCTGTCTGTGAGATGAAGGATAGGTTTGTCTGTCAGTTGTTATCAATTTGTGCCGGTATATTCTATTACATTTGCATGGTGGATGCCTCTATTCACAATTCTTACTTTAAATTTAATGGCTTTTCCATTGCTTTATTCCAATGAGGCTTAATGCTATTGGATAATGTCCTGATTCGATAATAAATAATGTTGACCTATTGAATGGCCAATGGATACAAGAGTTCAACAGTTTTGAAACTAGTCGTGATTAGAAGAACCTTTACATTTTAACAAAAACTTTCAAATTAATAGAACAGTGGAAATTTGCCTCATAAATGTTTACTTAGGTTCATCTAACTAGATTACAACTACAGCAAATTCTTTGCGTCTTTCAACCCCTTGAGTTAGAAGATACCATAAGAATCAGTTCGTAGAGGCCAAGGGCACTCCCATAACATCCATATTCCACCATATCATGAAAAGCAGTGCATCTCTATAATGGTGCTGTTATATTGGTGTGGGCTTTTGTAGCACATAGTCTGCTTTAGTTGGCTTCTTAGCACTATCGATGTACTTCAACAAGAAGTTCTGGGGTTTCCAATACATACTGCAGTCAGTCATTCTGTAATGATATGTGTTGTCCAATGTATGCTGGTGCATCTTTGGTTGGATAGCGCTGTCATGTTCAAAGGGCTGTGGGTGTCCGATTTTGAAGTTTGTTGGGGGTCAACTGACAGCAGCATATGCATCTCTTAGGCAGGTAACACGCCCTATGCCCACTAATATTCTAGGGCTGGTGTTTCTGGATGTGTGGATGTTTGCTGTTGGGGTGACTTGCTGGTAAGGGCGGCTGGAAGCAACATGATAGCCCTTTATGGGCATACTGATACTGTGCTGGATGTCTGTGGGAAGGTATGTCTAATGTGGACTATTAGGGTATATGTGTAAGTTTTCATGGTGTCAAATGCAAAAGAGCAACTCGCAATATGCCTGTTTTCACAGAAGAGTAACTTCAGTAGATGAATCTCATTCATCCATATAAAGGCATGAGCAGAAACTTTTGAGGACTTTCCAAGACACGAAAGCTAAGATACCTAATCATGAATGCCTGTTACTAGAGACAGCTTGTGCCCAATAATGTGAGGCAGTACTGTGCACATCCTTTCTCTATAGGTTCTCTGTGAGCCCATAGATGTGAAGTAATAGACCTATATCTTAAGTGTTGTTCATAGCTCAACTTAAAAATACTTGCGATCTCTGCTGTTAAAGGTCCCTGAAATAAACGAAATTGTGTATCCTTAAACATTCCTTTCCGTGTGCTTTATTGTGAATTTAGTGTGTTCCCATTCTGTAGAAACTGTGTAGCCCATGACAGTTTTCACTGTGGCTTCAAATAGCTGCCTCATTGTTCTGTCTGATTTACAATATCACTTAGTTCAAAATGTTTTATTTATGTTTGAATGTAGTGGTTTATAAGGTATACAGAGAGATATTTCTATCAAAAATATATTTATATTTTTAAACATTTTTCATAATTTCCTTATATTTAGCCCACAATAAAATTTGGTGCTACTTCATGTTCATTCAGGGAGATGTTACTGAAAATAAGTGGTAGATTTTAGAAGACAAATGAAATGTCCAAACAGCAACTCATTCAGAGGATTTCAGTGACCACAGGAGCACAAATCCATGCAGTTTAAATATAAGATATGTGTGCAAATAGCTTTTTAACTCTCTACAAACCCTAACCCTGTGTATTTACATGGGAGATTAAAAAAGCATTCAAGTGCACCAAAATGGTACTAGTTTTTAAAGTTTAGTATTTTTTATTCATTAAGAAAGATAAACATTATGTTCAACATTGACAAGCAATTCTATAGTAGTGCATAATTAACCTAAGAAAACAAATAATGTCCAAGCTTCAACTACAGAGATAAAGGATTTTATGCCTGAACAATGGAACAAGTTTACCAATAAAAAGCAGAAAGGTTTAAGAAGAAGGAGAAAAGAAGAAGAAAGGGAGGGAGGATGAAAGAAAAGAAGAGGAGAAGAAAGGAGAATAAGAAAATCATATAATGATGAAACTACCTAATCATTGTGGAAAACCTAGAGAAAAAACAACATGGTAAATACAACCTTTAAGAGGAACAGGAAATTAGCAAAATCTTACATTTAACTAGAGTTACTGCATGCATGTATGGACAAATATCTAGTAAGTGGTTCCCATAGTGTTTTGAGTTTAACAAATAATAAAGTAGATGGCAAATTATGTAGATCCAAACGGTGGTAATGACAGACCAGATTCCACCAATGTTGGAAAGTAATAGTCTCTGTAGATTTCAAGTGAGAGGTAATTACCTGAAAACCAATTGCAGTAAAAAGGCCTACTAATTTGCCATGCATTATGTCATGGGACCAGAGATTACCCAAGCTGCCTAGAAATAAAGTAGCTGATGAAAAATGGAGACCTAATACCCATAATGATAGTTATACAACACTTGAGCACAAAATTGAGATAGCTTAGGACATTGAAAAACATATGTAAGTAGGTTCCAGAGCTTTTGTTACAACACCAACATATATCTTGTTGAAGCAGTTTAAGTTTAAAGAGATGTGCACAGGTATAATAGAGCCTGTTATAAAAAATAATATAATGTTTGAGTAAAATTAGCAGGGTCTGCGGTGTTGTGAATTTTATCCCATATTTTGTCCCAGAAAGTTGTAGACCAATTAGTTTGTAACTCAAATTCGAGGGTAAGTTCAATTTTAAATTTAGGTCTATCTGATGGAAGATTTTTCAGTGTTTTATAAATACGCAGCCTTGGCGGAAGTGGTTATGGATCTGGGGATGATCTGCACACCATGCTCCTGAGTGGGAGAGGATAAAATGGAACCAAGGGTGGTTGTGTTCAAAGGTTGCAGATACTGATATTGTTTCATCCACTTAGGTGGTAAATGAAAGGATTGGGAAAGATTCTCAAAGGAAAGAACTACATTAGTAAGTAGAAGCAATTGAGAGATTGTGAGCAAGCCTCTTCTAGACCAATCCCACCAAAACAGTGATTTACCTTTCTTTAAAAGCCATTTGTTATACCAAATAGGACTTTGAACAAAATGCTCGTAAGAGGATGGATGAGCACTCAGATATGGTGTGAATACGGAGAAAGAGTGAGAGATAAGAGAGGGTAACCAATACTTCAGAGGACGAGACATATAAAGAATGTGCTTGTGAGAAAAGGGGGAAATCATGATAAGTTCCAATAATTATATCAACCTATGGGGCGTGTATGCTGGACCTATAAGCGCCCCTAGTCCCTTCTTTTTTTGATATAAGGTCCAATAAATTCCGCAACTTAGATTGCGAGTCAGGATGGTCATAAAAAGAACTCTGACACTGCTTAATGCAAAATGCTTTATGATAAAGGATAAAATCAGGTAAGTTAACCCTCCTAGAGATTTAGACAGCCTCAGACGTTGTTAGGATATTCAAGAGTGCTTTCCATTCCAGAGAAAGCGTGATAGAAGATTGTCGATGGCTACAAAATATTTCCCAGAGATTCTATAGGTAACATCGTAAGATAAAAATTAATGCTTTCTCAGCATTTAAAATTATAGCCGCTATAGAATGCTTAAGCTTTGGGGCTTTACTAGGAATATTAAGAAAAACACGTAAGTTGACAACTATATTTCTATCCTTAACAAAACCTGATTGCTTGAAACCAACAAGATCAGGAATATAATCATTAAGACGTAGGGCTAATGCTTTAGAAAATATCTTATAATCTGTATTTATCAAGGAAATAGGATTATAGTTTTGACATTGGGATAAATCACAATCCTTTTTTGGAATGAGACAGATTATAGTCTCCATGAAAGAACCAGAAGAATTATTCAGTGAAAGGAAATGCTGAAGTAGTTTCAATAGTTTAGGGACCAATAATTTGCAAAAGTGTTGAAAATATTTTTGGCAGTGAAACCATCTGGGCCGGGTGTTTGGTCCGTGGAAAGGCGTTTGACAGCAAAAAATAATTCTTCAATAAGAAGTGAATGTTCAAGCACAGATAAATCAGTGTGAGTTGACTTATGCATTGAGGGGTGAGAGAAAAGGGATCCAATGGATTCTTTGGAAGGTGAAGGTTCAGGAGTATTCAAAGCTTGATAATAATTTGCAAAGCAACGAGCGATGTCGTCATCACGACATATGTTAGCACCCGACGAATTAGAAATTGATTTAATATACAATTTTTCCTTCAGACCTTTCAGATAATTGGCCAATAAAGAAACTATTTTATTTTTACCCCATAATACCATGTGTTGATTTTAAGAAAAGTACCACATGCTTTGTCTGTAGTAGATTTGATAAATTGGATCTTAGCAGCTACTAAATCATCCAAATCAGGTTTATTATTTTTAGAGGTATAATATATATGTTCTAATTATTTGAAGTTGAATAAAATGGAAGTGGATTCTTTTTACATTGCTTTCCTTTTTTTTAGAAACATAGCTGATAATGAAACCCCTAGAGGCAGCCTTAAAAGAATCCCAGACAAAGCGAAATTAAGTATCCCCAGTATCGTTGGAAGCAAAGAAATCATGAACAAATGATTCATAAGAAGAATGGAATACCTTATTGGATAATAGGATATTATTAAAGCGCCAACGAGATTTGGAAGAATTATCCTGAAGAATATCCAGATCAGTACTTACAGGGGCGTGATCTGAGATCAAAATGGAACCGCTCTCTGAATGAACTAGGTGTTGGGTCGAACTTTTACTAAGAACGATATAGTCAATTCTAGTTTGGGAAATGTAAGGAGTGAGTAAAAGGAGAATTCTTGAAGAGTAGGTTTAGCTAGTCTCCAGGAATCTGATAAAGCATTATGTGAAATTGTGTGCTTAAAAGCTTTGTGGGCTTTATGAGGGAGGAACTTATTAGTGTAGTGAAACCCATTATAGCCCAGATGAACCTTCTGACAGACTGCTCCTGATGTTAGTAGTGCATATTTTACTCAGTGTGTCAGAATTTTGTTCTCACATGGATGGAGGAAGATATTTGTTAATTTACAGAAAATGCGTCTTCATTTTATCTTCTGGACCACTAACCATAATAATTAGGAAAATCTGTTTTTTCTCAACAGTGGTTAATCTGATCCATGTCCAGGACCAGCATTTTTAAAAGGGTGAAATCATCTTAAAGTTCATGACAATTCATACGATTAGTATGGCACCACCTCTAGATGATTGATATTATGAGTAAACTGTTATTACTTTTCTATATGCTCCTTTTAGTAAGCCTCAACACCGGGCAGTCACTAGAATGTATTTCAATGTGACATAAATGGCAGAAGTACCATGAAAAACACTATCTGAAAAATAGTTTTATGAATTTCACGCTAAATTTCTACAATGGAATAACTATCCAAGGGTGGGGGTACTCCAGGTCATTAATAACTGAATTCCGCTGTGTTCAATGACTATGGTGGAGTGCACTGTGCCTTGGATAGAACTGCTTAAATACTATTATCAGGCCAAGGAAAAAGACACTTAGTTCCATGGCCATCCTGAGTCATCAATAAATTACAATTCTTTACATCCAAAATGTGGGAGGGAAGTTTCATAGGAGACTGACATTAGAAAGAAAAATACTCATAATCATGCATGCAATAGTGAGATCCTGCCTTGATAACTTTGAGTCAAATTTTCAAAAAGACAATGTTTATTCAGCAAAAGTGCCAAGCCAAGTGGTGCAGTTAATAACATGAACACATTTGCATGTATTGTCTACTCATAAATGATAGACTGTGTACCTATAGGCACTAAACAATCTACTCATAAGATAATTAAACCAGCTTAAGGCCCTTTGTAGCATCCATTGTGACTGCTGGGGTGAGGGTCTGAAACACCTAAGCGAATGGCTCAGTCACAACTAACAAGCAAAAGTTGAATCCGGCACTCATTGTAAATTAGTCCTGTTTTAGGCAAAAGATCAAGAATAGTTACACCATTTTTTTTTTTTTTGCACAACATTAATATTGTGTCAAAAATATCGTCTGACACATATTGTTAAAAAATATTGTGATGACAAGAATAACATGGGACAAAATATAATACAATATTTCTAAACATAGTTGTATATAATAGGGATTTATTAATATTTTGTAATGTTTTATGGTTTTCTGCGTTTCATTGTTAGTTGTCTCTAATTTATTTTTGGTGGTTTATTTGTTTTGGTATTATTTCTAAAGTATTGTTTTTATTTTTTATTTTTTTTATTTTTTCATGTCCTCATTCTGCCAATTCTCTTGATGGCGATACTCCATTCCCCGTTACTAGGATGCCCTGGGAGGGATAGTCATATTCCATCCAAGAAATAAATAGCTGCTTCCACTTCCAACCCTTCACTGATGTGCCCGTAGCAAAGAAGGGGACCGGACCGACAGCTAGTCTTTGGCTTAATCATCAGACACCGGGATTTTGACACCAGTTAACCAGCATAGCCCATACTTTCTCCTGACTGCTGGAGTCACATGCAATATCGGATTGGCTTATAGATATGATATTCTTCTTACACTCTGAAAAGAGAGGTGGGGCTCCTGATTTCCACGACCTGCAGATCTCCCGTCTCCCCAATAAGATTACATAGAAAATGAATCTTGAAATGAGGTTATTAAGTCTGGTAACACTGTCCTCCCGTATTCCAAAAATACAAATGAGGGACTTACCCTCACCTGTATACCTGTTACTTCTGTCAGAAATTCACACAGCTCAATCCAGTAATTTATGATCTTGGGGCATGTTAAAAACATATGCATGTCGTCTGCCAAAAGGTACATACATCTTGGGCATGTATAGTGTGTTCCTGAAAGTTTTGATAATTTTGCTGGGGACCACTACACCATATAAATGGTAATTTCGTTTTAGAAAAGCGGGTTTTACTATCTCACGAAGCATTGTAAATAAACCCAGCCAAACCTCACTCAGGTTTAAGTTTGCTAGGTCTACTCCCCAAAGCTTTTGAATATCCTTGTCCAATTCGTCCTCCACCTCCACCGAAGTACGATACCACAGAGAGACCTCCTTTTTAGTGGTACCAATTTTTATCGCCTGATCCAACCAGGAATCATCTTCTTCCTCCTCCCATACTTGTCGTGCCCACCATGCGGAAACTTGATAATACTTGAATCTAGTTAATTGACCACCTGTACATAGACTCAAGGTTTACCAGCTAACTAACCCGGACTCCGACTTAAGGTCCCCCCATCTGGAGATCCCCGCAGTTTTTAGTGGAAGACTAAGCAGATCCTTTAGACACTATGGGGTTCCTGGTGAATCCCATATCGGAGCCCTAGGAGAATAGTATGATATTCCTGTTTTTTTCCGAATGTAAACCCACAATCTCAATGCCCCCAGCAAAATCTTCAGTCTCACTTTTTTAAAATACTGAGGGGTCGATTCCGATTCGGGCCGGAAAAAGCACCGACCGACACGGAGCCGGAAAAATTACCGACCGACACGTACCAGTGGCGCCCGACACGCCAAGTACGATGCAAGCCGCGATAAATCCGACCGACACGTTAGGAAACCAAGCCGACCGACCGAGCCGCTCGGAAAATAGCAATCCGGCCGGAAAAACACGCGAATCCAACCGACCGACACGCACCCGGAACAAATCCGACCGAATCGTACCCGCCAACTCCAAACCGCAAAGTACGATGCAAGGCGCGAAAAACACGACCGAGTCGGACGGAGGACAAGCCGTACGACCGACACGCATACAAAACCGAGCCGAAGCAACACAATACACCGCGACCGACGCGTACGCAGCATAGAAAACTGCACAAACACAGCGTGAACGAAACGGAAAACACCGTACGAGACCAATGCAGGGTCCGACTCGGTCACAAGAACGTTTCCAACATACACAAACAGCACAAAGGAAAAATCAACCAAAAAAAGGCCAAACAAGCAATTACCAAGCCAATAAATACTGGGGGGGTGGGGACAGAGAACAAAGACACACCCACAACTCCACCTATATAAAGGACACAAATCACTACCATGAGCCTTTGCAAATGCCATTTCACTGCCAGCACCCAAGAGAAAGCAACCACACACCCACAGCTCATCCCTCACACAAGACACACACCATCAACACACCAACAAATACCTACCTCACATACACCCAGCACAACACACACCCACACACCCTCACCTGCACACCAACACACACATCACCCACCATCACCACCCATCACCATGCCCCCCAAGAAGAATCCCAAGTTCCTAGATAGTGAATTGGAAGTCATGGTAGACGAGATCCTCAGGGTGGAGCCACAGCTGTTTGGCACTCTGGTCCAACAGACCCCCATGTCGCAGAAAACCAAGATGTGGGAGAGGATCATCAACAGGGTGAACGCCCAATCACCATGTCGGCGCACAAAGACGGACATCCAGAACAGGTGGTATGACGTGCGCAGGAGGGTACGGGACATGCTCAAGAAAGACTACATCAACAGCCAACACACCGGCAGTGGCCCTCCTGCCAAGCCAATATACCTCAGGCCCTGGGAGGAGAAGGTGCGGGCCATCCTTCCGCCAGTGAGCGTATATGGACTAGAGGACATCCCAGAGCCTGGTGAGTACACAACAAATGTACACAATAAACTGCCACAAAACACACACATCACTGTCAAGGGGAGAGTCAAACCATGCACTCATAGCAATTACACAGCAACTAGAACAGAATCATCCCAAAATGTGTATGTCAGTCAGATAAACACAACACATGCCATCAAAAAAGTCACATCCAACTGTGCCAACACATGTACAAACACAACCACAACTACAGCTAGGCAGTGGCACAAATAGAACTAACACACACATCCACACATGTAGCCACCACAACAACACCAACACACAGTGAAGACCACTCAAAGGAAGGAATTCTGTGTATGCTGGCCAAGTCAGTGTAGCCAATAGCATCATGGGAGTCGCAGTCACACATATTGCCCCCCCACAACTGTCCCATCAACACCACCCTGAACCATGCTCACATCACAGGGAGTGGAGAAGGACTCACAAGATGGCTGACACTGGCTACTGCTGTGGGGAGCACAAGGCCCTGCTGCCAACTGTGCACCAACAAACAGCAGGACACCACTGACTGACATCCTGAGAGACAACTTACACTCCCTGCAATGCAAGCACGTTCCATGGTGGGATATCTGGCTGGCTGGGTGGGAAGGGGGACTTGCAGCACTGACTATAGTCACCAGCACCTCCCCTCACCCCCCAACACAAACTCCACAGTACCCACCTGGTAGAATGCAATGCCCTCCATCCTAACACAAGATCCCACAAAGCACCACCACCCTGGGTTATGTTGTGTGAAGCACAGGGACACTCCTGGGACTCTTAGCCAAACAACTGCCAGGACAACACTCCCAGCCATCCTGTCAGCACAGCCAGCCCACCCCACAGGGAAGCAGAGTCAAAAGGAAGGAAGCATGGGCATGCTGGGAAGGGGGTGGAGGCAATAGCATGATGGGAGTCGTAGTCACAGACATAGCTCACCCTCACAACTGTCCCATCAACACCACCCTGAACCATGCTCACATCACAGGGAGTGGAGAAGGACTCACAAGATGGCTGACACTGGCTACTGCTGTGGGGAGCACAAGGCCCTGCTGCCAACTGTGCACCAACAAACAGCAGGACACCACTGACTGACATCCTGAGAGACAACTTACACTCCCTGCAATGCAAGCACGTTCCATGGTGGGATATCTGGCTGGCTGGGTGGGAAGGGGGACTTGCAGCACTGACTATAGTCACCAGCACCTCCCCTCACCCCCCCAACACAAACTCCACAGTACCCACCTGGTAGAATGCAATGCCCTCCATCCTAACACAAGATCCCACAAAGCACCACCACCCTGGGTTATGTTGTGTGAAGCACAGGGACACTCCTGGGACTCTTAGCCAAACAACTGCCAGGACAACACTCCCAGCCATCCTGTCAGCACAGCCAGCCCACCCCACAGGGAAGCAGAGTCAAAAGGAAGGAAGCATGGGCATGCTGGGAAGGGGGTGGAGGCAATAGCATGATGGGAGTCGTAGTCACAGCCCTACATCCCCCACCACATGGCCCAGCAAGCTCACACTCACGCATGCACATCCCACAGAGAGTGGAAAGGCCCATCAAAGATGTCTGACACTGTTGCTGTGTCGTGGGGAGCACAAGGGCATGCTGGGTACTGCACACCAACCAACAGCAGGACACCACTGTCAGCCATCTTGCCATTGCCCTCACACCCACACCCACTGAACTCCACACAAAAGCAAGTAAGTATGGGAATGCTGGCAAGTGGGGTGGAGGCAATGGCATGATGGGAGTCGTAGTCACAGACATTGCTCACCCTCACAACTGTCCCATCAACACCACCCTGAACCATGCTCACATCACAGGGAGTGGAGAAGGACTCACAAGATGGCTGACACTGGCTACTGCTGTGGGGAGCACAAGGCCCTGCTGCCAACTGTGCACCAACAAACAGCAGGACACCACTGACTGACATCCTGAGAGACAACTTACACTCCCTGCAATGCAAGCACGTTCCATGGTGGGATAACTGACTGGCTGGGTGGGTGGGTGGGAAGGAGGTCTGGCTGTCAACCAAACACAATCAATGCAGACCATGTTCACACCCCAGAGAATACATAGAAATGCCCAAATAATGCAGGACAATGTGCCACACCAATATCAACCCCTGACTGTGACGACTTAGGACAATACAATGTACAGGCCCGCACCCCGAGGCACAGTCACAACTGTCAGGTGTGTCAACCACTGATGCCTGCAGAAACATGACATACATTGTTTGTGTCTCCCAAAAACAGGTGATGATAGGGACACAGCAGCAGACGCTGAGGAGTCCCAGTCCCAGGCTCAAGAGGATGCCGAGCTCACTGGCGTCGTACAGCCTCTGTCCTCCTCGGACGATGAACAACCTGGCACATCCGGTGCAAGTCAACATGCTGCACCAGCAGGACCACCAGCTGCAGCACCAGCAGGTCCACCAGCTGCACCCCCTGCACCCACCCCTCCAACGACTGTCACCACGAATACCATCCCTGCCGACATGGACGGAATAAGGAGCAACACCAGCGCAGTGACCCTGGACCAACCTGGGGCCATGGACACCACCACCACCACCAACCCCCAAGGTGGACCAGGGTTATCTGTGCGTGCAACTGCACACACTGCACATGTCAGCAGGGGTGGTGGGAGGGGTGGGAGACAGAGGTCGCTGCTTGCAGACGTTGCTGGTGTGCATGAAGACCCACAACTGGTACGCATAGCTGATGCGTACCAGTCCAGCACCGGAGAGCTCAGCCAGGTAGTGGGGCTCCTCAGAGACATCAAACAGCAGCAGGCTGCCCATCATGCCCGCTTGGACTCCCACATGTCCCACGTGGAGTCACACATGTCACGTGTGGACTCCCACATGTCCCGCGTGGAGTCCAAGTGGGATGTACTACATGAGATGACGGCGGTGCACAGGGACATTTTACAATGCCTCCGCCAGATGAACAGCAACCAGTCCACACCTCCCTGTGTGCCAACAACATCTGGTACCGAACAAACTGCAACTGCCACAGGGAGGGAGGAGGACTCTGGCGGAGAGTCCCCTGCACCGCAGCAGCCTGCACTTGAGGGCCCCCCCAAGAAGAGGGGTCGTCCGAGGAGGGGAAAGTGAGAGGCTGATGGCCAAGCGCAACTCCCAGGAAGCCTGAACCTGTTCTGGATTTTCGCCTTTGTGCACAGACTGTTCACCCTGTTGATGGCAACACTACTCCCACACATTGCATGGGGAGTACAAGTTGGAACAATGTGTCAGACAACTGTGGCCCCGATACTGGGGATCCTGTCTACCTGGACTTTCAATTCACCTAGGAACTTGGGATTGCAAGATTCATGTACAGCACAACCCATCCTATGCACTATTAACACAGATGTATCACAATAAACACACTAATACACCATACTTGCCTCTGTCGTGATTCCAACGTGGGTGCTGTTATGGGGATGATGAACTGCAAAATTACACTGTGTATGCGAACTGCAACAGCAAGGACAACACAGGCATGTGAGTACAGGCAACGTGACACATATGAGGGAGACACACCACCAGGGGTACACAACACATACACACCTAGGCCATCTGACTCATTGCCTACACTGATGTTGCCAGGGAAGACGGTGCAATGCACAGACACCACACCCATTCCCAGTTGTAGTCAAGTAGCCCACAGGTGCAGTAAGCAAATGGCAGTCAAATGTGTGACCACAGACAACGCACATCACTAAGTGAAGCACAGGTTTATTACACAGTAGCAACATGCCGTAACCACTACAGATGCAAGGTAACCCCACCTGGTAGCGGGCACACAGTCAACAACTGTAGACGGAAGGAAGTCCATGGGTGTGGCGCACATCACCTGTAGGGACACAACAGCTACCAGCCTGGATGTGCAATCACGTCGTCGGTGGACACAGTTGACCAAACGAATCTGAAAGTACCCTGTGAAGGACAGAAATGACACACAGTCAAAAGCAATGCAGTACAGGACAGATCAGCAAAACTCATGCACAATACATGTTACAAGATACCCACCCAGAACCAAGTTAGCATGTCAACACTGTTGGGGAGTACAGCCCACCTGTCACCACACATCGCAACACACATCCTGTCAAGTAGCCCATGGACACACTCCAACAGCACCAGAGCACCACCCACACATCATGCCAACTCACATCATTCACATGACACCTCAGGATACTCACATTCAGCTAAAGAAGTTGGTGATGAGCTGTGTGCGGACATCACCATCACCATCATCATCATCATCATCGTCACTGGCATCGTGGTCCAGGCCAGGATCCTCCACAGGTGGCGGATGTTGGTCATCGTCATCCTGGATGAGAGGCAACTCCTTCCGCACTGCCAGGTTGTGTAGCATGCAGCAGACGATGATAATCTTGCACACTTTCGCAGGGGCATATGGGAGGGACCCTCCGGTCTTGTCCAGGCAGCGGAAGCGGCTCTTCAGGAGACCAAAGGTCCGCTCAATCACTCTCCTGGTCCGACCATGTGCCTCATTGTAGCGCATCTGGGCAGGTGTCACAGGGTTCCTGAGGGGTGTCAGCAACCACGGCATGTTGGGGTATCCCGAGTCACCTACGGACAGACAAGTGCACATCAGCTGACTTGGAAAAGTGGGCGGAATACTACAGATCAGATCACACACAATGGCACAAAGTCAGTACACACCGACAAGCCAGGCACGCTGGTTCTGCATCTGTGCCATCAACCTGGGGATGCGACTACTCCTCATCACAAAGGCATCGTGTGCTGAACCAGGGAAACGGGCACACACGTGTGTGATGGTCATGTCTGCAAGACACACCACCAGTGCATTGACCGAGTGGTAGTGCTTGCGGTTCCTGTAGGCCTGCTCCTGGGCCTGTGGTGGTACCAAAGCCACATGTGTCCCATCAATGGAGCCAATGACATGCGGCATCCTCCCCAGGGCATAAAAGTCACTCTTCACGTCAGTGAGTCGTCGCAGTCTAGGGAAATAGATGTACCGGTTCAGGAAGAGCAACATTGCCGCCAAAACATCGCGGAGCACACGGCTGAACATGGTCTGTGACATCCCACCAGCAGACGCCACAGTATGTTGGAAGGTACCGGTGGCAAAGAAGTGTAGGGCTGCCATCACCTTCACCTTGGGGGTCAGCGCTGTAGGATACGGCCGGCCAGGCTGCAAATGTGGGGACAACTGCACTGCCAAATCCTCAATCAGCTGCCTGGTGAAGCGGTACCGTCGGATGCTGTCCCGTTCCACCATCGTTGCCAGGTCTGGGAATGGCCGATGGACAGCAGGAGCCCTGCAGTGCAGAGGAGAAGTAAGCAAGATCGTCAGTCACCCCACATATGCGGCATTGAACACACTCAAGATCCCAACATACATCATCATGAGGCACAACTACATGAAGTGTGCAGTACCGGAACGACATGTATGGTACATACATGGCCAACATCTGTCAACACGGTCCTACAGGTGGCATCAATTTGTCCCAGGTTGGCCCATTGGATATCATGATGCTGTGTCACAGTCACCCCCACAGTGACATGTGAGGACAGATGTGCCCCAGGCACCACAGCTCAACGACAGGCACATTCCCAGGGACCCTGTAATGCCACATGGACACTGGCATCACCTGGAGTATCATGTGTACACCACAGCAAAACAAACATGACCCCCACAGGTAGTGGCCACACTTGCCATGGCAGGACAGCCATGGACGTCTGTGACACACACGCACAACATCAGAGTCCATGCACACACAACGTGGATGTGGAGACTGTCTCCCATTGTGCACATGAAATCAGAGACATTGTAAACACTACATGCACAAAGACTGTGGAGGGCCATCACTATTGTGCCACTGGGACACCCTGGCTCAAACATACCGTCCCACATGGGACTCACGGGGTATGTGACATGACATCCACAAACACCACTGTGAAATGTGACCATGACACATGCACAGATATGAACAGTTGCACATCACAGTGGTCACGTACACGTAACACCCAGGATCCTGTCCCCATGAACACGTGCACAGCCTGGGGGTGGCTGCCCACAGGTGACACCCACAGGACAACATGTACACCAACATACACACAATAGGAAATGCAGCCTTACATGCCTTATGATAAGGTTTGGACAGGCTGTCGTGATGTAGGTGTGCCCCTCACTCCCTGGGAGCTATCTGTGGCTGGCATATGTCCATCTGAGACAGGCATGCTGACCTATGCCAGTCACATATACAGTGATGCGTTGAACCGCAATGGACCGATCGGTGCCTCCGGCCGGCCCATTGCTTTCAATGTGTGCGGGTGCAGCGTTGTACCCCTGTGCGCGTTGAACTGCAATGGACCGATCGGTGCCTCCGGCCGGCCCATTGCATTCAATGTGTGCGGGTACGCGTTGTACCCCTGTGCGGCGTTGAACTGCAATGGACCGATCGGTGCCTCCGGCCGGCCCATTGCTTTCAATGTGTGCGGTGCAGCGTTGTACCCCTGTGCGCGTTGAACTGCAATGGACCGATCGGTGCCTCCGGCCGGCCCATTGCTTTCAATGTGTGCGGGTACGCGTTGTACCCCTGTGCGCGTTGAACTGCAATGGACCGATCGGTGCCTCCGGCCGGCCCATTGCATTCAATGTGTGCGGGTACGCGTTGTACCCCTGTGCGCGTTGAACTGCAATGGACCGATCGGTGCCTCCGGCCGGCCCATTGCTTTCAATGTGTGCGGGTACGCGTTGTACCCCTGTGCGCGTTGAACTGTAATGGACCGATCGGTGCCTCCGGCCGGCCCATTGCTTTCAATGTGTGCGGATGCAGCGTTGTACCCCTGTGCGCGTTGAACTGTAATGGACCGATCGGTGCCTCCGGCCGGCCCATTGCTTTCAATGTGTGCGGAGTGCGCGTTGTACCCCTGTGCGCGTTGAACTGCAATGGACCGATCGGTGCCTCCGGCCGGCCCATTGCTTTCAATGTGTGCGAGTGCGCGTTGTACCCCTGTGCGCGTTGAACTGCAATGGACCGATCGGTGCCTCCGGCCGGCCCATTGCATTCAATGTGTGCGGGTACGCGTTGTACCCCTGTGCGCGTTGAACTGCAATGGACCGATCGGTGCCTCCGGCCGGCCCATTGCTTTCAATGTGTGCGGGTACGCGTTGTACCCCTGTGCGCGTTGAACTGCAATGGACCGATCGGTGCCTCCGGCCGGCCCATTGCTTTCAATGTGTGCAGAGTGCGCGTTGTACCCCTGTGCGCGTTGAACTGCAATGGACCGATCGGTGCCTCCGGCCGGCCCATTGCTTTCAATGTGTGCGGGTACGCGTTGTACCCCTGTGCGCGTTGAACTGCAATGGAC